>CM055118.1:854154532-854754532 GCA_029206835.1 Rana muscosa
CCTGGAAACAAGGACTTGCAGAGTGAAAGAAACTGACACTGTCCCTACCTAGAGTTTTCTGTCCCTAGAATAAATGTTTTTTTTAAGCACAATATAGCACAAGGACAATTAACTCACTGTCCTTACAGGTCCCTGGAAACAAGGACTTGCAGAGTGAAAGAAAAAAAACACTCTCCCTACCTACAGTTTTCTGTCCCTAGAAAAAATGTTTTTTTTAAGCACAATATAGCACAAGGAAAATTAACTCACTGTCCTTACAGGTCCCTGGAAACAAGGACTTGCAGAGTGAAAGAAAAAAAACACTCTCCCTACCTACAGTTTTCTGTCCCTAGAAAAAATGTTTTTTTTAATCACAATATAGCACAAGGAAAATTAACTCACTGTCCTTACAGGTCCCTGGAAACAAGGACTTGCAGAGTGAAAGAAACTGACACTGTCCCTACCTAGAGTTTTCTGTCCCTAGAATAAATGTTTTTTTTAATCACAATATAGCACAAGGAAAATTAACTCACTGTCCTTACAGGTCCCTGGAAACAAGGACTTGCAGAGTGAAAGAAACTGACACTGTCCCTACCTAGAGTTTTCTGTCCCTAGAATAAATGTTTTTTTTAAGCACAATATAGCACAAGGACAATTAACTCACTGTCCTTACAGGTCCCTGGAAACAAGGACTTGCAGAGTGAAAGAAAAAAAACACTCTCCCTACCTACAGTTTTCTGTCCCTAGAAAAAATGTTTTTTTTAAGCACAATATAGCACAAGGAAAATTAACTCACTGTCCTTACAGGTCCCTGGAAACAAGGACTTGCAGAGTGAAAGAAAAAAAACACTCTCCCTACCTACAGTTTTCTGTCCCTAGAAAAAATGTTTTTTTTAATCACAATATAGCACAAGGAAAATTAACTCACTGTCCTTACAGGTCCCTGGAAACAAGGACTTGCAGAGTGAAAGAAACTGACACTGTCCCTACCTAGAGTTTTCTGTCCCTAGAATAAATGTTTTTTTTAATCACAATATAGCACAAGGAAAATTAACTCACTGTCCTTACAGGTCCCTGGAAACAAGGACTTGCAGAGTGAAAGAAACTGACACTGTCCCTACCTAGAGTTTTCTGTCCCTAGAATAAATGTTTTTTTTAAGCACAATATAGCACAAGGACAATTAACTCACTGTCCTTACAGGTCCCTGGAAACAAGGACTTGCAGAGTGAAAGAAAAAAAACACTCTCCCTACCTACAGTTTTCTGTCCCTAGAAAAAATGTTTTTTTTAATCACAATATAGCACAAGGAAAATTAACTCACTGTCCTTACAGGTCCCTGGAAACAAGGACTTGCAGAGTGAAAGAAAAAAAACACTCTCCCTACCTACAGTTTTCTGTCCCTAGAAAAAATGTTTTTTTTAATCACAATATAGCACAAGGAAAATTAACTCACTGTCCTTACAGGTCCCTGGAAACAAGGACTTGCAGAGTGAAAGAAACTGACACTGTCCCTACCTAGAGTTTTCTGTCCCTAGAATAAATGTTTTTTTTAATCACAATATAGCACAAGGAAAATTAACTCACTGTCCTTACAGGTCCCTGGAAACAAGGACTTGCAGAGTGAAAGAAACTGACACTGTCCCTACCTAGAGTTTTCTGTCCCTAGAATAAATGTTTTTTTTAATCACAATATAGCACAAGGAAAATTAACTCACTGTCCTTACAGGTCCCTGGAAACAAGGACTTGCAGAGTGAAAGAAACTGACACTGTCCCTACCTAGAGTTTTCTGTCCCTAGAATAAATGTTTTTTTTAATCACAATATAGCACAAGGAAAATTAACTCACTGTCCTTACAGGTCCCTGGAAACAAGGACTTGCAGAGTGAAAGAAACTGACACTGTCCCTACCTAGAGTTTTCTGTCCCTAGAATAAATGTTTTTTTTAATCACAATATAGCACAAGGAAAATTAACTCACTGTCCTTACAGGTCCCTGGAAACAAGGACTTGCAGAGTGAAAGAAACTGACACTGTCCCTACCTACAGTTTTCTGTCCCTAGAATAAATGTTTTTTTTAAGCACAATATAGCACAAGGACAATTAACTCACTGTCCTTACAGGTCCCTGGAAACAAGGACTTGCAGAGTGAAAGAAAAAAAACACTCTCCCTACCTACAGTTTTCTGTCCCTAGAAAAAATGTTTTTTTTAATCACAATATAGCACAAGGAAAATTAACTCACTGTCCTTACAGGTCCCTGGAAACAAGGACTTGCAGAGTGAAAGAAACTGACACTGTCCCTACCTAGAGTTTTCTGTCCCTAGAATAAATGTTTTTTTTAATCACAATATAGCACAAGGACAATTAACTCACTGTCCTTACAGGTCCCTGGAAACAAGGACTTGCAGAGTGAAAGAAACTGACACTGTCCCTACCTAGAGTTTTCTGTCCCTAGAATAAATGTTTTTTTTAAGCACAATATAGCACAAGGACAATTAACTCACTGTCCTTACAGGTCCCTGGAAACAAGGACTTGCAGAGTGAAAGAAACTGACACTGTCCCTACCTAGAGTTTTCTGTCCCTAGAATAAATGTTTTTTTAAGCACACTATAGCAGAAGCACAAAACACACTGACACTCTCCCTACCTATCCTTCTCTTTCCCTAAACTAAAGGAATCCAGGTTAAGCAAGAAAGAAATAACAGTCACTGTCCCTGCCTATGCTACTCTATCCCTGCTCCGGAACACACTACACTAGGCCGCCGTGCTGGCGGCCTTTTATAGTGTGGGGCGTGTACTAAACACCCTCAGCAATAATTGGCCACAGGCATCCTGCCTGTGGCCAATCATTGCTCTCCTCGCTGCCGGCGCTGTGATTGGCCAAGCATGCGGGGTCACAGTGCATGCTTGGCCAATCACAGCGCCTGGATGACACTGCGATGGCGTAGTGCATTGTGGGCCGTTCGCGTCACTCGAATTTGGCGCGAACGGCCCAAATCGTTCGATCTTCGTCGAACGATCGAACAGCCAATGTTCGAGTCGAACGTATGTTCGACTCGAACACGAAGCTCATCCCTAATTATAGGGTTAAATGTGTGCCTAACCAGTGTTTTTGTGTACACTGTGCTGCTTTCACTAAGGGATGTGATGGATTTTCTTTCTTTCTTTTTTTTTTTTCCATCACATCCCTGCTGTCAGGAAGGAGCTCTGCAGTGTTTCCATATGCAGAGCTCCATCCATCCTCTCAACGATCAGCAGGAGCAAGCCAATGTATATCCACTGGCTTCTGCTGTGACCAACCACACTAATCACATTAGAACAGCCACCCTGCAGCAGCAAATATCCATTGGCTGGCTCCCGCTGATCGGGTTCTGCTTTGACTAATCACAGCAGAACGGCCACCCTGTAGCAGTAAATCTGCTATAGGGCGGTCGGCAGGTGGTTAATACAATTCCAGGTAATGTCTGAAACAAGAATAGATACCGCAGCAAAGTATCCATCTTATATAACACTATTGTACCTAACTATGAGTGTTTCTTTAACCATTTCAATACTGTGCACTTTTACCCCCTTCCTGCCCAGGCTAATTTTCAGCTTTCAGCGCTGTCTCGCTTTGAATGACAATTGCGCAGTCATACAACCCTGTAACCAAACAAAATTTTTATTATTTTGCTCACACAAGTAAAGATTTATTTGGTGGTATTTAATCACCACTGGATTTTTTATTTTTTGCTAAATAAATGAAAAAAGACAAGTATTTTTTGTTTCTGTTATAAAACTTTGCAAATAAATAATCTTTCTTCATGAATTTAGGCCAAAATGTATTCTACTATATTTCTTTGGTGAAAATAATCAGTGTATATTATTTAGTCTGTAGGAAGGTTATAGAGTCCACAAACCATGGTGAAAATGTATCACTCCTGATGTACTGATGGCCTATCTAATTTCTTGAGGCCAAAAAATGTCAGGACAGTACAAATCCCCCCCAAATTACCACTTTTCGGAATGTAGACAGTAAATGGTGTTTAGTAGGGATGAGCCGAACACCCCCCAGTTCGGTTTGCATTAGAACATGCGAACAGGCAATAAATTTGTTTGAACATCCGAAACCCCGTTTAAGTCCATGGGACTCGAACATGAAAAATCGAAAGAGCTAATTTTAAAGGCTTATATGCAAGTTATTGTCATATAAAGTGTTTGGGGACCCGGGTCCTGCCCCAGGGGACATGTATCAATGCAAAAAAAAGTTTTAAAAACTGCCTTTTTTTCGGGAGCAGTGATTTTAATAATGCTTAAAGTGAAACAATAAAAGTGAAATATTCCTTTAAATTTCGTACCTGGGGGGTGTATATAGCAGAGGTGGGGGACTTGAGTCACATGACTTGACTTATGTCAGACTTGAGTCACCTGTTTGAGGACTTGCTTGACAGAAGTTAATAAATGACTCGACTTGACTTTGACTTGTCACTAATGACTTGCGACTTGACTTTGACTTGGGCTATATGACTTGCAATGACTTGGCACCATTAACACTAACCGCAAGCCGCCGTCTGTCTAACTGATCACCATGTCATGCAGACAGACGGCGGCCATTGCAGTGTTCAAAAGCCGCGCCTCCTCGTCTGTGATAGGCGGAACACTCAATTTCACAGCAGGCAGTGTTCAGCCTATCACGGACATCCTCTCATCCTCGTCTGTGTTATGAGGATGAGCGGATGTCCGTGATAGGCGGAACACTGAATGCTGGGAAATTCAGTGTTCCGCCTATCACAGACGAGGAGGAGGCGCGGCTTTTGAATACTGGAATGGCCGCCGGGATGCCGCCGATCAGGTACACGGCTGACGGGCACAGTGAAGCACGGGCACAGTGAGACACGGGCACAGTGAGACACGGGCACAGTGAGGCATTGGGCACAGTGAGGCATTGGGTACAGTGAGACACGGGCACAGTGAGGCATTGGGCACAGTGAGACACGGGCACAGTGAGACACGGGCACAGTGAGGCATTGGGCACAGTGAAGCACAGGCACAGTGAGACACGGGCACAGTAAGGCACGGGCACAGTGAGACAGGGACACAGTGAAGCATGGACACAGTGAAGCATGGACACAGTGAGGCATGGACACAGTGAGGCATGGGCACAGTGAGGCATGGGCACATAACCAATATTATTTATTGTTATCCCTCCTATTATTTTTTTACAGTATGTCAGTATTTTGACTTGATTTGTGACTTGACCAAAATAAATGACTTGACTTGACTTGCTTGACTTTTAGCAGGGACTCGACTTGACTTGCTTGCTTTACGTCACAGTAACTTGGGACTTGCTTGAGACTTGAAGGTTAAGACTTGAGACTTTCTTGTGACTTGCACATGTGTGACTTACTCCCATGTCTGGTATATAGTATGCCTGTAAAGTAGCGATTGTTTCCCGTGCTTAGAACTGTCCCTGCACAAAGTGTCATTTCTGAAAGGAAAAAAAGTCATTTAAAAGTACTCGCGGCTGTAATGAATTGTCGGCTCACGGCAATACAGAGAAAAGTCATTGATAAAAAATAAAAAAAAATGCGTGGGGGTCCCCCAAAATTCAATTACCAGGCCCTTCTGGTCTGGTATGGATATTAATGGGAACCCTGCATCAAATTTTAAAAAAAAAACGACGTGGGGTTCCCCCCAAATATCCATACCAGACCCTTCAGGTCTGGTATGGATTTTAAGGGGAACTCAGTGCAAAATAAAAAAAAAATGGCGTGGAGTTCCCCCCAAAAATCCATACCAGAACCTTTATCCGAGCACCCAACCTGGCAGGCCACAGGAAAAGAGGGGGGATGAGAGAGCGCCCCCCCTCCTGAACCATACCAGGCCACAAGCCCTCAACATGGGGACATGAACCCTCAAAGCACCATGTCCCCGTGTTGATGGGGACAAGGGCCTCATCCCCACAACCCTTGCCCGGTGGTTGTGGGGGTCTGCGGGCAGGGGGTTTATCGGAATCTGGAATCTGGAAGACCCCTTTAACAAAGGGGACCCCCAGATACCGTCCCCCCTATGTGAATTGGTAAGGGGTAAATTGTACCCATACCCTTTCACAAAGAATGTGTAAAAAAATGTAAAAAAACACACCCCCCGCCTGCAGACCCCCACAACCACCGGGCAAGGGTTGTGGGGATGAGGCCTGCCAGGTTGCGTGCTCGGATAAAGGGTCTGGTATGGATTTTTGGGGGGAACTTGGGGGAAATTTTTTGGGGAAACTTTTTTTTAATTTGACAGGCCTGGTAATTGAATTTGGGGGGACCCCCACACATTTTTTTTTTTTTTATCAATGACTTTCAATGACTTTTCTCTGTATTGCCGGGAGCTGACAATTCATTATAGCCGCGAGTACTTTTAAATTACTTTTTTTCCTTCAGAAATTACATTTTGTGCAGGGACAATTCTAAGCACGGGAAACAAGCGCTACTTTACAGGCATACTATACACACCCCCTGGGTACGAAATTTAAAGGAATATTTCACTTTTATTGTTTCACTTTAAGCATTATAAAAATCACTGCTCCAGAAAAAACGGCAGTTTTTAAAAACTTTTTTTTGCATTGATACATGTCCCCTGGGGCAGGACCCAGGTCCCCAAACACTTTTTATGACAATAGCTTGCATATACGCCTTTAAAATTAGCACTTTAGATTTCTCCCATAGACTTTTACAGGGTGTTCCGCGACTTTTCGAATTTGCCGCGATCACCCCACATTTTTCACTGTTCGGCGAACTGGCGAACAGGCAATGTTCGCGTCGAACATGAGTTTGACTCCAACTCGAAGCTCATCCCTAGTGTTTAGTAAGAGGCATGGCAGATTTTTTGAAGTTGTCATTTTTTTTAAATGAAGAGTCTGTACCATGTAATCACTGTGACCAATCACAGTTAGCAACACAATTGTATACAATGGATGTCTTTAAAGGAAGCCATCCATTGTCATGTGATCTGCTGTGATCGTTTACAGTGGTCTCATGGTACGGGCAGCGGGCCGGTACAGTGATCAGTCATCAGTAGTGTCCACAGCCAGTGACAGAATGCTCCGTTGCACGGCCCCACGGCCGCGCGTGGGGCATGATCCGGGAGGATGTCATATGATGTCCACCCAGATCGACAAGAGGTTTCTGCAGGCATCATTGGCCGCCATAGGCTGGGTGGGGACAGGAAAAAGACTAATCTTTTGGTTTATGCTGTGCAATACTTTACGTCCTGTGCGTGTGTACACTTTCATACTATATTTAATTACCTGCCTATGCAGGAATCAGACAATTTTCCTCTTGTGTGTGAAATCATTGAATTTGCGTTTTCCGTATGCAGACTCTTCCAGAACCCACTTACTGTGTCTGCAGACTCTCCCTTAGCTTACTTCCTCTGTATGCAGATTCTCCTTTAGCTCACTTACTCTGTATGCAGATTCTCCTTTAGCTCACTTACTCTGTATGCAGACTCTTCCACAACTCATTTCCTGTGTACGCAAACTCTCCCACAACTCAATTCCTGTGTGTGCACACTCTCCTATAACTCACTTCTTGTGTGTGCAGACTCTCACACGACTCACTTCCTGTGTGTGCAAACTCTCATACAACTCACTTCCGGTGTGTGCAAACTCTCACATAACTCACTTCCTGTGTGTGCAGACAGTCCAACAACTCATTTCTCGAGTGCATAGTCTGATGAAGGAGCACGCATGCTCCGAACGAGCGCTCTTTCCTGCTCTATCTCCAACCAGAAGTGACGTACACCACTGTCAGTGAGCCGTCCTGAGTGCCTGGAAGCGCTGGGAACCACCGGCGTCCCTGGACCCATCAGCTGCCTCTTCCCCAGTGAGAAGATCGTCTTTCCCATGAGCGGATGAACCATATTATTAATCCCACATGCACTGACATCTCATACATCTTGTGAGTTACCAATTGTCTTTTATGGAGTAAAATGTCTTAATAATGCTGCACTTAGATAGCGCTGCTCTCCTTCTGTCTTTGCCTTCCACAGAGTTACTTCTAGCCTGTCATGAGCTGGCAGCCATCTACAGTCAGCTTATCTAAGAACACTTCAACTGTCCTTGTGCCACAAATGTACCCCTCCACATGAACTTGATGTGAAAGAGAGTTCTAATTACCCACTCTCTCTTTATTCAGCTGATCAAGCGCACATGATCGAATGTACTTTTTCATTTCCCGAGTGCAGACTCTCCCTTAGCTCAATTCCTCTGTATGCAGATTCTCCCTTAGCTCACTTCCTCTGTATGTAGACTCTTCCACAACTCACTTTGTGTGTGTGCAGATTCTCCCACAACTCACTTCCTGTGTGTGTAGACTCACTTACTCTGCATGCAGATTCTCCCTTAGCTCACTTCCTCTGTATGAAGATTCTTCCTTAGCTCATTTCCTCTGTATGCAGACTCTCCCACAACTCAATTCCTGTGTGTGCAGACTCTCCCTTAGCTCACTTCCTCTGTATGCAGACTCTCCCTTAGCTCACTTCCTCTGTATGCAGACTCTCCCACAACTTACTTCCTGCATATGCAGGAAACCAGAAGCTTAATCTATGTGTATGCAATCTTTCCTCTTTTCTCCCCCCCCTGCATGTTTCCCACCCATTTGCCCCCTCTCCCTCCCCACCTCCCTGTCTATCCTTCCCCTCCCCTTCCACCCCCCTCACCTTTCCCATACTATCCCTTCCCCCTCCCAGTCTCCCATGCTACCAATCCCCCCCCTTTCCCCCCCCCCCCAACACTAATACCAGGCTTTCTCTTTTACTACAGATTTTGGTGTTACAGACAGACCAATTTGGGATATAGCCCTATTCACCATTAACATACAGTAGCAGATGAGTGGTTGAATTATTATAATTATTTTAAAAGGGAGTTTACTTTTAAAGTATTTTAGACCACATTACTTTTTTAAGAAGCTCCTCTTATCTATTTCAATGCTTTGCTTCTCCTTCCCTTTGGCTTCCCTTTTGACATTTTAAATACAGCTTCACACTTCTATACGATGTTCTGATATACAAGTTATGTAAACGATTTTTATCTTTCAACCTTTTTACATATGTTCATCGTGCTATATACATATATGTTTCTGTACGCTTTTATTTTATTTTCCTCTGATAGCCCTGAAGAAGGGGGAGTCTTTGTTCCCCCAAAATGTTTTGGCTTGATCAGTTTTTGCTACTTTAAAAAAAAAAAAGACTACATATTCACCTCCATTTTGCTTCTTATTGGATACTGTGTCCTCTGTGTATCTACCCCTACAACTTACTTTCTGTATGTGCAGGAAACCAGAAGCCTAATTTTCTATGTGTATGCAATCCTTCCTCTGGCATTGTCCATTCTGTATGTGTAGGTAATCAGTGACTTAAATCATAGAGCTATGGGGGGGTGACTGAATTGTTAGTAATCGTAAGCAATAAAATGCTTTCTTACCTCCCTCTTCTCTAGTGATCGGTTAATGTAGAAAGATTTCGAAGCTCGGAATTTATCCCTCAGCGTGGTCAACCGGCTTTTGGTATTTCTGGCTTCCCAAAAAGAGAATTCCAAGAACTGGAGAGAGCGCTAAACATGAAAAGAGATGCATCGTTAGAATTATTACATTTATCAATTGAGTTCACTTTAATATGTTTTTTTTTAATGTAAACTACTTTGACATTGGGGAATTTCTTAGCTCAATGGCAGCGCAGAACAGGGAGGTCCACTTCAGCAACTCTGTTCAAGGGCTTGGAGGCCCACATTTATTTAAAAGAATGGAAAACTTCACAAAAGATATCAGTTGCCCATGCAGAGGGATTCTACCATTATTGTAAATTGCGCAAAAAAATACTTTAGCTTCCTGGCTCACTTTCTTACCACACGACTGCTTCAGGCCTCAAGCCTAGACCTTAGGTCTGATCCTCAGTAAATCAAACCCTATGTGTCTTGATCTAATGCCGCGTACACACAACCGTTTTTAATGTCATTGAAAAAAACTGCATTTTTCTTGACGTGATTCTTCTCAAGCCTGCCTTGCCTACACACTATCGTGGAAAAAAATGCTTGAGTAAAGCGCGGTGACGTACAACACGTACGATGGCACTATAAAGAGGAAGGCGCCACCCTTCATGTTAGTAAAGTTTGTTGAGCGACGATTCGCGCTTTTGTTAGTAATTCGGATGGCGCCACCCTTCATGTTAGTAAAGTTTGTTGAGCGACGATTCGCGCTTTTCAGCCTCGTGCTTTTCAGTCCGAATGTGCTATCTCCATTACGAGCGCTAGTTTTACCAGAACGAGCGCTCCCGTCTCATACTTGATTCTGAGCATGCGCATTTTTTTTCACGTCGTTAAAGCCCACACGCGGCCATTTTTCATGACGAGAAAAACGACAATGTAAAAAAACGACGTGAAAAATTAGAGCATGTTCCAATTTTTTCATGGCCGTTTTTCACGTCGTCAAGCCCAAACACGATCATTTTTAATGACCATTTAAAAAAATGTAATTTTTCTCGTCATTAAAAACGGTTGTGTGTACTCGGCGTTAGGGTAAATAGTCTGTGCACTGAAGTTGTTCTAGTTCTAAAGGGAACTTGCAGTAAAAATAATAAACTGCATCTTTGCTTGCACATGATTAGATGATAGAAATCAGCAGAGCTTCCCTTCATTTCAGAACTTCACCTTAGATCTAGAGCAAAAGAAATAAGAAATAAGAAATAAGAAAAAAAAACATTTTTAAAGCGCCCCCGTCCCAGCAAGCTCGCGCAGCAAAGAAAATGCATACGGAAGTCGCGCCCGCATATGTAAACTGTGTTCAAATCACACATGTGAGGTATCACCGCGATCGTCAGAGCGAGAGCAATACTTCTAGCACTAGACCTTCTCTATAACTCTAACATGGTAATCGTAAAAAAATTAAAAGCGTCGCCTATGGAGATTTTTAGGTACCGCAGTTTTTTGCCATTCCACGAGTGCGTGCAATTATAAAGCATAACATGTTTGGTATCTATTTACTCGGCGTAACATCATCTTTCACATTATACAAGAAAATTGGGCTAACTTTACTTTTTCATTTTTTATAAATTCATGAAAGGTAATTTTTCCCAAAAAAGTTGCGTTTAAAACACTGCTGCACAAATACCGTGTGACATAAAATATTGCAACAATCACCATTTTATTCTCTAGATTCTCTGCTAAAAAAATATATATAATGTTTGGGGGTTCTAAGCAAAAAATACGGATTTTAACTTGTAGACACCAAATGTCAGAAATAGGTTTAGTCATGAAAGGGTTATAACAGGTGTGAACACCTGCACACTCAACCTGCTGGTTCCTGGTAAAATCTGGCCATAGGATTGATGAAGTACTTTGAAGCCTCTGAGCTCCGGCTAGGGTGACCACGTGTCCCGGATTGCCCGGGACAGTCCCGCATTTTGCAGGTCTGTCCCGGGTACCTTCATTCCAGGACAATACAGTGTCCCGGAATGAAACTGACACAGCCACCCCCACCCCCCCCCCCCCCGGGCCAATCTGATGCCCGCAAAAAAGTCTGCCACATCACCACTTTACTCACTGACAGTATTTGTCCTGGCCGGGAATGCCTGGAGGAGCACAATCCCCACCCCCTGTTTGTGATTGGAGAAATCATAAATCCCGCCTCTTGAGTCTAATCACTGTGCTGTGATTCGTTACAGCACAAGCTGATTTTTGGAAAGGGGGGTGTCCTTGAATTGTAGTTTGGAAATGTGGTCACCCTAGCTCCGGCCCCTGATCCTGGAAATACAAAACCTGGAGAAAGATAAGAACCAACCTTTCTCCACTCAAATGTGACATTCTGGAGCCATTCAAAGTGTAATCTCAAAACCCTGTGTCCATTTCTCCTATGTTTTTACACAGGTAGGGCTTTGCATTGCCACACTACTTAAAAAGACTCTTTCTGGGTCTAATCTCGTCCCCCATGGTTTCATCACAATGACAGCCTGCCTTGTTAGCTATTTGAAATGTGCAAGAGGGGCTGGCATAAGTTGGCACTCTCGGGAAGTGGCAGAGTGTTGTCTATCAGAATGACCCAGCATTCAGTTCTGAAAAGAAGGTTTAAGAAACTTGTGCAGTTTACTTCTAGGTATCTGTACTTTATACCTGCTGCATTATTTTAAAGTTTTTGATAATAGATCTCTTTTACCCAATGATAAGGGTTTTGGATGTAAGGCCTCGTACACACAGCCGAGATTCTCGTTGAAAAAAACATGTAGTTTTTTTTGACGAGATTCTTGGACAAGAAACTTGTCCCGCCGAGTGTACACACGCTCGTTTCAAAGAACCCGCGGTTCTTTGAATGGAGCGTACGCAGTGACGTCATCGACTACGACGAGCATGCGCTCGTCACATTCGATGCCGTCGCCGCCATCTTGGTATACCCTACGTATGCCTAGGAAGCTATCGCGCATGCGTCAAATTCATTTCGAACATGCGCGGGCTTCCGGGAGGACAGGTAAGTGTACACACACTCACTTTTCTCGTCGAGAAACATGCCGACGAGAATCTCGACGAGAAAATAGAGAGCAGGTTCTCTATTTTCTCGTCGAGGTTACTTGTCGGTTTTCTCGACGAGAAACCATACACACAAACGAATTTCTCGGCAAGACATCTCTGCCAGCAAGTTTCTTGCTGGTTCTTGCCGAGAAACTCGGTCGTGTGTACGAGGCCTAAGAGTTACATCCTAAAAAAAAACTTTAGCAAAATTTTTCTGACATATCTCTTATATCTTATATCTCTTGTTTACACTCCCCCTGCCATAACTACCACTGTTAAAAGTGTCTTTGTATTATACAGCAGGAGCTGTCAAAATGCAACTGCTTCTGTGTTAAATTCACTTGCAAATAGTCTACAAGTGTCATTCAGTAAATACAATAAATCAATGTATTGTTTCGTTGTATTTACTATTTAATTCATTTGTAGATCAAAGGTGTGACCTATGACCAGTGCCGGCCCAAGACATTGTGCTGCCTGGTACCAAGAATTAAATGCTGCCCCCCCCAAAAAAAATCACGCCCACCAAATACCCCACATTCATTATTTTATATCATGATAACTAAAGTGGACCTGTCATGGCTCTATACATGTAAAGGAGTATAAAAAGGACCTGTGCGTGGCTGGTGGCCGCGATCGCTCCAGAGAGCCAGAACGGGGATCTGTTAATGTAAACAGACAGATCCCTATTCTGACAGGGGAGGAGAGACAGATCTGCTCTTCCTAGTGATTAGGAACAGAGATCTCTCTCCTCCTACAGTCAGTCCCATTCCCCCCCCCAGTTAGAAACACCTCCCAGGGAACACATTTAACCCCTTTCCTGCCAGTGACATTTACACAGTAATCAGTGCATTTTTATAGCACAGATCGCTGTATAAATGTCACTGGTCCCAAAAAAAGTGTCAAAAGTGTCTGATCTGTCCACCGCAATGTCACAGTCTAGCTAAAAATCGCAGATCACCAGACCCCGCTACACTAGTAAAAAAATAATAATAATAATAATAAAAATGCCATAAATCTACCCTCTATTTTGTAGACGGTATAACTTTTGCGCAAACTAATCAATTTACACATTGCATTTTTTTTACCAAACATATGTAGAAGAATACATATCTACCTAAATTGATCAAGAAATGTTTATTTTTATTTTATTATGCTCCACTAGACCCTAGTCTCTTTATTGGCTACAGCCCTTAACCCTTCACGGATTTGCTTTTGGAATTAACTCTTCGCGGACTATGTTGTGTTCTTTTTGGACTCTGCATTAGTTTTCTTTTTAATTAATTTTTCATATATTAATTTTTCACATTTCAAGGTTTAACATTTATTTCACACATGGTTTTAACCACATAGCGCTGCACATTTTTTGAACACATGTGACCTATCTGACCCCTACACTGACCCCCTGACACACCTACGTGACACATGCACTGATCCACCTGACTCCTACTTCCTGCACTACTCACATTACACTGACCTACCTGACCATTACCCTGACCCCTACACTGACCTACCTGACACCTACACTGACCTACCTGACACCTACCTCACTCCTACTTCCTGCACTACTCACATTACACTGACCTGACAGCAACACTGACTATTACACTGACTGACACATACACTGACCCACCGACCTTACACCTACACTGACCTACTACACAGACCCACCTGACTCCTACAGTAGGAGTCCTACTTCCTGCACTACTCACACCCCACCCCACAGCTCGGTGCGAACCCATCCTTTGAGCACTCCTTACCTTTGCCTGCTCTTCACCAGGACTCTCCTCAGGACCTCAGCACTGGATGTGCAGAACTGCTTCGGCGTCCCAACTTCCCGCCAGCGCCATCCACCCGCAGCCCGCTCCATGGTGTCAGACGCTGCACGCCTGCACCTCCATGATCCCATCTCCACCGCGCCGTAACAAAGCAGAGGGACAGGCGGAGGGGAAGACAGCTCACACTTCCAGTGCTTGTCTCCCGCCACTATGTTCGTGTTTCCCGGCGCACTGTGATTGGGCGTATGGCGGTCATGTGCGGAGGCGGGACTTCTAGAGCGATCGCTGACAGGCCAGCCCCACGCCGCACATGACCCCCATTCGTCCAATCACAGGGCGCCGGACACTAAACATGGCGGCTGGAAAATCGGGGACACAGGAAAGGAAAATTAGTAGGAGACACGGAATGTCGCTGGCTGACGGGCGGCAATTTGCCGCCCCCCTTAAGGTGCCGCCTGGGACCGGGGTACCATCGGGTCCCATGGTAGGGCCGGCCCTGCCTATGACATCACTTAAAGAGAGCTGCACTTGTTTAAAGCTGTAATTCCTATAAGGTGGACTCAGTGACCTCTGTCTGGAATTTTCCTGTCACGCCTCTTTATAAAATCTAGATTAAAAAAAAGAAACCTAAGGCCCCTTTCACACTGGGGCGGGCATGTGCGGTGGCGGTATAGCGGCGCGATTTTTAGTGCCGCTATACCGTCGTACTTACTGCGATATTCAGCCGCTAGCGGTGCAGTTTTAACCCCCGCTAGTGGCCGGAAAAGGGTTAATACCGCCCACAAACCGCGGCTACAGCCGCAGTTTGCGGGCGGTATTACCGCGGTGTCCCATTGATTTCAATGGGAAGGAGCGGTATACACACCGCTCCTTCACCGCTCCAAAGATGCGGCTTGCAGGAGATTTTTTTTTCTCCTGCCAGCACATCGCCTCAGTGTGAAAGCCCTCAGGCTTTCACATTGAGCATACCGGGGCAGGAGTATTTCAGGCGTTATTTATGCGCTATTTTTAGCGCTAAAACGCCTGAAATACGCCTCAGTGTAAAAAGGGCCTTACATATTTTTTCAATTTGTTTAACACTGTATTAAGCCCTATTTAACCATACTCAGTCTTGATTACCCCATCCCATCCCTTCTTCCATTAGCCATTATTATTCTGCTTATTTTTTTTTGTTTGAATTTTTTTTTTTTCTTTTTACTATTTCTTTTTATTTTGGTTTGTTACTTTTTTAGTGTTGCATAGTTAAAAATATGCAAAACTGAAAAAGAATCGCCTTTTTTCATTTGCAGATAATTTTGCCACACTTTGTACAAGGGTCATTTTAAATGGGACAAATCATAGAATCAAATGTATAATTTTAAGTTAAAATAAACCTATTTTTTAAACCGTTATACTAACAGGAAAAGTTGAGACTTTATATGAGACATGCACTGGAAAGGTGATAACCGGCAATAGGTGTCTGACCAATTAATTGTATATTGTGACTGTACCCACTGAATCTAAATATCCAGCACACAGGACAATATAAGCATAAGGATATAATTTATTCGTAGATATACATGTAGCGGGTGTTTGAATTTGAGGGAGGCCTCTGGGTGGTAGTGTAACCCAGATGCACAAATTGCTAGGGGATCCGAGACCTTTTTCTGGTTCTTGGAGGACTCTGGTGGTGTGAGGTTCCTTGCGGTCCACGGGTGGCGCTGTTGCCCTGGGCCGGAGCTGAGCTCACACCGCAAGACTGTACCTTTTTGTCCTCCCCTGGAGCTGGTACAGCGGGGCGGGGAACCCGCTGTGGCGCAAAGGGAGAGGGGATAAAAGGGGCGGACGCCCTTACCACGGGGTTCAGAGTGGAGAGTTCGGAGTGGGAGTCGGAGGACGCGGCCGCACCAAGGCACCTTCAGCTTGGGTGCTGGCATTCCAGTGCTCCAGGCCTAGGTGCCCTTGGCCTGGCCGGAGCGGAGACGGAGTCCATCCCAGGCACCTTTAGCCTGGGGTGAGGTACTATGGCGGATGCCTGGGGCTCAGTACCTTCGACTGAGTTCCGCGAGGGTGGAGGAATCTGAGGGGGCCCTAACTCCTTGGGTGCCTGTGTCTGAGTTCGTGAGATCTGGTGTGCGGAACCTCTCTGGAGAGTCCGGCGCAGCATCGCTGGTGACAGAAAGGCCTCCGGTTTCTCCCTTGGACGTATTTCCTTCCCCTGACAGGGGCCATGCTAGCAAAGGTAATTCATGTTCTACCTCACATAGTCAGTGATCGTGACTATTCGCCACTGGTGATATCACAGTGGTTAGCAGGAGAAGGGAAAGGATTGTGCCTCAATCTATTCCCCATTACTACTCAGTAGAAGAAACTGTTTGTTGTTTGCCAAGAAGAATAAAACTGAGTTGGACCTATTCACTGTGTGGAACTCTGGTTACTAGGAGCAAAGGAGTCAGGGACGAAGTACTGGACTTGACTCTAGGAGACCTACACAAAACCCAATCTTCTGGCCTTCACTTCTTAGCTATGGAGGACATGGGCCGTGGTGTATCTCATCCCTCCCCCCAGAACTGAGACCCCTAGACGAAGAAAGACAAGCCGAGTATAAGAAGGGGAGAGAGGGGTGAGGCCGCTACACGTGGGGGCATCGTGTCCGGGATGTGTGTGGTGTCTGAACTTGAAATTTGCTGCCCGGAGGAGTTCCGAGTAGGTCGGCCATATTGGCCAACGCGCCACGAGGCAACCCATAGCTGCGTAGTTCGTGGGCGAGGAGAGGAGAAAGCCCACGAACAAGTGCAGAGTGTGGGAGGAGTCTGGTCATGTGGACGTACGCACGTGGAGATTCCGGCGCATGTGGGTCAGTGCGCAATGGAGCAGCGAAGAGAGAAGATGACTTCAACCACTCCATGGATTTCAGCTTCTTCTTTCACGGACATGACTTCTCTGGCTGCTCCGATCATGGATACGGGGATAAGACTAAGGCCCCGGGGGCGATTGGCTCTGTACACCTGCAGAGACATGGAGGCCCTCGGTGTGATCTGTCCCGGCTGTTCGGGACTGGTGGTCCAGCTGAAGCCATTCGGGCGATGTGAGGTCTGCAAGGAGTTTCTCTTTGAGGTGGAACCATCCACAGAAAAGCCTCGGGCTTTCCACCTCAACTACAGTACCTCACAGGGACTGCCACTCCGGAAGGAGAGATCGATGCTGGTGCATTTCCCGTGCGCACTGATCCGGGCGAAGTGACTGCCCAAGCGGAGATGAAAAGAGAAAAATCCGAGGATGCTGCCTCGGTCACTAGCAGCTCCCTGCTCCGACCACCGAAGAGGAAAGTCGGCCTAGTGATGGCCTCGTGTGGTCGTGGAAGAGCTTCGCCCCGCTGCTTGCCTGGCCTGGATGGATGCGGAGAGAAGAGTCCTGGACATCCCTATTCTTCTGAAGGCCCAGGTGAGCCAGGGGTTGGGACTGTCTGTGTGGTTAAAGGTGGCGGAAGCCCACAGTCGGTAGAGGCCGTCAAGGGAGATAGTTCCGTGACTGGGAATTATCTGCCCGCTGAGTGCTATGACACCTCTGACTTGGACTCATTGTCTGACAATGGCGATGATGGGGAGATAGACAAAATCTTCCACCAGAAGGGATGGGACAAGATGAAGCTACTCTCGTCCCGTGTCACAAGGGACCTGCCCATGTCTACTGGAGATAGTACACCACGGGTGGAGGCCTCGGTGCCTAGGGAGGAATCTGGTCCCCCGTCAGAAATTCCTCTTCTGGACTCAACATCCATTTTACCTGTTCCTGTTGCGGGAGTGCAACGCAAGTCACTGCGGGCTCCTAGGCCCAGATCTACCGAGGTGGTGAACGCACCTCGCCACCCAGAAGCGATTGTTCCGCCTGGAGAAGGAGACCGGGCCACCATGCCACCTTTGTCAAGGCTGCAGCGTCTTTTCGGCCAGAAGATTGCCCAAGAGTATGGGTGGGAATACCCGTATCTGCCTCGAGAACTGCTCTACAAGGTGGAAGTTTTTCGCCAAAGATGGTATGATACCTTTGTGTGGGATAAACTTAAAGTACCGCAAGCACGGCGATACCTTTCTTGTTCACCAACGGTCACCAAGAAGTTCCAGGACTGTAAAGCTAAGTGGATGCTGGGAAGGCATATCCATGCGGACAGAGTGGTGATATGCCGCAAGGAAGGAGGAAATGCTGAGTACCATGTGGAGGCTTTGGACAGACATTTGAAGCCTGTGTTCCTGCCGCATCCAAGGTTTTACCTTTAGGAGAAAAGGAAAGACTCCTGTGTGTTCTTTTTTGCTGTTCATTGTAGAACTTTCCAGAGTGCCTTCACCAGAACACAAGGAATGTGCCCTAGTTTTTTTTTGCATTTGGGCAGTTCTACTCTTTGAAGAAATGGGAGCTGTTATTGTTTTGTTCTCCCTCTTTCTCCCTGCACTTCAGAGAAATCAGTGACTTTGGGGTATTAGTCAGTGTAGAGTCACAAAGAAATGATCAAGAGAGAAAAAGTTCATCTGGAAGTGATGAGTGACTTGACCGCGGCATTGTCACCAGGTGGCAGTGTTGCGCAACGATTGTTTTTTTTTTTTTTTACATTATGCAGCACTCATTGGAGTGAGTGGGTTTCTTTTCGGATAGACCCATTCATTCCAAGCAGACACACATATATTGTTAGGATGTATGTTTCTTTTTTTCCCTCTGCAGGAGACTCGTCTATCAAGGCTGTTGAGAATGGGTGGTCCTTAGATAGCCAGGGGGAGGGAAGAATGTAAATGTGTGAGATATGTAAAGTGTTTTATTGGAAAGTTTTATAGTTGTACTGTTTTAAGGTTTCCCTTTCCCATTCAGGTCTTGGCACAATTCAGGGTTAAATTGTGTAGTTTGGTTTCTGGGCTGAACTTACGTCACCACCCTGTGGGATGTGAGTTTGTACCAGACACTGGGGACCAGTGTCAAATCACCAGGGGGAGAGTGTAGCGGGTGTTTGAATTTAAGGGAGGCCTCTGGGTGGTAGTGTAACCCAGATGCACAAATTGCTAGGGGATCCGAGACCTTTTTCTGGTTCTTGGAGGACTCTGGTGGTGTGAGGTTCCTTGTGGTCCATGGGTGGCGCTGTTGCCCTGGGCCGGAGCTGAGCTTACACCGCAAGACTGTACCTTTTTGTCCTCCCCTGGAGCTGGTACAGCGGGGCGGGGAACCCGCTGTGGCGCAAAGGGAGAGGGGATAAAAGGGGCGGACGCCCTTACCACGGGGTTCAGAGTGGAGAGTTCGGAGTGGGAGTCGGACGCGGCCGCACCCAGGCACCTTCAGCTTGGGTGCTGGCGTTCCAGTGCTCCAGGCCTAGGTGCCCTTGGCCTGGCCGGAGCGGAGATGGAGTCCATCCCAGGCACCTTTAGCCTGGGGTGAGGTACTATGGCAGATGCCTGGGGCTCAGTACCTTCGACTGAGTTCCGCGAGGGTGGAGGAATCCGAGGGGGCCCTAACTCCTTGGGTGCCCGTGTCTGAGTTCGTGAGATCTGGTGTGCGGAACTTCTCTGGAGAGTCCGGCGCAGCATCGCTGGTGACAGAGAGGCCTCCGGTTTCTCCCTTGGACGGATTTCCTTCCCCTGACAGGGGCCATGCTAGCGAAGGTAATTCATGTTCTACCTCACATAGTCAGTGATCGTGACTATTCGCCACTGGTTATATCACAGTGGTTAGCAGGAGAAGGGAAAGGATTGTGCCTCGATCTATTCCCCATTACTACTCAGTAGAAGAAACTGTTTGTTGTTTGCCAAGAAGAATAAAACTGAGTTGGACCTATTTACTGTGTGGAACTCTGGTTACTAGGAGCAAAGGAGTCAGGGACGAAGTACTGGACTTGACTCTAGGACACCTACACAAAACCCAATCTTCTGGCCTTCACCTCTTAGCTATGGAGGACATGGGCCGTGGTGTATCTCATCCCTCCCCCAGCACTGAGACCCCTAGACGAAGAAAGACAAGCCGAGTATAAGAAGGGGAGAGAGGGGTGAGGTCGCTACATACATAATAAATTGTAGCATGATAGCATTATAATAAATGGTAATAACTTTAAAAAAAGTCAGGCACATTGATCCATATATCACATAATAGGCATATAAAAAGTCTTGATTGTTACAGCATAATACAAATAAGAAATAGTAAGAGTAATAAAATGATCCCATATAGAAAACATGATTGTAGCACCAGAATGGCTCAACGTGTTTCGTGGAAATCTCCACTCATCAGGAGCAGATGCTGATATATATCTGATATATATCTGAAATTGATAACGTTTCATAAAATTTAGCTATCGGTAAAGGGTCTTAGATAACAGGAGAGTGTAGGGGGATGAAAAAAGAGGAAAAAGTATAGACAAGTATGGGACGAAAAAATTGACATATCCTAAACTTACTGTCATGGATATGCATTAATGTCTGTCTGCCATCTTACCTTCCTCCTCATGTGTTCATCTAGAGACCAGACCTCCTTCACCTGGCTTCCTTTATAATCTCCTCCCAGCCTGACTCCACCCCAGGCCCTATCACTGAACACTATATTAACCTGTGCACTGCAAGCCTGCTTTGCTGATCAACGTGTTTGTTAGGCATTGTGTGTTTGGGTTCCTGCCTGCCGTGTGCTACGTCTGTCTCTCTGTTACGTTATTGGCTTGTCCCCGACCATCCCTGTCTGCTCGTGACCCTTGACCTTCGGCTCGTTCTTCGTTATCCTTGTCTGCTTGTGGCCCCTGACCTTCGGCTTGTTATTCGGTTCTCTCTATCGTGTGCTGCTGCTTCCCCTTATCCTACGGGGCGTGAGCTAGGAAACTCCAGGGGCCGCGACCTGGTCCCAGCCTGCAGCGTAACATCCTCACCACTAGAGGCCCTGGAGAAGACCAGCTGGGTCTTAGACTCCGCGCCCTGGGGAATCTTGGCTCTCGCTTCCGTTGGGATCCCGGTTGTGCTCCTCTGGTCCCGCTTTCCACAACCACCCAGTTTCCTATCCACAGAAGCCAGCCATAGGGTTCACTACCTCGCGGTGCACTCCTGTCCCCCTACGGTGTGCATCTGTCACCTGGCCACAGGTGACCCTGACAGTTTGATCAGCCATGAACCCGGCTGACATCCCGCTTCCCGCGGATGATCCATTGCAGGGCATAGTTCGCAGACTTGAGACCCAGGAATCAAATCAGACCCAGGTGATGCGATTCCTCCAGGATCTGGCTTCTCGATTCGAGCAGCTTCAGGTCTCCTTGGGAACCCCGAATCCGCAACCCCAAGTACAACCAGCGGCTGTACCTATCGCACCAGTCGCAGCCTCACACTCACTAAGATTGCCAGCTCCGTTCCGTTTCTCTGGGGACTCCAAGGCCTGCAGGGGGTTTCTCAGCCAATGCACTATTCATTTTGAGCTTCAGCCTCAAAGCTTCCTATCTGACCGGGCTAAGGTAGCCTATATCATTTCCCTCCTCTCCGGTGAAGCTTTGGCCTGGGCTGCCCCCCTGTGGGAGAGGAACGATCCGGTGGTTTCCAGTCTGTCCGAATTCTTGAAGCTCTTTCGTAATATCTTCGAAGAGCCGGCTCGGGCTTCTTCAGCGGCTAGTGCTGTCTTACGTCTTCGCCAAGAATCTAGTTCAGTGGGGCAATATGCTCTTCAGTTCCGTATCCACACAGCTGAATTGAGCTGGAATAATGAGGCCCTGGTCGCTACCTTTTTACATGGCCTCTCTGACCGAGTGAAAGACGAATTAGCGGGAAGAGCCATTCCCGTCGGTCTGGACGATGTAATTTCATTATGCAACCAGATCGACATTCGTTTTCAAGAGAGGTCCTTAGAAAAAAGACGCCAGCACTCTCTGGGTCCTAGCCAGTCTGAGCTCCCCTCCCTTCATTCCGTGGAGCATCCTCTACCTGCTGAAGAACCTATGCAGCTGGGCCGGACCAGACTAACCCCCGAAGAACGTGCTAGGCGCAGAACTCTGGGCTTGTGCCTCTATTGTGGGGGCAAGGGTCATTTTCGTGACTCCTGCTCGCTTCGTCCGGGAAACGCTCGGGTCTAATACATTTGGAAGGTGGAGTATTGGACCCAGAAACATCACCTTCTCGCCTGCTCTTGCCGGTGTCCCTTCATGTAGGCACTTCTCCTCAGTCAACCCTTGCATACCTGGATTCCGGGGCTGCCGGCAATTTCATGGATTGGAGAACTGCTTCTTCTATGAAGCTTACCCTTTCACCTCTCACTACCCCATTGGTAGTCTCGGCAATTGATGGCACTGTTCTCCCAGGGGGCCCTATTCGCTTCCAGACGCTACCCATTAGGATGTCAGTAGGGATTCTCCACCAGGAGTGGATATCCTTTCTTATTCTACCCAAGGCCTCTACCCCAGTTGTATTGGGCCTCCCTTGGCTACAGCTCCACTCTCCACATGTGGACTGGGTCTCTGGGCAGATCCTGGCCTGGGGTTCCTCATGTTTCTCGTCGTGTCTTCTCAAGGTGACCCCCAAGGAGAGTCTTCCGGTTGCTGCCACTTCTGTTTCTTCTGATCTTCCCGCCGCATACAGCGATTACCGGGATGTGTTCTGTAAAAAATCAGCTGAGGTGCTTCCTCCCCACAGGTCTTTTGACTGTGCTATTGATCTTGTCCCCGGAGCAACTCTACCCAGGGGTCGTACCTACCCTCTGTCCATCCCAGAGACCCAGGCCATGTCGGAGTATGTAGCAGAGAATCTGGAGAGAGGGTTCATCCGGAAATCCTCATCGCCTGCAGGGGCAGGGTTCTTTTTTGTTGCCAAAAAGGATGGTACCTTAAGACCCTGCATCGATTATCGGGGTTTAAATGCGGTTACTATTAAAAATCGATACCCCTTACCCTTAATATCTGAGCTATTCGATAGGTTGAAGGGTGCCTCCATTTTCACCAAGTTGGATCTCAGAGGCGCGTACAATCTCATTCGAATACGGGAGGGTGACGAATGGAAGACTGCATTTAACACTAGAGACGGGCATTACGACTATCTGGTGATGCCTTTTGGTCTGTGTAATGCTCCAGCCGTGTTTCAAAACTTTGTCAATGAAATCTTCAGAGATCTGCTGTACCAGTTTGTTGTCATCTATCTGGATGACATTCTGATCTTTTCTGAAAATCTGCTCGTCCACAGAAACCATGTCCGCACTGTACTTCAACGTCTTAGAGAGAACAATCTCTATGCCAAGCTGGAGAAATGTTCCTTTGAATGTTCTGAGGTCCTGTTTTTGGGGTGCTTTGTCTCATGTTCGGGGCTTCGTATGGACCCTGGGAAGGTCTTGGCTATCACCAACTGGCCTCTTCCTGCTAGCCTCAAGGCCACACAGCGCTTTCTTGGCTTCACTAATTATTATAGGCAGTTCATAAGGAATTACTCTTCCATTGCCGCGCCTATTATCGCTTTGACCAAGAAGGGTGTGAATGCCAGAGACTGGCCTCCCGAAGCTGTCTCTGCATTTCACAACCTGAAACAGGCCTTTGTTTCTGGCCCCCTCTTGAGGAGACCAAATCCTGGGAATGCATTTTTTATTGAAGTGGACGCTTCCTCAATGGGGGTGGGAGCTGTGCTTCTTCAAATCTTTGAGAAGAGACGCCAACCATGTGCGTTCTTCTCCAAAAAATTTTCTCAGGCAGAGAGGAATTATGCCATCGGTGATCGGGAACTTCTCGCAATTAAATTGGCGTTAGAGGAGTGGCGTCATCTCTTGGAGGGTTCCCCTCACTCCATAACGATCTTTACCGATCACAAGAATTTACAGTATCTACAGAATGCTAAACGTCTGAATCCTAGACAGGCCAGGTGGAGTCTCTTCTTTGCCCGTTTTAATTTCACGATTACCTACAAACCTGGTTCCTGCAACGGTCGGGCTGATGCGCTCTCTAGGTCATTTGACACTTTGGACGAGGAGTCCGCCCCTGAACCTGAGCCGATCATTCCCACCTCATGCATTGTTGCCCACTCTACCACCCTGAAGTCTAAAATTCCGCCTGGTAAGACCTTTGTCCCCACTGAGCTAAGAGCTAAGATCCTTCGTTGGGGACATGATTCCAAGGTGGCAGGGCATTCTGGATTCCTCCGATCCTTCCTACTCATCAGTCGTCACTACTGGTGGCCTAATCTCCGCTCAGACGTCAAAGACTACGTTAAAGCTTGTCATGTCTGTGCTCAGTCCAAATCCTCCACACAAGCTCCTGCTGGTCTCCTCATGCCCTTGCCTATTCCTAAGGAACCCTGGGCCCATATTGCCATGGATTTTATCACCGATCTCCCACTGTCTGAGAATAATACAGTCATTTGGGTGGTAATCGATCGATTCTCCAAGATGGCTCATTTTGTTCCTCTTCCTGGTCTTCCTTCTGCCCCTGCCTTGGTTCCCATTTTCATTCGAGAAATTCTCCGCCTACATGGGGTCCCTTCTCATATTGTTTCCGACAGGGGAGTCCAATTCACGTCTCGTTTTTGGAGAGCCTTTTGCAAATCCCTCAATATTGTCTTGGATTTTTCTTCTTCTTACCATCCCCAATCCAATGGACAGACTGAGAGGGTTAATCAGGAGTTAGAGGTCTTTCTTCGCACCTTTGTGTCTTCTCACCATGACGATTGGTCCTCTCTACTCCCGTGGGCAGAATTCTCCCATAACAATCATGTGAATACCAGTTCGCAGAAGACACCCTTTTTCACAGTTTATGGAAAACACCCTCAACTTCCTCTTCCTATGATCTGTTCTCCAGACATTCCAGCTTTGGCTTCGGTTCAGGAGTCTCTCAATTCCGTTTGGGGTCACGTTCATGATTCCCTCCGGGCAGCTGCTGAAAAATTCAAAGGCTTTGCCGACCGCCGCAGGCGTAAACCGCCTTCTCTTCAGCCAGGGGACAAAGTCTGGCTCTCTACCAGGAACATCAAGCTCCGAGTTCCTTCTCTGAAGTTTGCTCCACGATTCATCGGTCCATACACGGTAACTGCTAAACTGAATCCGGTTTGTTTCAAACTCCAGATTCCTAAGAGCCTTAAAATCACTAACTCCTTTCATGTTGCTCTTCTAAAGCCTTTAGTCCTCAATAAATTCTCTCGTCCTCTTCCTACCGTGGCGCCTGTCTCGGAGGATAATCAGGAGTACGAGATCAGTCAAATTCTGGACTCCCGACTCTGTAAAGGCGTTCTTCAGTACCTCGTTCATTGGAAAGGGTTTGGTCCTGAGGAGAGGTCTTGGATCACTGCATCTGAGGTCTTTGCACCTCGTCTGTTAAAGGAGTTTCATCTGAAGTTTCCCTCTAAACCTGGGCCCAGGCGGGGAAGGGGGAGGCCTCGTAAGAGGGAGGGTACTGTCATGGATATGCATTAATGTCTGTCTGCCATCTTACCTTCCTCCTCATGTGTTCATCTAGAGACCAGACCTCCTTCACCTGGCTTCCTTTATAATCTCCTCCCAGCCTGACTCCACCCCAGGCCCTATCACTGAACACTATATTAACCTGTGCACTGCAAGCCTGCTTTGCTGATCAACGTGTTTGTTAGGCATTGTGTGTTTGGGTTCCTGCCTGCCGTGTGCTACGTCTGTCTCTCTGTTACGTTATTGGCTTGTCCCCGACCATCCCTGTCTGCTCGTGACCCTTGACCTTCGGCTCGTTCTTCGTTATCCTTGTCTGCTTGTGGCCCCTGACCTTCGGCTTGTTATTCGGTTCTCTCTATCGTGTGCTGCTGCTTCCCCTTATCCTACGGGGCGTGAGCTAGGAAACTCCAGGGGCCGCGACCTGGTCCCAGCCTGCAGCGTAACATCCTCACCACTAGAGGCCCTGGAGAAGACCAGCTGGGTCTTAGACTCCGCGCCCTGGGGAATCTTGGCTCTCGCTTCCGTTGGGATCCCGGTTGTGCTCCTCTGGTCCCGCTTTCCACAACCACCCAGTTTCCTATCCACAGAAGCCAGCCATAGGGTTCACTACCTCGCGGTGCACTCCTGTCCCCCTACGGTGTGCATCTGTCACCTGGCCACAGGTGACCCTGACACTTACAGATCACCCGTGGGTCTGATTGATAGCGATAAGGGCTGCAAGCCGGCTGGACAGGTCATCAGTACCGGAAACTGAGGTGGTATGTCCCAAGATAAGATGCTGGAAAAGACTCTCAGGGCACAAATGTCCCTGGGAGTAGGATATTTTTATTTTTTTAAACCAACACTGCATTTTTTACATTTTGTTTATAGATTTCCTAGAAAAATAATTTTGCAAAACAATATTGCCAAAAGGGTGCCAATTTCCCCCCAAAACAATGTATGTATTACTTTATATTAAGTAATGACAAAGTTATCAACAAAAATTTAAAAACTGTTCTGGTCCGTTAGAGATACACACGTACAAGAACTGAAGTGGTTAAGTCAGATTATAAAACTCTGCTCAGTCTTTGTGGATATCTTAATATCCAATTTCAGAAAAAGTAAATGTGCATTGGTTTTCATTGTTTGGCAAGGTGTCATAATTACCCTTTGTTTCTTAAGTAAGGGTCCACGTTAGCCTGCATTTTGGAAAGTATTTATATTGCATTCAATGATATTGTTAAAAACATTGGAAATTTACCATACAGCTACCATAGATCTTTGTGAGTGTCAATACACACAAGTGACAACAAAAAGGGGCACTGCATTGGTGATTTCCTCTAAGCTCACCGGAGAGGTGCAGAGTTGAATGGCTGAATATACACAAACATTAAAACAAGCTTCATTCTAGCTTCAAGCTGAGCCATGCTGAAATTACCCAATACTGTATGGTTTGTGGGTATTGAGGGCTCCTTCCTTTTTCATTTGTAATACTGCAATGGAAGAGTCCCTTTACTTAGGAGACTGATACATGTCAGGGCCCATGGGCAGATGCAGCATTTGTGCACAAGCGCTGACTAGGATTGGAGGCCCATTTACACAAGATATGAGTGGGATATATTCTGGGACCCCCTTCCTCCCTTGTAGACTTCTACGTGTGAAATGGGAAGGCATTCTTTCTTATATCTAATTTATATCTAATTTAATAGGATAATAAAAATGTCCCCACAAATGGACCTTTTGCAGACTACAGGTCCTTCTCAAAAAATTAGCATATTGTGATAAAGTTCATTATTTTCTGTAATGTACTGATAAACATTAGACTTTCATATATTTTAGATTCATTACACACAACTGAAGTAGTTCAAGCCTTTTCTTGTTTTAATATTGATGATTTTGGCATACAGCTCATGACAACCCAAAATTCCTATCTCAAAAAATTAGCATATCATGAAAAGGTTCTCTAAACGAGCTATTAACCTAATCATCTGAATCAACTAATTAACTCTAAACACCTGCAAAAGATTCCTGAGGCTTTTAAAAACTCCCAGCCTGGTTCATTACTCAAAACCGCAATCATGGGTAAGACTGCCGACCTGACTGCTGTCCAGAAGGCCATCATTGACACCCTCAAGCAAGAGGGTAAGACACAGAAAGAAATTTCTGAACGAATAGGCTGTTCCCAGAGTGCTGTATCAAGGCACCTCAGTGGGAAGTCTGTGGGAAGGAAAAAGTGTGGCAGAAAACGCTGCACAACGAGAAGAGGTGACCGGACCCTGAAGAAGATTGTGGAGAAGGACCGATTCCAGACCATGGAGGACCTGCGGAAGCAGTGGACTGAGTCTGGAGTAGAAACATCCAGAGCCACCGTGAACAGGCGTGTGCAGGAAATGGGCTACAGGTGCCGCATTCCCCAGGTCAAGCCACTTTTGAACCAGAAACAGCGGCAGAAGCGCCTGACCTGGGCTACAGAGAAGCAGCACTGGACTGTTGCTCAGTGGTCCAAAGTACATTCGGAAATCAAGGTGCCAGAGTCTGGAGGAAGACTGAGGAGAGGGAAATGCCAAAATGCCTGAAGTCCAGTGTCAAGTACCCACAGTCAGTGATGGTCTGGGGTGCCATGTCAGCTGCTGGTGTTGGTCCACTGTGTTTTATCAAGGGCAGGGTCAATGCAGCTAGCTATCAGGAGATTTTGGAGCACTTCATGCTTCCATCTGCTGAAAAGCTTTATGGAGATGAAGATTTCATTTTTCAGCACGACCTGGCACCTGCTCACAGTGCCAAAACCACTGGTAAATGGTTTACTGACCATGGTATTACTGTGCTCAATTGGCCTGCCAACTCTCCTGACCTGAACCCCATAGAGAATCTGTGGGATATTGGGAAGAGAAAGTTGAGAGACACAAGACCCAACACTCTGGATGAGCTTAAGGCCGCTATCGAAGCATCCTGGGCCTCCATAACACCTCAGCAGTGCCACAGGCTGGTTGCCTCCATGCCACGCCGCATTGAAGCAGTCATTTCTGCAAAAGGATTCCCGACCAAGTATTGAGTGCATAACTGAACATAATTATTTGAAGGTTGACTTTTTTGTATTAAAAACACTTTTCTTTTATTGGTCGGATGAAATATGCTAATTTTTTGAGATAGGAATTTTGGGTTGTCATGAGCTGTATGCCAAAATCATCAATATTAAAACAAGAAAAGGCTTGAACTACTTCAGTTGTGTGTAATGAATCTAAAATATATGAAAGTCTAATGTTTATCAGTACATTACAGAAAATAATGAACTTTATCACAATATGCTAATTTTTTGAGAAGGACCTGTATATCTACCACTGCCAGGATCAACTCTGATACTTGTACACATGAAATTAGTACATTATCTAATATTGTCTTGACTGAAAACACCTTTCTGAACGATACTGCAATTGAAATTCTGGGCCGCATACCATAACAAAGAAAAAAAGATTAAAAAAATGCAGCGACACAGTTCTGCTCTGTTTCTATACCAGTCTGTCTTTTAAGACTACCTTTCCTACTTTCCCTATAGATACTTATGCCTCGTACACACGACCGGTTTTCCTGACATGCCAAAAACCAAAGTTTTTCCCGACGTGATTCCTCTCAAGCCTGCCTTGCATACACACGTTCAGGCAAAAAAACGCTCGACCAAAGCGCGGTGACGTACAACACGTACGACGGCATTATAAAGGGGAAGTTCCATTCAAATGGCGCCAGCCTTTGGGCTTCTTTTGCTGATCCTCGTGTTAGCAAAAGTTTGGTGAGAGACGATTCGCGCTTTTCAGCCTCGTGCTTTTCAGTCCATTACAGCATGATGAATGTTACCAGAACGAGCGCTCCCGTCTCATACTTGATTCTGAGCATGCGCGTTTTTTTTCCCCCGGAAAAGCATACACACGAGCGGTTTTCGCGACGAGAAAAAGACTGACGGGAAACACGACGGGAAAAAATAGAGAAGGTTCTAAATTTTTTGCGGGGCAGTTTTCTCGTTTGGAAAACTGCTATGGAGCATACACACGACCGGTTTTCCCGACCATTCTAAAAAATGGCAGTTTTCTCGTCTGGAAAACCGGTCGTGTGTACGAGGCATTAGTCTACTCAGCAGGTGGTGAGCAGGCACGTCATAATGACCATCTTACTCCTTGGTTGTGGCCTCTAATTTGTTTAAAGCAACCTTGTGCGTTATACGTCGAGGGGAAAGCAACAGGTTTGCTTCTAAACCTGCCCCTCTCCCCTTCCCCATCAACATATACCTACCTTTCATTGGAGCACTGCATATGGAAGAACATGTGAGTTCCATGTGACAGTCTAAGCTCAAATGAGGCTGTCTTTACCCTCTGCCTGTGGCTAAAATACACAGATCAGCTAGTTCCAGTTTCTTGAAAAAGTATCATAAACATAATAAAAATAACTGAAATAGAAAGAATAAATAATCAAAAATGGATAAGGGTGAACACACTGTTGCAACTGTGTGTTAGAAGGTCACAGTGTCCAAATGCCGATCCCAGCACAGCCCATTGTCTTCTTTTTATTTTTTTTAAATGTTAGAACTTTATTGATATGTTAAAATTTATATTCACACAGCGGTGTTGGGGTGCAGTGGTTTCCACCACAGCCCGGTGCGCAAAAATTATTGCATTCAGTACTTTTTTTCATTAACCGCAACCGGACTGCCAACCGCACATATACTGTGGCAGGGTGGCCCGGCTGTGCGAAACAATGTACATGTACGATGTTTCCTCATCCTGGGGTGCACACGTGCTGCCAGAAACCAGCTCCCGCTGTGATTGGACAGATCGGGGAGCCAATCAGTGGGTCCGGCAGCCGCGATGGCCACTGGCCACCCGCGATTGTTCGTATGAGAGGCAGAACGGCGGTCTGCCTATGTAAACAAGGCAGACCGTCACTCTGTCACAGAGGAAGAGAGTGATCCGTGATTCCTGCTTATCAGGAACACAGATGTCTCTCTTCCTCCAGTCAGTCCACCCCCCTACAGTTAGAAAACATTCCCTAGGAGCACACTTAACCCTTTGATCGCCCCTGATGTTAACCCCTTCCCTGCCAGTGTAATTTTTACATTAACAGTGCATTTTTTTTAGCACTGAAACATATTGGCCTAAATTGATGAAGAAATTTGAGTTTTCACATATTTTTATTGGATGTGCTTTATAGCAGAAAGTAAAAAATATTGTTGTTTTTTTTTAATATTGTCGCTCTTTTTTTGTTTATAGCACAAAAATAAAAACCGCAAAGGTGATCAAATACCACAAAAATAAAGCTCTATTTGTGGGAAAAAAGGACATCAATTTTGTTTGGGTACAGCGTTGCATGACCGCGCAATTGTCAGTTAAAGTAACGCGGTGCCGTATCGCAAAAAATGGCCTGGTCATTAACCACTTGCTTACTGGGCACTTAAACACCCCTCCTGCCCAGACCAATTTTCAGTTTTCAGTACTCTCACATTTTGAATGACAATTACTCAGTCATGCAACACTGTACCTAAATGATTTTTTTGTCATTTTTTTTCATACAAATAGAGCTTTCTTTTGGTGGTATTTGATCACCTCTGGGGTTTTTTTTTTGCGCTATAAATGAAAAAACTGCGAAAATTTTGAAAAATAAACGCATTTTTATTAGTTTCTGTGATAAAATTTTGCAAATTATTAATTTTTCTTCATAAATTTTGGCCACAATTTATACTGCTACATATCTTTGATAAAAATAAGCCAACATTTTGGGAAATTATTTGGTCTGTGTGAAAGTTTTAGAGTCTACAAGCTATAGTGCAAATCATAAAAAATGTATCACATCTGATGTACTGGCAGCCTATCTCATTTCTTGAGACCCTAACAAGCCAGAAAAGTACAAATGCCCCCCAAATGACCCCTTTTTGGAAAGTAGACATTCAAAGGTATTTAGAAAGAGGCATGGTGAGTTATTTGAAGTTGTAATTTTTTCCCACGATTCTTTGCAAAATTAAGATTTTTTTTTTTTTGCTCAAAATTGTCATTGTAATAGCTTATTTCTCTCACATGGCTTGTGCATACCACAAATGACACCCCAAAATACATTCTGCTACTCCTCCTGAGTATTACGATACCACATGTGTGGGACTTTTTTACTGCCTGGCCACATACAGAGTCCCAACATACAGGGAGCACCATCAGGTGTTCTAGGAGCATAAATTACACATCTAACTAGTTGACTACCTATTACACTTTTGAAGGCCCTGGAGCACCAGGACAATGGAAACACCCACAAAATGACCCCATTTTGGAAAGCTAACACCCCAACGTATAATCTATGGGGCATAATGACTCTTTTGAACGGTTAATTTTTTTCCAGAAGTTTTTGGAAAATGTGGAAAAAAAATGAAAACGCATTGTTGTCCATTTATAAGATATTTCCAACACATAGCATGTACATAGCAAAAATGACACCCCAAAATACATTCTGCTACTCCTCCTGAGTATGGGGATACCAAATGTGTGGGACTTTTACACAGCCTGTTCACATACAGAGGACCAACATTGAAGTAGCACCTTCAGGCGTTCTAGGAGCATAAATTACACATCTCATTTCTCAACCACCTATTACACTTTTGAAGGCCCTGGAGCACCAGGACAATGGAAACACCCACAAAATGACCCTATTTTGGAAAGCTAACACTCCAACATATAATCTATGAGGAATAATGACTCTTGTGAATGGTTCATGTTTTTGGAAAATGTGGAAAAAAATTATAAAGCATTTTTTTTACACAAAGTTGTCCATTTATAAGATATCTCCAACACATAGCATTTACATAGCAAAAATTACACCCCAAAATACGGGAATAGTTCGGGAATATAAGGGCAGTGACAAGGTCCTCCTGGTAGCCAAGGAAGCGTTTGGGGTTTTGGGTGGAGTTGCGGTATATGATAAATGAATTGTCTATGGCCAATTGAAAAAAATAAATTGCAACTTTTTTGTACCAATGGTATGTCCGTCTTGTGGCAAGGTAGGGTTCGAGCATCTGGTCGTTGAAGTCGACTCCCCCATAAACAAATTGTAGTCCTGGATGCATGTGGGCTTTTTGATGGGGCCATTCCTTCTGGGGATTTCCACGAAGGTATCGTTGTGGATGGAAGATAACATGTATACATCCCTTCTGTCCCTCCACTTCACTGCCAGAACCTCCTTGTTTCTCAGACTTACCGATTCTCCTCTTCTCAGCTTCTTATTTACAAGACTCTGAGGAAAGCCCTTCCAATTCTTTCTGATGGTGCCACATGCTGGTGTCTGTATCCGGTGAAGGTTATGGAACAGGGGAAGGGATGTGTAGAAGTTATCTACATACAGATGGTAGACTTTTTTCAGTAGGGGGTATATGAGGTCCCAAACAATTTTCCCACTTGATCCCAAGTAGTCTGGGCAATTAGGGGGATTCAGCTGGCTGTCCTTCCCCTCGTACACTAAGAAGGCATACGTGTACCCTGTGACTCGGTCACATAGCTTGTACACCTTAACACCATAGCGGGACCTTTTGCTGGGAATTAATTGTTTTATTTGAAGCCTACCGCTAAATTTAATAAGGGACTCATCCACACATATGTGCTGGTCCGGGGTATACAACTGGGGGAATTTTTCGGAAAAATAATTCAGTAAGGGCCGAATTTTGAAAAGCCTGTCAAAATTTGGGTGATTTCGGGGAAGGCACTGGGTGTTATCGTTAAAATGTAGGAATCTCATTATCATGAAATATCTGTTCTGGGCATTACGTTGGAGAATATTGGCATATAGTAGATGGGGCGTTTTGACCTAAAAGGAACGCAAAGTGTTTTTTGGGTTGGGTCCCAGACAAAACGTGAGGCCTAAAAAAATCTTCAACTCCTCCACCGTTAGGTCTCTCCACTCGTAGGGACGGGCATAATATGCTGTAGGATTGTTTAAAATAAATTGATGGGCATATAGATTGCACTGGGTCACAATGTTGGATAGCATGTCCTCGGTAAAAATAAGATCAAAAAAATTGATTGGGAAAAAATCCTCCGTGTCCATCTGGACTCCTGGCTGGGCAGTGAAAGGGGGAATGTTGGCTTCTCCTGAATTAGGAGGAAGCTACAAGGGGTTCTGAAGGGCATAGGGAAGGCTGGCATGGGTCCTTGGCCTTTCTTGCCGAGGCACTGCGGTGCTGGTGGATGGCACTGCGGTGCTGGTGGATGGCACTGCGGTGCTGGTGGATGGCACTGCCTCTTCACCAGAACGCCTTCGTTTGGCGGGCCGACTAGCTTCCTCCTCTGAGTCACTCAGTGTTGCACTACTGAGGACTGGCTCATAGTTGACGTCCGACTCAGAATCGGAATTGGAAAGGGAAACTGAAAGAGAGAGCTCCACGTTGCTCTCGTCGGGCGTGGAAAGGATTTGGTATATATATTGGGGGCGCTAAAATACTAATAGATCATTAACAAAAATAATAAATATAATGATGAACTAATATTGATTATATATACACACCAGCAAAAAGGAATGAGCCACAATGATCAGTCTATGGCTAACCAGCCAACATAGACAACGACATATGCAATCTCCTTGTTGAGATAGCAATGATGACCCATCAAGTGAAAATCAAATACATATATAAATGTGACACTTAGTGCAACAAAAATACAAAAATTGCAGTGCCAATAGTGATAATTGAATATCCCAAGGAATGAAACAAATATCAACAATGGAACATGTGATACAATGTGCAGTACCAATGGTGACAACTAAATGTCCAAGAAATTGTGCAAATATCAATGTTTAAACAAATAAAAGTCCATGGATAAGAAACAGTGAAATATATCCTTGTGCAAAAACTTGATCCAACAGAAATATTGCTTGAAGTGATAGCCTTTACCAACTTATTATAAGACACCCGATAGTGCTCATGATACGTGTCGTCATGACGCTAGACTACGTCCTGACGACACTTCCGGTCCTGCTGGCTCTTCCTCTAAACAAGGTGGAACGCACGCCGGTTCTTCTCCACTCGGGTCACTAGCCCTATTAGTCCTCGCTCTCCAGCCTCAGTGCCGGGCTCAAGGCACTATTCAAGTAAGAGGGCGTTTGGCTGACATGTTGTTACTTATCCTTTATTATTAAAACGGAATTACACTATTTCCGCTCCATTTCTTTTTCTTGTGGTTTGTACATCTTGATCTGAGCGTCCGGGAGGCAGGGATCTCCTATGCCCAGGTTTAACATGACTATCCATGTTAGCAAGTGGAACTTGCTCAAAGCGCATATGACTCCTTTTTAATTAAAAGAGTCAATACAATCTGGTAAGCTGCTTTATGTATCATGAGCACTATCGGGTGTCTTATAATAAGTTGTTGAAGGCTATCACTTCAAGCAATATTTCTGTTGGATCAAGTTTTTGCACAAGGATTTATTTCACTGTTTCTTATTCATGGACTTTTATTTGTTTAAACATTGATATTTACACAATTTCTGGGACATTTAATTGTCACTAGGGATGAGCTCGGTGTTCGAGTCAAACATACGTTCGACTCGAACATCAGCTGTTCGCTCGTTCGGGGAAAAACTAACGATTTGGGCCGTTCGCGCCAAATTCGAGTGACGCGAACGGCCCACAATACACTGCGCCATCGCAGTGCAATCCCGGCGCTGTGATTGGCCAAGCATGCACTGTGACCCTGCATGCTTGGCCAATCACAGCGCCGGCAGCGAGGAAAGCAATGATTGGCCACAGGCAGGATGCCTGTGGCCAATTATAGCTGAGGGGGTTTAGTACACGCCCCACACTATAAAAGGCCGCCAGCGCGGCGGCCTCGTGTAGTGTGTTCCGGAGCAGGGAAAGAGAAGGATAGGCAGGGACAGTGTCATATCTATTCTTTGCTAAACCTTGTGTGTAGGGACAGAGAAGGATAGGCAGGGAAAGTGTCAGTGTCATATTCTTTGCTAAACCTTGTGTGTAGGGAGAGAGAAGGATAGGCAGGGAGAGTGTCAGTGTCATATTCTTTGCTAAACCTTGTGTGTAGGGAGAGAGAAGGATAGGCGGGGAGATTGTCAGTGTCATATTCTTTGCTAAACCTTGTGTGTAGGGAGAGAGAAGGATAGGCAGGGAGAGTGTCAGTGTCATATTCTTTGCTAAACCTTGTGTATAGGGAGAGAGAAGGATAGGCAGGGAGAGTGTCAGTGTCATATTCTTTGCTAAACCTTGTGTGCAGGGAGAGAGAAGGATAGGCAGGGGACAGTGTCAGTGTCATTGTTGCTAAGCCTCCTGCACATTATACACCTGAAGCTAGCCCGTATTGCTGTGTTTTCCTGGTGTGTTACACTACCAGGCATTTGCAGCACTTACAGCGGACGTAGTGTGCCTCCTGCACATTATACACCTGAAGCTAGCCCGTATTGCTGTGTTTTCCTGGTGTGTTACACTACCAGGCATTTGCAGCACTTACAGCGGACGTAGTGTGCCTCCTGCACATTAAACACCTGAAGCTAGCCCGTATTGCTGTGTTTTCCTGGTGTGTTACACTACCAGGCATTTGCAGCACTTACAGCGGACGTAGTGTGCCTCCTGTACATTAAACACCTAAAGCTAGCCCGTATTGCTGTGTTTTCCTGGTGTGTTACACTACCAGGCATTTGCAGCACTTACAGCGGACGTAGTGTGCCTCCTGCACATTAAACACCTGAAGCTAGCCCGTATTGCTGTGTTTTCCTGGTGTGTTACACTACCAGGCATTTGCAGCACTTACAGCGGACGTAGTGTGCCTCCTGTACATTAAACACCTGAAGCTAGCCCGTATTGCTGTGTTTTCCTGGTGTGTTACACTACCAGGCATTTGCAGCACTTACAGCGGACATAGTGTGCCTCCTGTACATTAAACACCTGAAGCTAGCCCGTATTGCTGTGTTTTCCTGGTGTGTTACACTACCAGGCATTTGCAGCACTTACAGCGGACGTAGTGTGCCTCCTGCACATTAAACACCTGAAGCTAGCCCGTATTGCTGTGTTTTCCTGGTGTGTTACACTACCAGGCATTTGCAGCACTTACAGCGGACGTAGTGTGCCTCCTGCACATTATACACCTGAAGCTAGCCCGTATTATTGTGTTTTCCTGGTGTGTTACACTACCAGGCATTTGCAGCACTTACAGCAGGCGTAGTGTGATTCCTGCAAAATATACTCTTGAAGCTAGGCCGTATTGCTGTGTTTTCCTAGTGTGTTACACCAACAGGCATTTGCAGCACTTACAGCAGGCGTAGTGTGATTCCTGCAAAATATACTCCTGAAGCTAGGCCGTATTGCTGTGTTTTCCTTTTTTTTTTTTTTTTTTTAAATATTCTTTATTTATACTTCAAAAAGGGATACATCCAATACATTATTTATACCTTTTCCATTGCATATCTATTCATAATATATTTCTCATCCCAATCCTTTACTTCAATCTTATTTATTTAAACATCAGTCTCACCTCGAGACCTCTATGTCAATGGGTTCCCTGCCCTTATGTCCTCTATATGTCTCTCCTTAGCCGGAGAGGCACACAGAGTCCCTTTCTATACTAAGTTATCTTTGATATCTTTAATTTTCACAACCTTACTTATTCTCCCTTTCCTTTTTATTTATTCCCCCCTACCTCCCTCCCAAAGCAAACCCAAACAACGAGGAGAAAAAAAAAAAAAAATTCTCTCCCCCACCTTCCCTCTCCACCTCTAAGTAAACCGCAACCTCTTAATTACTTCTTTGACCGGGCGGGCTCACATCCCCATTAGTCTTTTCCCTTCTTCTGTCTGCATAAATTTATTCCAGGGTGCCCAGATCTTAATATGTTGCTCTTTTCTGTCTTGGGCCGAAAACACCAATTCCTCTATAGTTCCCACTTTCCTGACCCTATTAAGCCATTCTGCAATTGTAGGAGGGTTGGAACTTTTCCAGCCTCTCGCAATGCATGCCTTGGCCTCATTAACTAGGTGACATAATACTGAGTTTTTATAGGTTTGTGTAGGTATTTGCGTTTCGTGCAGTAGAAAAAAGCCTGGGTCGTCCGGTACAAAATAAGGCTCAATTCTTTGAGCAATCCTTCGTACCTCTGTCCAATATTGTCTAATTCGAGGACATGTCCAATATATATGGAACAAGGTTCCCCGCTCCCTATTACATCTCCAGCACTTATCAGAAATATCGGGATAGAACCTACCTAGTTTTGAAGGCGTATAGTACCACCTCGTCAATAATTTATAATTTGATTCTTGCATTTTCGTGCTTATTGATGAGTGTAACGCAAGGTATATTATCTTCTGGTGTTGAGCTGGTGTGAAAGTCCTACCAAGGTCTCTCTCCCACTTTCTAATTGCTGTCATTTCAAAATTCTCTGATGGGGTCGTTAGCATCGTATATATCTTTGATATTATTCGGTTGATGGGTTCCTTCTCCTCACAATATACTTCAAACCTAGTTAGTTCCCGTTTAAAGTTACTTATTGGCCCTAGTGTCCCCAGGTAGTGTCGGAGTTGTATTGCCTGCCAATACTCTACTTCGAATTGGCCACCTACTTTTGTCAATTCCGCTATTGTTGGCCATGTTTCTGCTTGCGTAAAATGCGATACCTGCGTATATCCCTTCTCTCGAAGTCTCCAAAATGCCCTTTTCTCCATCCCCGGCTCGAAACTTGGGTTTCCCAGTATTGGGTACAGTGGGGAATATCTTGGCGAGTATTTAGGGTTTCGACACGTCTTAACCCCTATAGACAGTGTCGGCCCTATCAAGGGATGTTTTTTAAGTGTGTCTGGTAATTTTGTACAGCACCAAGGGGCTCTACCCAGTGGTATCTGACTGATCTCCTGCTCCACTTTTATCCATAGTTTAAGTTCTTTATGTCTGCACCAGTCTATGACCCTCCCAAAGTGAACTGCTTGATGGTATTTAGATATATCTGGGACTGCTAAGCCCCCGTAACACTTGGGGAGGGTCATTTGACTTCTGCTAATCCGTGGTCGCTTATTGGCTCATATAAACTTAGTGAAAAGTGCATTTATTTGCTGAAAGTAGGCCTTGTCAATTCTAATTGGTACAGCTTGAAACAAATACAAAAATTTGGGCAAGATATTCATTTTGATAGCGTTGCATCGGCCGAACCATGAGTGGAATCCCTGTTGCCATTTATCTAATAAGGATCTGACTACTTTATATAGTGGGGGAAAATTTACAGCGAACACCTTCTCTAATCTTGCTGGTATATTTATCCCTAAGTATTTTAGTGAAGACCCTACCCATTTAAACTTAAAATTTGGCTGTAAGTTTTGCTGGGCTTCCCTAGAAAGGGCTACCCCCATCGCTTCCGATTTTACGTAATTAATTTTTAGATTTGCTAATTTCCCATATCCTTCTATTTCCTTCATCAAATTTGGCAATGAAACATGGGGTCTTGATAGGGAAAACAACAGATCATCTGCGTAAGCAGAGGTTTTATATTCTTGCTTACCTATTTGCAGTCCCTGTATGTCTGAATTTTGCCGAATCCTATTTAATAGGGGTTCTAGAGAGAGGGAGAACAACATCGGAGAGAGTGGGCACCCTTGACGCGTGCCATTTGAGATTTTAAATGGCTCAGAGTAAACTCCATTCACTTTTACTAAGGCTTGGGGTGTAGCGTAAACCCCCGCTATCCAACTCCGTATATGTTCTCCCAGTCCCATTTGCCTCAATACTTCAAACATAAATCGCCAGCTAATCCTATCGAACGCTTTCTCAGCGTCGGTACTTAAAAAAATACTAGGCGTTTTTGAAATATTAGCATAGTGTACCAGGTTGAGGACCTTTACGGTATTATCCCTGGCCTCACGGGTTGGGATAAACCCAACCTGGTCTTGATGTACCAACTGATTCAAGAACGGCTGAAGACGGGAGGCAAGTAGTTTAGTGAAAAGTTTTAAATCTGTATTTAGCAGTGAGATCGGGCGATAGCTCCCGCACTCCGCCGGGTCCTTCCCTTCCTTCGGAATAACCGAAATGTGTGCCGTAAGGGCATCCGGCGGTAGTGCGGGACCCCGGCCGATCTCATTGAATGCCTTTGTCATTTGAGCCCCTAGTATTGGTAAAACATATTTGTAATATTGGATAGTAAAGCCATCCGGGCCCGGCGCCTTCCCTCGTTTAACGGTCTTTATCACTGTCTCCAGTTCCCCTACTGAAATAGGTATCTCCAGTTTATTACGGTCTTCTAGGGCCAACCTAGGCAAGTTTGCTGAGAGGAGGTACTCTTCCATCTTAGCCTGAGGCACCTGGGTTGGGGTTAAGTTATAAAGGGAGGACTAGTATTCTCTAAATCTCTGCGAGATCTTTTTTAGGGAATGAGATCAGCTGCCGGTTTTTCCCCTTTATATGGGGTACATATACTGTCTTCCCTTTCTCTCTAAGTTTCCCCGCTAATATTTTACTACATTTTTCCCCAAGTTCATAGGTTACTTTTTCCCCTACTTGTATTGCCGCTTCTGCTTTGTATCTAAGTAAGTCTGTTAGTTGTCTCCTCAGGTGGGCCAGTTCTATCCCCACTTGCGGTATCTGTATTATTTTATGTTGTACCTCTAATACTTGGATTTCTTTTAACAGGTTAGCTATCTGTCTTTCTCGCGCTCTTTTTAATCGGGAACCATGTTTTATCAAAACCCCTCTCATTACTACTTTATGCGCTTCCCATATCATTCCCGGATCACTCCCCGGGGTGTCGTTCGTCCGGAAATATGCCTCCATTTCTTTTGCTACATCTTCCCGAACCTCGGGGATCTGCAGCAAACTCTCATTTAGACGCCAACGCCACTCCGGAGCCGTAGATGAGTCGGACAGCGCAATATGTAGCGTCACTGGTGCGTGATCTGACCATGTTATATTCCCAATTTTTACTTCTTTCACCGCCGTCAACAGATAGTGTGGTACCAGGAAGAGGTCTATACGAGAATACCGTTGGTGTGGGTTGGAGAAAAATGTATAATCTCTTTCCCCGACATGTAATAATCTCCACACATCTACCATCTGCAATTCCCGCAACTTCTGCAGAATATTCCTCCTGGTCCCCCCTGATATGGAGGAGACCCCCGTTGATGTATCAACCTTAGGTTCCAATGTTGTGTTAAGGTCTCCCCCTACTATTAGCTTCCCTTCTGCAAACCCTACCAGCTTATCCAGGGTTTTACTCAAAAAGGCCTCTTGATGTGTATTTGGTACGTAAACATTCGCCAGTGTCACCTTTGTACTTCCAATATGTCCTTTCAGAAAAATGAAACGGCCCTCTACATCTACTCGTTCATCCAGCAGGGACCAAGGTATCCTATTGGAGATTAAAATTGACAACCCTTTGGACTTTGATGTCTGGCTACATGCGTGGTATGTACATGGGTAGAACCTATTTTGTAGGTACGGGAGTCCACCCATCTTAAAGTGTGTTTCCTGCACAAATACTACATCTGAACGGGTTCCTTTTAACTCATTCAGGAGCATTCTCCTTTTTTGTGGGACATTAAGTCCTTTGGCATTAATGGTGGTTATCCTTACTTCCTCCATCCCTAAAGATTCAAAGGACAAAGTGTGGGGAGAAAAAAATAAAAATAAGCCTGTATTGTTGTGTTTTCCTGGTGTGTTACACTACCAGGCATTTGCAGCACTTACAGCAGGCGTAGTGTGATTCCTGCAAAATATACTCTTGAAGCTAGGCCGTATTGCTGTGTTTTCCTAGTGTGTTACACCAACAGGCATTTGCAGCACTTACAGCAGGCGTAGTGTGATTCCTGCAAAATATACTCCTGAAGCTAGGCCGTATTGCTGTGTTTTTCTAGTGTGTTACACCAACAGGCATTTGCAGCACTTACAGCAGGCGTAGTGTGATTCCTGCAAAATATACTCCTGAAGCTAGGCCGTATTGCTGTGTTTTCCTAGTGTGTTACACCAACAGGCATTTGCAGCACTTACAGCAGGTGTAGTGTGATTCCTGCAAAATATACTCCTGAAGCTAGGCCGTATTGCTGTGTTTTCCTAGTGTGTTACACCAACAGGCATTTGCAGCACTTACAGCAGGCGAGTGCATCAGATCGCACAGCTGCTGTTTGCAACATATGTCTCAAGCGTATATCGCGTGGCCAAAACATTAGCCTCTTGGGCACCACATGCTTGACCAGACATATGTTGACCTGCCATGCAGCTCGTTGGCAAGCCTACCTTAAAGACCCACACCAAAGAACAAAGCGGACCTCTCCTTGCACCGCATCAGCTGGGATCTCCAACTCCACTATACCTTCAGTCCTCTCTGAAACCTGCACTGAGAGGAATGAAGGTGTAGAATTAGGTGTGTCACAGCCAAGTACTTGCGGGCACTCTGCTAGCAGTACACCGACGTCCGATTCTAGCAGGCAAATTTCCCTGCCCCAGCTGCTGGACCGTCGAAAGAAGTTCACTCCCAGCCATCCACATGCCCAGCGGTTGAATGCTAGCTTGGCTAAATTGCTAGCGCTTCAACTGCTGCCTTTTCAGTTGGTAGACTCGGCCCCCTTCCGTGAGTTTGTGCAATGTGCGGTTCCTCAGTGGCAGGTTCCCAAACGCCACTTTTTCTCACGGAAGGCGATTCCGGCTCTCTACCGGCATGTGGAAGGCAATGTCTTGGCCTCACTGGACAGGGCGGTCAGCGGTAAGGTGCATATTACCGCTGACTCATGGTCCAGCAGGCATGGACAGGGACGTTACCTTTCTTTCACGGCCCATTGGGTCACTCTTTTGGCAGCTGGGAAGGATGCAGGACAAGGTGCAGTAGTGTTGGAGGTTGTTCCGCCGCCACGCCTCCAAAATGCTACTACTGGTTGTGACACACCTCTCTCCTCCACCCCCTCCTCTTCTTCTTCCTCCATGGCCTCTTCCTGTGCTTTGTCCTCGGAACCAGTGGTGCTCCCTAGGCGTTCAAGGGGCTACGCAAGTACGCAGGCAAAAAGATGCCATGCCGTGCTTGCGCTGGTGTGTTTGGGGGACAGGAGCCACACTGGGGCAGAGGTTCTGTCTGCTCTGCAGGGGCAGGCCGAGAGGTGGTTGACGCCACGCCAGCTTAAGCCAGGAATGGTGGTTTGTGACAATGGCACCAACCTCCTCTCCGCCCTCCGACAGGGACAACTGACCCATGTGCCCTGTGTGGCTCACGTCCTTAACCTGGTGGTGCAGCGGTTCTTGGGCAGGTACCCGGGCTTACAGGATGTCCTGAGGCAGGCCAGGAAAGTCTGTGTGCATTTCCGCAGATTTTATAATGCCAGTGCTCGCCTGGCTGAGCTGCAAAAGGAGTTGAACCTGCCCAAGAACTGCCTTATATGTGACATGCCCACCAGGTGGAACTCAACATTGGCCATGTTGCAGCGGCTACACACGCAGCAGAGGGCCATCAATGAGTACCTGTGCGACTACGGCACCAGGACAGGGTCAGGGGAGCTCGTTTTTTTTTCACCACGCCAGTGGGGCATGATCAGGGATGCATGCACTGTCCTGGCACCATTTGAGGAGGCCACGAGGATGGTGAGCAGTGACAGTGCGTGCATCAGTGACACTGTACCTCTTGTCCACCTGTTGGAACATACGCTGCGTGGAATAATGGACAGGGCACTTGAGGCAGAACAGAGGCAGGAAGAGGAGGACTTCCTTGCCTCTCAAGGCCCGCTTTACCCAGACAGTGTTCCTTTTGTCCCACCCATCGCACAGGAAGAGGAGGAGGAGGAGGAGGATTGTGTCAGCATGGAGGTGGAGCCTGGCACTCAGCATCATCAGCAGCAGTCTTTTAGGGATGATTTACAGTCCCAAGAAACCCGTGGACTTGTACGTGGCTGGGAGGAGGTGGCTGCGGATCATGTCGTCCTTAGTGACCCAGAGGACTCCGGACCGAATGCCTCAGCTAACCTACGCTGCATGGCCTCCCTGATCCTGCAAAGTCTGCGGAAGGATCCTCGTATTCTTCGGATCAAGGAGAGGGACCATTACTGGCTGGCCACTCTCCTTGATCCATGGTACAAGAGTAAGGTTGCGGACCTTATCTTACCGTCGCAGAGGGAGCAGAGGATGAGACAACTCCGGGAGGCCTTACAGAAAGGTCTGTGCAACGCGTTCCCAGAGACTGGGAGGTTACAAACTCCTGGTCCTGGACAACGAGTTGCTGAGGCTTCGGTCAGTCAAAAAAGCAGCGGTGGGGAAGGTGGCCGTCTGACCGATGCGTTCAGACAATTCTTTAGTCCGCAGCCCCAAGGTATGATCGGTTCCAGCAACCATCGCCAGCGTCTGATATACATGGTGCAGGAATACCTAGGGGCAAGGTCAGACTTGGACACCTTCCCCACCGAAAATCCTCTAGCTTACTGGGTCTTGAGGATGGATCACTGGCCAGAGCTTGCACAGAATGCAATTGAGCTACTGGCCTGTCCTGCATCCAGCATTCTTTCAGAACGCACATTCAGTGCTGCTGGAGGATTTGTCACGGATCACAGGGTGCGCCTGTCCACCGACTCGGTTGATCGACTGACCTTCATAAAGATGAACAAGTCTTGGATCACCACCAGCTACCAAACACCTGAAGCTGATATAACAGACTAATTTATTTTCAAATGTCACATCCCTTCAAGACTGATGCTGATGCTGAGTGACTGTCCTGTTATGTTGACTGACTATCCTCCTCCTCCTCAATGATCCGATTGATGATGATAGCTTGGAAGAACATTTTTATTTCTGGGTGCCGCCACCAGTGCCTAAGGCCCAATTTTTCAGCCCCTGTTTAACAGGGGTATGTAATTACGATTTTTTATGCAATGCTTTGCAGCAGGGCTCATTCCTGCACTCCAACTAGAGTATCTGGGAGAGGTTGCAGTGTCGTGGCACCAGCACCAGTGCCTAAGGCCCAATTTTTCAGCCCCTGTTTAACAGGGGCATGTAATTACAATTTTTTATGCAATGCTTTGCAGCAGGGCTCATTCCTGCACTCCAACTAGAGTATCTGGGAGAAGTTGCAGTGTCGTGGGACCAGCACCAGTGCCTAAGGCCCAATTTTTCAGCCCCTGTTTAACAGGGGCGTGTAATTACAATTTTTGATGCAATACTTTGCAACAGGGCTCATTGCTGTGCTCCAAGTACAGTATCTGTGAGGGGTTGCAGTGTTGTGGCACCAGTGCCTAAGGCCCATTTTTTCTGCCCCTGTTTAACAGGGGCATGTAATAATAATTCTTGATCTAATAATTCACAGCAGGGCCCATTCCTGCGCCCACCAAGAGTAACTGTGAGGGCTTACAGTGTTGTGTCAACACCACCACCATCACCACCAAAGGCCCAATTTTTCAGCCCCTGTTCAACAGGGGCATGCAATTACAATTCTTGATCTAATAATTCACAGCAGGGCCCATTCATGCGCCCACCAAGAGTAACTGTGAGGGCTTACAGTGTTGTGGCAACACCAACATGTAAGGGGCAAATTTCAGCAGAGTATATAGGGCAGGCCCCTACTTTCAAACATCCAACTTACAAACGACTCCTACTTGCAAACGGAAGGAGACAACAGGAAGTGAGAGGAAATCTACCCCTAGGAAGGGAAATTCTCTCCTGTAAGAGTTAATATGGGAAAAAGGTGCCTCCTCTCTACTGATGCTTTATCACCAATCCTTGTTTCAATAAAAACCCCACTTTTCAAAAACATTTGTCATTGGGACGGAAAGTGAGGTTAAAAGGTTCTGAACAGGGGCACAGACAGCAAAACAAATGTTACAGGGGTGATAACCCTTCCCTATGTTTTCCAAAAAGCTTAAAAATAGATTTTTTGGCTGGAGCTACACTTAAACAATGTACCTGTTCAAAATTACAAACAGATTCTACATAAGAACAAACCTACAGTCCCTGTCTTGTATGCACCGCCTGTATACGACTGTTCAGAGTATATAGGGCCTTTTTTATTTTGTGTGCGGGGTTCCCCTTAATATCCATACAAGACCCAAAGGGGCTGGTAATGGGCTGGGGTGGGGGTGGGGGGGGGGTGATGGGGTAGCTATGCCATTTTTCTCAAAGATTTTCATCCATATTACCGGGACCAGACATGACATTAAAGCCGCAAACCCTTTTTAGGACAATAACATGCATAATAGTCGTTATAATTACCACTTTAGATTTCGAACATTCGCATTCATTGTATTTAATAGGGTTCTAAAGTTCGTGCAAACTTTCGGTCCGTTCGCGGGTTCTGGTGCGAACGGAACCCGGGGGTGTTTGGCTCATCCCTAGTTGTCACCATTGCTACTGCACATTGTATCACATGTTCCATTGTTGATATTTGTTTCATTCCTTGGGATATTCAATTATCACTATTGGCACTGCAATTTTTGTAGTTTTGTATTTTTGTTGCACTCAGTGTCACATTTATATATGTATTTGATTTTCACTTGATGGGTCATCATCGGCGATCCCGATATTACCAAAGTGAGAGCAGTTCCCCATCAGGTCCGCCCCCTCGGTATGTCGGACCCGCCTACGTCATTGGCTTGAGCGGGGAACTTCCTTCACTGTGTAATTTAAATTTACATAGTGAAGGAAGTTCCCCGCTCAAGCCAATGACGTAGGCGGGTCCGACATACCGAGGGGGCGGACCTGATGGGGAACTGCTCTCACTTTGGTAATACATGTATAGACCCGCCCCTTCTCATGTTCCGCATCTGGTCCGCTGAGCGGACCTGATAGGGAACTTTAGAAGGGGCGGGTCTATACATTTAAAATACTGAGAGGGAGTTCCCCATCAGGTCCGCTCAGGCACAACCAATGAAGGACAGCGCTGGACATCGGGATCGCCGCGGGACACTGGATTTCACCGCTGGAATGTTTTTTTTTTTTTTTTTTTTAAATAAAGGACTTTTTCAAGGTGTTTGTGTGTTTTTTTAAACATTTTTTTACGCTTTCTTCGTGAAATGGTAGGGGTACAATGTACCCCTTACCAATTCACATAGGGGGGGCCGGGATCTGGGGGTCCCCTTTGTTAAAGGGGTCTTCCAGATTCCGATAAGCCCCCCGCCCGCAGACCCCCACAACCACCGGGCAAGGGTTGTGGGGATGAGGCCCTTGTCCCCATCAACATGGGGACATCCTCCCCATGTTGAGGGCATGTGGCTTGGTACGGTTCAGGAGGGAGGGGGGGCCGCTCTCTCGTCCCCCCCTTTTCCCCTGCGGCCGGCCAGGTTGCGTGCTCGGATAAGGGGTCTGGTATGGATTTTTAGGGGGACTCCACGCCATTTTTTTTTTAAATTTGGGGTGGAGTTCCCCTTAAAATCCATGCCAGATCTGAAGGGCCTGGAATGGATATTTGGGGGAACCCCACGTCAATTTTTTTTTAAATTTGCAGCGGGGTTCCCCTTAATATCCATTCCAGACCTGAAGGGCCTGGTAATTGAATTCTGGGGAACCCCCACGCTTTTTTTTTTTTTTTATCAATGACTTTTGTATGTATTGCCGGGAGCCGACAATTCTTTAATAGCCGCGAGTCAGTTTTAAATGCATTTTTTTCTTTCAAAAATGACATTTTTTGCAGGGACAGTTCTAAGCATGGGAAACATGCGCCACTTTACATGCATATCATACACACCCCCCAGGTACGAAATTTAAAGGAATATTTCACTTTTATTTTTTCATTTTAAGCGTTATTAAAATCACTGCTCCCGAAAAAACGGCCGTTTTTAAAACTTCTTTTTGCATTGATACATGTCCCCTGGGGCAGGACCCAGGTCCCCAAACACTTTTTAGGACAATAACTTGCATATTAGCCTTTATAATTAACACTTTAGATTTCGAACGTTCGAGTCCATTGTATTTAATAGGGTTCTAAAGTTTACACGAACATTTTGTCTGTTCGCAGGTTCTGGTGCGAACCGAACAGGGGGGTGTTCGGCTCATCCCTGATTGTGGCTCATTCCTTTTTGCTGGTGTGTATATATAATCAATATTAGTTCATCATTATATTATATATATTATTTTTGTTAATGATCTATTAGTATTTTAGCGCCCCCAATATATTTGCTAATTTGCACATATAATCATCCACAGTACTATTCCAAAACATTTTGGAATTCTGGGGTTAGCAGCTTATTTTTAATATATTTTTATATATACATTTTTTCAAGGCGCGAGATCACCAATATATACAAAGGATTTGGTATGCCTCCTTGGCGGAAAAAAAACGTTTTGACATTTTTTGCTGCTGGTGGTGCGACTACACAGGTGTCTGCCAAGCCTTCACTGATGGGTACTGATGAGGCGGCACAGATGGGCACTGATGAGGTGGAACAGATGGGCAATGATGAGGCAGAACAGATGGGCACTGATGAGGCAGAACAGATAGGCACTGATGAGGCAGAACAGATGGGCACTGCTTGGCGGCACAGATGGGCACTGATTGGCGGCACAGATGGGCACTGATGAGGCAGCACAGATGTGCACTGACTGATTGCACAGATGTGCACTGATTGCACAGATGGGCACTGATTGGCACAGGTGGGCACTGATTGGCACTGAGGTGGCACAGGTAGGCACTGATGAGGTGGCACAGGTGGGCTCTGATTGCACAGATCACTGACGTCACAGGTGGTCACAGACTGGCACAGGTGGGCACTGTATAGGCACAGGTGGGCACTGTATGGACACTGTATGGGCACTGTAAAAAAACTCACTTGCGGATACAATGTAACAGATCGCTCTCCCTCCTCACACGCGTCTCTGTGTGAGGAGGGAGAGCCGGCAATGAGAGATGATCTCATATGTTTACATTTGAGATCATCTCTCATTGGCAGCACAGATTGCATAGTAAATGGCCACTCTGATTGGCCATTCACATCGATCTGTGATTCGTTGTGTCCAGGCATTGAATTTCCCCGCTGTGCGCTGGGGAGCGCGCGCGGGGAACGAGGAAAGGGGAGGCCGTCTATTGACGGCCTCCCGGATTTTCAGGTCCGCGCTGAAGCCGTCATTCTGCTATAGCACGGGCCTCAAGGGGTTAAGGGGGTTAAAACCTCATGGGACTGAAGTGGTTAAACACCACTGCAATGCAGTGGTGCAAGCTGACACCACAGGAAACAAGGAGACTTGCTTTGTATTTGCGTTGAAACTGCCCTGGGGATCCCTGCCCAGTGCACCCCAATGTTAATGGTGTGAATGGGCACTAAAAGAAAATGATGGAGTCCCAGATGGTTCATATATTACTGCTTATGACAGATGAATTCATGTAGCATATATAAGAGTTTAACCTTCTGGTAATTTAATCTTTCTTGCTTTCAAGTATGGTGTCCTTGTGGTCAGTAAACCACCAACTTAATTATACATTCTGTTGATTATATCATAGAATTCTTTAAAACTAATTAAAGAGGCACTAAAGATGAATAGCAGGCAAAATGTAAACACAAGTACATCGCCCTTACACTTTCATCTTGCAAAGTCATCTTTCTTTTTAAATCAAAGATACATTAATGCCTGTGTAGAGGTTTTAGGCTAAAACTTTTTTTGTATTTTTTAACAGAGCACATCTAGCTGAACCTCTCATACTTCCTGTGACAGGTAAACAGAGTCCAAGCAGATTGTCCAATATTTGTTCAGGAAAGTTGCTATGACAATCCCTTATTCCATATCTCACGTCAGTGCAAGACACCGAGGTCCTCAGTCATCTCTTGGTGACGGTCCTCGATGAGCTACACTCATGGTAACCGACCTTCATTGACAGGACATTTCTATACTATGTGGAAGAACACAGAGGTCGTGTAGTAAAGTGCCAGAGCCTAGATTGCAAACTATGAGTAAAATTCATATGGAATTTCTGCTATGCCTCTAATTAGGGACCAAAATGATCTGTTTTCATATCTACAGAAAGTAATGTATGTTGTCCATGCTGTGGACTGTATTGCATAATATGCCTTTTTAATGAGATGTTTAAAATAGTTACGACTGCTGAAAATAATATATCTGTAGCGCTATCCCCAGTTAAGAGAGCCGCTGGATTTTTGTTTCGGGCCCTGTGTACAGCACCGCCAACCCCCGGCAATCTTACTCAACCCACTCTGGCACAGCTAGTCTAGGGATTATACTTGTATCACAATCAAACAGTATTGCAATGGTTACCTCTTTGCAATAAGACAACACACTGATGCGAGAGATCAAGTATAACAGTTTTACTTTAGTTTTGAAAGGGCATAGGCAGAACATAACACATACAACTCGCTTACAGAGCCCTGCAGCAATAAATATAGCACGCAATAATGGCGCAGCGCGGTAATCCACCACGCGCAGCTATTATTGAATACGCGCCCTATGGCGCACTAAGACAATAGTCTATCTCCCCTCCCTGGTCAGGCCTGACACAGAATAAATCTTAGGCCTCGTACACACGGCCGAGATTCTCGTTGAAAAAAACATGTCGTTTTTTTCGACGAGATTCTTGGACAAGAAACTTGTCCCGGCCGAGTGTACACACGCTCGTTTCAAAGAACCCGCGGTTCTTTGAAAGGAGCGTACGCGGTGACGTCATCGACTACGTCGAGCATGCGCTCGTCACATTCGATGCCGTCGCCGCCATCTTGGTATACCCTACGTATGCCTAGGAAGCTACCGCGCATGCGTCGAATTCATTTCGAACATGCGCGGGCTTCGGGGAGGACAGGTAAGTGTACACACACACTCACTTTTCTCGTCGAGAAACATGCCGAGGAGAATCTCGACGAGAAAATAGAGAGCAGGTTCTCTATTTTCTCGTCGAGGTTTCTTGTCGGTTTTCTCGACGAGAAACCCGATAGCAGCGTACACATGACCGATTTACTCGGCAAGACCTCTCTGCCAGCAAGTTTCTTGCTGGTTCTTGCCGAGAAAATCGGTCGTGTGTACGAGGCCTGTGTCTTTTCTAAAGGGATTTCTTTGCATGCAAACTTTCGGTGGTGCATTTGATGAAACAGTATTTTTGTAATCCACAAAGTAGGCAGTCACAAGGAACACTATACTGGAGACCCTTTTTAAACTCTGTCCTGCTACTGGTCTCCAGTGAAGTAACAAACAAACGATCGGTGGGCCAAGGCAGTCTATAGGCCTAAACACGGTACAGTCTATTGGATTGAGCAAGTGCTCGCTTATCACTCCGGACGCGATCCCAGTCCGGGACTTCCACCTGCTGTGTCTCCGCACACAGCGTCTGCCACGATCGGGTCCCTGATCCAACTGATGTCCTCACTCGACAAGTCAGATGCCACCCAGGCTCCACAGTGGGGTGGAAGGCTCTTCGGAAGTTGCGCAAGGCCCCAGGCTTCAGGCCTTGCACTGCAGCAGATCCGCACAGGAAGACTGTTGCTTGCAGCGCAGTGTCCCAAAGAGGCCGAGCTCCGCCTCCCCTCCTTCTTAAATAGCCCCTCCCATGAGTCTCTGCGGTGGCCAACTGCACTCTGGGTGCCGAATGGGATTCTGGGTAACGTAGTCCCGGGGGCCATTAAAGGAGACCCCGCTACACACTCCCCCCACTTAAACTCTTTGGTCCCCAAAGATAACATAACATTAAATTACAGAACGTACAACATCAATCAAAGTTTCGTATGATGTTGGCAGAGGAAATTCCCACCAAAAACGAGGCGGTGAACTTCCCTGCCCACAGGTCACACTATCACTAGTGTCCTGCCTAACTGTGCCAGAGAGTGAGTTGGGGTTGCCCCCCACTAAATGAACAGTGGGAGGATCAGGGTCTTCCACACTCCTCCTGGCAGTAACCACAGTGTCTTCCGCACTCCTCCCCATCTGTGGGTAAATTAATCTTCTGGGAGGATTTATGGCCCTTTGCTTCCTCTGTCCTCTTGGGATTTCTGTTATAATAGGTTCCTCTTCTGGAACCAACTTAGGAATTTCCTCTGGTTCGGGAGCACTGGGCTCCGGAGCAGGGAGGTACAAAGATTCCCTCTGATCTTCTTCTGGGAATAAGTCACAGGCACTCTCCCACGAATCTGACCAAGGACTGGATGGGATAAACTCAGTAGCTTCTGCATTCAGTGTGCTGTCTATGGCATCTTCTTCAGGTGGAAGATCAATAACAGAAGTTTCTGGGGCCTGAGAAGGCCAAAGCCAACCAAGTTCTTCTCCCTCATCTTCACTTATCTCCGAGGTCTCGGTATCCCCAATCTGAGGGGTCTGGGACCGAGTGTTTGGTCTAGGAGTTTCCAGAATGGAAATTGGGTTTGGGGAGTCCCTTGCAGGAGGTATCCGAACTGCTTCAGCAAGTGGGAGTAAGTGGTTTCAGTGCCAGGTCTTCAGTGGGCCCACCTTCCCTTCCGGCTTCAACTTATAGACAGGTAGGCCCGGCAGCTTCTTACAAACGACATAGGGTTTAGGTCTCCATCTGTCTGCAAGCTTGTGTTTCCCAGGGACTCCCAGGTTCCGTAGGAGAACTCGGTCTCCAGGTTGCAGGTCCTGGATCCGAACCTTTAGGTCGAAGTTCCTCTTATTGCGGGCCCCCCTTTGTTCTGAGGCCGCCTGGGCCTGTTCATTGGCTAATTTCAAATTATGTCTAAATCTGTCAACATATCCCCTGTGGGAAGCGGCAGAACAATGGTCTATGGAAGTGCCAAAGGCCAGATCTACTGGTAGTCTTGCCTCTCTTCCGAACATCAGTCGATAGGGTGAGTACCCTGTAGCATCACTGGTGGTGCTGTTGTATGCATGCACAACTGCCGCGATGTGGTTGCTCCAATGCTGCTTCTTTTCACTGCTTAAGGTCCCCAGCATGTTGAGTAGGGTTCGGTTGAACCTCTCCGGCTGAGCATCACCTTGTGGATGGTAGGGGGTAGTTCTTGTCTTCTTGTTCCCCAAAGAATCCAGGAGCTTCCGGATCAACCGACTTTCAAAATCCCTTCCCTGATCTGAATGGAGCCGTTGTGGTAGCCCATAGTGTACAAAGTATTTTTCCATAAGCACCTTGGCCACAGTGGAAGCCTTCTGGTCTTTGGTTGGGAAGGCCTGGGCATACCGGGTGAAATGGTCAGTTACTACCAGAACATTTCCTAGTCCACTCAGGTCGGGTTCGAGGCAGAGAAAATCAATGCATACCAGATCAAGTGGGCCTTGACTTTGCAGATGGCCCATTGGGGCAGCTTGATGGGGTAAAGTCTTTCTCTGGATGCATCGTGCACATGAGTGGCAGTATTCTTCAACTTCAGCCCTCATGCAGGGCCAATAGAAACGGTCCCTAACAAGTTGAAAGGTCCTTTCCGCCCCTAGGTGGCCATGATTGTCGCGCAAAGCAACCATGACAGTCTCTCAGTGTTTCTTGGGCAGGAACAATTGCCATTTGTCTTCCAGGTCATCAGAGGGGCCCCTTCGGTAGACCACTCCCTGATGCACATGCAACCTGTCCCACTCCTTCCTCACCAGGCGAGCTTCCTTTGAAGGGTGACGTAAGAGTCTATTCGGATCCTGATTCTCCAGGGCCTCCAAGACCAATCTCCCCATGGGGTCTTCCAATTGGTCAGATCTCAACTTCTTTTTGGACAATTTAGGCAAGTCATCTTCCCCCAGTTGGGTTACCCCACAGTACTGCTTGGGGACTATGACTATGGTAACCCTTATCTCTTCTGCTCTTGAGCCGCCACTGGCTTGGAGTTCAGCCCCTTGACAGAGGGCCCGCACCCCGTCGGGTGCCACTTGAGTCCAGTCTCCTGTACTGCAGGTGGGGACATGAGATCTTCTAGACAAGGCGTCTGCATCTCGGTTTCGAGCCCCAGGTCTGTACTTTAAGCTGAAATTGAAGGCCGACAGTGCCGCCAGCCATCTATGTCCTGTGGCATCCAACTTTGCTGTGGTGAAAAGATAGGTGAGGGGGTTGTTGTCGGTTTTCACCGTGAATTCTGCCCCATACAGATAGTCTCTGAGTTTGTCAACTACCGCCCATTTAAGGGCCAGGAACTCCAACTTATGGGTGGGGTAGTTCTTTTCAGAGGGAGTCAGACTTCTGCTCACATACGCAACGGGCCTCAGTTGCTCTTCATGCTCCTGGTAGAGCACTCCTCCCAAACCATCATGACTGGCATCTACATGAAGTTCATAAGGCTTCTTAGGGTCCGCGTAGGCCAGGACAGGGGCAGTGGTTAAGGTTTTTTTCAACATCTGGAATGCATCTTCACACTTCTCATTCCACTGGTCCTTGACTGACTCCCCTGGCTTCCTGGGGCCCGAGTCATCTTCTTCTCCCTCCGTCTTTAGCAGCTCATTCAGAGGCCTGGCTATCTGAGCAAACCCCTCCACGAACCTACTGTAATATGAACAGAACCCCAGGAAGGATCTGAGCTCTGTCACAGTGGTGGGTCTTGGCCAGGAGGTGACTGCCTCCAATTTTTCGGGGTCTGTGGCTACCCCATCTTCAGACACTATGTGTCCCAGATAGTTGACTGATGACTGATAGAATTGGCATTTTTCAAGTGAGAGCTTGAGTCCTTCCTCACTCAGCCTCTTCAAAACTTTCTCCAGCCTCTCTTCATGTTCTTCCAAGGTTCTTCCGAAGACAATGATGTCATCCAAGTATACTAGGACTTCTATGAGGTTCATGTCTCCTACAGTCTTCTCCATAAGACGTTGGAAGGTAGCTGGGGCTCCAGACAGACCTTGAGGCATCCGATCAAATTCAAGGAACCCCACTGTGGTTATGAAAGCCGTCTTCTCTTTGTCTTCTGGATGCATCGGGATTTAATAGTACCCGCTCTTCAGGTCCATAACACTGAACCACTTGGCTCCAGACAAACTCTGTAGGGCATCCTCTATCCTCAGAGTGGTATACTGGTATACTGGTCGGGTATGGTTCTCCTGTTGAGGGTCCTGTAGTCTATGCACAGCCTCAATGATCCATTCTTCTTTCTGACCACCACTATCGGGGAGGCATAGGGGCTTCTAGATTCTCGAATCACACCGGTTCGTTTTAGCTCGGCAAGCTGTTCCCTCAAGTCCTCGAGGTCTGCTAACGGAACTCGCCTGACTCTTTCCCTGAAGGGCTTGTCTTCCTGGAGGCGGATTCGATGGGTGGCACTCCTTGCACACCCCACATTGAACTCATCTTGGGAGAAGATCTTTTCCCACCTGGTCAACTGGGCCTTGGTTCTCTCTTTCCAAGCCCTGGGTAGGTTTGGGTTCTCCATGGAAAGTTTCTCCCACACAGTGCTTTCTCCATCTGTCTTCTCCACATCCTACAAAACAACTGGGCTGGCAGGGCTCACCTGACCCAGCAGCACCCTGGCTGGGATCTCCATGGGGTCACTTGTAGTATTCCTGACACTCACAGGTACCTTACAGTGGGCCTTCTTCAGGGCCCTCAACGGGACCACTTCTGGAACTACTTCTAAGCCCGAATGTTCTCCCCTCGGATCGGGTTCCAACATGACAAAGGGCCCAGGCTGCTCCCAAGTGAGTTTTACAGTGGCTTTTAATTAGGCCACTTCTCCGGGTTATAGCACTATCCCTTTTCTTCCCAGCCTCCAGACCTTCCCTACCCCCTCTTCTGGGGCCTGCTGTTCTAGGATCAGTCGTTGGTAGGCCGTCTTCAACATTGGGTGGATCCCAGTGGCTGTGGGGTCTTTCCCTTTTGTTAGAGGGGCCAAGAGTCTTCAGACCAGATCCGTGTTGGTCCCTATTATTAAAAAACTCTTGTTAGCTCCAGGCGGTCGGGGGAAAATCCACAACGAAGGTATCAAACACTTTAGCCTTCCCGGCTATGGACGGGTCGAAAGTCAGTTTTATAGGCAGATAGCCATCATAAGGGAAACTCTCTGTCCCAATTCCCCATATCTCCAGCTCTTCAGACTTCTGGATGGGTAGGTGACTTAGATGCTTGTCATAAAAGTCCCGGTACAACAGGGTCACTTGCGCCCCAGTATCCAATATGGCTCTTGTGTAGACTCCCTCCACTTGAACAGGTACTATCGGGGAGAGACCTACGAGCTTCTCTGGATATCGCTTCGAAGGAGTCTCCTTCCTTGGATCTTTGCATTTTCCTTTTGACTTAAGCCTCTCTTGGGCCTGGTATGCATTGATCTCCCTCCTTTTGAGAGGTGTAATCACCCGCTGAGGGACATTACTCTCTTTCTTTGGGGTGCGTTCCCTCAGAAGAACCTTGTGTTTCTTCTGAGGGGTCTTGTCCACTCTTTTCACGTGCTTCTCATTCAGTTTGGAGTTCACTGGAGATGATGGGCACCCGGTTGACTCCTTCACCGGGGCCCGCTGAAGTTTTCCGGCAGCTTGCGGTTATTCATCTTTTTTTTCTTTAGACTGGCACACACTCTGGCGAGATGGCCAGCTCCTCCACAATTGAAACAAATCACATCCCCCCAATCTTCCAGGGATGCGGGTGCTGAGGTATTAGGAAACAGCTCCTTCCTCGGATTTTCCCTTTCTGGTTCCCTTGACTTCTTTTCCATCAGGGAGGTCAGCATCCCCAATACTTGGGACATCTGCGACTTCAAGGTATCCACCTCTGAGTCTCTTTCCAGGGTCATGGCCGTCCTGACCATCACCGGAGGAGGATTTACCGACTCAACTGGTTGGTTCTTCTTCTTCTCCTCCAGCATAGCTTCTTCCTCTCTGACTACTCGGATCAAGTCAGGGTACTCCAGGCTCTTCCCATCCTGTCGCGTGCTTAGCGCTAATGCGATGGGGTCCAGGGGCTGAGATCCTCTCATCACCTGCTGAACACGGGCCTCATCCACCTTCCGCGGGTCAATCCCCTTCTTCAGGATCATCTTATGCAGGATCTTATCCAGACGCCTCATGAACTCTGGTAGTTTCTCTCCTGTCTTTTGGTAGCAGTGCTCCAGCTGGTAAGTGAGCTCAGTAATTTTTTCTGTTCCACCGAACACATTCTGTAGAATGTCCAGATAGTCCTGTGCATCACAGTCTGTTTTACTCATCTTGAGGTTGCGTATGGCCTCTAGAGCAGGCCCCTTCAAGCTCTCAGCAATTCTCTGCTTCTTTCTGTGGTCTGGGACTTCCCATTCTTCTAAGGCCTGAGTGGCACCGTCTAACCACTCCTGAAACCCCTCTTCACCCGAAGGTACAGGTTTCCTTCCAGAGAATATTCTGAGTTTTCTGTATCCCGACATTTGGTAGTCTGTAGGATTCTTCTTACACTGGGCTACAATTTCCCCCAGTACTGCGCATAATTCTGCGCTGAGGGTGGCACGTGGCGATCCGGGACTTTCCTTTTTCTCCCGTGTTTCTGCTTTTGGGGTGGGTGATGGAGATAGTTTCGGTGTCTGAAACCGTCCTCCTGGCTTGAGCGGCAGCGCGTGTATTAGGCTATAAGTCTGATCATCTATTGCTTCTACACTTGGATTCTTGAAATGCTCTGGGACTCCGTTCTTCCACTCTATTAGTGCGTGGGTCAGTGAAGAATTCAACCTGACATCCACCACCCATACCTTCTGGTGCGGGGACAGCGACATCACTAGCTGCTTCACCGCTTCTTCTTGCTAGATCCCTGGGAGTTTTATGACTACTACCCCGGCTGGATCTGTGCTGACCGCTTTGCACTACTGCCCTACTTCTAGTGGGTCCATGCTGGTGCTTTTGGCGCGTTACTTGCTGTAACAGGATCCTGGACTCGAGAGCCCCCATGTGTAGCGATATCCCCAGTTAAGAGAGCCGCTGGATTTTTGTTTCGGACCCTGTGTACAGCACCGCCAACCCCCGGCAATCTTACTCGACCCACTCTGGCACAGCTTGTCTAGGGATTATACTTGTATCACAATCAAACAGTATTGCAATGGTTACCTCTTTGCAACAAGACAACACACTGATGCGAGAGATCAAGTATAACGGTTTTACTTTAGTTTTGAAAGGGCATAGGCAGAACATAACACATACAACTCGCTTACAGAGCCCTGCAGCAATAAATATAGCATGCAATATTGGCGCAGCGCGGTAATCCACCACGCGCAGCTATTATTGTATACGCGCCCTATGTCTATAATTGTCTATCTCCCCTCCCTGGTCAGGCCTGACACAGAATAAATCTTAGTCTTTTCTAAAGGGATTTCTTCGCATGCAAACTTTCGGTGGTGCACTTGATGAAACAGTATTTTTGTAATCCACAAAGTAGGCAGTCACAAGGAACACTATACTGGAGACCCTTTTTAAATCTGTCCTGCTACTGGTCTCCAGTGAAGTAACAAACAAACGATCGGTGGGCCAAGGCAGTCTATAGGCCTAAACACGGTACAGTCTATTGGATTGAGCAAGTGCTCGCTCACCACTCCGGACGCGATCCCAGTCCGGGACTTCCACCTGCTGTGTCTCCGCACACAGCGTCTGCCACGATCGGGTCCCCGATCCAACTGATGTCCTCACTCGACAAGTCAGATGCCACCCAGGCTCCACAGTGGGGTGGAAGGCTCTTCGGAAGTTGCGTTAGGGGCCCCAGTCTTCAGGCCTTGCACTGCAGCAGATCCGCACAGGAAGACTGTTGCTTGCAGCGCGGTGTCCAAAAGAGGCCGAGCTCCGCCTCCCCTCCTTCTTAAATAGCCCCTCCCATGAGTCTCTGCGGTGGCCAACTGCACTCTGGGTGCCGAATGGGATTCTGGGTAACGTAGTATTAAACAACTTGAGCAGTAGAGGGATGAAGGGTTAGGGGAAAGTTCAGATACCTTGTGCAGATCACTGAGGATCTTGTGATCCGGAAGACAAATACAACTCCTTGTCAGCGGATCTTGCTCACCCGGATAGGCCTCTCTCACTGGCCTAGCAGCCGGAATGATGCACGGACAAAAGTCTCTGCCACAGACTTGGGTGAAATGAATAAAGTCTCTGCCACAGACTTGGGTGAAATGAATAAAGTCTCTGCCACAGACTTGGGTGAAATGAATAAAGTCTCTGCCACAGACTTGGGTGAAATGAATAAAGTCTCTGCCACAGACTTGGGTGAAATGAATAAAGTCTCTGCCACAGACTTGGGTGAAATGAATAAAGTCTCTGCCACAGACTTGGGTGAAATGAATAAAGTCTCTGCCACAGACTTGGGTGAAATGAATAAAGTCTCTGCCACAGGACAGACAGCACAGGACCACCTCTGAACAAGTAAGCCCCAGACAGCTTCTGGGCCTACTTGCAGTCACGTAGCCTCAGGCCAACAGGGCCCCGAGGCAGAAGAGAAGTTGTCACATACCTTAGGCCAGGCGAGCCATGAGGTGAGAGAGAGAGAAAAATGGCGTCTGCCCCTTAAGTATCCTCTCCCAGAATGCACAGCGGTTGACCACTCCCACTGGGCTGCTTCTGGAGAAAAGGACACCCAATACATCTTAGCCATCACCCTTCCATCACTGGCCTGTGGTGACAATGACACCTACAGGCGACAGTGTGGAACTGCACGCAACACAGCCAATGCTGGAGCAGAGGCTAATTTTGCCATAATATTGAATCTGAACTATGTACAGAACAGATAACCCACTAAATTTACATGCGAGCGCCTGTTCAACAGGAGCAGGGCGCTACACACTCCCCCCACTACAAAAGACGATTCTCCAATTCAATTCAATGTCCAATTCCCTCTATGAGCAACTCCCACCACCTAGTGGCAGCAATTTTAGCATAACAAAGAGTCTTTAAGTGTAAAGGTGTTGAAGTAGCTAAAAACTCTTGACCTCGAAGTTCTCACCAACCCTGACACTATCTGACTAGGTACCCCATAGTCCTTTTTTTTCAGTCTCTTGGCAAAGTGAGAAAAAAAAACAGGACAGTCCTTCTGGATAATCACCAATAGAACCGGGGATCTGGCAGAGTCAGTGTTTTCCCCTGTTTATCCAAAGTGGTAATGAAGTAGACAATGTTGTCCTTTCCAGGCCTGAAAATGACCACCTTGTCAGCATAGATGTGCCAGCCATAACTCCAATGCAGCAGGCACCCACTGAACCGTTCATCCATAGTAGAGGAATAGCCAGCTCTCCTGAAGGGTTTTGGCACAGACAAATATTCCCAGACAGCTTCACCGTACCACTGCTCTCGGTTGGCCTCGATTTCCTGCATAATTTCTTTAGTAACATCAGGAAACTCCAGACTGTACTCTGTGGCAACCCTTTTGGTGAGCACTCGTTGCAATCGGGAAAGTCTGGGTAAAGTTCTGGTTTTCCCAAGTCCAGGAGGCACACAAGAATTGCGCACCATAGATCTGATGGACATCTTGTCAGACTCAAATGAACTAGTAATTTTTGACAATGTCTCTTTAGTAGTGCTGTTTGGCTCCACACTAGGTGATGTCTTCCCAGAATCCATGGCTGTCCAGTCTGAGAAAGTAAAGGCAGAAGCAACACCTTCACCCTGAGCCCACAACAATTCCAGTGACATTGTCTCAAATAGGTCATCATCCCCGGAGATATCTGACAGGGAATCTATCTCCGAATCCCTCAACTCCTCCGCAGGCAAATATTTACAGTCAGTCCCAGATATGTTCCCCTCTGATCTCTCACCCGTTCCTGTCGTGGATTTTCCAGGGTTCATGCTCTCCTCTGGCTACGGTTCAGGTAGTCTTCGGGGTAGGCCTCGACCGTGGCCGCGGGAAGCTTTCACATATCCCACCTTCCTCTGGACAGGTGCAGCGAGGACAGGTGTGTTGGAGGTAGTAGCAAGGGCGATGTCCGCTGATGGCTCTCTAGTAACAGTAACAGTGACATCTCCCTCAGGAACACTCACAGTAGCAGATGGTGTGAGGGTTTGTTGGCTCCCAGAAGCAAGAGCAGCAGTTTCCACTGTAGCAGTCCCCGTGGCCCAGTCCACTCGGTAGGCACAGGGCGACATGGTAGGTTGCTCCACAGCGAACAGATATTCTCGGCATTGCGAACATCGGACAAATGGACGGAGATGAATGGCCAGTCCCTCGCACCTGTGGCATAGCATACCCAGCGCTTCAACGTCTCCGATAGTGTACAACACAAACCGCCCCTGCCGGTATCCGTCAACAAGATTCCGGTCAGCATGGCACCCGCAGCGGTGCTGGTAGGGAAGATCCTAGGCCCCATGGCCGATTGTATCAGCGAGAAAGAAGACACGGCTGCACTCCCGATCTTCTCAGTATGATCACGCAGCTTCTTCTCTTTGGCGCCAGACACACACACGCGTCTCACGCAGCACCAGGCGGGAACTCCTCCTCCCTGCTCCTTCAGTCACGTAGCTCCTGGGCTTTCTTGGCTCCGCCCGTAGCCTACGCACTTGGAAAGTGATCCGCACTTAACTCCTTTTTGTCCCGTAACAAGTAACACAGTCCAGGGCCCTCTTTAACGTAGACTCTTGGTGAAATAACTTTTCTGAGTTGCTCAGGGCAACGGCAAATATCCCGGACGAGCCCCCACGTGTAGAACTACCCCGGTAGGAGCTGCTGGTTATTATTTTGGGTCTTTTGCAGTCACCCCTACCCACAGTTTACCAGGTCAGAAGCTTAGAGTCTATACTGGGCCTTGCGCCCATTGATGTATGCACCAGTCACTTAGTTATTTTTCCAATGCTTTTTATGAAACAACTTGAGCAGTAGAGGGATGGAGGGTTAGGGGAAAGTTCAGATACCTTGTGCAGATCACTGAGGAACTTGAGATCCGGAAGACAAATACAACTCCTTGTCAGCGGATCTTGCTATCCCCGATAGGCCTCTCTCACTGGCCTAGCAGCCGGAATGATGCACGGACACAAGTCTCGGCCACAGACTTGGGTGAAATGAATAAAGTCCAGGGCCGGACTGGCCTACCGGGATACCGGGAAAATTCCCGGGAGGCCGCCTGCACTTAGTGCCCTGGGGCCGCTTTTGCCTGGCTGTCAGTGAAATCCGCCATTGCCGCCGCACTTTACAATTATACAATGCCGGCCCTTCAGGGCCGGACTGGCCGCCTGCACTTAGTGCCCTGGGCCGCTTTTGCCTGGCTGCCTGTCAGTGAAAAAAGAAGCGGAGGGTCGGCGGTCATCGCCGCCGCACTTTCCATCTATGCAATGCTTCCCTCTGATACAGCGCCTGCAGAGTAATGATGTGCCTGAGGGGAGGAGCCGAGCAGGAGAATGTCAGAACGCCGTGGTGCTGCTTTATTTCCCCTGCCATCGGCCCGTGCGGCGCCAGGACCGCCCACTAGTCTCAGTCTGCAGGGTCACGAGTGAGGGCATTGGAGAAGTTAACAGCGTCGGCCGCCCTTGGAGCAGAAGAATTAAGGATTTAAGGTGAACAAATTGCAATCTGTATAATAAATCTCTCTCTCTCACCATTGCACGGTGCACCCCCCCCCCCTCTCTCTTTCACCTTTGCTGCCCCTGCAATTTAATTGTAATCTGTATAATAATAATCTCTCTCTCTCACCATTGCATGGTGCCCCCCCCCTCTCTTTGTCACCTTTGCTGCCCCTGCACATTGTAATCTGTATAATAATCTCTCTCTCTCAGTTAGAGAGGGAGAGAGATTATTATACAGATTACAATTTGCAGGGGCAGCAAAGGTGACAGAGAGAGGGGGGGCACCATCCATGCAATGGTGAGAGAGAGAGAGATTATTATTATACAGATTACAATTAAATTGCAGGGGCAGCAAAGGTGACAGAGAGAGGAGGGGTGCACCGTGCAATGGTGAGAGACTCTCACCATTGCATGGTGCACCCCTCCTCTCTCTGTCACCTTTGCTGCCCCTGCAATTTAATTGTAATCTGTATAATCTCTCTCTCTCTCTCTCACCATTGCATGGTGCACCCCCCCTCTTTTCTTTGTCACCTTTGCTGCCCCTCTCTCTCTCTCACTGTTGCACCCTCTTTCTCACCGTAGCACCCTCTCTCTCACTGTTGCACCCCCCTCTCTCTCACTGTTGCACCCCCCTCTCTCTCACCGTTGCACCCCCCTCTCTCTCACAGTTGCACCCCCTCTCTCTCTCTCTCACCGTTGCAGCCCCCTCTCTCTCTCACCGTTGCACCCCCTCTCTCTCTCACCGTTGCACCTCTCTTTCTCATATCGTTGCACCCCCTCTCTCTCACCATTGCACCCCCCCTCCTCTCTGGCTCTCCCATGGATTTCTTTCTCTCTTTTTTTTCTTTTTGTATACCAATTTTTATTTTTATTTTTTTAAATAAAAACCTGCAAGACAAAGGCATAATGAGCTAGTATGACTAGCATACTAGCTCATTATGAAATACTTACCTTAGATCGAAGCCGTCCTCGTCTCCCCCTCCGGCCGCAGACATCTCTTCGGAAGGTTACTTCCGGGTATCACCGTTCAGGCGCTGTGATTGGCCGGAGCGGCGAAGATGTCACCAGCATTGCCGGTTTAATTAATGGCTATTCTCAGTGCGCCTGCGTCGTTGTCTATGGCGCGCATACGCCGTAGACATCGGTGCATTCTTTGTGGCAAATATCTCCTAAACCGTGTAGGTTTAAGAGATATTGCAAACACCTACAGGTAAGCCTTAATCTAGGCTTACCTGTAGGTAAAACATGTCAGAGAGGGTTTACAACCGCTTTAAAGCAGGTAAAAATAAATGTGCATTTATAGATGTTTTGGCCTGCAGAGCAATGCACCCCCTCTCTCTCACCATTGCACCCCCCCTCTCTCTCTCTCTCACCATTGCACCCCTCTCTCACTCACCATTGCAGCCCCCTCTCTCACCATTGCAGCCCCCCTCTCTCACCATGGCAGCCCCCCTCTCTCTCTTACTCTCACCATTGCAGTCCCTCTCTGGCTCTCTCTCACAATTGCAGCCCCTCTCTGTCTCTCTCTCGTGGATTTCTCTTTTTTTTTTCAGGTAAAAATAAATGTGCATTTATAATTGTTCTGGCCTGCAGAGCTATGCACCCCTTTCTCTCTATCTCTCTCTCTCTCTCTCTCTCTCTCTCTCTCTCTCTTCTCTCGTGTATTTATTTATGTCTTTGAAAAAAGTTAACTTATTTATTTTAATAATATAAATAATAATAAAAAGTGAACTCATTTATTATCATAATAAATGAATATTTTTTGCAGGTAAAAAAAAAAGGTGCATTTATTTGTTTTTTTTTTTGCCTGCAGCGCATTGCACACGGTTGTATTTCCCCTGGGTGGGGAAATACCACCATGTTTTACATTATACATCCCTATACACTGTGTGCCCTATAAAAAGGAGGTGGGCATTAAGAGACAGAGTAAACACCTCCTAAATTTTGATACACCAGACATGTGTAAAGGGCAATGGTGTGCAGGCAATTTTTTAAATTGTTTGTGCGCATTGTAATGCGCATGCACTGGTAGGCAGTCTGCCCTGGGGCCGCTTTGAGCTGTGGCTTCAAGCAGGGCCGATCCTGCGCGGCTGCACTGCGCACTGAAGCATCCGTGCTGTCCTCCCCTCCCTCGTCCTCGTATGTGGCACACATACACAGCGGCGATCTCCCGCTGTGTCATGGAGCTGGGGGTCCGTCTGAGCTGCTTGGCGGCGCTGTAGGAAAGTCCCGCGTCCTAGACCGGGTTCTGTGATTGACGGAACACTGATCCAATGGGGCATTGCAACAGTGTGACGTGTGTCACAGGAGGGGCAATTTACATCCAAGCTCCATGACACAGGAGATCGTAATCCAGGTACTGGTGGGCACTGCACTGATAGGCACTGCATTTGGTGGGTACTGCAGAGGTGGGCTGCATCTAGTTGGCTGCATTTGGTGTTCTGTATCTTGTGGGCTGCATTTGGTGTTCTGTATCTTGTGGGCTGCATTTACATTTTTGCATCTGGTGGGCTGCATCTGGTGGGCTGTATTTGGTGGGCACTGTACAGGTGGGCTGCTTTGGGTGGGCACTGTACAGGTGGGCTGCATCTGGTGGGCTGCACCTGGTGGGCTGCATTGGGTGGGCACTGTACAGGTGGGCTGCATTTAGTGGGCTTTGCACAGGTGTTCTGCATCTAGTGGGCTGCATTTGGTGTTCTGCATCTGGTGGGCTACATTTGGTGTTCTGCATCTGGTGGGCTGCATTTATAGTTTTGCATCTGGTGGGCTGCATTTTGTGCGCTGCCTCTGGTGGGCTGCATTTGGAGGGCTGCATTTGAAGGGCTGCATTTGGAGGGCTGCATCTGGTGGGCTGCATTTAGTGGGCTGTATTTGGTGCGCACTGAACAGGTGGGCTGCACATTTGGTGGGCTGCATCTGGTGGGGTGCATTTGGTGGAAATTGCACTGGTGGGCTACATTGGGTGGGCACTGTACAGATGGGCTGCATTTGGTGTTCTGCATCTGGTGGGCTGCATTTGGTGGGCTGAATCTGGTGTTCTGCATCTGGTGTTCTGCATTTGGTGGGCTGCCACTAGGGGTGCTGCATTTGGTGGACTGCATTTGGTGGACTGCATTTGGTGGTCTGTATTTGTTGGGCACTGTACAGGTGGTGGGCTGCATCTGGTGGGGTGCATTTGGTGGGAATTGCACTGGTGGGCTGCATCTGGTGGGCTGCATTGGGTGGGCACTGTACAGGTGGGCTGCATTTGGTTAGAATTGCACTGGTGGGCTGCATTTAGTGGGCTGCATTTGGTGTTCTGTATCTTGTGGGCTGCATTTACAGTTTTGCATCTGGTGGGCTGCATCTGGTGGGCTGTATTTGGTGGGCACTGTACAGGTGGGCTACATTGGGTGGGCACTGTACAGGTGGAATGCATCTGGTGGGCTGCACTGGGTGGGCACTGTACAGGTGGGCTGCATTTAGTGGGCTTTGCACAGGTGGGCTGCATCTAGTGGGCTGCATTTGGTGTTCTGCATCTAGTGGGCTGCATTTGGTGTTCTGCATCTGGTGGGCTGCATTTGGTGTTCTGCATCTGGTGGGCTGCATTTGGTGTTCTGCATCTGGTGGGCTGCATTTGGTGTTCTGCATCTGGTGGGCTGCATTTGGTGTTCTGCATCTGGTGGGCTGCATTTGGTGTTCTGCATCTGGTGGGCTGCATTTATAGTTTTGCATCTGGTGGGCTGCATTTTGTGTGCTGCCTCTGGTGGGCTGCATTTGGAGGGTTGCATCTGGTGGGCTGCATTTGGTGCGCACTGTACAGGTGGGCTGCATCTGGTGGGCTGCACATTTGGTGGGCTGCATCTGGTGGGTGCATTTGGTGGAAATTGCACTGGTGGGCTACATTGGGTGGGCACTGTACAGGTGGGCTGCATTTGGTGTTCTGCATTTGGTGGGCTGCATTTGGTGGGCTGCATTTGGTGGGCTGAATCTGGTGGGCTGAATCTGGTGGGCTGAATCTGGTGGGCTGCCACTAGGGGTGCTGCATTTGGTGGGCTGCATTTGGTGGGCTGCATCTGATGGGCTGCATTTGGTGGGCTGCATTTGGTGGACTGTATTTGGTGGGCTGCATCTGGTGGGGTGCATTTGGTGGGAATTGCACTGGTGGGCTGCATCTGGTGGGCTGCATTGGGTGGGCACTATACAGGTGGGCTGCATTTGGTTGGAATTGCACTGGTGGGCTGCATTTAGTGGGCTCTGCACAGGTGGGCTGTGTGTGGTGGGAATTGCATTGGTAGGCTGCATTTGGTGGGCATTGCACTGGTGGGCACTGTACAGGTGGGCTGCGTTTGGTGGGCACTGCACATGTGGGCTGCATTTGGTGGGCATTGCACTGGTGATCTGCATTTGGAGGGCACTGCACATGTGGGCTGCATTTGGTAGACATTGCACTGGCGGGCTGCATTTGGTTGGCATTGCACTGGTGGGCTGCATCTGGTGGGCACTGCACATGTGGGCTGCATTTGGTGGGCATTGCACTGGTGGTCTGCATTGGTGGACATTGAACTGGTGGGCTGCATTTGGTGGGCATTGCACAGGTGGGCTGCATTTGGTGGACACTGCACAGGTGGGCTGCATTTGGTGGGCACTGATAAGCTGCATTTGGTGGGCACTGATAAGCTGCATTTTGTGGGCACTGATAAGCTGCAATTGGTGGGCACTGATAAGCTGCATTTGGTGGGCACTGGCAGGTTTCATTTGATGGGCACCGGTGAGGCTGCATTTTATGGGCACTGGAGAGGCTGCATTTTATGGGCACGGATGAGGCTGCATTGATCTCTTGCATCTCAGAGGAGGTCAGCATCAGTGCCGCCAAGCCAGTCTGAGGGGGGTCAGTGATGTAAGGGGAGGAGTGAATACAATAATGTAAGGGGGCACTGATATAAAGGTTTCCCCCTTAAATCAGCCACCTCTTACCTTAGTGTATTCTTTCTGCGGAAAGTGGTCTCTGGTCACCAGAGCCGCCCCCCCCCTCACATTCACAGAGTCCCTGGGGTCCCCCTTGCTACACTTTTACCACTTTTAACTGGAATTTTCTCTTATATATCCCTAGCCCTATGTGCTTTCATATCTGTCTTATCTATATATATAATACACTCTTCAAATGTGCTTTAACATGCACGGTTTTCCCTTTTATGAACAAGAAAATAATGATGCTATGCTGTTGGGCTGGTTTAATAATGCTATGGGGCTGGTATGAATTTTTTTCCAGGGCTGGTTATTATTCCCAGTCCGGCCCTGATAAAGTCTCTGCTACAGACTTGGGTGAAATAAATAAAGTCTCTGCCACAGACTTGATGATAGCAATAACTCTTTGTACAATCCTCTGCCACAGGATTCGATGATCAGCAATAGACAAGCAAACACAGCTACACATTACCTTAGGTCCCTTTTAAGTCATCCGGCAGTACTGTGAGGTAGATTGGTTAGGGTGCATGCTCCAATTGAGTCACCAGGCTCCTCTTGAGATACCAGCCTTTTGCTCGGTCCTCTCCAAGATGAGTCCTCCCCCGGATCTTTCAATTGCGCGGCTTCTTCCCGCAGGACAGACAGCACAGGACCACCTCTGAATCAGTAGGCCCCAGACAGCTTCTGGGTCTACTTGCAGTCACGTAGCCTCGGGCCAACAGGGCCCTGAGGCAGAAGAGAAGTTGTCACATACCTTAGGCCAGGTGGGCCATGAGGTGAGAGAGAGAAAAATGGTGTCTGCCCTTAAGTATCCTCTCCCAGAATGCACAGCGGTTGACCACTCCCACTGGGCTGCTTCTGGAGAAAAGGACACCCAATACATCTTAGCCTGTTGCCCTTCCATCACTGGCCTGTGGTGACAACGACACCTACAGGCGACAGTTTGGAACTGCAAGCAACACAGCCAATGCTGGAGCAGAGGCTAATCTCACAGCTAATCTACATACACATCCCATAATATCCAAGGCAGACAGACACAATGAAACATTGGAATACAGCCACACCCCAAACGACCCAGCAATGAGTACACAATAAAATGAGACAATATACAATGTATATATATATATATATATATATATATATATATATAGGTAAAATTGGAAAAGGAAAAGGGGAGTTTGGGACTTTAAATGAGGCAGGACCAAAGGGGTTTCTACCTCCATCCCTATCATAATTTGTAAAAGAGGAGAGCAATTGCGGGACTTTAACCACTTCAACCCCGGGCTTTTTTTACCACCTCAATACTGGGCCTATTCTGGCACTTCTCTCCTACATGTACAAATCATCATTCTTTTGCTGGAAAATTACTCAGAACCCCCAAACATTATATATGTTTTTTTAGCAGACACCCTAGGGCAGTGATGGCGAACCTTGGCACCCCAGATGTTTTGGAACTACATTTCCCATAATGCTCATGCACTCTGCAGTGTAGTTGAGCATCATGGGAAATGTAGTTCCAAAACATCTGGGGTGCCAAGGTTCGCCATCACTGCCCTAGGGAATAAAATGAAGGTCATTGCAACTTTTTTTCTTGCACGGTATTTGCGCAATTATTTTTCAAACACCTTTTTTGGGGAAAAAAATGGTTTCATGAATTAAAAAATAACAAAACAGTAAAGTTAGCCCAATTTTTTGGAAAAATATGAAAGATTACGCCGAGTAAATAGATACCTAAAATGTCACGCTTTAAAATTGCGCACACTCATGGAATGGTGCCAAACTTCGGTACTTAAAAATCTCCATAGGCGACGCTTTCATTTTTTTTACAGGTTACCAGGTTAGAGTTACAGAGGAGGTCTAGTGCTAGAATTGTTGCACGGGCTTTAACGCACGCGGCGATACCTCAAATATGTGGTTTGAACGGCGTTTACATATGTGGGCGGGACTTACGTGTGCTTTCGCTTCTGATCGCGAGCTACCAGGGGCAGGGGCGTTTTAATTTTTTTTTTATTATAATTTATTTATTTATTTTACTTATTTTTTATTATTTTTACACTTATTTTACATTTTTATTTTTTTTTGATCACTTTTATTCCTATTACAAGGAATGTAAACATCCCTTGTAATAGGAATGTGTGTGACAGGTCCTCTTTATTGAGAGATGCGGGGTCAATAAGACCCCACATCTCTCCTCCAGGCTGGAAAGCATGAGATCGTGAATTTTTTTTCACTGATCTCATGTTTACTAGCCGCAATGGTGGCTTTGTTTACATCTGAGGACCCGGGCATGACGTCATCACATCGCGCCCGGGCCTCCGACGGTCATAGAGATGACTGGTGACCATCTGGTCACCAGTCATCTCTATGCTTCCTATCGTGCACTGGACGATTCATTCTCCGGGCCCCCGATGGCACGGGAGAGCCCGGAGAAGCACCGGATGGCGGCGGGAGGGGGGGATGTCCCCTCCCGCCGCCTATAAGAACGATCAAGTGGCGGAACCGCCGCTATGATCGTTCCTTTGGTGCACAGAATCGCCGGCCTGACAGAATGATATCTGAATGATGCCTGTAGCTGCAGGCTTCATTCAGATATCCCCCCACAAAGCCCAGGACGTCATATGAAGTCCACCCAGGATGGGAGATCCCATCTGTGGACGTCATTTGACTATGGCTGGGTAGGGAAGTGGTTAAATTAAGCACACAGCAGTAAATGGGAAGTCAAGCGAGTAGAAAAAATATATATGTTTATTTTGTATTGTATATTCACATGAATCATATATTGGGTGTAAGCCTCTAAACAATAAACATTAGAATATTTTCAGCACAAAATACATATTAAACCACAATCTGATATACATTTGAATACAGAAATAAAGAAATAAGGGAATGACATGGTAAAACTGGTTTGCAGTTAAAATTATGAATTCAATCATACAGAGTATAGTGGGATCCATGGTAAGGAATGATGGTGATAATAAACTGGCTCTATGCGTTCCGCGGCCCCTTAGCCGCTCATCGGGAGCATAAACCATGGAATTTTTGTCTAAAATGAGAAAATGCATGTCTAAGTAATATTAAATATTTTAACTTGGAAAGTAAAAAATAAAAAACATTAATGATATTGGATATTGATACTAAAAAGTGGGGGGATGGAGGGGAGTATTTTACTGAAAGAACTTACGTCTGCACACCGCATAGCCCTAGGGCGCCACCGGAAATCGCCATCGCATGTCAGGCCCATATATATACACACACACACAACATTCCAGTGTGGCTGTACAGTGAGTCTGATTAGTACAGATCAGACTGGATTTCTCAGTCACCCTGTGCCCCTATTAGAGACACAGGGTAACTTAGAGATAGGAGGTGCATGGGGAGCTGAAACAAGGTTTTCCCATCCCCCCCAAGGGATTCTGGGTTCTACAGGCTCCCCCCGCCCAAAGTGACTCTGTCACAAACATGGAGCTTAATAACGGTGCAATAATAACAATACGGTTAACACCGTTTGAATGTGCTGCAGCTGTATTGTGTTCAGGAACTAATTATTCATTCATTCATTTGTTTCTTTTACCTCTCCTTCTAACATTACCATAGCTTCCAACTGTCCCTAATTTTGAGGGACTGTCCCTGATTTGGAACAATGTCCCTCTGTCCCTTTTTCCTCCTCATTTGTCCCTCATTTTGGTCTGATCCACATAGTTGTATATAAAATGCACTACCTATTAAAAAGTGTTTCCCAGTGCTAAACCATTCATCCAATTTCTAATTTGCTGAATTTGTAAATGTCAAAAGCCAGTATAAAGGAATAGTAGAAGTAAAAAAGAAAAAAAAAAGCACTTGTGGGTCTAACTAATATTTTTTTTTTACAATTCTTCTTTAAGGGGACATGGCAGGGTGTGTGTGTCCTATGCCTACATACTTTTGCTAATAGGTGTCCCTCGTTCCCATCTCAAAAAGTTGGGAGGTATGCATTATAAAAAGGAAGATGAGGGCTGTCAGATGTAAATACACACTGTTTACACCTGAGATCATTGTGATTGGTCTCTGTATCACAGCAATCACAATGCATAGAGCCACTTGGAACAGCTCAATGGTGCTTTTTTGAGTGCCATTTATAAATGGCACTGGGTAAGTAAACGTTCACTACTTTGTTGTTTTCACATGTACACAGGTACAAAACTGGTTGAAGGTACAAAAGTTGGACAAAGCCGGACAATGCCCCAAATGGTAATAATGTTTATGGTAGTATGCACCCAGGGACGAATGCCCAGAACGTAGGCTTCTTGGATTCAGGGCATTCATCCCAGGCAGTCAGCATATTGCCCTAAACATTAGTAGCAATCAGTGTACCGTCCAGCCACAGCAGCTGTCCGTTGCTTATAGAATTTTACAGGCTTCTGGCTGCAGGGCTGGACGATGTGCCTGTACCTTCCACCCACTTGAAAATGTCAGGATCTCATGCAAAGGGGCTCAACGCTCAGTGTACATGAGGCCTTAGGTATCAACCGTACAAATTTCTACATTGGAAACGTTTTCACCTATTTATGGTCTAGTGAAAACATAAAGTTATGTATTTCTCCCCACTTTCTGTCTCAATAATAGCGACCAGGGCAATTAGAGAGAGTCCCAACAAGGCAATCATTATTCTGCAGTCTCAAGATAAGAGAGGAGGGCTAATTAGGCTCCTTGAGATAACAGAAGAGATTTGAACAGGACAAAGGACAGCTCTGAATTTCTGAAATGATCAAAATGTATCTTTTGAACTTATCAAGCAAATATAATAAAACACTTTAAGTTATATATTTAACAGAAGAAAATGGAACGAATAAGAAAAGTTCATTTACATACACATGAAACCACACAAGAGAAGCAAGGGGCTGTCCTTGCTCATCCACTTTTAGGCTACAAACACTGTACATTCCCTAGACACCTTTCTCCTGGCAGCAGAAAAATGCTTGATGCTGGTAAATGTGTATTTCTCCCACGTTTAGCAGTGTCCAGGGCTTGGGCGTTTATTCATTTCATCAGCCAGAATAATAATTTATTCTGGCAATGGAAATAATAGTGTTAAACACCCCTAGCAAACATACATTTACAGGGGATTTTGCCATGTCCAGCATTTTTCTGGCAAAATTCTCCTCTCCTGAACGTGATTCTTCTGTGTTCAGGAGTGAAGCATTTAAATTAGGGCTGTTACTGATTAAAATTTTTGTGTTCGATTAATCGATTTTTTTTTTAAATCGATTAATCGACTAATTTCGATTAATTATAACGCACATAGATATCCAACTACTTTTAGCTGATCTCCTTGCAGGTGGATTCCCAGTGCAGCTACCAACCACTGGAAAAATCAATAGCAGGATACAAAAAACACACAAAAGGCAGCGCTCGATGGGAATAGCATTAAAACTTTTATAGTCTTCAAGTAGGTAACAAAATAAATATTGCACTGGAGATAAAATCTATGGTAGCAAAAGCAGTCATAAAAACATGTATCCAAGTATGATACTGGTATAAAAATGTGTACAATGATACCACTGCTGAATCCAGATGAGAAGGGGCTAACATCAGTCCGTCGGCATGTAGATGTCCTGTGAAGGGAACTATCACAACTCCCAGTGGATGGCTGTAGAATCCCAGGTTGATAGAGGGAAATGTAACAGCCCTTGCGTGTGGCAGATAGTAAGGTCCTGCCGGCATGCAGATATGAAGGCACAGCAAAGGAGCCATTCAGATGGACACGGCAAGCCCAAAGAATTTTGATCGAATTTTGATCGATCAAAGCAATTAATCGAGGAATTAATAGTTAATTTCCACAGCCCTAATTTAAATGCCTTTAAAGTGGTTGTAAACCCACTTTTTCAACTTGCACCTACAGGTAAGCCTAGATTAAGGCTTACCTGTAGGTGCAAGAAATATCTCCTAAACCTACACGGTTTAGGAGATATTTAGTTAAATGACAGGCGCCGCTGTCTACGGTGCATGCGCGCCGTAGACAACGGCGCATTCATGGGGTTAATCCCATTCACAAATGTGGGTTCTTCCCAGCAATCGCTGGGCGTAGTCGAATGTGACGGCTCCCGCACGCATGCGCATAGTGACGTCTCCGCCGCTCCGGCCAATCACAGCGCCGGAGCGGCGCTGTGATTGGCTGGAGCGGCGATACCCGGAAGTAACCTTCCCTATATCGCCGCAGAGATGGCTGCGGCTGAAGAGGGAGACGAGGACGGCTTCGGGGGCCCCGATCTAAGGTAAGTGATGCATAATGAGCTATTATGCTAGTCATATTAGCTCATTATGCCTTTCTCTTACAGGTAGTTAAAAAAAAAAAAATGATATAAGGGTTTACAACCACTTTAAACACAGCTGCTCCTAAACAAGGTAAAAGCCTACGAGTTGGTCAATCAAGCCGGCGGAAGATCCCACACCGAGAAGAAGCCAGGAAGAAGATGTCCGAACCAGCAAGAGAGTTTGTAGACCTCACATCGCTGGAGTGGAGTTAAGTATTTGTGGACTGTTTTAACTCACAGGACCTGGAGTCATCTTCAGACAGATTACATTAAGCTAAACAAGTATGGGAAACATAAATAATTCATAGGTAAGACTGCACTGTTATGATAATTTTACAAGAAATATTCCAATTCTTGCATAAGCTTCTGTAGCGGACCCCTAAATTTAGGGGGTCGCTATGTCCAAATTTAAGGGACGGCCTGGGCAATAGTTGTCTCAGGTCTCCTAATTTGATACTGGACTCTGCTCTGCTGTGGTGTTGTCGGGTGTACAGTTCCCCTTTGGCCTGTGGGTGGCACTGTTGCCCAGGCCACAGTGGCGTGATTGGATGTCCTCTCTCGGCTGCCGTGCGGTGAGTGGGGCTTCGCCTGCTGTGCATGTCGGGAGAGGGTATATAAGGGGCAGACGCCATCTTTAGGGGAGAGTGAACGAGAGGAGTCCCGTGGGGGAGGGTGCCCCCTGGGGGGTGCCTGGACAGGCCGAGGAGTCTCGGGCACCTTTGGCCCGAAGCTACAACATTCCAGGTAGGCCCAGTACCTTTAACTGGGTCTGCAATCAGCACATTGGAGTCCCAGGGTGCCCAGGTGAGGGTACCTGCTCTGACCAAGAGGAAGCCAGGGGAGGATCGGTACCACAGAGGAGACGAGTGATAGTAGATCGCTGTCATGGGGAAAGGCCTGGTGACCTGTCAGAGGGAAGGATTCCTTACTCAACAAAGCTAACCCTGTGGAGTGCCCATTGGCATCATCTGTTCTCTAAATTCTACATAGGTTTAAGGAAAGTTCTGGATTCAGGAATAACAGGATTCTGCTGCTATTAGAGGATCTTCTGAACCCGTCCCTGGAGGGGACAAAGTGATAGTACTGTCTGAGCTCCACTCCGGCTGCTAGAACTGTGAGAGGGATCTATCCGGGTGAGCTAAAACCCACTCTGGATCGAGTGGCGACGAGTGAGTCAAGTGTTGTGTGCCTGAATCTACCTTCTAACTTCGCTAGCTTCTTTCTCTCTTCAATTTCCCATTAACTGAAGCAAAGGAAAATAAACTCTTTGTTGAAGTTAAAGTCGTGTGGACATTGGCCTTCTTGGGAAAGAATATAGACTTTTCCCTACATTCTAGGGACGAGAACCAGTGGAAGGAGGTAACTCGCTGCAGGTCCCAAATCTGTGAACACCGCCTGACCTCTGATAAGGAGGACACGGGCTTGTGGCATGGTGTGTCCTACCCCCGCAGGTGAAGGTAAGCGGGGGCAAAAGGATTGGTGTGCTACACGTGGGGGCTTGAGTCTGGGATTTTGCAGCTACCCCTGGAAGTTGGACTATATTTTTTCCCCTGTTTGTGGTTCTGTGGAAGTCGGCCATTTCGGGAAAAATTGAACTGCGTCACTTGTGAGAGAAATGGAGGTACAGGCCTAAACCTATACTGGATTTTCTAACTGCGTAGTTCATGGGCGTGCCTCAAATGTAGAAAAGCCTGCGAGCTACGTGCAAAGAAAAAAAGGGGGAGGAGCCCCCGCCAACTTGTGTGTTGCACGTGGCGTCTTGGCGCCAAGGGACAGTACGAGTGGAACTAGTGAAGGAGAAGCAACATGTCTGCCGACCCATGGATTTCTGTTGCACCGGGACCACAGATGTTCCCACCTACCCCAACCATGAACATTGCTCCCCTCACTGCCCCCCTGACGGATACAGGGATTCTGCTCAAGCCTAGGGGCCGCTTTGCGCTCTACACGTGTGGGGATGCGGAGGCCCTGGGCATGCTCTGTGCTGGATGCCAAGGACTGGAGGTACAACTTCACCCATTTGGAAGATGTTCATCGTGTGGAGAGTTCCTTTTCGAAGTGGACCAGCCAACTGAGAAACCCGGGTCTATCGGGTCAACTGCCTTACAGGCATCCCCACTCTTGAAGAGGAAACCAATACTCCCACAGCCAGGCCCACGCGCACCGCTCCGACTGCCACGGATGTGGAGGATGGAGTTCCTGGCCATTAAGGAGCTTGCGATGGATGTCATTGCAGATGCTGCCTCCGTTACAACAGAGACCTCTCTTCCACCCGCCAAGCGGAAGGTGGGATACGTTAAGGCATCCCGCGGCCGCAGTCGAAGCCTAACCCAGCACCTACCTGAACCGGATCTTCGAGCCGGAGGGACCTCCAGGAGATCCACAGAAGGGGACGGTAAGGAGGCTGGGGGAACTGTGACATTGTGTTTACTGGGAAAAGGAAGGAAGCCCATACCCCACGCTATTGGGGATGCATGGACAACCAGCCCGCGGAAATCTTCTATTTTCGGGGACAATGTGTCTGTCTCCACCACCAATTACCTGCTGGCGGAAGAGTATAATACCTCCAAGTTGGATTCATCTTCGGATGTGGGAGATGATCACGATGTTGATGAAGTTTTCATCAAAAAGGGTTGGGATAAAATTCTGGTGGCTTCACCCCGCAGTTTAGGGGGAGTTTCGTCAATGGACTCTGGGGAAACTACACCCCGAGTGAAAGCCCCTACTCTGAAGAAAGAGATTTATCCCACGCCCGCTTTGCCTGCTCCGGCATCCTCTGTGCTTGTTGTTAATGATGTCCGTGCACCATTGCGGCCACCTTTGCCACTGCTGGAGCTTGCACTATTAAGAAGGTTTCCGGATGCTATTGTGTTCCCTGAAACAGGAGATCGGGCTACCATGCCACCCTTAGCCGGGTTGCAGCGGCTCTTCAACAAAAAGGTTGCCACTGATTATGGTTGGGAATACCCATATGTTCCCAAAGAACTTCTCTTTGAGATTGAGGCCTCTCGTGAACGTTGATACGCTGACTTTGTGTGGGATCATATAAAGATGCCAAGAGGCTACAGGTACTTTAAGTGCTCAGGGGAAATGACAACCCGTTATAAAGGCTGCCGCAAGGACTGGACTTATGGTCGGCACATCCATGCTGACCGTGTGGTAATCTGCAGCAAGGACAGAGACGATGCTGTTTACTTCATAGAAACATTGGACAGACAGGGGAAAACTATTGTCCTCCCTGATCCCAAGTATTACCTCTGAAGTGGGAACTTGTTTTTTTTTTATATATTATTCCACTTCAGGGAAACTGCCTTGAACTATTAACTTGGCCCTCCGCTCAAGGAGGAACTTACTCTGTTGAGGAATCGCAGAATTGTTTGTTTCTTTTTCGCTCCTCTTCAGTCCTGCAGAAAAGAAAGGTTTTTTTTTGCTTTTGCCCTTTGAAAAAAAAAAGAGAACTGAAAACTGGGTAGGTTTAGTCAGGGCCAAAGCAGGAGGCCGCCGTGATCAAGAAGGAAGGTTCCTGTGTGTTAAAACATGCCTATGCGCATCAATGACAGTGTAGTGATGTGTGCTGCCACTAGGTGGTGGTGTTCTGCAGAAATTTGTGCTGCAGAAGCCAGTCATTCCTTCTTGGAGGAATAGTTTGCTTCTGTTTTCTAGGAGTTAGGATGTGTTTATTGTGTGTTTGTTTTTTTTCTCCCTCTGCAGGCGATCGGCCATCAACTCTACCGGAGAATGGGTGGGGAAGATACGATAGGATTGCGGGAGGGATTGTCTATTGAAAAAAAAATGTGTAATGTGTATTGCTACATGCTTCTTTCTTTTCCTTCTCCTCTTTACTCTATTTCCAAAATTTGATTCAGGCACCGAACCAATTTATTGTACATAGTTTGGAAAAGACCAGAACCCACTCAGGATTGAGGGGGGTCTTCTGATCTCTTCCAGCAACTGGGGAGAGTGGCTCTTTAAGGGGGGGTATATGTAGCGGACCCCTAAATTTAGGGGGTCGCTATGCCCAAATTTAAGGGACAGCCTGGGCAATAGTTGGCTCAAGTCTCCTAATTTGATACTGGACTCTACTCTGCTGTGGTGTTGTCTGGTGTACATTCCCCCTTTGGCCTGTGGGTGGCACTGTTGCCCAGGCCTAGGGTCGAGCCTCAGGTGACACAGTGGCGTGATTGAATGTCCTCTCTCGGCTGCCGTGCGGTGGGCGGGGCTTCACCTGCTGGGCATGCCGGGAGAGGGTATATAAGGGGCAGACGCCATCTTTAGGGGAGAGTGAACGAGAGGAGTCCTGGGGGGGGAATGTGCCCCCTGGGGGGTGCGTGGACTGGCCAAGGAGTCTCGGGCACCTTTGGCCCGAGGCTACAACATTCCAGGTAGGCCCAGTACCTTTAACTGGGTCTACAATCAGCACATTGGAGTCCCAGGGTGCCCAGGTGAGGGTACCCGCTCTGATCGAGAGGAAGCCAGGGGAGGATCGGTCCCACAGAGGAGATGAGTGATAGTAGGTCGCTGTCTCGGGAAAGGCCTGGTGACCTGTCAAAGGGAAGGATTCCTTACTCAACAAAGCTAACCCTGGGGAGTGCCCATTAACATCATCTGTTCTCTAAATTCTACAAAGGTTTAAGGAAAGTTCTGTGTGCCAGGGGGGTCACTTTGGACACAGGGTGAGCCAGGAAATAATGGACATTAAGAAATATATCTTGGACTACCTAAATTGGGTCTGTAATATTTATCCACCATATTCCCAAGGATATCTGTAAAGGACTCTTTACTGATTCTGAACTCAAAAGGTTAATTGAGAGATACTGAGGTGTTCAGCCTCAATCACCTGTCTGCCTAGTGTAATGCTAATCCCAGCTTCTAAAAGACCTGTTCATTGTTTGTGGTGATGTGGATTGGGGAAATTAAGTCTGTCCTTGTGTGTATTGTAAAGTAACAGACAGTCTGGTGAATATAAAGGTCATGCATAGTTATTTAAACATAAGGGGATTAGAACCTGTTGTCTCCTAACAGGTGTCAAAATAATGTGTATTGGGTCTGGTTATGTTGTGGGTGGAGCTGGACCATTGTTCATTTTAGGTTAATGCAGTATTGGATGTGTATAAAAGTTACAATGTTATTTCTTAATAAAGTCAGTCTATCCAGAGAAAGATACAGAGTGTGTCTCGTTCTTTCAGAAGGATTAATTCCTATGGGAAGTGGTCGTCTGGCTGTGGAGGATCGGCAGTGAATTTGTGTCTAGGAGAGGGAAGAGATCTAAACGGCGTTACCCCCTTTCGTATTTGGGGTGCCGTTACATTGGTTAGCAGCAGCGGGATTTTCCCTTCAGTTCCTGGGACACTCAAAACCACCACAGTGAATGACCAGCTATGCAGCCGGCAGGAAAGCCACACTAAAAGACCTACTTGAGAGCCCTGGAGGGACCCGTGGGACAAAGAATAAGGCCACCTTGATCAGGGAGCTAGCCGAGATGAACCAGAAGGATGGTGATGCAAGACCCCGGTCAATTGAAGATTTGTTTCAGCAACGAGTTCGAGAGCGGTTGGCATTATATGGTGCTAACCCATCAGAGACCGCCATACAGGAAGCCATTAGAGGCATCCAGCTGCAGGATGAGCGACAAGAGAAAAAACTACAGCGACAAAAGAGAGAACTAGAGCGACAAGAGAGAGAACGAGAGCAACAAAAGAGAGAACTAGAGCGACAACATGAGCGGAGAATGGCGGAAATATCGCAATCGGAGATCGCCTACAGACAGCTGCTAGAATCTGCTCAGCAGCAGAGTGGGGCTACCTTTGCCTGGGACTATCAGGAAATACCAGTTGACAACTATGAAATCCTGGCTGAAGAATCGGCAGTGGAAAATCTGAAGATTGCCATCCCTAAAGCCGAAGTGGATGATATGGAGTTCCAGGGAGCTAGCCTGGCTGAAGAATCGGCAGTGGAAAATCTGAAGATTGCCATCCCTAAAGCCGAAGTGGAGGATATGGAGTTCCAGGGAGCTAGGGCAGTTGACTCATCTCCCCAGCCACAGATTACAGAAGGTATGGACTTAAGGGACTGTTCAGAGGATGTTATGGATTATGCATCGCCTGCCCAAGTACTGGCAGCAGGACAAAGTACTGCAGACCCCTGCTCTACACCCGTGGCAGTTTTGGAGGCCCGAGGTGAGAAGGTGATGGTTCCTCTTTCCCAGGGGATTTCAGAGATGCAGGGAGGAGAAGCAGCCCTGTTCCCTCCCCAACAGTCAGCCAGAGCAGATGGTGTGGAGTCCCCAGCAGAAGTGCTGGCAACAGGGCAGAGTGATAGCAACCTCTGCCCAGCACCGGAAACAACTGTGGAGTTTCAGGGAGCCGGGGCAGTTGGCCCCTCTCTCCAGCAACAAGCTGAGGTGGTAAAGCTTTTACCCCCAGCTGAATCACTGGCAGCAGGGCAGAATGCTACTGGCCTCTGCACACAACTGCAACTTGAGCTGATATCGGTGGATGGGACTACGGTCTCCACTCACAGCAACCCAGTGGAAGAGCTGGCAACAGAGCAGAGTGCCGCGGGCCTCTGCTCTCAACTAACAGAAGAGGGAGTGCCTGTGGTACTGGATGGGATTTCGGTCCTCACTGACACAACCCCAGAAAATGGTGTGACACTGAGACAGGAGGATGTCAGCCTTGCTTTGCAAGCACTGGGGGATTTTCACCTACCACAAGTGGATGGGACTTCAGTCTCCACTTGTATACCCCAGGGAGGCTGGGCAGTCAGCCCAGATCCCCAACAGCATGACGGACTGAGCCCAGTCACCCTGTCTTCTCCCCAGTGGCGGGAATGTTCTCTGAGAGAGGCAGAGGTTGGCTGGGTAAGTAATGCTCTGTTTGGAGCAATTTATTTGGGGTACTGTGTGGATACCGGCATTAGAAGAATGGACCTATGGACTAACTTCGGAGTCAACCCATCTGGGGTCACCTCCTGTGTTAGTCTCCTGCCGAAAGGGGAGATGTGTGACAGGGGGGTCACTTTGGACACAGGGTGAGCCAGGAAATAATGGACATTAAGAAATATATCTTGGACTACCTAAAATGGGTCTGTAATATTTATCCACCATATTCCCAAGGATATCTGTAAAGGACTATTTACTGATTCTGAACTCAACAGTAGGGATGAGCCGAACACCCCCGGGTTCGGTTCGCACCAGAACCCGCGAATGGACCGAAAGTTCGCACGAACGTTAGAACCCTATTAAATACAATGGATGCGAACGTTCGAAATCTAAAGTGCTAATTAGAACGACTATTATGCATGTTATTGTCCTAAAAAGGGTTTGGGAACCCGGGTTCTGCACCAGGGGACATGTATCAATGCAAAAAGAAGTTTTAAAAACTGCAGTTTTTTGGGAGCGGTCATTTTAATGATGCATAAAGTGAAAAAAAAAAGGTCAAATATTCCTTTAAATATCGTACCTGGGGGGAGTCTAAAGTTTGCCTGTGAAGTGCCACGTGTTTCCCGTGTTTGGAACTGTCCCTGCACAAAATTACATTTCTAAAGGAAAAAAAGCCATTTAAAACTGCTTGCGGCTTTAATGTAATGTCTGGTCCCGGTAATATGGATGAAAATCTTTAAGAAAAATGGCATAGCTACCCCATCACCCCCCCCCCCTTTACCCCAGCCCATTACCAGCCCCTTTGGGTCTTGTATGGATATTAAGGGGAACCCCGCACAAAAAAGAAAAAAGGCCCTATATACTCTGAACAGCCGTATACAAGCGGTGCATACAAGACAGGGACTGTAGGTTTGTTCTTATGTAGAATCTGTTTGTAATTTTGAACAGGTACATTGTTTAAGTGTAGCTCCAGCCAAAAAATCTATTTTTAAGCTTTTTGGAAAACATAGGGAAGGGTTATCACCCCTGTAACATTTGTTTTGCTGTCTGTGCAGTGTGCACCTGTTCAGAACAGTTCACCTCACTTTCCGTCCTAATAACAAATGTTTTTTGAAAATTTGGGGTTTTTATTGAAACAAGAATTGGTGATAAAGCATCAGTGGAGAGGAGACACTTTTTTCCCAATATTAACTCTTACAGGAGAGAATTTGCCTTCCTAGGGGTAGATTTCCTCTCACTTCCTGTTGTATCCTTCCGTTTGCAAGGAGGAGTCGTTTGTAAGTTGGATGTTTGAAAGTTGGGGCCTGCCGTATATACTCTGCAGAAATTTGCCCCTTAGGTGTTGGTGTTGCCACAACACTGTAAGCCCTCACAGTTACTCTTGGTGGGCGCATGAATGGGCCCTGCTGTGAATTATTAGATCAAGAATTGTAATTGCATGCCCCTGTTAAACAGGGGCAGAAAAATTGGGCCTTTGGTGGTGGTGGTGTTGACACAACACTGTAAGGCCTCACAGTTACTCTTGGTGGGCGCAGGAATGGGCCCTGCTGTGAATTATTAGATCAAGAATTGTAATTACATGCCCCTGTTAAACAGGGGCAGAAAAATTGGGCCTTAGGCACTGGTGCCACAACACTGCAACCCCTCACAGATACTGTACTTGAAGCACAGCAATGAGCCCTGTTGCAAAGTATTGCATCAAAAATTGTAATTACACGCCCCTGTTAAACAGGGGCTGAAAAGTTGGGCCTTAGGCACTGGTGCTGGTGCCACGACACTGCAACCTCTCCCAGATACTCTAGTTGGAGTGCAGGAATGAGCCCTGCTGCAAAGCATTGCATAATTTTTTTTTAATTACATGCCCCTGTTAAACAGGGGCTGAAAAATTGGGCCTTAGGCACTGGTGCTGGTGCCACGACACTGCAACCTCTCCCAGATACTCTAGTTGGAGTGCAGGAATGAGCCCTGCTGCAAAGCATTGCATAAAAAATTGTAATTACATGCCCCTGTTAAACAGGGGCTGAAAAATTGGGCCTTAGCCACTGGTGGCGGCACCCAGAAACAAAAATGTTCTTCCAAGCTATCATCATCAATCGGATCATTGAGGAGGAGGAGGATAGTCAGTCAACATAACAGGACAGTCACTCAGCATCAGCATCAGTCTTGAAGGGATGTGACATTTGAAAATAAATTAGTCTGTTATATCAGCTTTAGGTGTTTGGTAGCTGGTGGTGATCCAAGACTGGTTAATCTTTATGAAAGTCAGTCGATCAACCAAGTCGGTGGACAGGCGCACCCTGTGATCCGTGACAAATCCTCCAGCAGCACTGAATGTGCGTTCTGAAAGAACGCTGGATGCAGGACAGGCCAGTAGCTCAATTGCATACTGTGCAAGCTCTGGCCAGTGATCAATCCTCAAGACCAAGTAAGCCAGAGGATTTTCGGTGGGGAAGGTGTCCAAGTCTGACCTTGCCCCTAGGTATTCCTGCACCATGTATATCAGACGCTGGCGATGGTTGCTGGAACCGATCATACCTTGGGGCTGCGGACTAAAGAATTGTCTGAACGCATCGGTCAGACGGCCACCTTCCCCACCGCTCCTTCTTTAACTGACCGAAGCCTCAGCAACTCGTTGTCCAGGACCAGGAGTTTGTAACCTCCCAGTCTCTGGGAACGCGTTGCACAGACCTTTCTGCAAGGCCTCCCGGAGTTGTCTCATCCTCTGCTCCCTCTGCGACGGTAAGATAAGGTCCGCAACCTTACCCTTGTACCGTGGATCAAGGAAAATGGCCAGCCAGTAATGGTCCCTCTCCTTGATCCGAAGAATACGAGGATCCTTCCGCAGACTTTGCAGGATCAGGGAGGCCATGCAGCGTAGGTTAGCTGAGGCATTCGGTCCGGAGTCCTCTGGGTCACTAAGGACGACATGATCCGCAGCCACCTCCTCCCAGCCACGTACAAGTCCACGGGTTTCTTGGGACTGTAAATCATCCCTAAAAGACTGCTGCTGATGATGCTGAGTGCCAGGCTCCACCTCCATGCTGACACAATCCTCCTCCTCCTCCTCCTCCTCCTCTTCCTGTGCAATGGGTGGGACAGAAGGAACACTGTCTGGGTAAAGGGGGCCTTGAGAGGCAAGGAAGTCCTCCTCTTCCTGCCTCTCTTCTGCCTCAAGTGCCCTGTCCATTATTCCACGCAGCGTATGTTCCAACAGGTGGACAAGAGGTACAGTGTCACTGATGCATGCACTGTCACTGCTCACCATCCTCATGGCCTCCTCAAATGGTGCCAGGACAGTGCATGCATCCCTGATCATGCCCCACTGGCGTGGTGAAAAAAAACCGAGCTCCCCTGACCCTGTCCTGGTGCTGTAGTCGCACAGGTACTCATTGATGGCCCTCTGCTGCGTGTGCAGCCGCTGCAGCATGGCAAACGTTGAGTTCCACCTGGTGGGCATGTCACATATAAGGCGGTTCTTTGGCAGGTTCAACTCCTTTTAAAGCTCAGCCAGGCGAGCACTGGCATTATAAGATCTGCGGAAATGCACACAGACTTTCCTGGCCTGCCTCAGGACATCCTGTAAGCCCAGATACCTGGCCAAGAACCGCTGCACCACCAGGTTAAGGACGTGAGCCACACAGGGCACATGGGTCAGTTGTCCCTGTCGGAGGGCGGAGAGGAGGTTGGTGCCATTGTCGCAAACCACCATTCCTGGCTTAAGCTGGTGTGGCGTCAACCACCTCTCGGCCTGCCCCTGCAGAGCGGACAGAACCTCTGCCCCAGTGTGGCTCCTGTCCCCCAAACACACCAGCGCAAGCACGGCATGGCATCTTTTTGCCTGCGTACTTGCGTAGCCCCTTGAACGCCTACGGAGCACCGCTGGTTCCGAGGACAAACCACAGGAAGAGGCCATGGAGGAAGAAGAAGAGGAGGGGGTGGAGGAGAGAGGTGTGTCACAACCAGTAGTAGCATTTTGGAGGCGTGGCGGCGGAACAACCTCCAACACTACTGCACCTTGTCCTGCATCCTTCCCAGCTGCCAAAAGAGTGACCCAATGGGCCGTGAAAGAAAGGTAACGTCCCTGTCCATGCCTGCTGGACCATGAGTCAGCGGTAATATGCACCTTACCGCTGACCGCCCTGTCCAGCGAGGCCAAGACATTGCCTTCCACATGCCGGTAGAGAGCCGTAATCGCCTTCCGTGAGAAAAAGTGGTGTTTGGGAACCTGCCACTGAGGAACCGCACATTGCACAAACTCACGGAAGGGGGCCGAGTCTACCAAATGAAAAGGCAGCAGTTGAAGCGCTAGCAATTTAGCCAAGCTAGCATTCAACCGCTGGGCATGTGGATGGCTGGGAGTGAACTTCTTTTGACGGTCCAGCAGCTGGGGCAGGGAAATTTGCCTGCTAGAATCGGACGTCGGTGTACTGCTAGCAGAGTGCCCGCAAGTACTTGGCTGTGACACACCTAATTCTACACCTTCATTCCTCTCAGTGCAGGTTTCAGAGAGGACTGAAGGTATAGTGGGGTTGGAGATCCCAGCTGATGCGTTGCAAGGAGAGGTCCGCTTTGTTCTTTGGTGTGGGTCTTTAAGGTAGGTTCGCCAACGAGCTGCATGGCAGGTCAACATATGTCTGGTCAAGCATGTGGTGCCCAAGCGGCTGATGTTTTGGCCACGCGATATACGCTTGAGACATATGTTGCAAACAGCAGCTGTGCGATCTGATGCACTCGACTCAAAAAAGGCCCACACCAAAGAACTTTTTGAATAACGGGCAGAGGCAGCGCCCTGCACAGGCGGAGCTCTGCGGTGTGATTCCGTCGGTGTGCTGCCCTTACGCTGGCCCCCCGAGGGCATCCTGCCTCGTTGGAGATGTGCCTCCTCCTCCTCTCTCCTATTAGGCACCCACGTGGAGTCAGTGACCCCATCATCCCCTCCCTCCTCATCACTGGAGCCAATCTGGCAGTATGCTGCAGCTGCTGGAACATGACTGCCAGATTGGTGTCCTTCTTGAGCATCCCCTCTCTCTGCTCTCACGCTACTGCCTTCCTCTAGCTGGAAATCATCATCAGACCCTTCGAAACGCTGGGCATCTTCCTGGAGCATGTATCCAACACTGTGCTCAAACAGTTCGGGGGACTCCTCAGGAGGACATGGTGGGTCTAGGGAAGGAGTGACTGATGATGACATTGATACCAGGGAAGAGGACGCTTTGGCAGCTGTTTTGCCAGTACCCTGAGCCTGGGTGAGAGAGGATGAGGAGGGCTTGGTCACCCACTCTACCAAGTCTTCGGCATGATGCGGCTCAACACGTCCAGCTGCCGAAAAGAAGGACAAGCGTGTCCCATGGCCGCGTCCACGACCAGCACTGTTGTCTCTAGACACAGAGCCTGCTTGCCCTCTTTTATTAGCTCCTGACTGTCTGCCTCTCCTTCTTTGCCTTCCAGACATTCTAATGGCCTGCAGGGAGATGGGAAAACCAGCAATAAGGCCTAGCTTCAGGAGTATATTTTGCAGGAAGCACACTACGCCCGCTGTAAGTGCTGCAAATGCCTGTTGGTGTAACACACCAGGAAAACACAGCAATATGGGCTAGCTTCAGGAGTATATTTTGCAGGAATCACACTACGCCTGCTGTAAGTGCTGCAAATGCCTGTTGGTGTAACACACTAGGAAAACACAGCAATACGGGCTAGCTTCAGGAGTATATTTTGCAGGAATCACACTACGCCTGCTGTAAGTGCTGCAAATGCCTGTTGGTGTAACACACCAGGAAAACACAGCAATACGGGCTAGCTTCAGGTGTATATTTTGCAGGAATCACACTACGCCTGCTGTAAGTGCTGCAAATGCCTGTTGGTTTAACACACTAGGAAAACACAGCAATAAGGCCTAGCTTCAGGAGTATATTTTGCAGGAATCACACTACGCCTGCTGTAAGTGCTGCAAATGCCTGTTGGTGTAACACACCAGGAAAACACAGCAATACGGGCTAGCTTCAGGAGTATATTATGCAGGAATCACGCTATGCCTGCTGTAAGTGCTGCAAATGCCTTTTGGTGTAACACACTAGGAAAACACAGCAATAAGGCCTAGCTTCAGGAGTATTTTTTGCAGGAATCACACTACGCCTGCTGTAAGTGCTGCAAATGCCTGTTGGTGTAACACACCAGGAAAACACAGCAATACGGGCTAGCTTCAGGAGTATATTTTGCAGGAATCACACTACGCCTCCTGTAAGTGCTGCAAATGCCTGTTGGTGTAACACACTAGGAAAACACAGCAATAAGGCCTAGCTTCAGGAGTATATTTTGCAGGAATCACACTAAGCCTGCTGTAAGTGCTGCAAATGCCTGTTGGTGTAACACACTAGGAAAACACAGCAATAAGGCCTAGCTTCAGGAGTATATTTTGCAGGAATCACACTACGCCTGCTGTAAGTGCTGCAAATGCCTGTTGGTGTAACACACCAGGAAAACACAGCAATACGGGCTAGCTTCAGGTGTATAATGTGCAGGAGGCACACTCCGCCCGCTGTAAGTGCTGCAAATGCCTGTTAGTGTAACACACCAGGAAAACACAGCAATAAGGGCTAGCTTCAGGTGTATACTGTGCAGGAGGCCCCTGCCTATCCTTTTCTCTCCCTGCACACAAGGTTTATCAAAGAATATGACACTGACACTCTCCCTGCCTATCCTTCTCTCTCCCTGCACACAAGGTTTAGTAAAGAATATGACACTGACACTGTCCCCTGCCTATCCTTCTCTCTCCCTGCACACAAGGTTTATCAAAGAATATGACACTGACACTGTCCCCTGCCTATCCTTCTCTCTCCCTGCACACAAGAATAGCACAAAGAATATCAACCCTGTCCCTGCCTATCCTTCTCTTTCCCTGCGCCGCAACACACTACAAAAGGCCGCCGCGCTGGCGGCCTTTTATAGTGTGGGGCGTGTGCTAAACCCCCTCAGCTATAATTGGCCACAGGCAACCTGCCTGTGGCCAATTATGGCTCTCCTTGTTGCCGGCGCTGTGATTGGCCAAGCATGCGAGGTCACAGTGCATGCTTGGCCAATCACAGCGCCGGGATTGCACTGCGATGGCGCAGTGTATTGTGGGCCGTTCGCGTCACTCGAATTTGGCGTGAACGGCCCAAATCGTTCGATGTTCGCCGAACGATCGAACAGCCGATGTTCGAGTCGAACGTATGCTCGACTCGAACACCGAGCTCATCCCTACTCAACAGGTTGATTGAGAGATACTAAGGTGTTCAGCCTCAATCACCTGTCTGCCTAGTGTAATGCTAATCCCAGCTTCTAAAAGACCTGTTCATTGTTTGTGGTGATGTGGATTGGGGAAATTAAGTCTGTCCTTGTGTGTATTGTAAAGTAACAGACAGTCTGGTGAATATAAAGGTCATGCATAGTTATTTAAACATAAGGGGATTAGAACCCGTTGTCTCCTAACAAGTGTCAAAATAATGTGTATTGGGTCTGGTTATGTTGTGGGTGGAGCTGGACCATTGTTCATTTTAGGTTAATGCAGTATTGGATGTGTATAAAAGTTACAATGTTTTTTCTTAATAAAGTCAGTCTATCCAGAGAAAGATACAGAGTGCGTCTCGTTCTTTTAGAAGGATTAATTCCTATGGGAAGTGGTCATCTGGCTGTGGAGGATCGGCAGTGAATTTGTGTCTAGGAGAGGGAAGAGATCTAAACGGCGTTACCCACTTTTGCATTTGGGGTGCCATTACATTCTGGATTCAGGAATAACAGGATTCTGCTGATATTAGAGGATCTCCTGAACCAGTCCCTGGAGGGGACAAAGTGATAGTACTGTCCAAGCTCCACTCCGGCTGCTAGAACTTTGAGAGGGATCTATCCGGGTGAGCTAAAACCCACTCGGGATCGAGTGGCGACGAGTGAGTCAAGTGTTGTGTGCCTGAATCTACCTTCTAACTTTGCTAGCTTCTTTCTCTCTTCAATTTCCCGTTAACTGAAGCAAAGGAAAATAAACTCTTTGTTGGAGTTAAAATCGTGTGGACATTGGCCTTCTTGGGAAAGAATATCGACTTTTCCCTACATTCTAGGGATGAGAACCAGTGGAAGGAGGTAACTCGCTGCAGGACCCAAATCTGTAAACACCGCCTGACCTCTGATAAGGAGGACACGGGCTTGTGGCATGGTGTGTCCTACCCCCGCAGGTGAAGGTAAGCGGGGGGAAAAGGATTGGTGTGCTACACTTCTATGCACAATATTATTTAATTCGATGCTCAAGGGAAAACACCTCCACTTTTCCTTTTCTTCAGGTTGTACAAATCAATCCCAATGTGTTTATTCACCAAACGCCCTTGTTAAATGATTAATAATACATGTGGTTCTTAAGAGAACTGCAAAACTGCAATCTACCGTAATTCATTTTTAACCAAAAAAAAGTGTTTATTAACCACTTGACCACTGGGCACTTAAACCCCCTTAATAACCAGACCAATTTTCAGCTTTCGGTGCTCTCACATTTTGAATGACAATTACTCAGTCATACAACACTGTACCCATATGAAATTTTTGTCCTTTTTTTCACACAAATAGAGCTTTCTTTTGGTGGTATTTAATCACTGTTGGGTTTTTTATTTTTTGCGCTATAAGAGAAAAAAGACTGAAAATTTTGTAAAAAAATGATTTTTTTTTCGTTTCTGTTATAAAATTTTGCAAATTACTATTTTTTCTTCATAAATTTTGGCCAAAATTTATACTGCTACATATCTTTGGTAAAAATAAGTACAAATTGGTGGATATTATTTGGTCTTTGTGAAAGTTATAGAGTCCACAAGCTATGGTGCCAATATCTGAAAATTGATCACACCTGAAGTACTGACGGCCTATCTCAATTCTTGAGACCCTAACATGCCAGAAAAGTACAAATACCCCCCAAATGACCCCTTTTTGGAAAGAAGACATTCCAAGGTATTCAGAAAGAGGCATTGTGAGTTTTTTGAAGTTGTCATTTTTTCCCACAATTCTTTGCAAAATCAAGATTTTTTTTTTCTCTTTTTTTTTTTCACAAAATTGTCATATTAGCAGGTTATTTCTCACACACAGCATATGCATTCCACAAATTACACCCCAAAACACATTCTGCTATTACTCCCGAGTATGGCGATACCACATGTGTGAGACTTTTACACAGCGTGGCCACATACAGAGGCCCAACATGCAGGGAGCACCTTCAGGCGTTCTGGAGCACCAAGGCCAATTCTGACATTTCTCTCCTACATGTAAAAATCATCATTTATTTGCTAGAAAATTACATAGAACCCCAAAACATTATATATGTTTTTTTAGCAAAGACCTTAGAGAATATAATGGTGGTTGTTGCAACTTTTTATCTCGCACGATATTTGCGCAGCAATTTTTTTAACGCGTTTTTTACGGAAAAAAAATGTTTTGTGCTTAAAAAAAAACAAAACAGTAAAGTTAGCCCAATGTTTTTGCATAATGTGAAAGATGAAGTTACGCCGAGTAAATAGATACCTAACATGTCGCCCTTAAAAATTGCACACACTCGTGGAATGGCGCCAAACTTCGCTACTTAAAAAATCCCCATAGGCGACGCTTTAAATATTTTTACTGGTTACATGTTTTGAGTTACAGAGGAGGTCTAGGGCCAAAATGATTGCTCTCGCTCTAACGTTCGCAGAGATACCTCACATGTGTGGTTTGAAAACCGTTTTCATATGTGGGCGGGACTTACGTATGCGTTCGCTTCTGTATGCGAGCTCACGGGGACAGGGGCGCTTTAAAAAAAAAAAAAAAAATTATTCTTCATTTTACTTTATTTATTTTAGTTTGACATGTTTTTCCGCCCTAAACATTTTTTTGATCACTTTTATACCTATTACAAGGAACGTAAACATCCCTTGTAATAGGAATATGGCATGACAGGTCCTCTTTACAGTGAGATATGAGGGGGGGGGGTGTCAATAAGACCCCACATCTCACCTCTAGGCTGGGAAGCCTGAAAAAAAAACAAAAAAAAAAAACAACAATCCTGGCTTTGATCGTAGCGGTGAGTCGGTAGAAGCACCGGAGGGCGGCGGGGGGGGGGGGGCATCCCCTCTTGCCTCCCGTAAGAATGATCAAGCGGCGGAACAGCCGCTATGATTGTTCTTATGGTGTAGGGAATCGCCGGCTGAAAAAGCCGATATCTGAATGATGCCTGTAGCTGCTCCCATCATTCAGATATCCCCGCACAAAGTCAAGGACGTCATATGACGGCCGGAGGGCGGGAAGTGGTTATTGCAGAGTATTGCCGGGCATTGCGGAGTATTGCCGGGCATTGCGGAGTATTGCCGGGCATTGCGGAGTATTGCAGGGCATTGCGGAGTATTGCGGTGTATGGCAGGGTATTGCGGTGTATGGCAGGGTATTGCACGGGTATTGCACAGGGTATTGTGGAGGGTATTGCACAGGGTATTGTGGAGGGTATTGCAGAGTATTGTGGAGGGTATTGCAGAGTATTGTGGAGGGTATTGCAGAGTATTGTGCAGGGTATTGCAGAGTATTGTGCAGGGTATTGCAGAGTATTGTGCAGGGTATTGCGCAGGGTATTGCAGAGTATTTTGCAGGGTATTGCAGAGTATTGTGCAGGGTATTGCAGAGTATTGTGCAGGGTATTGCAGAGTATTGTGCAGGGTATTGCAGAGTATTGCACCAGGGTATTGCAGAGTATTGCACCAGGGTATTGCAGAGTATTGCACCAGGGTATTGCAGAGTATTGCACCAGGGTATTGCAGAGTATTTCGCAGGGTATTGCAGAGTATTTCGCAGGGTATTGCAGAGTATTTCGCAGGGTATTGCAGAGTATTGCACCAGGGTATTGCAGAGTATTGCACCAGGGTATTGCAGAGTATTGCACCAGGGTATTGCAGAGTATTGCACCAGGGTATTTTGCAGAGTATTGCACCAGGGTATTTTGCAGAGTATTGGCAGGGTGTATTGCAGAGTATTGGCAGGGTATAGCACAGGGATGGCTGAGCAGGGATGGATGGATGGATGGATCTGTGACTGCAATTGTCACAGATCCAGCCCACAGTGCTGCTGCTGCCATCCGCTCCCTCCCCCTCCCCTCTCACACTGTACCGATCGGTACAGAGAGGGGAGGGAGGAACCGGCGTCATCAAATGACGCCGGTCTGTTTACAAGTGATTGCTCCGTCATTTGACGGAGCGATCACGTGGTAAACGGCCGCTATCGGCGGCGATTTACCGCGATTCGTGATCCGCCGGGTCCTCTGGACCCGGCGGTCACGGAGTTTCCCGTGTGCGCGCCCCAGGGGGCGCGCGGGAGCGCGATTCTGGGAGGACGTTATATAACGTCCTCCCAGAGTTAAGCAACCACCCTGCCGCCGTTATTTGTCGGCAGGTGGTTGTTAAGTGGTTAATGAGACCCTATCCTTTGTGATTTTGTGTCAGTAATTTGCATAATGATTCAGGTAGACAGTATAAAATGTTACTCTCCATAGGAGGTACCACAGTATCAGCACCAGTATTGATCCAGCAAATTGAAACATCTATATGTAACATAAAGAATAAGTTGCTCACTTATTGTGCATTTTAGATACCGGTAAGTACTTTAGGAAGTGACATCTTGAATTGAATACAGGGGACACAACCTATATGGCCAAGCCTTAACCACTTCAATACAGGGCATTTTCACCCCCTTCCTGCTCAGGCCAATTTTCAGCTTTCAGCGCTGTCACATTTTGAATGACAATTGCGCGGTCATGCAACACTGTAACCATATGAAATTTTGATCATTTTTTCCCCCACAAATTAAACTTTATTTTGCTAGAATTTGATCACCTCTGCGATTTTTATTTTTTGCGCTATAAACAAAAAGATGCAACAAATTTTGTCCATTCAGACAGGGAGCCCCGGTTAGGCCCCTACCCCTCTCTCTCATCATTGGCTCACTGACTTTGATTGACAGCAGCGGGAGCCAATGGTGCTCCGCTGCTGTCTCAGCCAATGAGGAGGAGAGTCCCGGGCAGCCGTGTCTCTCGTGCAACATCGCTGGATAGAGATGGGACTCAGGTAAGTATTAGGAGGAGCTGAGGGGGGCTGCTGCCTACAGAAGGTTTTTTATCTTAATGCATGAATGCATTAAGATAAAAAAAACTTCTGCCTGTACAATCACTTTAAAGTCTACCTAAACCTGAAAGCAAAAATGTTATATGTTGCAGCTTACTATCCCTTAAATGTGGTAGCTGCATTTGTTTTCTATTCTTAGGCTTTTTTCCTCTTTTTTTTCACCTGGGGATCCAGCCTGTAAGTCTGTTTTTTTAACTACCATTTAACACTGACAGTGGTGCTTATAATAGTCAGCTTTTATTAATTTATGTAAAACCTTAATCCCAGAAAGGAAAACCCTGGGCGGTACTGTACAGTTTTGATGTTTTAACATATTAACATGTTTCTGCCTAGTCCTCTCCTGATAGAAGGCTAATACCCTAATGTCAAGAATATGCTGCTGTGTCCGTCCATGAACACAAGAGAAACAATGTTGCCCTAACAGCTTATAAAGTGTTACCTGGCTTTAATGTGCTGGTCAAGTCCCGCTAAATCTGCTAGTGCATCTAATGCCTTGTACACACGATCGGAATTTCCGATGAAAAAAGTCAGACGGAATTTTTTCATCGGATATTCCGACCGTGTGTGGGCCCCATCTGACTTTTTTTTCCGTCGGAGTTTAGAAATAGAACATGTTTTCTTTTTTTCCGATGGAAAAAAAAATCCTATGGGAAATTCCGATCGTCTGTGTGGAACTCCGACGGAGAAAAAAACATGCATGCTCAGAATCAAGTCGAGGCATGCTTGGAAGCATTGAACTTAATTTTTCTCAACTCGTCGTAGTGTTTTACGTTACTGCGTTTTGGACGGTCGGAATTTGGTCTGACGGTGTGTATGCAAGACAGCTTGAACGGAATTCCGACGGAAAATTCCATCGGATTTTATCCCATCGGAAATTCCGATCATGTGTACAGAGCATAAGGCTGGCCATACACGGTTCGAATCTCAGCCGGTTTAGCAGAAACTGGCGAAGATTCGAACCATTAATGGGCAGGCTAAATGTACCAAGTTGATCGATCGATCAACTTGGGTACAACCAGCCTGCTGGATTCTTTTCTCCGCTAGCGATAATCACTGTCTTCTCCCAGCGGGGATGGCTTCCCCCATGCCCCCATTAGGATAAAACAATTATTGATTTCCCTGCCAACACTATCTGTGTTGATGGGGGAATAGTGTGAATTTGTATGGGCAGCCTAACACCACCTTCTCCCCAGGATGACAGTGGTGCTGTACAAGGATGGCTTTATAGAGCAGGCTTTGTGAGAGATTTATTTAAAAAGGGAGCTGCGCTCTATATTCATAAAGTGAAAAATATAAACATTGCATAATAAAAAAGTGAACATAAATCAACTAAAATGCAAGATGACACAATTAGGCCCGGTTCACACTAGTGCGATGCGAGATAACGCATGTGATTCGCACCGCACCGCTGTTCAGATCACATGCGATGCCTGTGCAATGCGATTTCAGCCATACAAACTCATCCCCCCCTCTTTTCCTGCTGCCTGCCAGGTTGCGTGCTCGGATAAGGGTCTGGTATAGATTTTTGGGGGGAACCCCCGCAACATTTTTTTTTTAATTTTGGCGCAGGGTTCCCCTTAATATCCATACCAGACCTAAAGGGTCTGGTATGGATTTTGAGGGGGAACCCTACGCCATTAAAAAAAAAAATTGGCTCAGGGTTCCCCTTAATATCCTTACCAGACCTGAAGGGCTTGATATGGAATTTGGGGGAACCCCCACGCATTTTTTTTTAAATTTTGGTGCCGTTTCTTTCAATGACTTTTATCTGTATTGCCGTAACCCGACTGCGCCCCGAGCCCACCCAGTTGTGTGAAAATAGCGAATTAATATTCCCTATTGTCTTCCTGCTTCTCTTCCCGGCCAATCAGGAAGAGGGTCTTAAGGCCCAATTGGCCGAGAGGAGAAGCGACTGTATTGGCCGCCGAGGAGGAAGCCGCAGAGGAGGAGAAGACGCAGGGGGAAGCCGAAGCTGCCCGCGACCTAGATAGGGTAAGTTAGGGGCTGGTGGGCAGACAGGCGAGTGACGGGGGGTGGTATCTGCATTACCAAGCGACAAGGGGGGTGGGGGGGTTTGACTGACGGATGGACCGACCAAACGGGGAGAGGGGGGTTGGCGTGTGGTTTGTTTGCCGCCCCCCGCCAAAAAAATTGAGCACTAGCCGCCACTGCCAGCAATAAAGGAGTCAGTACACAGGTAGAATCCCAGGGCAATAACACTCACAAATTATAAAAAGTCAAGAAGCATCAGAAGCCACACAACAGCAGACAGTAGTACCTAAAATTGATGGCAAGACTAATGGTGAACCCGCCACTCACATGCAGAAAATGATGTGGCCGGATCAGGGCCTTCCACCCACACTGACAAGACTCAAATTTGGTTGGACACCCCTTGCTGTTGTAGGTGGCCATATACAATGGGAGAACCAAATTCACCGAAGATTTCCAATCTAATAAGGTTGAGATTTCCATTTCTGTACAATCATTTCCTAGCATAAAACAATAACACTTAGTTCTAACGTTTAGATATGTTACAATGATAAAAAACAGAGGTGGGAGAGATCGGTCATATTACAGATAAAGCTAGAATGGCCAATTTGTATGTCTGTAATTTGGGAAAGGATCTGAATTAAAAGGTTCATTTGTCTTTTAACAACAGAAACCTAATTTTAACATATAACCATGATGCATTCAATAATGCAATTTAAATGACAATGATGATTTATAAATTAACCAGTTTTTGCAAAAGCCAGATCAGCTAGGACATAACTTCTGATTGGCTGCTATAGGTAAGTAAGCTAAAGCTGGCCATATATTCATTGAAATTTGGCCAGTTCAGCAGGGACCAGAAGAATTTCGATGCATGTGTGGCCATTGAGATTGAACAGAAGTCGACCTACCGATCAACTTTTGTTCAACCGCCCTGATGGTATATTTAGGCTTGATAACCACCACAGGCAATAGGTTGCATCTCTGATCTGTGTGTTCTGATGGCGGGAGGTTTCCTCGCTGTCAGAATACAATGACACAGCGGGGAGGATTCTCATATCCACCTCGAATGTGTGAATGGGAGAATCAGGACAGTTTTTTTTTTTGTTTTTTTTCGTTAAACCTGCTGATGTGAATGAAAAAAACTGACCCATGTATGGCCAGCTTAAGTACAGTCCTTGAATTTCAAATTGCACTTAAAGGGGTTGTAAAGGTTTGTTTTTTATTTTCTAAATAGGTTCCTTTAAGCTAGTGCATTGTTGGTTCACTTACCTTTTCCTTTGATTTTCCTTCTAAATATTTTTTTCTTTGTTTTCTTTTCTGAATTTCTCACTTCCTGTTTCTCCTCAGTAAGCTGTTCAGTAAGCTGTTCTGGCTGACTAAACACCACTCGGATGATGGTGTGAAGTTTACTGAGGAGAAACAGGAAGTGAGAAATTCAGACAAAGAAAAAAAATATTTAGAAGGTAAATCAAAGGAAAAGGTAAGTGAACCAACAATGCACTAGCTTAAAGGAACCTATTCAGAAAATAAAAAACGAACCTTTACAACCCCTTTAAGCCCATTTGTAATCTGGACTCATTGGTTTTACACTTCAAATGCCACACAGTTTAGTAGTATTTGCTGCACAATCACTGATGCATTCGTCCTCGCTTGTTGTTACTTAAGAGAAATGTAAATGCAATAAGCAAAAAATAAATCAAATAAAATCAAATAAAAATGCAGTAAATGTTTTACCTTTCTCTCTGGCTCCGAGAACATCCTGAGAAGCTGTAGGAAGAGGAAGAGAAGGTGAGCATCACCAAGACAGGAGCGGACACAAGTATCAAGAGAGACTTTTGAACTATGGAAAAAATCCCCACAGATGCTGACGTCTGTTACAATCGTGCAACCGCTCTCTCCGTCAGTAAAGTAAACAACACAGTGATTATGGAAAGAAAGTACATTGGACCAAAACAAGCAGCCAGCACGGCCTGATGCAGCCAGAATCGCCAAGTGACCAGTGAGAGCTCTGCTTAAGGGGACAGCAAGCTGATACAAGTAGTAATCATACCTAATGTACTGCATGATATATATGATGTATGCCTAATCACCTAGTTGTCACATTTTACAGTAGAGTAGTAAGTGCGTGCCCATTCACGAATGGAGTAATTCATCTATGTAATAACATAAAATAACATATCAGATTTTGTCTTTCTCCGATTTCTTATCTAAAAATAAATAAATAAATAAAAATCAAAAAAAGTTTAGGGTACTGTGCAATCAAACAGGTAAAGGTTGCATATAATGTTATGATGTAGCTGCTCTAGAGGCACTGTGAGGCTCCATGCACACTGGCATAAAAAACATTGCTTCTACAGGAGTTTTGTGTTCTGCCTGTAGAAGCAGCTCAATGTTATCCTAGGTGTCCATTCACATTAGGACGTTAAGAGGCATATTTTGAGTTTAACGGCAGAAGAACAAAAAAACTTATTTTACTGAACAGTAATGAAGTATTATTCTATTTAACAAATTTTAACAGCTCTGGTCCAAGCTAATACTCTATATCAGGGATAAGCAATTAGCGGGCCTCCAGCTGTTGCAAAACTACAAGTCCCATCATGCCTCTGCCTCTTGGTGTCATGCTCGTGGCTGCCAGAGTCTTGCTATGCCTCATGGGATTTGTAGTTCTGCAACAGCTGGAGGTCCGCTAATTGCATATCCCTGCTCTATATGGTAGCATTATTTCAATCGTAGTTAATTATTCTTAGTTATATTAACTAATTTACTTTTCTTTTCTGTAATGGTCAAATAACCTACCTAACAGTAGCTACTTAGTGGACCTTAAAATTCTACCATTTATGTTAAACATGATTTGTTTACTGTTGTATTATTTATTACAACTGCTTGTATTTACTTGTTGATCCAATCAATAAAATATTTTGACAAGGAAAAAAAAACCTTCTGGTTCGCGTTTCTGATTGGAGCTTGGAGGCAGAAAAAATGTAAAACTCTCCTAAACTCGTCAAAACTTTGTACAAAAAATGCTCTATATGAACGTCTTTTACTCCTGAGAGAACAGACGTTTTTTAAGCCCAGTGTGCATGGAGCCTGAAAGGTTTCCTTAATCTGGCTATGGTGCATTATACAAAACTAAGATTAAAAGTTAACGAATTTTCTGCTTGGCATCATTAATTTGTTGCCTAAATTAAAGCTAACCTCCAGCCTTACCCTCAGTCTTGCACAGTTGTACAGGCTTCTCTCCTGTATTGAAATTGCATCTCACACAGTGGCGGCTGGTACTCAAAATTTTTGGGGGCGCAAACAAACTGAAAAAAAAAACATCAATTGCAGCCACTGTGCCAATCAAACGCAGCTACTGTGCCATCAAACGCAGCCACTGTGCCCATCAAATGCAACCACTGTGCCCATCAAGCGCAGCCACTGTGCCCATCAAGCGCAGCCACTGTGCCCATCAAGCGCAGATACTGTGCCCATCAAGCGCAGCAACTGTGCCATCAAACACAGCCACTGTACCCATAAATTGCCGTCACTGTGCCATCAAATGCAGCTACTGTACTCATCAATTGCTGCCAGTGTGCCCATCAGTTGCTGCCACTGTGCCCATCAATTGCTGACACTCTGCCCATCAATTACTGACAGTGTGCCCATCAATTACTGACAGTGTGCCCATCAATTGCCGCTACTGTGCCCCATCAAATGCTGCCAGTGTGCCCATCAATTGCCGTTACTGTTCCCCATCAATTGCTGCCAGTGTGCCCATCAATTGCCGCTACCGTGCCCCATCAAATGCTGCCAGTGTGCATCACCCGGCACTTACCTGTCTCACATCGGGTCACAGTGGTGTCCTCCACGCTCCTCGATGTCTTCTCCCGTCCTCTCTATCAGGCGTCCAATCACAGCGCCTCTCATTTCAGCCAGTCAGGTGACAGGTATCAAACCCGAGCATCTGATTAGCTGAGAGGCGGTTCAGTGTTAGCAAAGCAAATTCCTTTGCTTTCCTAACAAAACGCTGAGTGAACAGTGAATGCACAGCATGATGCCCGCTGTTCACCTTTTTGGACGCCTATGGCTCTAATCAGGTGCTTTCAAAAACACCCCACCACTCGGGGGGGGGTGCTCCTCTCCGGAGACACAGTGTGATCCCAGAGGGGTGTCTGGGGGGCAGTTCCTCCTTCCCTGAGTCACTAGATATAGTATTGTTTATACATTAAGCAATAGAATCCAGGTGTAACGGTGGAGACTTTTATGCAATTTGATTATGTCATTTCATGACAATGTTTGTTATATTATCTTACTATTTGTTTTATTTTTCTTTATCTAACAAGACTGTGAATGGAATACGTGTATTGTATGTAAAAATCTCTAATAAAAATGATTGAAACAAAAACACCCCGCCACTGTAATTCAGGTGCCCGGTGCCCGAAAAGGGGCCGAACACCTTAATAGGGGGTGTCAGCGGCGACCATAGATAAATTCATGCAATGCATGAATCTATCTATGGTGATAGAGCGGTGCCAGGAGAGAGGGGGCCCCCTTATGGATGCACCGCCACTAATCTCACAGTGTGCATTAGAAGTTTCAGCAAGTCAGAGTCCACCTCATTTACTGGCTGGAGGACTTTCAGCATCAGCTGGCCCTATTCTAGCAGAACTTTGTTCAAAATTATTCATTTTAAGAACGTTCATTTGATTTTCTATTTGTTAGTGGGGTCAAATCGACATTAATTTTTAACCTTTGAAGGAGCATGTGGGCAGGGCCTACTGCACCCGTGTACATGAGGGTACCTATCCTCTTGAGTATGCTCTAATCAATGCCTGGGACCAAGCAGGGCAATGTTCACGTGAAAGTCAATGTTAAGGTGGAACCCTGGCTTAGAGATGCGCCATAAACCGTGTGTAGTAGTGTATTATACAGAGACTCTTTGCGAAATGTACTGGCCCATATTACTACACACCCTTGCTTGATGAATGTTGCATTTACATCCCTGACCCCAGTGGCGGCTGGTGCTCAATATTTGGGAGGGGGGTGGCAAACAAACCTGCCCCACTTACATGCACAATCACCAGCCACCCCACCACTCCCACCCCCCCCACGCGGGAGACGGACGGGAAGGCGGTGATCAGTCCGGACTTAGCTTAGGAGGCTGTTCCTCGCTTCAGCTTGCCGAGGGAAGAACCGGCGCCATTGCTACTCCTCCCGGCCGAACAGGCATTGCTTCTCCTCCCAACTGAACAGGAAGTCCTAAGACTCCCTGGCCAATCGGGTCTCAGGACCCACTTCCTGACTGGCCGTGAGTAGAAGCAGGAAGACATTAGTGAGTGTTAATTTGCTAATGTCAAACAAATGGGAAGGGTCAGGGCGCAGTGCTCTGCGCTCTGAGCCCACCCTTTTTTTAAGCCAATTAGAGCCTCGGGGTTTAATCATGTGCTTCAAAAGAAAAAAAACATTGAAATCCATGCGTCCAACACCCTGCCTGTAGATTAGGGGCTGGGCGCATGGATTAGAGGGGTGGTGCCCCTGTGCCCCTAATGGAGCAGCCACCACTGGCTGACCCTATGCTCTCTCTCCACTAGTTCAATGTACTGTAACTTTGCCCCCTCACTCCCAGTGAACAATGGGGTCCCACTGTGCAATAGTGCAGACCTCACACGTGCATGAAAAGTAATTTCTTCCACTCCTCCATACCAGCGACAGCTAGGAAGGGAGCCCAAACACCGACCCTCTCACTACTGGAGGACTTGTCATCTACGCCAGGTACCATGCTTTGTTGACCGGCCGTTATTCATTCCCACCAGTCTATGGTTACCCATGGTAACTACTCTTTTCCTCTGACTCTCCTGCCGAGTTAACTCTTTCATGATGGATTTTCTCCTATACCCCGTGTGTGCTTTACAGACCATGTTCTTCTCATACTCCATGTACCACCATGCACCTCTTTGAATAACTTCAGACCAGGCTTAGAACAATTAAAATGCTTTACTGAAGCTCTCGTAGTGCAAACATTACAGTCATATGAATAACATTTACGGATTCCTCCTAACTAACTATCTTGGCTGCCCAGGCATACCTTTGCAGGTAGAGATCCATACTTGTTAAAGTCCTTGCAGGTAAATCCCCTTTAGGCTAGACATGTGCAATTAGTTTAGTTCCGAATTCGTTTTTTAACGAATTTTGACAAATTAGTTAATTCCAAAATTTCTGAATTTTCGGATTTCCGAATTTTCGGATTTCTAAAATTTAGAATTTCGGAAATTCGGAATTTCGGAAATTGGAAAATTCGGAATTTGGAAATCCGAAATTCGGAAATTTGAAAATTCTGAAATTCGGAATTCGGAATTTCCATATTTCCAAATTCCGAATTTTCGAATTTCCTGAATTTCCAAATTTCCGAAAAAAGCAAAAAAACGAATGAAACGAAAACGAAAAAAACAAATTTTTCGGCAGTGCAGATGTCTACTTTAGGCTGGTAGTCGAGCTTCCCATGTGGTCCCACTGACGGCCCCCTGAGCCCGGCCTTCCTCCTTTATATACAGACCAGGGTAGAGGGCAGAACCCCAAAAAAAGCCTGGGAAAACCCAGATCCCAAATTAACCCTCTCTTTACCTTCAAAGTCTAATCTATCTAGCTATTGGTAACCCAACAAATAGGCACCTGCCTACAGGCGGGATGGATTTTTTTGGGGGAATTAAAAGATTTCTAACAGTGTACAGTATGTACTATTCATTACATTTGTTCCAAAAGCAAAGGTTAAACGCAAATGACATTTTGAAGTACTTTCTAATGACATTTCTCAAGTCATTAAATGTACTGAGAAATTTCATACAATTATTTCAAACTTCCTTTCAAGAATCTGCTAGTTTACATTACTTGGGACATCTTGCATGTAAATGCAGCCTGCCTATGAATGCCAACTTCTCCAGGCAAATGCCCACCCATGAAGGCATTTTGATATTAGCCTAATTCCTCCCATAATTACAATTCCAGTCCTAAAGGAGAGTTCATATTTAGGCCTCATACACACGGATGTTTTAAAAAACGGGCTGTAAAGCTAGTAACGATGCCTGGAAAAAAAGCGGCGTTAAAAACGGGATTTTATTAGCGTTTTGACTTGGCGTCAATGCGCGTTAAACGTCGTTTGTAAGCGTTATCGCTAAGGCGCGTTTTCTCCCAAAAAATATCCCTCTGCTATTTTCCACTCCCAAATTACTGCGATATCACATAATAAACATTTTACAGCTTAAAAACGCAGACGATAAACAACGTCTGTATAGCGCTAATTCACGTTTCTGAGCTTTTTTCGGCGTCAGCGTCAAAACAGCTCTAGCGCTGGAGCCTCAGAACGCGCTGGTCCTTGGTTTTTTTTGGAGATTAAAAAAACGACCATGTCTGTTACAGCTCAAAAACTCCATGGTGTGTATGAGCCCATTGATTAACATGGAGTGGCGTTCTTAAGCAGCAAAAAAAGCTCAAAAAAGCCACTGTTAAAAACGTCCGTGTGTATGAGGCCTAAATCATACAAATACAAAAGCAGAGAAGCGCTTCTAAGTGCAGTAAGCTTTGTATTTTACCCCACAACAGACCCCACAACAGGGCTACTTACAATAGATAGATAAACAACAGTCACATCAATAAGTGTAGGTCCGGAACCAGTGGCGGGCCGTCCATAGGGGGCGCCCGGGCGCCGCCCCCTCTCCTGTAGTCACAAAAAATAAAAAATATATATATTTTTTTTTAAATGGTCCCTTTAAGAAAAAAAAAATATTCCCAAAAAAATGTCCTTTAAGTAAGTGCACTTGAGCGATCTAGTGCTTGCTAGATCGATCCCACACCCCACCCTGATCCCCAATTACTTTCAGACTGTCTGTGCTGTGCAGTTTTCTGTCCTCCAGGCTACTGATTTATATGTATTTGTATTTGTGCAAGGCAAGGGGTGCATGTTCCTGACCAGTGACCTGTATAACTATAACACATGCTTTTTGGCCCAACTCTCAGCAGTGCATTAACCTGATCTCCCCGGGAAAGGATGGAGAACTACAAGTCCCAGCAGGTTAAAATATAAGGCTCCTGGACACCCATCCACCTCGGAGCCTTATATTATAACCTGCTGGGACTTGTAGTTCTCCATCCTTCTCCTTGGGTTCAGGTGCATGCAATCCGCCATCTATGGGACTACAAGTCCCAGCAGTGAGAGAAAAACACCTGGACACTGGATGGTGGATTGCATGCACCTGAGCCCCAGGAGAAGATGGAGAACTACAAGTCCCAGCAGGTTATAGTATATGGCTCCAAGGTGGATGGGTGTCCAGGTGTTTTCCTAGCACTGCAGGGACTTGTAGTCCAATACATGGGAGACTACATGAAGAGCTTTAAGGAGGATTTGTGACCTCATAATGCTGGGATTGTAGTCCCACACATACATAGGGAACTAAATCAGCCGGACCTAGCAGATTATAATTTAAATCTCCAAGGAGGATGAGTGGTCATGCCTTTTTTTTCCCAATGCTGGGACTTGTAGTAGTGTTGTAAGAAGAAGAGGCTGGAGCCTGGAGGAGTGTGTCTGTCTGCCCTGCCACCCTGTGCTGGTCTGAGGGGGGGGGGGGTGATTGCTGTGTCGGATCCAGGGGGGGGCAACGGGGCAATTGCCACCCCTGAGAAATGTGTTGCTGGCCAGGTGGGTGAGAGAGCGGGCGGCTCCGCGGGCGGGTGAGAGAGCGGCCGCGCTGCAGGTATGCGAGAGAGCGGGCTGGCCGGGCGGCTCGGTTTGTTCGAGAGAGCGGATTGGCTGGGCTGCCAGGTGGCTCAGTGTGTGGGCGGGTGAGAGAGCAGGCTGTGAATGAGCGGCTGGCCAATCAGCGAGCCGGCAGGCAGGAGAGCAGAGAGATGACATCATCTCTCACCGCCCAGCATCCCTGCAGTAACTTACGCCCTCAATGTGCAGGCAGCGTGGGCAGCAGAGAGATTACATTATCTCTCTGCTGCCTGAATCTGTGACAAAGAAGCAAGAGACAAGCAAAACCCCACCTTAGCAGGCACGTGACAATCCGCAAGTTGTGGCAGGTGACGTGGCAAGTGACAATCCGCAAGTTGTGGCAAGTGACCTGGCAAGTGTCAATCCGCATCTGGTGACAGGTGACGTGGCAAATGACAATCCGCAAGGTGTGGCAGGTGACGTGGCAAGTGACAATCCGCATCTGGTGGCAGGTGACGTGGCAAGTGGTAATCCGCAACGTGTGGCAGGTGACGTGGCAAGTGACAATCCGCAACATGTGGCAGGTGACAATCTGCATCTGGTGGCAGGCAAGTGACAATCCACAATGTGTGGCAGGCGACGGTGGCAAGTGACACGCTCAGGGCTCCCACTGATTCAGCATTATGGTGAGTTGAACCATTTCATTTTATTTTACAATGTAATAATAGAAATAATGCGCTTCAATCATCCTGACACCATAACAAACATGGTGCCAGGATGATTGAAGCGCCAACACCTGATAAATTGCCCCCACAAAAACATATTTTCTGTCAGTGCCCCTCCCGAGACTAGACTCTGGATCCGCCCCTGCCACCACCCCCCTGCCATGTGTATAGTGTAGCACTGTAGCTGACCTGATTGGGGGGGTTGCAGAATGCAGATATGTTCTATTTACAGGTTGCAGAATGCAGATATGTGCGATTTACAGGTTGCAGAATGCAGATATATGCTATTTACAGGTTGCAGAATGCAGATACGTGCGATTTACAGGGTGCAGAATGCAGATATATGCTATTTACAGGTTGCAGAATGCAGATACGTGCGATTTACAGGGTGCAGAATGCAGATATATGCGATTTACAGGTTGCAGAATGCAGATACGTGCGATTTACAGGGTGCAGAATGCAGATATATGCGATTTACAGGTTGCAGAATGCAGATATGTGCGATTTACAGGGTGCAGAATGCAGATACGTGCGATTTACAGGGTGCAGAACGCAGATATGTGCGATTTACAGGTTGCAGAATGCAGATACGTGCGATTTACAGTGTGCAGAATGCAGATATATGCTATTTACAGGTTGCAGAATGCAGATACGTGCGATTTACAGGGTGCAGAATGCAGATATGTTCTATTTACAGGTTGCAGAATGCAGATACGTGCGATTTACAGGGTGCAGAATGCAGATATGTGCGATTTACAGGGTGCAGAATGCAGATATGTGCAATTTACAGGTTGCAGAATGCAGATACGTGCGATTTACAGGGTGCAGAATGCAGATATGTGCGATTTACAGGGTGCAGAATGCAGATATGTTCTATTTACAGGTTGCAGAATGCAGATACGTGCGATTTACAGGGTGCAGAATGCAGATATGTGCGATTTACAGGGTGCAGAATGCAGATATGTGCGATTTACAGGTTGCAGAATGCAGATACGTGCGATTTACAGGTTGCAAAATGCAGATATGTTCTATTTACAGGTTGCAGAATGCAGATATGTGCGATTTACAGGTTGCAGAAGGCAGATACGTGCGATTTACAGGTTGCAGAATGCAGATATGTTCTATTTACAGGTTGCAGAAGGCAGATACGTGCGATTTACAGGTTGCAGAATGCAGATATGTGCGATTTACAGGGTGCAGAATGCAGATATGTGCGATTTGCAGGTTGCAGAATGCAGATATGTGCGATTTACAGGTTGCAGAATGCAGATATGTGCGATTTACAGGGTGCAGAATGCAGATATGTGCGATTTACAGGGTGCAGAATGCAGATATGTGCGATTTACAGGGTGCAGAATGCAGATATATGCGATTTACAGGTTGCAGAATGCAGATACGTGCGATTTACAGGTTGCACGTGCGATTTACAGGGTGCAGAATGCAGATATGTTCTATTTACAGGTTGCAGAATGCAGATACGTGTGATTTACAGGGTGCAGAATGCAGATATGTGCGGTTTACAGGGTGCAGTATGCAGATATGTGCAATTTACAGGTTGCAGAATGCCGGCAGATATGTGCGATTTAGAGTGTGCAGAATGCAGATATGTGTTATATACAGGGTGCAGAATGCAGATTTGTGCAATTTACAAGGTGCAGAATGCAGATACGTGCGATTTACAGGGTGCAGAATGCAGATATGTTCTATTTACAGGGTGCAGAATGCAGATACGTGCGATTTACAGGGTGCAGAATGCAGATACGTGTGATTTACAGGGTGCAGAATGCAGATATATGCATTGATTTAGAGGGTGCAGAATGCAGATATGTGCGATTTACAGGTTGCAGAATGCAGATACGTGCGATTTACAGGTTGCAAAATGCAGATATGTTCTATTTACAGGTTGCAGAATGCAGATATGTGCGATTTACAGGTTGCAGAAGGCAGATACGTGCGATTTACAGGTTGCAGAATGTAGATATGTTCTATTTACAGGTTGCAGAAGGCAGATACGTGCGATTTACAGGTTGCAGAATGCAGATATGTGCGATTTACAGGGTGCAGAATGCAGATATGTGCGATTTACAGGGTGCAGAATGCAGATATGTGCGATTTACAGGTTGCAGAATGCAGATACGTGCGATTTACAGGTTGCAAAATGAAGATATGTTCTATTTACAGGTTGCAGAATGCAGATATGTGCGATTTACAGGTTGCAGAAGGCAGATACGTGCGATTTACAGGTTGCAGAATGCAGATATGTTCTATTTACAGGTTGCAGAAGGCAGATACGTGCGATTTACAGGTTGCAGAATGCAGATATGTGCGATTTACAGGGTGCAGAATGCAGATATGTGCGATTTGCAGGTTGCAGAATGCAGATATGTGCGATTTACAGGTTGCAGAATGCAGATATGTGCGATTTACAGGGTGCAGAATGCAGATATGTGCGATTTACAGGGTGCAGAATGCAGATATGTGCGATTTACAGGGTGCAGAATGCAGATATATGCGATTTACAGGTTGCAGAATGCAGATACGTGCGATTTACAGGTTGCACGTGCGATTTACAGGGTGCAGAATGCAGATATGTTCTATTTACAGGTTGCAGAATGCAGATACGTGTGATTTACAGGGTGAAGAATGCAGATATGTGCGGTTTACAGGGTGCAGTATGCAGATATATGCGATTTACAGGGTGCAGAATGCAGATATGTGCAATTTACAGGTTGCAGAATGCCGGCAGATATGTGCGATTTAGAGTGTGCAGAATGCAGATATGTGTTATATACAGGGTGCAGAATGCAGATTTGTGCAATTTACAAGGTGCAGAATGCAGATACGTGCGATTTACAGGGTGCAGAATGCAGATATGTTCTATTTACAGGGTGCAGAATGCAGATACGTGCGATTTACAGGGTGCAGAATGCAGATACGTGTGATTTACAGGGTGCAGAATGCAGATATATGCGATTTACAGGGTGCAGAATGCAGATATGTTCTATTTACAGGGTGCAGAATGCAGATACGTGCGATTTACAGGGTGCAGAATGCAGATACGTGCGATTTACAGGGTGCAGAATGCAGATATATGCGATTTACAGGGTGCAGAATGCAGATACGTGCGATTTACAGGGTGCAGAATGCAGATATATGCGATTTACAGGGTGCAGAATGCAGATACGTGCGATTTACAGGGTGCAGAATGCAGATACGTGCGATTTACAGGTTGCAGAATGCAGATATATGCGATTTACAGGGTGCAGAATGCAGATATGTGTGATTTACAGGGTGCAGAATGCAGATATGTGCGATTTACAGGGTGCAGAATGCAGATATATGAGATTTACAGGGTGCAGAATGCAGATATATGCATTTTACAGGGTGCAGAATGCAGATATGTGCGATTTACAGGTTGCAGAATGCAGATATGTGCGATTTTCAGGGTGCAGAATGTACATACGTGCGATTTACAGGGTGCAGAATGCAGATATGTGCAATTTACAGGGTGCAGAATGCAGATATGTGCAATTTACAGGGTGCAGAATGCAGATATGTGCGATTTTCAGGGTGCGGAATGTACATACGTGCGATTTACAGGGTGCAGAATGCAGACATGTGCAATTTACAGGGTGCAGAATGCAGATATGTGCAATTTACAGGGTGCAGAATGCAGATATGTGCAATTTACAGGGTGCAGAATGCAGATACGTGCAATTTACAGGGTGCAGAATGCAGATATATGAGATTTACAGGGTGCAGAATGCAGATATGTGCGATTTACAGGGTGCAGAATGCAGATACGTGTGATTTACAGGTTGCAGATATATGCGATTTACAGGTTGCAGAATGCAGATATGTGCGATTTACAGGTTGCAGAATGCAGATATATGCGATTTACAGGGTGCAGAATGCAAGTGGAATACAGGGGACAGAGTGGGTGGATTCTATAAGGGGTGTGGCTTATGAGAAGTGGGAGGGGCCAAACATAGAGGGGTGGGGTCTTGCGCCCCCCATCCTAAAACAGCCGCCACTGTCCGGAACGCCAGCTGGAGCAGGCTGCGGGAGCTGCTGGTACTGCCAAATGGAATGTGACACAAGTCCCCGTGTGGAGGAGGAAGCCGACCGAAGTCCTTCCAGAAGCGGATGGGCAGTCAGGAGCATGATGATGCAGGCAGGGCTTGGGACCAGAATGCAACATGTTTCGGGGCATGTGCTATACCACATAGGGGCATGCACGCTCCCTTCTCAACCAAATAACAACACCTAATGATGTGATATATATACACACACCAGCCGGCCAGTTTCCGGCCATTTCCTGCCAGCTCGTGAAGAGAACTGAGCAAAGAATGTACATAAGAATTAAAAACACTGGTAAATCTTGTAACACATATAAATACATAATAATAAATCATATATAGATCTATTTGGTTATAATATATTTACTTGAAGTCGCTAGCCCATTCTAAGCCCTGATGAAGCAGGATTTTGTCCCGGAAATGTGTTGGCTCTTTTGGTTTGATCAAACTATGAAAAATTAAAGAGGTTATAAAGTCTTTTTTTTCTTAAAATAATAAACATGCTATACTTGCATGCTCTGTGCAATGTTATTTCACAGAGCAGCCCCGAACCCTTCCCTTCTGGGGTCCACTGACAGTATCCTTCCCTCCTCCTTTTCTGTGTTTGCCACCATAGCAAGCGATTGCTATGGGGAAAAGACGAGCGCGCTTGCTCCTGAGTCCTGCTGTGTGCGTCCATAGACACACACAGCATGACTCAGCCCTGCCCCCTGCTCACTAGAGTTAAATGACAGCAGCAGGCGCCAATAAGACGGCTATAGATGGAGCAAATTTGTTTCCTGCAACTACAGGGGGATCACCGCTCCAAGTAGACTAGTGGAAATAAACCTCTCCTCAGAGTTGCAACAGGTGCTGGCAATGCATATAGCAATTAGGATGAGAGAAGATTCTGGACAGCCGCACTCCAAAAATTAGCCTTTATTTGTAAAAAATGGTATCACAAATACATACCACAGCAGAACACAGGACAGAAGAGCTGAGGTGTTTCACACTATCAAACAGTGCTTAATCGCAGCTATGATTAAGCCCTGTTTGATAGTGTGAAACGCGTCAGCTCTTCTGTCCTGTGTTCTGCTGTGGCATGTATTTTTGATACCATTTTTTACGAATAAAGGCAAATTTTTGGAGTGCGGCTGTCCAGAATCTTCTCTCATCCTAATGGTTTGAATCTTGGCTGGCCCCTGCTGAACCAGCCGAGATTGCCGGCCTAAGCAGCAACTTTTTTTTATTTTTTTTTACTTTAAGTTATTCTATGTGAATAGGAACATATAACAAATATAAAGTAGGTGTTATCCCAATATGACTGCAAAAGTTGACATACACTTAATCCTTTCACTGCCAAAGGAGAAGGACCTTGACCCTGATCCCCCGGGGCTTTAGGCTCCTGACGGGGACTGAGGTACTTCACTTGGTCCATCTGGCCGAAACCAGACAGCCCCCATTCTCTGGAAGACTGACCCGCCCAAGTACTAGGTGGAGCTTCCCCATAGGGAGAACCCATAAGAGAGGGCGAACCAAAGCTATGTCCACCCTCTCCCAAGACGTTCAGGACAGGCCCGAGTACCTACACCCTACCAGTCAAACGTGTACAAAAAATGACTAAAGTGACAAATAGGCAATAAATAAATAAAGTGGGTGAAGGAAGGGGAGAGAGGAAGTGAAAGGTGCCTTTGTGCAATACAATGGCCGGCTCTTCGGCCAGGAATAAAAAAATCCTCTGGTCCTAGCCAAAAGGCTTGTCCCTAGAGATAGGTGCAGAAAAAAGTGTGCAAAGTGCAGTGATCTTGGTGCCATAACTCACGTGACTCTCACTCACAGGGAGCTTACGGCACCCCTGGACCGCCACTCCAGGGGCACTTACACCACAGGCTTCTTTCCACCTCACCCAGAGCAGTGCAGCTCCATCCCCACCAGGAAGGCATAGAACTTAGAGAGCTTAGGGAGAGCCCAGGAGAAAAAGACTCACCCACCACCCCCCCACTTAATTACATTCGGGAAGTAATAACCGCCCCCCCCCCCTGGACAAGGGGGCCGGTGCTCTTTCCCGAAAGACTAATAAGGACAGGGTTGCTAGCTTGTGTCCTACTCTATGCACACTACAAATCCCATAGTCCCTAATCCACCTCAGGAGTAAGCAAGAGAGGGTGGCTCCATTCCTACATACAATGGGCCCATGGGGAACAAACATAGTCACCTTCTAACAGGAAGTCGGGTCATAGCAGCAAAAATAAAGGATATGTAGGAGACTGAGAGCAATGATAGATACTTTTTTGAGTTAGAATACAGACTTGTATGGAGTTTAGAGTCACTTAAAGTGGTTGTAAACCCTGTACAACCACTTTTCCCTACTGGTAAGCCTATAATAAGGCTTACCTGTAGGTACTGGAAATATCTCCTAAACCTTTACGGTTTAGGAGATATTCGCCATATACGCCATATTTGCCAATAGCAGAGCCGGAGTCCACGGCTCCGGAAGGAAGAGGGGTTGAAGATGGACGCGATTACACAGCGGGGACAGCGGTGACATTGCGGGCTTCTTCTGCAGGTAAAAAAAACAAAGAGGAAGTAAATCCCATCAGGGTTTACTTCCTCTTTAAATTTCTAAGGAAAAGGAAAGTAGGCAGTTTGACCTTAATAAACTTAAAAAGGGTGAATAATGAGTGCATCACATCTTATACTGGTTACTCTGCGCTATTTTTATAGGTGTTATAGATAAGAACCTACCTAAATTAGTAACATGTATGACTAGGAGTAATTACTTATACATGTAAACTTTTAATACGTTGTATGTTATTTTTCACAATTAACTTTCCTGAATTTGCTAATAACAGGTTAGCAGAGGTCCCATGCTGAAAGAGTTTCAGGGGTGTTTTTTATTTTTTTATTTATTTATTCGCATTAATACGTTAATGTATATAAAAACCTAATCACTAAAATTTCATATAAGCTTATAAACATTTTAATGTTCTTCCAAAAGTAAATTTGAATCTTTTTAAATCTCCAGCTTTTATCAAAACAATAGCTGGTGATCCTACCATCAAGGTCCTTGTACAGGCAATCATGCTATGGGGTGGCAATTGTCTCCTGATTGTTTTCCAGGTTTATCATTCTGCCACATGTGCTTTTGGTTGAGACTATAAAGCCCCGTACACACGGTCGGACTTTTTGCCAACAAACTTCATTTTGAGCAAGTTTGCCAAAAAATCCGACCGTGTGTACGCTCCATCGGACAAACTTTTTTGGTTTTCATCGGACAAAAGTTCGGTCTGCAAACAGACAAACTTTTGGCCAACAAAAGTCCGATGGAGCAAAGTCCGACCGTGTGTACAGAAATCCATCGGACTTTTGTCCGATGGACAAAACAAATAATGTTAAAATCAACCACCAATAGCAGAAGTTGACCAAAGGGTGGCGGTAAAGAGCAGAAAAACCACGTGATGTTGGAAAAAGTTTTGGGAAAGTTTGCAGAAAAGTCCTGTGGTGTGTATGCTATGGGTGTGCCCGGCCAACTCCGTTCGGACAAAAATCCACGGAAAAGTCAGATGGAAGTCCGACCGTGTGTACAAGGCTTAAGAGGCTATGCTGACACACATTAGTCCATGCCAACCTCAGGATGCCCTCCCTTAGTAATGATGGGCAGCAACCACTGAAGTCGTAGCCTGAAAGTAGCTGTAAAGAGGATGGAGAAAATCAGCTGCAAAGAAATGCAGCAAAAGAATAAAAAAATAAAAATAAGTAATTATCAAGAAACGACATTGCGGTGGACAGATTGGACAAAAATCGCTGGTCACTGACATTACTAGTAAAAAATAATAATAATAATAATAAAAATGCCATAAACATATCCCCTATTTTGTAAACGCTATAACTTTTGTGCAAACCAATCAATATACGCTACCAAAATTATGTAGAATACCTATTGGCCTAAACTAATGAAGAAATTTGTTTTTTTACTTTTTTGGGGGATATTTATTATCTTCTAGAGACTGTAAGCTCTAACGCAGTGTTTCTCAAATCCAGTCCTCAAGGCGCACCAACAGGTCATGTTTTCAGGCTTCCCATTATTTTTCACATGTGATTTGATCAGTTTCAGTGCCTTAGGCTGGGTTCACACTATACGACACGACTTTCATCCTACTTTGCTCTGCGACATCTGTCCGACATCGGTCCGACATTGGTCCGACATTGGTCCGACATCCATCCGACATTCATGAACAGGATACTACTTTGATCCGACATTGTGCTAGTCTGACTTGTCCTTTGACCAATCAAAACAATCCCAGGGTGAGATAAATTCCTTTTACTGCTGCTGTAATCACAATGTCGGATGCCAAAGTCGTATGGTTAGGACAAGGATCCGACTTTGATCCGACTTCAATGATAGTCAATGGGCTGAAGTCGGATCAAAGTCGGACAGAAGTAGTACAGGGAGAATTTTTAATGTCGGACCGACATGTGTCGGACCAGTTAAGACGGCTCCCATAGGGAAACATTGATTTTCACACGTCATGCGACATGAGCTCCTAATGTCGGAGCGTTTGTCGCCCCAGTGTGAACCAGCACTCAGTAATTACCACAGCCGTTTCAGCTGAGGGAAATCCTGAAAATATGACCTGTTGATGCGCCTTGAGGACTGGAATTGAGAAACACTGCTCTAACGAGCAGGGCCCTCTGATCCCTCTGTATTGTATTGTGACTGTACTGTCTTCCCTAATGTTGTAAAGCGCTGCGCAAACTGTTGGCGCTATATAAATCCTGGATAATAATAATAATAATATAGTAAAAAGTAAAAAAAATAGTTTTTTCTTAAAAAATTTTGTTTTTTTGTTTATAGCGCAAGTGATCAAATACCACCAAAAGAAAGCTCTATTTGTAGGGAAAAAAGGACATAAATTTTGTTTGGGTACAACGTCGCACGGTCGTGCAATTGTCAGTTAAAGCGACGCAGTGCCGTATCGCAAAAAATGGTTTGTTCATTAAGGGGGCAAATCCTTCCGGTCCTTAACTAATTAACAATCTCATGTCATTTCTATTCTTCAGCTGAAGCAGCTTTTGCTTATTTTATCAGCGTTTTGCGGTTGTTCTCTCAGATACTTCCCAAATTTGAATGCAGTCATTTCTTTCCCTACAGGGATTGCTTTGTTTTAATGTCACTCTTCATTTGAGTTATGCAAATGGTTTTCATATTCGCAGTGGTAATTAGCACTTGAAAAAGAGTAGAAAACATTGAAAATAAAGTTAATCCCAAATCCAAATCCAATAAACAAATTCTCATGGAAATATAGCAGAATAGTCAAATGGTTTCTAAAGAAGAGAGACGCCCAGACATGGCTGTTTGGGAGGAGGACTGAGGCAATGTGTTTCTTCAGAGAAGCAGACAAAAGAGTGTGGAAACGAGTTCCCATAGAGACAGCAGCAGGAAATAATACAATGTCCCAAACACAAGTTGAATGCAACATGTCGTCCCCAACGTAAAGAATGCTGAGAAGAGTCTGATGCAGGTAATGACACTTGATGACACTGCAATGGACTTTTACTGCGCCTACAGTACATTCCAGGATGTCCTACCTGGTCTATGCTAATGATTACGGTCATTTGTGATGAAAAGCGACTAATATTCCGCAGATGATCACTTTCACAGTAAGTGCATACAGTACTCTAAGGTAGTCCTGTACACACTTTGCTAAACAAGCTCAAGCTTGCGATTAAGTGCCATTGGGTTCAGTTACATTGCCGTGCAAATTTATGTTGCTACTGTACTGTAGGGTAATATTATTATTATTATACAGGATTTATATAGCGCCTTCAGTTTGCGCAGCGCTTTACAACATTAGATCAGACAGTACAATTACAATACAATTCAATACAGGAAGAAACAGAGGGCCCTGCTCATTAGAGCTTACAATCTAGGATGACAGAAAATGTACCACATAAGTATAAATATTCTGTTTATATAGTAATCTATTAATACATATAAATATAATTGAGCTTCTGTCTCGGTTTTGTAAACCAACAATTTTTTAAAGCAATTTAAATAATGTTAAAGTAGATGTTAAAGCAGAGGTCCACCCTGAAATTTTTTTTACCCTAAAATTCAGAAAAAAATAAATAAATAATAGAATTTTTATTTATTTTTTATACTCACCTGAAATGCCTGTTGCTATGCGGAAGTCCCCTAATCTGCATCTAATGTGCCTCTTCCTTATCCTCGGATTGAGAACTTCCGTTTCCTCTTCTTGTGAATGGGGCGCGCTGCCTTCTGGGAACTGTGTGTATCCCAGGAGGCAAGCCGCCCATTCACAAAGTGTCATGCGAGCGGCTCATGCGCAGTAGGAAACGGGCAGTGAAGCGGTAAGGCTTCACTGCCTGTTTCCCTTAGTCAGGATGGAGGAGCCGGGACCTGCCAGCAGCGATCGATCACCGTCTGGGGGACCGACATCGCGGGCGAGTAGGACAGGTAAGTGTCCTTATTAAAAGTCAGCAGCTGCTGACTTTTAAAAAAATGAATAAATCTGGGCAGACCTCCGCTTGGGGTTGTAAAGGTTCGTTTTTTATTTTCTAAATAGGTTCCTTTAAGCTAGTGCATTGTTGGTTCACTTACCTCATTTTCCTTTTGATTTACCTTCTAAATGTTTTTTTTCTTTGTCTGAATTTCTCACTTCCTGTTCCTCCTCACTAAACTTCACACCATCATCCGAGTGGTGTTTAGTCAGCCAGAACAGCTTACTGAACAGCTTACTGAGGAGAAACAGGAAGTGAGAAATTCAGACAAAGAAAACAAAGAAAAAAAATATTTAGAAGGGAAATCTAAGGAAAAGGTAAGTGAACCAACAATGCACTAGCTTAAAGGAACCTATTTAGAAAATAAAAAACGAACCTTTACAACCCCTTTAAGCTTAAACGAATGACATTTAGAGGTGTATTCATAAAAACTTTATATAGCTGTTCGTCCATTAAAACTGCATATAAATTCTGGGCGAATGGGGTACAATTTTATGTTCTCAGGCCTCGTACACACGGCCGAGATTGTCGTTTTTTTCGACGAGATTCTTGGACAAGAAAATTGTCCCGGCCGAGTGTACACACGCTCGATTCAAAGAACCCGCGGTTCTTTGAATGGAGCGTACGCGGTGACGTCATCGACTACGATGAGCATGCGCTCGTCGCATTCGATGCCGTCGCCGCCATCTTGGTATACCCTACGTATGCCTAGGAAGCTACCGCGCATGCGTCGAATTCATTTCGAACATGCGCGGGCTTCCGGGAGGACAGGTAAGTGTACACACACTCACTTTTCTCGTCGAGAAACATGCCGACGAGAATCTCGACGAGAAAATAGAGAGCAGGATCTCTATTTTCTCGTCGAGATACTTGTCGCTTTTCTTGACGAGAAACCATACACACGAACGAGTTTCTCGGCAAAAAATCTCTGCCAGCAAGTTTCTTGCTGGTTTTTGCAGAGAAACTCGTTCGTGTGTACGAGGCTTCAGGCTATATTCTCTGTAGATCGAAGGCTATCTATTGAAGAAGAAGAAAACTGACCACTAGTTTCGTGAGCCAACAAAAATGTGATCAAATGCCACCAAAAGAAAGCTCTATTTGTGGGGAGAAAAAAGGACAGGGTACAACTTCGCACGACCACGCAATTTAATATAATTTATACAATTTATATAATTAGCTTGAAGTGGTTTACTTTTAAGCAAATTCTATATTGCAAAGACAAACTGAATGGCATTTAGGGCTGCATTTATTTATTGTAAATTGTAAATGAAAAAAAAAGGGTCCATATACTGTAGACCAGGGGTCTCAAACTGGTGGACCTCCAGCCGTTGCGAAACTACAAGTCCCATGAGGCATTGCAAGGCTGACAGTTACAAGCATGACTCCTACAGGCACAGGCATGATGGGACTTGTAGTTTGCTGGAGGGCCGCCAGTTTGAGACCCTTCAGTGTAGACAGTATACAACCTTCTGGTAAAGGAGGTCCTTATGACAAAAAAAAAACAATTCCATAGCCCACATCACAATGTTGAATACAAAATAATAGTGAAAAGACCTTATGGTCCCTGTTGTGACCTCAAGAGGATCCTGACAGTCAGGGGGTGTATTTGTAAAAGTTTGCATAGCTGTTCATCTATCTAAACTGCATGTGAATTATTTCTATGCGAATGGAGCAAAATCAAATGGGACTATATTCTCTGCAGATTGAATGTTTTTCATTGAAAAAAGAAAAGGTGAAAAATCGGCAAAGTACTGCATTATGGCTACTAGATGGTGCTGACTGTCATAGGAAATAGGTATGTTCCTCAGCTCTATCTAGTGGCCATAAGGCAGTATTTCCCCCATTCTTATGTTTCTTAACCACTTAACGACCGCCCACCGCCGATTTACGTCGGCAGAATGGCACCGACAGGCAGAATCACGTAGATCTACGTGATCGCCTTTGTGCAGTTGGGGGGTCCATCCGGACCCCCCTTCACTGCAGTGAGCGGCCGTTAAGTGTTCGGGAGCGATCAGGCATGAGGGGGCGGCCGCTCGATTCCGCCCCCCCCCTCGCGATCGCTCCCGGCGAATGAAATTGCTTCCTCCTGCCTGAAATGTAAACACAGGCTGGAGGAAGTGATGTCATCTCCCTCGCCGCGGTCTTTTCGTTCCCGGCGCCGAGAAGAGAAGAAGCAGGTTAGTGCACCAACAGTCCACTGACACGTAGGTACACATAGGCACACAAATCACCCCCCAGTCACCCCCAGATCACCCCCCAGGTCACCCCAAAGCCCCCAATCACAGTGTCACTGATTGCAGTGATCATTTATTTTACTGATCACTGCATTTAGTGTCATCTGTGATTGTAAAAAGTTGCAGGGCAGTTAGGATTAGGCCCCTTTAGGTCCAGGGTAGCCCCCTAACCCCCCCCTAATAAAGGTTTAACCCCTTGATCACCCCCCAGGTAACCCTTTCACCCCCTAACTTCAGCGTCACTAAGCGATTGTTTTTCCGATCGCTGTATTCGTGTCGCTGGTGTTTTAGATAGGCAGTTATTTTTTTTTAGGTTCACCGCAGGTTTTTATTAGTGTCAGGTACCCCCATATATTATTTTAACCCCCTGATTGCCCCTAGAGTTAACCCTTTCACCAGTGATCGCCGTATAAGCGTCACTGGTGTCACTGGTTAGCCAGTAAGTTATTTAGTTATTTAGGTTACCCGTCAGGTTTTTATATAGTGTCAGGTACCCCCATATTTAACCTAATAAAGGTTTTAACCCCCTGATTGCCCCTAGTTAACCCTTTCACCAGTGATCACCATATAAAGGTTACGGGTGACGCTGGTTGATTAGTTTGCTTTTTATAGCATCAGGGCACCCGCCGTATATAACCCAATAAAGGTTTAACCCCCCTGATCGCCCGGCGGGTGAGATCAATTAGGTTTTAGCGCCAGAGAGGGTCTGCGTCGCCCCAGGCAGTGTTAGGTTAGTGCCAGTAACGCTAACACCCACGCGCAAAGCATACACCCCCCTTAGTGGTATAGTATCTGATCAGATCTATACTAGCATCCCCAGCGGTTTAGGGTTCCCAAAAATGCAGTGTTAGCGGGATCAGCCCAGATACCTGCTAGCGCCTGCGTTTAGCCCCTCCGCCCAGCCCAGCCCAGCCCAGCCCACCCAAGTGCAGTATCGATCGATCACTGTCACTTACCAAACACAACACACATAACTGCAGCGTTCGCAGAGACAGGCCTGATCCCTGCGATCGCTAACAGTTTTTTTGTAGCGTTTGATATATTTGCTGACGACAGTCAGGTGCTTTTTTTCCTGTGAATCTTACTAGTGTACCCCTAAATTTAGAGCCCAAAATGGCAAGACGAAGGTACACTAGTAAAGAGGCCTACGAGATTCTGAGCATGACAGATAGTGAAGAGGAGGTCACGTATCTGTCAGATTCAGGCTCAGAATATCTTCCCGTAGAAGACAGTGACGTCAGCGGCCCCACGTCAGATAGCTCTGACGACGAAGTTGAGGTCCCTGCTAAGGTCAGGTGTACCCGATCCCGATCTTCTGAGGTTGTTGAGGAGCAAGAACCGCAGGTCTCTCCTATCATGGAGCAGAGTAGTACTAGCGCCGCTATTCCTTCTGGTGAACTGGCAAGCACCAGCGGCCTAGTACAGCCTGGACGTACATCCAGCACTGCAGTAACACTTGGTGACGTGGCGAGTCCCATAAGTGCAGTTCAAGCTGGCGAGGTGGCAAGCACAAGTAGTGTCCCGCTGCCACCAAGAAGACAAAGGCAGGCCCGTCGTGCCCATACTGCCCTTCCTGCAGAATTCGCCTATCCTGATTGGGTCCCCACCACTTCTGCAGAACCCGTACTTCCCCCATTCACTGCCCAACCCGGTATTCAGGTGGAAACAGCTGATTTTATTCCAATTGATTTTTATTCGCTGTTTTTCACGGAAGATCTCTATAGATCTATTGTGGACCAGAGTAATTTATATGCTGGTCAATTTATCGCCGCTAACCCCCAGTTGCCTAAAATTGGCAGAAATTGGAAACCAATTACGGTTTCCGAATTTAAGACCTTTCTGGGCCTTTCCCTCAACATGGGCACACATAAATTTCCGTCATTGCGTGCTTATTGGTCCACGCACCCAATTGACCACATGCCCGTGTTCTCTGCCTCCATGTCCAGGGCACGATACGAGCAGATTTTGCGGTTCATGCACTTCAACGACAATGAACTTTGTCGTCCACGTGGGGACCCTGAATACGACCGGCTCTATAAAATTCGGCCCCTCATAAACCACTTCAACGAACGTTTTGCAGCCTTGTTTACTCCCGATCAAGTTGTCTGCGTTGATGAGTCCCTGATTAAATTTTCTGGCCGCTTGTCTTTCAAGCAGTACCTTCCCAGCAAGCGTGCCAGATACGGGGTCAAGCTCTACAAGTTCTGTGACAGGGCAACAGGCTATGTAGTGAACTTTACGGTTTATGAGGGAAAAGACAGTCAGATTGAGTCGGTCAACTGCCCGGATTACATAGGGAGCGCTGGTAAGATAGTGTGGAACTTGGTGTCACCCTTATTCGGAAAGGGGTACCACTTGTATGTGGACAATTATTACACAAGCGTGCCACTGTTTAGTCACTTGTTTGATCATCAGATTGGAGCATGTGGCACCGTGCGACCTAATCGCCGGGGCTTTCCCCAGCGGCTTGTAGATGCCCGTCTTAGGCTGGGGGAGAGAGCCTGCTTGAAGTGTAATAACTTGCTCGCTATGAAGTGGAGGGACAATAAGAATGTTTTCCTTCTTACCTCCCTTCATGCAGACACGACAGTCCAAATTCGTACGGCGACTGGTGTTGTGGAGAAACCCCTCTGTGTCTACGAATATAACCAAAATATGGGAGGGGTGGACCTCAACGACCAGTTGATGGCGCCGTATCTAATTGACCGTAAGGCGAGACGCTGGTACAAAAAAGTGTCTCTATCATTATTCCAATTGGCTTTGCTGAACGCTCATGTGCTATACAGAGCTTCAGGCGGGACGTTATCTCTTCTAAAATTCCAGAATGAGATAGTCACAGAACTCCTGTATCCAGGCGGTTCTGCACCTCACCATCCCCTACCAAATGCAGTAAGCCGGCTGCATGAGAGGCATTATTCGTATGTCCTCCCGAGTACCCCTACCCAAAGCCACCCCCAAAAAAGATGTCGTGTCTGTAGCAAGCGCGGATTTAGGCGTGACACCCGTAGTTTTTGTCCACTCTGTCCTGACAAGCCTGGTCTTTGCCAAGGTGAATGTTTTGAACGCTACCACTCAAAAGTGAAGTTTTAGCGTAGGGTACAGCATTTCACAGACAAGGACACACTTACACAGGGTCTCCCAAGATGCCATTACATTTTGAGAGACCCGAACCATTACAGTTGTAAAGTTACAAAAAAAAGTGTAAAAAAGAAAAAAAAAAACGTAAAAAACAAAACACAAAAAAATATAAAATAAAAAAACCAAAAATAGTTGTCGTTTTATTGTTTTCTCTCTATCTCTCTATTTTCTCTCTATTGTTCTGCTCTTTTTTACTGTATTCTATTCTGCAATGTTTTATCATGCTTGCTTTTCAGGTATGTAATTTTTTGTTTTCAGGTGCGCCATTCAACTGCAGCGCGGAATTATTTATCTTGACAGCAACAGCGTTTGCTCCCACGATACATAAAGCCGTGACTCCAGTGCTGTAGGAGGTGATTTCACCACCACAGTTAAAAAAAAGAGCATATATGCCGAAGCATGGGGGCAGCAGGGGCGGAGGAGCGATTTTGCTCCTAATGCCGCGTACATACGGTCGAAATTCCGACGGAGGCCTGCCCATGGAAAATTCCGACCGTGTGTACGCGGCATAACTTTTTTGCGGGAGGATGCCCCCATGCTTCGGCATATATATATTTTAGGCACAGGTTGCGTTAAAACATTTTTTTATTTTTTACTAGGTTTTGTTTTGGTATTTGCTTTGCAGGTATGGCATGGTAAGGTCTTACTGTTGTACTGTAATGTTACTTTGTTTTAATGTTAACCATCATTTGCTTAGCAGGTACGCCATTCAGTTGCAGCGCGGATCTATTTATCTTGACAGCAACAGCGTTTGCTCCCACGATACATAAAGCCGTGACTCCAACGCTGTAGGAGGTGATTTCACCACCACAGTTAAAAAAAAGAGCATATATGCCGAAGCATGGGGGCAGCAGGGGCGGAGGAGCGATTTTGCTCCTAATGCCGCGTATATACGGTCGAAATTCCAACGGAGGCTTGCCCGTGGAAAAGTCCGACCGTGTGTACGCGGCATAACCTTTTATGCCGCGTACATACGGTCGAAATTCCGACGAAGGCTTGACCGTGTGTACGCGGCATAACTTTTTTGCGGGAGGATGCCCCCATGCTTCGGCATATATGCCCATCATTAGAAGTGGGTGGATGAAGGGAGGTATTCTAATGGTGGGCATACCCACCAATCAATCTCTTTTTTTCGTTCAGCCAATAGGCTGTATGAAAAAAAAGATTACAATACATGTCCAACAAGGACCAGCAACGCACTGGTATGTTGCTGGACTTTGAATGTTTATACCAGAATGATGCCTGCGGGTTTAGGTATCATCTTGGTATCATTCTTTTCAGCCAGCAGCCGGCTTTCATGTAAAAGCAATTCTAGCAGATAATTAGCCTCTAGACTGCTTTTACAAGCAGTGGGAGGGAATGTCCCCCCCCGGATATAAAAAGCGCCATTGGTAAATTGGGAAAGCATTTTATCACACCGATCTTGGTGTGGTCAGATGCTTTGAGGGCAGAGGAAAGATCTAGGGTCTAACCCCCCAATTTTTTTCAAAAAAAGAGTACCTGTCACTACTTATTGCTATCATAGGGGATATTTACATTCCCTGAGATAACGATAAAAATGGTAAAAAAATAAAATATGGAAGGCACAGTTTAAAAAAAAAAAAAAAAAAGCCAAATAAATAATAAAAAAATAAAAAAAAAAGCACCGCTGTCCCCCCCTGCTCTTGCGCAAAGGCGAACGCAAGCGTCGGTCTAGCGTCATATGTAAACAGCAATTGCATCATGCATGTGAGGTATCACCGCGAAGGTCAGATCGAGGGCAGTCATTTTAGCAGTAGACCTCCTCTGTAAATCTAACGTGGTAACCTGTAAAGGCTTTTAAATGCTTTTAAAAATGAATGTAGTTTGTCGCCGCTGCGCGTTTGTGCGCAATTTTAAAGCATGTCGTGTTTGGTATCCATGTACTCGGCCTATGATCATCTTTTTTATTTCATCAAACATTTGGGCAATATAGTGTTTTTTAGTGCATTAAAAATAAAAAAAGTGTGTTTTTCCCCCAAAAAATGCGTTTGAAAAATCGCTGTGCAAATACTGTGTGGAAAAAAAATGCAACACCCACTATTTTAATCTGTAGGGCCTTTGCTTTAAAAAAATATATAATGTTTGGGGGTTCAACATAATTTTCTTGCAAAAAAAAAATTTTTTTCATGTAAACAAAAAGTGTCAGAAAGGGCTTTGTCTTCAAGTGGTTAGAAGAGTGGATGATGTGTGACATAAGCTTCCTAATGTTGTGCATAAAATGCCAGGACAGTTCAAAACCCCCCCAAATGACCCCATTTTGTAAAGTAGACACCTCAAGCTATTTGCTGAGAGGCATGTTGAGCCCATTGAATATTTTTTTTTTTTTTGTCCCAAGTGATTGAATAATGACCAAAAAAAAAAAATGTACAAAAAGTTGTCACTAAATTATATATAGCTCAAACATGCCATGGGCATATGTGGAATTACACCCCAAAATACATTCTGTTGCTTCTCCTGAGTACGGGGATACCACATGTGTGGGACTTTTTGGGAGCCTAGTCGCGTACGGGACCCCAAAAACCAAGCACCGCCTTCAGGATTTCTATGGGTGTAAATTTTTGATTTCACTCCTCACTGCCTATCACAGTTTCGGAGGCCATGGAATGCCCAGATGGCACAAAACCCCCCCCAAATGACCCCATTTTGGAAAGTAGACACCCCAAGCTATTTGCTGAGAGGTATGTTGAGTATTTTGCAGATCTCGCTTTTTGTCACAAAGTTTTGAAAATGTAAAAAAAGAAAAAAAAAAAGAAAAAAAAATGTCTTTCTTAATTTTCAAAAACAAATGAGAGCTGTAAAATACTCACCATGCCTCTCAGCAAATAGCTTGGGGTGTCTACTTTCCAAAATGGGGTCATTTGTGGGGGTTTTGGGCTATTTTGACATTTTATGGCCTTCAAAACTGTGATAGGTAGTGAGGAGTGAAATCAAAAATTTATGCCCTTAGAAACCTTGAAGGCGGTGCTTGGTTTTTGGGGTCCCGAACGCGGCTAGGCTCCCAAAAAGTCCCACACATGTGGTATCCCCGTACTCAGGAGAAGCAGCAGAATGTATTTTGGGGTGTAATTTCACATATAACCATGGCATGTGTGAGCAATATATCATTTAGTGACAACTTTTTGTACATTTTTTTTTTCTTTTTGTCATTATTCAATCATTTGGGACAAAAAAAAAAATATTCAATGGGCTCAACATGCCTCTCAGCAAATAGCTTGGGGTGTCTACTTTCCAAAATGGGGTCATTTGGGGGGGTTTTGTGCCATCTTGGCATTTTATGGCCTTCAAAATTGTGATAGGTAGTGAGGAGCGAAATCAAAAATTTATGCCCTTAGAAACCTTGAAGGCGGTGCTTGGTTTTTGGGGTCCCGTACGCGGCTAGGCTCCCAAAAAGTCCCACACATGTGGTATCCCCGTACTCAGGAGAAGCAGCAGAATGTATTTTGGGGTGTAATTTCACATATGCCCATGGCATGTGTGAGCAATATATCATTTAGTGACAACTTTGTGCAAAAAAAAAAAAGTTTGTCATATTCCCGCAACCTGTGGCAAAATATAAAATATTCCATGGACTCAACATGCCTCTCAGCAAATAGCTTGGGGTGTCTACTTTCCAAAATGGGGTAATTTGGGGGGGTTTTGTGCTATTTTGGCATTTTATAGCCTTCAAAACTGTGATAGGTAGTGAGGAGTGAAATCAAAAATTTACGCCCTTAGAAATCCTGAAGGCGGTGCTTGGTTTTTGGGGCCCTGTACGCGGCTAGGCTCCCAAAAAGTCCCACACATGTGGTATCCCCGTACTCAGGAAAAGCAGCAGAATGTATTTTGGGGTGCAATTCCACATATAACCATGGCATGTGTGAGCAATATATCATTTAGTGACAACTTTTTGTACATTTTTTTTTTCTTTTTGTCATTATTCAATCATTTGGGACAAAAAAAAAAAAATATTCAATGGGGTCAACATCCCTCTCAGCAAATAGCTTGGGGTGTCTACTTTCCAAAATGGGGTCATTTGGGGGGGTTTTGTGCCATCTTGGCATTTTATGGCCTTCAAAACTGTGATAGGTAGTGAGGAGTGAAATCAAAAATTTATGCCCTTAGAAACCTTGAAGGCGGTGCTTGGTTTTTGGGGTCCCGTACGCGGCTAGGCTCCCAAAAAGTCCAACACATGTGGTATCCCCGTACTCAGGAGAAGCAGCAGAATGTATTTTGGGGTGTAATTTCACATATGCCCATGGCATGTGTGAGCAATATATCATTTAGTGACAACTTTGTGCAAAAAAAAAAAGTTTGTCATATTCCCGCAACTTGTGGCAAAATATAAAATATTCCATGGACTGAACATGCCTCTCAGTAAATAGCTTGGGGTGTCTACTTTCCAAAATGGGGTCATTTGGGGGGGTTTTGTGCTATTTTGGCATTTTATGGCCTTCGAAACTGTGATAGGTAGTGAGGAGTGAAATCAAAAATTTGCGCCCTTAGAAATCCTGAAGGCGGTGCTTGGTTTCCGGGGTCCCGTACGTGGCTAGGCTCCTAAAAAGTCCCACACATGTGGTATCCCCGTACTCAGGAGAAGCAGCAGAATGTATTTTGGGGTGCAATTCCACATATAACTATGGCATGTGTGAGCAATATATCATTTAGTGACAACTTTTTGTAATTTTTTTTTTTTTTGTCATTATTCAATCACTTGGGACAAAAAAAACAAATATTCAATGGGCTCAACATGCCTCTCAGCAATTTCCTTGGGGTGTCTACTTTCCAAAATGGGGTCATTTGGGGGGGTTTTGTACTGCCCTGCCATTTTAGCACCTCAAGAAATGAGATAGGCAGTCATAAATTTAAAGCTGTGTAAATTTCAGAAAATGTACCCTAGTTTGTAAACGCTATAACTTTTGCGCAAACCAATAAATATACGCTTATTGACATTTTTTTTACTAAAGACATGTGGCTGAATACATTTTGGCCTAAATGTATGACTAAAATTGAGTTTATTCGATTTTTCTTATAACAAAAAGTAGAAAATATCATTTTTTTTCAAAATTTTCGGTCTTTTTCTGTTTATATCGCAAAAAATAAAAATCGCAGAGGCAATCAAATACCATTAAAAGAAAGCTCTATTTGTGGGAAGAAAAGGACGCAAATTTCATTTGGGTACAACATTGCATGTCCGCACAATTTACAGTTAAAGCAGCGCAGTGCCGAATCCCAAAAACAGGCCTGGTCCTAATGGCCCGAAATGGTCCGGGGCTTAAGTGGTTAAAGAGGAAGTAAACTTCCCTGGTTTGTTTGTACCTATAGGTAAGCCTATAATAAGGTTTACCTATAGGTACTGTCAGGGCTTTTTTTCTCAGGGAATAGGTGCAGGAACTCCACCCTTCCAAGTCGCACTTTATCTCCACCCCCTACCCGTCTCTGAGCACCGCCCCTTGGTTCCACCCACCTCCCAGTACAGCACCTTTCAGAGAATACAGAACCAAGTATTTTGTGCTACTTAGTAATTTCTATGACATTTTTTACATGAAAACAACAAAGATAGTAAAACAGATCCCTTCCAATGAGAAACAATAGACCCCACCCCAGAAACAATAGACTCCACCCCAGCAACAATGGACCCCCCACAACAAAATACCACCCCAGCAACAATAGACCCCTTGCAGAAATAACAGATTTCTCAGCAGCCAGCATCAATAGACTCTCCAGCAGCCAGCAATAATAGACCTCTCCCTCAGCAGTAGATCCCACCCAGCACCAATTAACCTCCCAGAAAGATAAGACTCTCCACCAGCAACAGTAGATTTACCCAGCAACAATAGACCCCCACCCCAAAACAGATTCCACCAGCGACAATAGATACCCCAGCAGCCAGCATCAACAGACCCTCCAGCACCCCTTTCCAGTACATACATTCAGTGCTGGAGGTGCCGAAACTGCGTTCCCCCACGTTCCTGCTGAAAAAAAAGCCCTGGGTACTGTAAATATCTCCTAAACTTTCACAGTTTAGGAGATATTTACTGTATAAGCCACCGATGACGTCATCGGCGCATGCGCTCTAAAGGAACGGCCACCCATGCTGTTTCTTCAGAACCCTGTGCTGTGACCGGTGGCTCCCCTGCGCATGCGTGGGTGTGACGTTACCCAGCTCAAGCCAGTCACACAGCCGGAGTCCGCGGACCCGGAAGGAAGACAGGCAAAGATGGATGTGGCCTCCAGCGATGACAACGAGGGCTTCGTTTGCAGGTAAGCTTCACATAATGTGCTAGAATGCGTTGCCTTTACTTTGCAAAAAAAAGAGGCAGCTTTACTTCCTTTTTAAGCCCAGGTTCACACTGGGCTGCGAGAGTGAAGCCGTGCGAGTTCAGCTGAACTCGCACGATTTCACTCCCGCTGGTCAGTCCCCATTACGGCCGCGATTATAGAGACATCTGTGCAGGTTTCTGGTGCCAAAATCGCAAAAAGTAGTACAGAAACGACATTTTTGAAATCGGTGCAGCGCCGCAGATGCGGCGTCACCGCACCGATTAGGACGATGGCATTGCCAGCAATTTGCGGCAAATACCGCCGTTTTGACATGCGATTCCAAAAGACACCAGTGTGAACCAGGGCTAAGGCTGGGTTCACACTATTTTCGCATGTGGCTCCCTGCAGGGGTCCTGTGCGTCCTGGTTCATTGTTTCAGGTCCAAATTCAGCCTGAATTTTTGGCTTAATTCGGACCTGAAACGGACCAAAAGATGCACAGTGCTCCTGTGCAAATTCACTCCGGAACCACAACAGAGATATGTGAACCGGCTCCATAGAGAGCCGGTCAAAATCTCCTGCTACTTACAGTCTGATGTTACCAACTAGCTGGACTGCATAGAAAACAACCCGTAATACATGCCCATTATGCATGGGCGTCCGCTCCATAGGGCAAGGGGGGTCAATTGCCCCCCCCTGGAATCGTAAGAGTGTTGAAGTCAGAGTGAAGACACTTGCCCCCTGTGTTGCAATAACCCCAGCTAGCGGTCAAAGACAGGGTTAAATGCAACTGTGTATCGCCACTGCCAAAGCGCTTTGCAGGCGCTTCAGCAGGGGGGCCCATTTATTTCAATGGGCGGTGGAAGAGTGGTGTATACAGCGCTGCTCCACTGCCCCAAAGAAGCATGGATGACCTTAAAATGATGCCCCCCCCCCCCTGAAAAAAGTTCAGCGGACGCCCATGCCAGTATGTATATATATTTGAGAATGGACATAAACAAGGCAGGTCCCTTTGAAGCTTGATGCTCTTAATTCCATGTGTATAATTTTTTGATGAGGTGATGGAATTGTATCTAATGACCAATGCACAGGGGAAAGTATTGGACCTTTAGGTGATCATGTAGAATATGCTTGTGTTCACAGCCAACCTTGCCCCCAATAAATGTCATACCATCTTCCAGTACTGATCATAGGCATGAAAAATTAGTCTGTGCTACGCTCCTGGAGAAGCAGAATAATTTCTGAGAATTGAGAAAACCTCCAATCCTCCGTTAGCATATCTATTAATATATATTAACTCACTTCCTCTGAGCCCATTTCACCCCAGCCAGTGATTGGACAGTGAAAGGAGAAGCAGCACAGTGATAGTCAAAGCTTCACAGCTTGTTTAGATCTGCAGACGCCCGTTATCTGCATAGGCAGTTTCCAGGTAAAGGTGAACTATGCATTTAAAGCAGAACTGCAGCCGAAAAATTAAATAAAAGGTATAGCTCATAAAAAATAAATAAAAACAAGCAAACCAGTTTTGGATACCATATTCACCTCTGATTCTGAGATTTACCCTGTAACACTTTTTTTCCCAAGATATCCTCAGTCTAATGGCAATCATTATTCAACCCTCTTCCTCTGAGCCAGGGCTGGACTGGGACAAAAATTTGGCCCTGGACTTCATCCAGACCGGCCCACTTTATTTTTGCAAACACACACAAAAACAGTATATAAACTATACGCAATTGCGCAAAAAAAAAAACATAAGTAAAAACATTCCACTGTAAGTATAAACTGCTTTTTTATTCTGTGACCAGTAAATTCATTCATCTGTAACCGTGACCAGTGGCAGTACATTAAGACCCCTTTCACACTGGAGCGTTTTGCAGGCGCTATAGCGTTAAAAATAGCACCTGCAATCCGCCCTCAAACAGCTGCTCCATTGTCTCCAGTGTGAAAGCCCGAGGGGCTTTCACAGTGGAGCGTTACACTAGCAGGATGGTCAAAAAAGGCCTGAGAGCCGCATCTTTGGAGCGGTGAAGGAGCGGTGTGTTTACCCCTCCTCCACCGCTCCTGTCCATTGAAATCAATAGGACACCGCGGCTATTACCGCCCGCAATGCGCTGCTTCAGCAGCGCATTGCGGGCGGTTTTAACCCTTTCTTGGCCGCTAGCGGGGGTAAAACCGCCCCGCTAGCGGCCGAAATGCGCCGCAAATCCGCCCATAGCGTCGGCGGTAAAAATAGCGGCGTTTACCACCGACGCTATGGGCGGCTCAGTGTGAAAGGGGTCTAATACATCAGTTACTATGACCAGTGGCAGTGCATTTACCCCCCTCCCCCCGCCATGCTGCATATTAAAAAAATCACAGACACATACACTGACACATACACTGACCCCCCCCTCCTGACACATACACTGACACCCACTTCCTTTCACAGTCCCCTCCTTTCTGGTATCCTTTACAACCATCTTCTTTGTTTGCAACAAACAGTTCCCTTTATGTCAGTGCCCCCTCCCTTACCTTAAACAGCAGGGAGAAGACAGAGGATGCAGCATGTCCAAGCAGAAGGCGGGAGCTGTTCAACTTTCTATGTAACAGACAGACGATTGGTTGCTAGGACCGCCCCTAGCAACAAATCACAGGCTTTTTAACTTGAAAAGTTTGACAGCTCCCGCCTTCTGCTCGGACATTCTGTCTTCTATTGTATGGATGAAAGCGGCGGTGGGGGGAAGGAGGAGTTACACGGGAGAGAAGAGTACACCCAGGCAGGATGTTCAACAGGTTTACTGTTGTCACCCTGCACATGCACTCCACCCGCCATGCACCCCCTCCAGCAGCGATACTCTGCAGCCTGCACTGGAACCGTTCACGTGCAGTAGTTGCAACGGGTCCCGCCACCTTCCTCCCCAGCCAGAAGTCAGACTCTGCAGCCGCACTACCCGATATCGATGTGCAGGGCCCCTTCGTCCAGTACATAGCAAACACTGCCTGTATACACTCTAACTGTCAGATTGTATACAGGCAGTGTTTGCTATGTACTGGACGAAGGGGCCCCGCACATCGGTATCGGGGTGTGCGGCTGCAGTGAGAGTGGAGCTGTCAAATCTAAGCACTGATGTCGGGGATAGGGGGCCCCGCATATCGGCCACACACATCCCTGACATCAGTGCTTCGTTTTGACAGCTCCACTCTCACTGCGGCCGCACACCCCCGCTTGCCCACCAATCACTGGATGTTTACACTCCGGGCGAGACACCGGGCTTTTTGGGAACCCATTTGGGGCTCTAGCCCCCCCTACTGACGCCCCTGAGTGACAACTCCCGGTAGTCCCGATGGCCAGTCCATCCCTGCTCTGAGCCCAGGTTGTCCTGGACAGTGAAAGGAGAAGCAGCAGAAGTGATGAGATCATCTCTCTGTCATTCTGCCCTTCTCCTCCTATCAGCATGCTTCTTGCCGGCACATGAACTGATTGGCTCCCTGTTCTGTTTCTCTGACAATCCAGCCTCGCTATACAGGGACTGCAAGAGGTCAACACCAGGTAAAACTCAGGTACCGGTACTTACACTGCTTCTATAAAGTTAATATGCATTGGGGGGAGATTTACTAAAACTGGAGCACACAGAATCTGGTGCAGCTGTGCATAGTAACCAATCTGCTTCTGGGTTTTAGCCTACGTTCACATTGGCCTGATTTGACATGCCATTTGACAGGTCACATTGCATGCCAAATTGGAGACTATTGCCGGCAACAGCACCATCCGAATTGCTGCGATGCCCACTTTGCGGCGCCTCACAAATTCCCAAAAGTAGTTCCTGCACTACTTTTGGCGACTCCTGTGGCGATTTCAATAGACATTTGTGCATAAACCCACACAGATGTCTTTCAAATTGCCCTCAAAGTTGAACTGAAATGTCGGTTTGAAATCGTGCAAATTCAGCTGAACTGATTTCAAACCCACATTCAGTGTGAACCTAGGCTAAAAGCCCCTACACACGATATGAAAATCGGATGGAACAATTTGTACGACGAGCTGTCTGACAGTTTTTGAATCGTTAGTACGGTGCTTTTGACGGACGATTCCGCCTTTTCGTCAGACAAAAGCTGGATGTGCAGACTATAAAATTTTAGTTGGATGTGAACTCAACGTCCTTTTTTTATTTCATTAGTATGGTTTTCGTACGAAAAAAATCGTAGTCTTGCGCATGCTCAGAAATGAAAGAATACATACAAAAAATTCAACACATTACGTCACTTCTGACATATTCTGTCGTACGAGAAATTTCATATTGTGAGTAACCTCTTCACTTTCGACAGAGACTAGCATGCCACAAAAAAACGGACGTTCGGTCATCCAAAAATCGAAGTGTGTGTATAAGGCTTTATTGTCAAAGTTTAATTAAAGTGGAGCTCCACCCTAAGGCTGGGTTCACACTAGTGCGACACGACATCTGTCCTACTTTGGATCCGACTTTGCCCTGCGACATGAAGCCGACATATGTCCGACTTTCAATGAACGGGGATCCGACTTGGATCCCCGCCAATATCAGGCACTGTGTTTGGTATGAATCTTGAGGGGGAACTCCAGGCCAAATTTTAAATAAAAAACCGTCATGGGTTCCCCCTCCAGAGGCATACCAGGCCCTTGGGTCTGGTCTGGATTTAAAGGGGCGCCCCTACGCCGAAAAAACGGCGTGGGGTCCCCCCCAAAATCCAAACCAGACCCTTATCCGAGCACGCAACCTGGCAGGCCGCAGGGGAAGAGGGGGGGACGATAGCGGCCCCCCTCCCTCCTGAACCGTACCAGGCCGCATGCCCTCAACATGGGGGGTTTGGTGCTCTGGGGCAGGGGGGGCGACCTGCGGCCCCCCCACCCCAGAGCACCCTGCCCCCATGTTGATGAGGACAGGGCCTCTTCCCGATAACCCTGGCCGTTGGTTGTCGGGGTCTGCGGGCGGGGGGCTTATCGGAATCCGGGAGCTCCCTTTAATAAAGGGGCCCCCGGATCCCGGCCCCCCCACCCTATGTGAATGAGTATGGGGTACATCGTACCCCTACCCATTCACCTGGTGGAAAAAAATTGCAATAAAAAAACCACACAGCTTTTTAAAGTATTTTATTGCACAGCTCCGGGGGTCTTCTTCCGTCTTCGGGGGTCTCCGGTGTCGTCGCCGCGCTCTCCGGTTCTTTCTTCTGCCGGGCCTCCGCTAACTTCTTTTTAGCTCTTTTGCTAGCGGAGGCCCGGTCTTCTCCGTCGCCTTCTTCTTCTCCCGCTCTCCGGTTCTTCTCCCGCTCTCCGGTTCTTTCTTCCGCCGGGCCTCCGCTAACTTCTTTTTAGCTCTTTTGCTAACGGAGGCCCGGTCTTCTCCGTCGTCTTGTCCGGCTCTCCGTTGTCCTTCTGCCGGCCCCTCCACTAACTTCTTTAGCTCTTTTGCTAGTGGAGGAGCCGGTCTTCCCGGCGTCGCCGTCTTCTTCCCTCTTCTCCTCCTCGATGTTGACGCGTCGCTTCCTCCCGCTGTAATACTGGCTCTCCGCTCCGCATTAATATAGGCTTCTCATGACGTCACAGTCACATGTTCCTGGGGCACATGGCCCCGGAGCATGTGACTGTGATGTCATGGGAACATGTGACTGTGACGTCATGAGAAGCCTATATTAATGCGGAGCGGACAGCCAGTATTACAGCGGGAGGAAGCGGCGCGTCAACATCGAGAAGGAGAAGAGAGAAGAAGACGCCGACGACGGGAAGACGTGCTCCTCCACTAGCAAAAGAGCTAAAGAAGTTAGTGGAGGGGCCGGCAGAAGGACAACGGAGAGCCGGACGAGACGACGGAGAAGACCGGGCCTCCGTTAGCAAAAGAGCTAAAAAGAAGTTAGCGGAGGCCCGGCGGAAGAAAGAACCGGAGAGCGGGAGAAGAACCGGAGAGCGGGAGAAGAAGAAGGCGACGGAGAAGACCGGGCCTCCGCTAGCAAAAGAGCTAAAAAGAAGTTAGCGGAGGCCCGGCAGAAGAAAGAACCGGAGAGCGCGGCGACGACACCGGAGACCCCCGAAGTCGGAAGAAGACCCCCGGAGCTGTGCAATAAAATACTTTAAAAAGCTGTGTGTTTTTTTTATTGCAATTTTTTTCCACCAGGTGAATGGGTAGGGGTACGATGTACCCCAAACTCATTCACATAGGGTGGGGGGCCGGGATCCGGGGGCCCCCTTATTGAAGGGGGCTCCCGGATTACGATAAGCCCCCCGCCCGCAGACCCCGACAACCAACGGCCAGGGTTGTCGGGAAGAGGCCCTGTCCTCATCAACATGGGGGCAGGGTGCTCTGGGGTGGGGGAGCCGCAGGTCGCCCCCCTGCCCCAGAGAACCAAACCCCCCCATGTTGAGGGCATGCGGCCTGGTATGGTTCAGGAGGGAGGGGGGCCGCTCTCTCGTCCCCCCCTCTTCCCCTGCGGCCTGCCAGGTTGCGTGCTCGGATAAGGGTCTGGTTTGAATTTTGGGGGGGACTTCCACGCCGTTTTTTCGGCGTAGGGGCGCCCCTTCAAATCCAGATCAGACCCAAGGGCCTGGTATGCTCCTGGAGGGGGAACCCATGCCGGTTTTTTATTTAAAATTTGGCCTGGAGTTCCCCCTCAAGAGCAGTACAGCACAAGTCGCATGCCAAAGTCGGATCATGCAAGACTGCGGTCCGACTTTGATCCGACTTCAATGATAGTCAATGGGCTGAAGTCGGATCAAAGTCGGACCAAAGTAGTACAGGGAGCATTCTCAAAGTCGGACCGACATGTGTCGGACCAGTTAAGACGGCTCCCATAGGGAAACATTGATTTTCACGCGTCATGCGACATGAGCTCCCAATGTCGGAGCGTTTGTCGCCCCAGTGTGAACCAGGCCTAAATATCAACTTCTGCTCATCGGAACCCTCCCCCCCTCCGGTGTCACAATTGACACCTTTCAGGGGGGAGGGGGTGAAGATACCTGTCTAAGACAGGTATTTTCACCCACATCCGGGAGTCCTCTCTCCGGGAATCTGCGGGAGTGACGTCACTTCCCGCAGACTTCCCTTGGTGTTCTGGGAGACACTCGGCTCGCAGAACACAGGAGCACCAATCAGAATGGCGCCGCGCGACTCGCGCATGCGCCGTAGGGAACCGGGCATGAAGCCGCAGGGCTTCACTTCCTGGTTCCCTCAGCGAGGATGGCGGAGGGAGCAGCAGAGCGACGAGCGATCGCTCGTCCTCTGCTGCGGACGTCGCTGGACTCCAGGACAGGTAAGTGTCCAAATATTAAAAGCCAGCAGCTGCTGTAGCTGTAGCTGCTGGCTTTTAATATTTTTTTTTCCGGCGGGGCTCCGCTTCAACCACTTCAATACCGGGCACTTAAACACCTTCCTGCCCAGACCAATTTTCAGCTTTCTGCGCTGTTGCACTTTGAATGACAATTGTGCGGTCATGCTACACTGTACCCAAACGAAATTTTTATCATTTCAGAGCTTTCTTTTGGTGGTATTTGATCACCTCTGGGATTTTTATTTTCTGCTAAAAAAAATAAAAAAAGACCAAACATTTTGAAAAAAAAAGTATTTTTTTTGTTTCAGTTACAAAACTTTTTAAATAAGTAAGTTTTCTCCTTCACTGATGGGGCTGCACTGACGGGCACCGATGAGGTGGCACTGATGAGGTGGCATTGATGGGCACTGATGATGGGCACTAATATGCGGCACTGATAGGTGGAACGGATAATCGGCACGGATGGGCACGGATAGGCGGCACAGATGGGCACGGATAGGCGGCACAGATGGGCACGGATAGGCGGCACATATGGGCGCTGATAGACAGCACGTATGGGCACTGATAGGCGGCACGAATGGGCACTGATAGGCGGCACGGATGGGCACTGATAGGCGACACGGATGGGCACTGATAGGCGGCACGGATGGGCACTGATAGGCGGCACGGATGGGCATGGATGGGCACTGATAGGTGGCACGGATGTGCATGGATGGGCACTGATGTACTGTAATGGATGCCAATCAGTGCCAAACAAAAATGCCTGCCAATCAGTGATGCCCATTGTGGGCACTGATTGGCATCCATTGTGGGCACTGATTGGCATCCATTAGGGGGCACTAACTGGCATCCCTGGTGGTCTAGGGTGGCATACCTGGTGCTGGCATCCCTGGTGGTCCAGTGGCATCCCTGGTGGTCCAGTGGCATCCCTGGTGGTCCAGTGGGGGCATCCTCGGGGGGGGCTGTGCTGATAATCGATCAGCACAAACCCCCCCCCTGTCAGAGGAGCAGCCGATCGGCTCTCCTCTACTCGCGTCTGACAGACGCGAGTGAGGAAAAGCCGATGACCGGCTTTTCCTGTTTACACTGTGATCAGCCGTGATTGGACATGGCTGATCACGTGGTAAAGAGTCTCCGTCGGAGACTCTTTACCTAGATCGGAGTTGCGGGGTGTCAGACTGACACCCCGCAGCAACGATCGCCGCGATGCGCGCCCCCAGGATTTTGCAACCACTTTGCCGACGTCAATCCGCTATAGGGCGGGCGGCAAGTGGTTAAACAAGCTGAAGTTAGAAGCTGATTGGTTACTCTGCACAGCTGCACCAGATTCTGTGTGCTCCAGTTTTAGTAAATACCCCCATTGCTGTCTATGGACAATGCACTCAGTTGTGTAAAGATCAATAATACAGAAGTGCATACAGAGTCATAAAATAAAAATAGAAAATGTAATGTTTAAGTGCAGTATTTAACGCGCATACGCTGCATGTATACACATGTATACATGCAGATATTGCAACACTGGCAATTAGAAGTGAAAAAAAAATGTATGGATGTGTACACATATGCACACTTACGCACCCAAGGTCGTCTGGAGCCCAGGGCGAACATGCCAAACTGCGCTCCCCAAGACGTACGAGCATCATGTGTCAGCAAATACCCCCCAAAAAAACAAACCACTAATCTGCATGCTTACCCCATGCATAAATCCCAGTACAAATTCACCCCCCTGCTGAAATCCCCCCTCCCAGCACAAATCTTTGCCCCCCACATCCCCCAAATTCCCCCAGCACAAATGACCCCTTAAAAAAAAATCACCCCTCCTAGCACAAACCCTCTACCCCCTCAAATTTCCCCTCATCCTCTCTCCCCCTCCCAGCAAAAAGTCCCCCCAATCACCCTTCCTAGTACAAATGCCCCCCCCCCCGAATTTCCCCTACTAGCACAAATACCTCCCAATCATCCCTACTAGCATATATCCTCCCCAAACAAAACAATTCTCCTCCGACCACAATTCCCCTCCCCCTCTACCATTACACCTCTTCTAGCACAAACCCCTCTCCTAGCACAAATACTCTTCCCCCATCTCCCAACACAAATCCCCTAAATCACCACTCTTAGCACACCCCTAAACATCAGTAAAGTATAGTCTGGGTGCAAGACGGCTAAAGTAGAATTCCAGATTACATTTTGCATTAAATTAATTTCACTGCAATTTCCCATCTGCTGACAGAATTAGAGTGCTTTCACACTGAAAGCGCCCGGGCGGTGGTGATAAAACGCTGCTATTTTTAGTGATGCTTTACCGTTGTTTTTTGCGGCGCTTTTCGGCCGCTAGCGGCCGAAAAAGGGTTAAAAGCGCCTGAAAAGGGGTTCGGCGCTTTAGGAGCGGTGTATACACTGTTCCTAAAGCGCTGCAAAGAATCTGCTGGCAGGACTTTTTTGGACGCCCTGCCAGCGCAGCGCCTCAGTGTGAAAGAACTCGGGCTTTCACACAGGGATTGCAGCTGAGGCTTTTTTCAGGCGCTTTACAGGCGCTATTTTTAGCGCTAAAGCGCCTGAAAAAGCCTCCAGTGTGAAAGGGGTCTTAACCACTTGCCGACCGCTCACGGTAGATATACGTCAGCAGAATGGCTCGTACAGGCACAATCACGTACCTGTACGTGGCCCTTTAACTGCCGACGTCGGGGTTGCGCGCGTGCCGGCGGCGCGCTCGCGACCCCCCTGCCTTCCCCGTGAGTGGGTCCGCGGGTCCCCCAGACTCGATCCCCGCGGGGATCCCCACAATCGTCTCACAGAGGCTCGGAGCGGGGAGATGTGTGTGTAAACACAACATCTCCCTGCTCCTCTACTGACAATGTCAGCGATCTCCGCTCTGTGTAATCAGAGCAGAGATTGGTGATGTGTCAGTCGTAGCCACGCCCCCACACAGTAGTAAACACTCCCCTAGGCACACTTAACCCCTCCAGCACCCCTAGTGGTTAACCCCTTCACTGCCAGTGTCATTTTCACAGTAACCAGTGCATTTTTATTGCACTGATCGCTGTGAAAATGACAATGGTCCCAAAAATGTGTCAAAAGTGTCCGCCATAATGTCGCAGTCAGGAAAAAAATCGCTGATCGCCGCCATTACTAGTAAAAAAAAAAAAAAATTTATAAAAATGCCTTAAAACTATACCCTATTTTGTAAACGCTATAATTTTTGCGCAAACCAATCAATAAACGCTGATTGCGATTTTTTTTTTACCAAAAATATGTAGAAGAATACGTATCGACCTAAACTGAGGAAAAAAAATGTTTTTTATATATTTTTTGGGGATATTTATTATAACAAAAAGTAAAAAATATGTAATTTTTTTTCAAAATGTTCGCTCTATTTTTGTTTATAGCGCAAAAAATAAAAACCGCAGAGGTGATCAAATACCACCAAAAGAAAGCTCTATTTCTGGGAAAAAAAGGACGCCAATTTTGTTTGGGAGCCACGTCGCACGACCGCGCAATTGTCAGTTAAAGCGGAGCTCCGCCGGAAAAAAAAATATTAAAAGCCAGCAGCTACAGCTACAGCAGCTGCTGGCTTTTAATATTTGGACACTTACCTGTCCTGGAGTCCAGCGACGTCCGCAGCAGAGGATGAGCGATCGCTCGTCGCTCTGCTTCTCCCTCCGCCATCCTCGCTGAGGGAACCAGGAAGTGAAGCCCTGCGGCTTCATGCCCGATTCCCTACGGCGCATGCGCGAGTCGCGCTGCGCCGTTCTGATTGGTGCTCCTGTGTTCTGGGAGCCGAGTGTCTCCCAGAACACCAAGGGAAGTCTGCGGGAAGTGACGTCACTCCCGCAGATTCCCGGAGAGAGGACTCCCGGATGTGGGTGAAAATACCTGTCTTAGACCGGTATCTTCACCCCCCTCCCCCTGAAAGGTGTCAATTGTGACACCGGAGGGGGGGAGGGTTCCAAATAGCAAAAGTTGCTATTTAGGGTGGAGCTCCACTTTAAAGCGACGCATTGCCGAATCGCAAAAAGGGGCCTGGTCTTTATGCTGCGTATTGGTCCGGGGCTTAAGTGGTTAAAGAGAGTCAGACTTAGTGCCCTTACTATTATCAGATAAAACATACTGAAAATGAGCACTTATCATGCACAGTTTGAATTCATTTTTTAATTTTCCACATGTGTATGGCTGAGTCATGAAGCCCTATAAACAATAAGGTTTTTGGTTTGCAAAATCTTTTTTTTTTTAAGCTGGATCAGGGTTATGTTATGGGATCATAGCTAGAACTCCTTATATCTAATAAATAATCCTCTTGACTCAATAACTTGTGGTTTGAATAGGCCGTGGCCTTTTTTTTAGGTATAATAATAATAAACTAATCAATTAATTATCAATAACTTCAATAAATGTAATTATTCATTTTATTAAATTTAATTAAGTGATACTTATATTTTAATATTAAAATATTGCATCACAATAACTCTAGCTCAGCTGTATAAGCTTGAGCTATTACTTTAAATCCACCACAACATCCTCTTTTAATAAGGGACAATAAACAGCAACACAACATCTCATCACAGAGAAAGTATAAACCTCATAAATGGGGGGGGGGGGGGGCAGCTTTCTCTTAACTCTTTTTCTGTCTGCCTGATTGATGACGCATAATCTTCTTTTTATAGGTACCTGCTCGTGTCAGAGGACCGTTCATTGGATAACTGCCAGCTCATTTCTCCAATCTGTGGTAAGTATTTATTTATTTATTTTTTAATCTTTATTAAAACAATCTATTTGTCTCTCACGATCCCATATGTGGTGGGGGTGGGGACATTTCATGCCCCACCCCTTCACTTTTATGGGGGTCAATTTATACTCAAATAGCATTTAGAAAAATTCTCCTTCCAAAGTGATTTAGCTGGAGATTTATATCTGGAGAAAAGCTGCAGACATACTAAAGCCATAAGGTCGTTAAAACCCATAAAAGGTTCCTGAGATTCTTAAGAAATATCTCTTGTTGGATAAACTATCATGCTATTAGAGAAGCTGCTTGGAGCCCGCTGTGGCCTCTTGTATATAAGTAAAAAAGTACACAAGGAAATAAGAACATTTACAGAGCTGATAATATTATTTATCAATTTCAGTTATCGTAATATACAAAAATGACAGCACCATTATTAAAAACAATTTTTGCAATATAAAATGTGCAGAGAGACCAACAAAAGTTATTTTTTATTTTCTGACTTATATGAAGTAGTTACTCTGCTTGATCTGTGTTTTAAACCCTACAGTCAGTGACTGACTAATACATTAACAATATTGTGAATTTTTTTTATTTATTTTTTTATTTTACACTAAAAAGAACAGGCACCAATTTGGATGAATGTCATACTGGAGCTCTCACCATGGCAATGCAGAAACACCTTAGTGTGCGTGACTGCCACCAACGATCCATTACAGCGCTTGGGTACCACTCAGCAAGGCGAGAATTTCTCACAGGCTTTGAAGGTACTCCTATTCACTATTCACACCCATTACCAATAATATAACTCCAAAGTAAGAAACTCACCTATCTTGGGTACAAAATGTGTTGCCATTTTGAGGAAGCACAAATAACTTGAGAAAAAGCACCACACCTGACAATCTAATGAGATCAGAAATGCCCATAGGTGTCAGGGGTGGGCAGATGTCAGGGGTGGGCAGAAGTTATGGGAAGTCTCTCCAATGGGACACAGATGTAAAAAAGAACCTGCCAGGGGTTATACCCTTACCTTGGTCTAGCCACAATTTTTTTTAATTGTCTTTAGTTCTACTTTAAAGTGGTCGTAAACTTTGTAGAATAAAAAATGAAAATGTCACCCTGCAAGACAATGTCATAATGTTCCAGTGTGCATCGCATACTAGTACATTACGAGAGACTTACCTTAAAGCAAAGCCCTCCAGCGGCGCACTGTCACCGCTGACAGGGCTTCTATCTTCACCCAGTCTTCCTTCCAGGTTCACAGGCTCCGGCCGTCTGACTGGCCAAACCACGATGACGTCACTCCCGCACAAGCGCATGGGAGTCACTGCTCGCGGCACAGACCTCTGAAGGAATGGCACGGTATGCCGCTTCTTTAGAGCGCATGCGCCAGTGATGTCACCAGCCGCTGCGCCGTGAAATGGGCAGGCTTTATTATAAGCCTGCCTGCGGGTAGAAATGGCAGACACAAGTTTACTCCCACTGAAGTTTTCACCCAGATGTAGCTGTAGCGCTCTAGGCCATACCGCTGCTGAATCTTCTTACCAATAGTTTGGTTTTCTGTGAATACCCTTTGCTGAGCTATAAAGATATGTGGACCAGATATGTCCAATTCCATTCCCCTATAGGCTCCCTGCTATAATTCTGCCAGGGAAGGAAAGAGAGATACATATGCAATGCAATAGGATATTTAGTCCCATCCATAAGCACACATAAAAAGCTTACAAAATCAGATAACATACAGTAAAAGTTAAATGAAAGTATTACTAAACACAAAACTTTTTAGAGTGAAGATAGATTACACCTATTTGGTTTTTAAAGCTGTTTGTTCCCCCATTAAAGCGGAGTTCCACCCTAAAGTGGAACTTCCCACTCATCTGATCCCTCCCCCCCTCCGGTGCCACAATTGGCACCTTTCGGGGGAGAGGGGGGACAGGATACCTGTCTTTGACAGGTATCCTTTCCCACTTCCGGGAGTCCGGGCTTCCGGCCCGTGACGTAACCGTGGGGCTCCCTCCTTCTCCCCCGGCTGCCGGGCCAATAGGAGAGAGGAGCGGAGACTCGCGCATGCGCAGTAGGGTTCCCGGCCTTAAGCCGGAAGGCTACACTGCCGGGTTCCCTTACACGCAATGGCGGCGGCAGCACCCGACAGCTGATGGAAACATCAGCTGCGGTGCCAAAATTGAGGGACTCCAGGACAGGTAAGTAAGTAGATTCACCCTCTCTATTTGTCCTGTTTACCTTTAGCATTGAAAGTAAAAAACAATATCCCAAATTTTGGGTTGCGGGCACACTAGTTCTAGTGACCGGGGGGGGCAAGGGATTCCCTTCATTTGCAGGGATTTCCTCTCACTTCCTGTTCTGGCTATAACACAGGAAGTGGAACAGATGGCAAGAAAAAAAAAAACACGGAGGTTATAACCCTCCGTTACTCTATCCAAAATGAAAAAAAAAAAGTTTTACCTTTAGGTTACTCAAACTTTAAGGTTAATCAAATTACTTTCCTGACTTTAGAACAATTCAGTGTTCTCTAATGACACTGGCAGTTTACTGGTTGATATAATGAATTGTCTTTCAGCTTATTCACAGTAGTTTGTAAATAACAAATGCAATATCTGATTCAAATTTCTAGATGGAGTGATCAAATGGTGGGATCTGGACAGTGGCTATTTGTCTCAGTCAGCCTCTGAACATTCAGGAATGGTCACTAATCTGTTGTACTGGGCAGATACAAAGCTTATTTTCTCCTCTTCCAATGATGGTACAATTATTGTATGGACCTCTGGAGCAGTTGTATTGGATAAAATCAAGGTGAATATAACTTCACTCCTGGCTACTGCTTGATCCACACACCCTTACCAGTGGGTTTACTTTGGTTAGGAAATGCAGTGTGAATTTTGATTGGCCGCAATGCACAATAAAAAAGAACTATAAGAAATAACACTTTTCTGTGTTTTTGTTTTTCAGCTAGGAAGTCCAATTTTTAGCATTGACATAAATTTTCGCCGCCATTTGTTAGTGTGTGGATTTAAAACTCACCTTACAATCTACCCACTAGATGAGCAGAAAACCTGTGGACATGTGATCAACCTAAAGAAGAGCTTTTCTGACCATCAGCATGTAGACATTGTATCATGTATTGTGTCATTGGACAGTCAGATCTTCACAGTAGGGTATGTACAAAATAAACTAAAAGGAAAACACTGTTACAAAATCCATACGTTCAAACAACTATTCTGTATTTTGTAAAATGGCAAAAAGTATGTAAAAGCATACCTCCACTTTATTAATAGTTTAGTTCTCTTCTAACAACTATTGAGATATATCCATAATGGGAATTTTCAATGAGATGGCTGACTAATAGGGGTACTCTCAAAGAGTACAGAATTATTTCTAAAGCTGGGCGTAGATGGGTAGTTTTTTTCTTTTAGCCAGAGGTTCCTCTAGCCACATGAGCAAGGAGGGTGGAGGTATCCATCCAGGCTGCAGCCACTGATCAACAAACGTTTTTCAGAATATTCCTTTGACAGAAGTTGATAAAACACATTTCTGTTGAACAGGGATGGCCACACACTGATTGAATTTCGTCCTGCCCCTGCTGAACCTGCCAAACTTTGACCCATCTATGGCCAGCTTTAGCAAAGAAATCCTATGGCCAGCTTTAGCAAAGAAATCCTATGGCCAGCTTTAGCAAAGAAATCCTATGGCCAGCTTTAGCAAAGCAATCATGTTCAAGGCAAAATCTTGTGTTTTATCTATTTATATGCAGTCACTGCAGAGCTATGGACATTCCAACTTGCAGCACTACAGTGATTGAGCATAGCTGTAATATTAAATTACTGCTGTTGGAAGAGGGACTCCATGTCAAGTAGAAAAAGTGCTACCACATGCATAAGTGACTATGACAAATACCGCTCGACAAGTTTCGCTCAAAACGAGCTTCCTCTGGAGTTTTCGGTACAGTACATAATATGCTGGGAATAACAAAGGACACAGATGAAAGGTCATGTATAATTGTTTTTTGAAATAAATACATACATATTTTTTCCCATACCAGGGACACTAATATTCATATCCTCCTGGGTGGCCTTGAATGGAACACTAAGATGGGGCTCTGTCTGAACCCAAATGGGACCTCTAACAATTATTAGTGATCAAGTTTAAATTTAGTGCATTGGCAGCTCAGGTGAGACTCTCTTTTCCCTCTGTATTACATGTATTTTCACATTCATGATCTCATACTATTCATATGCTTTACCTCGTCTTTGGATTAGCAACTGATCCATTATATATGCCTTTTTGATTTAACTGTTTTGTATGTATTTATTTCAAAAAACAATTATACATGACCTTTCATCTGTGTCCTTTGTTATTCCCAGCATATTATGTACTGTACCAAAAACTCATGAGGAAGCACGTTTTGAGCGAAACATGTCGAGCGGTATTTGTCATAGTCACTTATGCATGTGGTATCACTTTTTCTACTTGATATGGATGTATTATATTTGTGCATGTTTTTATATCTTTAAATAAAACATTGGATTTTATGATACTGTCATTGTGTCACCATCATAATTTGAAAACACCTTTAAAGTCCCGGGGTTTGTTACCCCTTTCTCCCCCCTTCTTTCTTTAGACTCTAAGAGCACATGGGGCTTTGGGCATCTGCACCAATCACCCCATTCCCCCAGCTCCAGCCCTGCCTGAAGCCCTTGAAAATTGACTGAGGCTGGGTTCACATCTCCGTGCAGAGCGGCTCACAGCAGGGGGTCCGGTGCATCCCTGTTCATCGTTTCAGGTCCGATTTCGGTTTGAATTTTTGGCTGAATTCGGACCTGAAACGGACCAGAAGACGCACTGGACTCATGTGCAATTTGCACCGCAGCTGTCCCGGAGCTGTGTGAACCGGCTCCCATGAGAACCGGTCACAAGCTCCCTGCATCCAATTTGCAATAGTGTGAACCCAGCCTGAAGGTATGAGGGCTTCCTTTTGTGGAGGTTTCAGTATAGAATTTAGCTTGGTTTCTTCCAACCAAAATGGCAATACACACTCACCGGCCACTTTATATTGTACACCTTGATAGTACCAGGTTGGACCCCTTTTTTCCTTCAGAACTGCCTTAATTTTTTGTGGCATAGATTCAACAACGTGTTGGAAACATTCCTCAGATTTTGGTCCATATTGACATGATGGCATCACGCAGTTGCTACAGATTTGTTGCGTGCACATCCATGATGTGAATCTCCCATTCCACCACATCCCAGAGGTGCTCTATTAAGATCTGGTGACTGTGGAGTCCATTGGAGTACAGTAAACTTATTGTCATGTTCAAGAAACCAGTTTGAGATGATTTGAGCTTTTTTGACATGGTGCATTATCCTGCTGGAAGTAGCCATCAGAAGATGGGGGCACTGTAGTCATAAAGGGATGGACATGGTCAGCAACAATACGCAGGTAGGCTGTGGTATTTAAACAATGCTCAATTGGTACTATGGGACCCAAAGTGTGCTAAGAAAATATCCCCCCACACCATTACACCACCACCACCAGTCTGAACCGTAGATACAAGACAAGATGGATCCATGCTTTCATGTTGCTTACACCAAATTCTGACCCTACCATCTAAATGCCACAGCTGAAATCACACCTCACCAGTCCAGGCAATGTTTTTCCAATCTTCTATTGTCCAATTATGGTGAGACTGTGCAAATTGAAGCCTCGGTTTTCTGTTCTTAGCTAATAGGAGTTACACCCTGTGTCGTCTTCTGCTGCTGTAGCCCATCTGCTTCAAGGTTTGATGTGTTGTGCATTCAGAGATGGTATTCTACATACCTTGGTTGTAACGAGTGGTTATTTGAGTTACTGTTGCCTTTCTATCATCTTAAACCAGTCTGCCCATTCTCCTCTGATCTCTGACATGAACAAGGCATTTTAATCCACACAACAGCCGCGCACTGGATATTTTCTCTTTTTCAGACCATTCTCTATAAACAATAGAGATGGTTGTGTGTGTAAACCCCAGTAGATCAGCAGTTTTTGAAATACTCAGACCAGCCCATCTGGCACCAACAACCAGGCCACGTTCAAAGTCACTTAAATCCCATTTCTTCCCCTTCTGTTGCTCACTTCCTCACCATGTCTAGATGTCTAAATGCATTGAGTTGCTACCATGTGATTGGCTGATTAGCAATTTGTGTTACCAGGCAATTAAACAGGTGTACCTAATAAAGTGTCCAGTGAGTGTATGTGTTAGCAGATTCATTTTGCCTGCAAGTATTTTATCCAAGATATCCCCAAAGTATATATAGGTCTTTGATAGATAGTCATCTAGCAAGTCTCATACTTGATGTGTTTATAGAATAAAATGATATTGATATTTAGGTTATGGATATCAGGGACTCCACTCCAGCAGTATGATCTGGAGTCCCTATCTCTGCACCCTCAAACATAGTCTAAAGCCCTGTACACACGATCGGATTTCCTATGGATTTTAAACCAATGGATTTTTCCATCGGAAATCCGATGAAGCTGACTTCCATCAGCCTTGCCTACACACCATCAGTCAAAAAAACGATCGTCCCAAACGCCGTGACGTAAAACACTCCGATGAGCCAAGAAAAATGAAGTTCTGTGCTTCTGAGCATGCGTCGACTTGATTCTGAGCATGCGTGGGTGTTTTATCCGATGGAGTTCCCCACAGACGATAGCAATTTGCTATCGTTTTTTTTCCATTGGATAAATTTTAAACATGTTCTATTTTTTAACACAGATAGAAAAAAGACCGATTGGGCCCATACACGATCGGTTTGTCCGATGAAAAAAGTCCATCGGACTGTTTTCATCGGTAAAACCGATCGTGTGTACACGGCTTAACTTTTCCTTTTAGTTCTCTGTAACCTAAAATACTCTAAACCAATAAACAACACTGAAAGGGGAACTACCTTGCAAAAGCTCTAGTAGTTTCGATAAACTGGGACAGTTGTCTCCCCCAGAGCCCCCAAGAGATTTTATAAACTGGCTAGCAATTGTAGATAACTGTTGCAACTAACAAGAAGTGAAAAAAAAGGGAACTGATCTTTAAAGTATAGATAGTACAAGCAAGCACATAGACTGTGAACACTGCAAAAGCTTTTTTTGGCACAAAAAAAACACACTGGGGAACTGGACAAAAATTCAAACACATACAAAGCTCCTTGAAGCCTTGTACACACGACCGGACTGTCCGACGGATTGTCCGATGGTGTTCCGACGGAATTCCGCTCAAACTGTCTTGCGTACACACGTTCACACTAAAATCCGACCATCAAAAACGCTGTGAATTACAACATGTACGACGAGTTAAGATTAATGAAGTTCAATAGGCAGTTCGGCTCTTCTGCTTGATTCTGAGCATGCGTGGTTTTTAGTCTGTTGGAATTGCATACAGACGAACGGACTTTCCAATAGAAAATTTTGTCCGTCGGAAAAAAAAGAGAACAAGTTCTCTATCTAAGTCCGTCGGAATTTCCGAAGGAAAAAGTCAGATGGGGCATACACAATCCAATGAAAAGAGCCCGTCTGACTTTATCCATCGGAAAATCCGGTCGTGTGTACAAGGCATAAGTATGCAAGTTTATTAAATGTTCCATTTAAATAGTCCAGGAGGTGGCCTACTACCTACTGACACAACAGTCCTAGAACAACCTTTTTCTCATATGTATCATTAACAATGGAAACTTTTAAACGCTGCATGTTTAATTCATGTTGCATATTTAGTTTATGTAAAATTATGACATTATCATGATTTAAAGTATAAACCATAAAGTTTTTTTTTTTGTTTTTGTTTTTTTAGATACGACAGAAAGTTTTTGATATTGGACACATATCAGACCCCAGAAAAGATTTGTCTTAGAGCCGTACATTGTAATTTCCGTGCTCATGATGCAGGAATCACTCACCTTCTACTCATCCGTGACCATGAGTGTACAAGGTAGGTGCATATACTTGAAGTACCCTGTATGATGGCCTTGAACAATACAAAAAACCCACAGCTGTACAACAAAATATTCAAAATCTATAATCTGTTATAAATGTAATTAGTAATTTACATAATTATCCCTAACCCATAATACCAATCATTTTTACCAGGTTTTTGACAGGATCTTTTGACCGCACAGTTGGGGTTTGGTCACAAGATGGTCAGCTAATCCAGAGGCTTCGCCAGTTTTCAGGTGAAATCACCGGTATGTGTTACGTGGCATCGGTGAAGGCAGTGTGGATTACCAGTGGGAACAGTCAACCACTTGTTCTGGACCCACGATCTGGGGACGTAGTAAGTGATATTGTCTTCACTTTTGTTAGAAGAAATGCTTTAGTAAAACCCAAATTCCATGTATGATGATAGGTCCAGGTTCACAATAAATTATGCATTTTACTTTGTATAAATAAAAAAATATTGCGTCTGATAACCATTTAAAAAGTGAGGTTATATGATTGATTTGTATACAAAACAAGAAGTAGAAAATCCCTCCTTATGTTCCCTAAATAATCAGCCAGGATGGTACAGCTCGACCCCCTACCGATTAGCTGCTTCTCATTTTATACTAAACAACTTCGAGGCTTCTCAAGAACTTAAAGTTCCTTGACCTTGCAGATTTGGCCTTGGAAAGTCTTTTTTTTTTTTTTGTTAAGGATTCTTTTGCACTTATTCAGTAAGGCAAAGAGCAAAGTGTGAATTGTAGTAATCCATAGCAGCTAATTACAATTTATCTTTTGCTGATCTGTCATCAGTGAACTCAAATTCCTAATGCAGCTTTGCTGATGCAGCTTTGCACATACATTACCATTGCTAACTACCGTGCTTTACAGAATATGGCCATATACAGTGGGTACGGAAAGTATTCAGACCCCCTTAAAAAAAAATTCACTCTTTGTTATATTGCAGCCATTTGCTAAGATCATTTAAGTTCATTTTTTTCCTCATTAATGTACACACAGCACCCCATATTGACAGAAAAACACAGAATTGTTGACATTATTTGCAGATTTATTAAAAAAGAAAAACTGAAATATCACATGGTCCTAAGTACTCAGACCCTTTGCTCAGTATTTAGTAGAAGCACCCTTTTGATCTAATACAGCCATGAGTCTTTTTGGGAAAGATGCAACAAGTTTTTCACACCTGGATTTGGGGATCCTCTGCCATTCCTCCTTGCAGATCCTCTCCAGTTCTGTGAGGTTGGATGGTAAACGTTGGTGGACAGCCATTTTTAGGTCTCTCCGGTATTCAGACCCTTTGCTGTGACACTCATATATTTAACTCAGGTGCTGTCCATTTCTTCTGATCATCCTTGAGATGGTTCTACACCTTCATTTGAGTCCAGCTGTGTTTGATTATACTGATTGGACTTGATTAGGAAAGCCACACACCTGTCTATATAAGACCTTACAGCTCACAGTGCATGTCAGAGCAAATGAGAATCATGAGGTCAAAGGAACTGCCTGAAGAGCTCAGAGACAGAATTGTGGCAAGGCATAGATCTGACCAAGGTTACAAAAAAATTTCTGCTGCACTTAAGGTTCCTAAGAGCACAGTGGCCTCCATAATTCTTAAATGGAAGACGTTTGGGACGACCAGAACCCTTCCTAGAGCTGTCCGTCCAGCCAAACTGAGCTATCGGGGGAGAAGAGCCTTGGTGAGAGAGGTAAAGAAGAACCCAAAGATCACTGTAGCTGAGCTCCAGAGATGCAGTCGGGAGATGGGATAAAGTTGTAGAAAGTCAACCATCACTGCAGCCCTCCACCAGTCGGGGCTTTATGGCAGAGTTGCCCGATGGAAGCCTCTCCTCAGTGCAAGACACATGAAAGCCCGCATGGAGTTTGCTAAAAAAACACCTGAAGGACTCCAAGATGGTGAGAAATAAGATTCTCTGGTCTGATGAGACCAAGATAGAACTTTTTGGCCTTAATTCTAAGCGGTATGTGTGGAGAAACCAGGCACTGCTCATCCCCTGTCCAATACAGTCCCAACAGTGAAGCATGGTGGTGGCAGCATCATGCTGTGGGGGTGTTTTTCAGCTGCAGGGACAGGACGACTGGTTGCAATCGAGGGAAAGATGAATACGGCCAAGTACAGGGATATCCTGGACGAAAACCTTCTCCAGAGTGCTCAGGACCTCAGACTGGGCCGAAGGTTTACCTTCCAACAAGACAATGACCCTAAGCACACAGCTAAAATAACGAAGGAGTGGCTTCACAACAACTCCCTGACTGTTCTTTAGTGATGAGCCGAACACCCCCGGGTTCGGTTCGCACCAGAACCCGCGAACGGACCGAAAGTTCGTACGAACATTAGAACCCTATTAAATACAATGGATGCGAACGTTCGAATTCTAAAGTGCTAATTATAACAACTATTATGCATGTTATTGTCCTAAAAAGGGTTTGGGAACCCGGGTTCTGCACCAGGGGACATGTATCAATGCAAAAATAAGTTTTAAAAACGGTCGTTTTTCGGGAGCAGTCATTTTAATGATGCATAAAGTGAAAAAAAAAAGTCAAATATTCCTTTAAATATCATACCTGGGGGGTGTCTAAAGTATGCCTGTGAAGTGCCACGTGTTTCCCGTGTTTAGAACTGTCCCTGCACAAAATGACACTTCTAAAGGAAAAAAAAGCCATTTAAAACTGCTTGCGGCTTTAATGTAATGTCTGGTCCCGGTAATATGGATGAAAATCTTTAAGAAAAATGGCATAGCTACCCCATGACCCCCCCCCTACCCCAGCCCATTACCAGCCCCTTTGGGTCTTGTATGGATATTAAGGGGAACCCCGCACATAAAATAAAAAAGGCCCTATATACTCTGAACAGCCGTATACAGGCGGTGCATACAAGACAGGGACTGTATGTTTGTTCTTATGTAGAATGTGTTTGTAATTTTGAACAGGTACATTGTTTAAGTGTAGCTCCAGCCCAAAAATCTATTTTTAAACTTTTTGGAAAACATAGGTAAGGGTTATCACCCCTGTAACATTTGTTTTGCTGTCTGTGCCCCTGTTCAGAACATTTCACCTCACTTTCCGTCCCAATGACAACTGTTTTTGAAATGTGGTGTTTTTCTTGAAACAAGGATTGCTGATAAAGCATCAGTACAGAGGAGACACCTTTCTCCCATATTAATTCTTACAGGAGAGAATTTTCCTTCCTAGGGGTAGATTTCCTCTCACTTCCTGTTGTCTTCTTGCGTTTGCAAGTAGGAGTCGTTTGTAAGTTGGATGTTTGAAAGTAGGGACCTGCCGTATATAATCTGCAGAAATAGGCCCCTTAGTTGGTGTTGGCACAACACTGTAAGCACTCACAGTTACTCTTGGTTGGTGCTGGAACGCCCTGCTGTCAACTATTATATCAGGAATTGTAATTACATATAATTGTTGAACAGTGGTAGTAAAAATTGGGCCTTTGATGGTGGTGCTGGTGCCACAACACTGTAAGCCCTGACAGTTACTCTTGGTGGGTGCAGCAATGGGCCCTGCTGTGAATTATTAGATCAAGAATTGTAATTGCATGCCCCTGTTGAACAGGGGCTGAAAAATTGGGCCTTTCGTGGTGGTGGTGGTGGTGGTGGTGTTGCCACAACACTGTAAGCCCTCAGAGTTACTCTTGCTTGGTGGGTGCAGGAATGGGCCCTGCTGTGAATTATTAGATCAATAATTGTAATTGCATGCCCCTGTTGAACAGGGGCTGAAAAATTGGGCCTTAGGCACTGGTGGCACAACACTGCAACCCCTCACAGATACTGTACTTGGAGCACAGCAATGAGCCCTGTTGCAAAGTATTGCTTCAAAAATTGTAATGACACGCCCCTGTTAAACAGGGGCTGAAAAATTGGGCCTTAGGCACTGGTGGCACAACACTCCAACCCCTCACACATACTGTACTTGGAGCACAGCAATGAGCCCTGTTGCAAAGTATTGCTTCAAAAATTGTAATTACACGCCCCTGTTAAACAGGGGCTGAAAAATTGGGCCTTAGCCACTGGTGGCGGCACCCATAAACAAAAATGATCTTCCAAGTTATCATCATCAATCGTATCATTGAGGACTCGGAGGAGGAGGATAGCCAGTCAACATAACAGCACAGGCACTCAGCATCAGCATCAGTCTTGAAGGGATGTGACATGTTAAAATCAATTAGTCTGTTATATCAGCATCAGGTGTGTGGTAGCTGGTGGTGATCCAAGACTGGTTCATCTTGATGAAAGTCAGTCGATCAACCGAGTCGGTGGACAGGCGCACCCTGTGATCCGTGACAAATCCTCCAGCAGCACTGAATGTGCGTTCCGAAAGAACGCTGGATGCAGGACAGGCCAGTAGCTCAATTGCATACTGTGCAAGCTCTGGCCAGTGATCCATCCTCAAGACCCAGTAAGCCAGAGGATTTTTGGTGGGGAAGGTGTCCAAGTCTGACCTTGCCCCTAGATATTCCTGCACCATGTTTATCAGACGCTGGCGATGGTTGCTGGAACCGATCATACTTTGGGGCTGCGGACTAAAGAATTGTCTGAACGCATCGGTCAGACGGCCACCTTCCCCACCGCTCCTTCTTTGACTGGCCGAAGCCTCAGCAACTCGTTGTCCAGGACCAGGAGTTTGTAACCTCCCAGTCTCTGGGAACGCGTTGCACAGACCTTTCTGCAAGGCCTCCCGGAGTTGTCTCATCCTCTGCTCCCTCTGCGACGGTAACATAAGGTCCGCAACCTTACCCTTGTACCGTGGATCAAGGAGAGTGGCCAGCCAGTAATGGTCCCTCTCCTTGATCCGAAGAATACGAGGATCCTTCCGCAGACTTTGCAGGATCAGGGAGGCCATGCAGCGTAGGTTTGCTGAGGCATTCGCTCCGGAGTCCTCTGGGTCACTAAGGACGACATGATCCGCAGTCACCTCCTCCCAGCCACGTACAAGTCCACTGGTTTCTTGGGACTGTAAATCATCCCTAAAAGACTGCTGCTGATGATGCTGAGTGCCAGCCTCCACCTCCATGCTGACACAATCCTCCTCCTCCTCCTCCTCCTCCTCTTCCTGTGCGATGGGTGGGACAGAAGGAACACTGTCTGGGTAAAGGGGGCCTTGAGAGGCAAGGAAGTCCTCCTCTTCCTGCCTCTGTTCTGCCTCAAGTGCCCTGTCCATTATTCCACGCAGCGTGTGCTCCAACAGGTGGACAAGAGGTACAGTGTCACTGATGCATGCACTGTCACTGCTCACCATCCTCGTGGCCTCCTCAAATGGTGCCAGGACAGTGCATGCATCCCTGATCATGCCCCACTGGCGTGGAGAAAAAAAACCAAGCTCCCCTGACCCTGTCCTGGTGCCGTAGTCGCACAGGTACTCATTGATGGCCCTCTGCTGCGTGTGCAGCCGCTGCAGCATGGCCAACGTTGAGTTCCACCTGGTGGGCATGTCACATATAAGGCGGTTCTTGGGCAGGTTCAACTCCTTTTGCAGCTCAGCCAGGCGAGCACTGGCATTATAAGATCTGCGGAAATGCACACAGACTTTCCTGGCCTGCCTCAGGACATCCTGTAAGCCCGGGTACCTGCCCAAGAAACGCTGCACCACCAGGTTAAGGACGTGAGCCACACAGGGCACATGGGTCAGTTGTCCCTGTCGAAGGGCGGAGAGGAGGTTGGTGCCATTGTCGCAAACCACCATTCCTGGCTTAAGCTGGCGTGGCGTCAACCACCTCTCGGCCTGGCCCTGCAGAGCAGACAGGACCTCTGCCCCAGTGTGGCTTCTGTCCCCCAAACACACCAGCGCAAGCACGGCATGGCATCTTTTTGCCTGCGTACTTGCGTAGCCCCGTGAACGGCTACGGAGCACCGCTGGTTCATAGGACAAAGCACAGGAAGAGGCCATGGAGGAAAAAGAAGAGGAGGGGGTGGAGGAGAGAGGTGTGTCACAACCAGTAGTAGCATTTTGGAGGCGTGGCGGTGGGACAACCTCCAACACTACTGCACCTTGTCCTGAATCCTTCCCAGCTGCCAAAAGAGTGACCCAATGGGCCGTGAAAGAAAGGTAACGTCCCTGTCCATGCCTGCTGGACCATGAGTCAGCGGTAATATGCACCTTACCGCTGACCGCCCTGTCCAGCGAGGCCAAGACATTGCCTTCCACATGCCGGTAGAGAGCCGGAATAGCCTTCCGTGAGAAAAAGTGGCGTTTGGGAACCTGCCACTGAGGAACCGCACATTGCACAAACTCACGGAAGGGGGCCGAGTCTACCAACTGAAAAGGCAGCAGTTGAAGCGCTAGCAATTTAGCCAAGCTAGCATTCAACCGCTGGGCATGTGGATGGCTGGGAGTGAACTTCTTTCGACGGTCCAGCAGCTGGGGCAGGGAAATTTGCCTGCTAGAATCGGACGTCGGTGTACTGCTAGCAGAGTGGCCGCAAGTACTTGGCTGTGACACACCTAATGGGATCACATGCATCATGCACACCCCCGCAAACATGCATAGAGCACAAAAAACACCAGAGCAAGTTATAACTTAAACAACCAATTTTATTAATCTCCCTGTAACATTTTTTATTTTTATATATATTATTATTATTTTATTTTTTTTTGGATAATTATTGGCCACGGCCTGATTCACTGGTTTTCAAAACATAAATCCATAATCCACCAATTTTAACTTTTAAAACATACTTTCCAACCAAGTGTTTATCAATACCCGTACTCAACCCAGCCACTGAGACTCGAGCTGATTATTACTTGAACTTGACTTTCCTTAATTCTCCCCTCTGGCAATTCACCAGAGGGAGCCTACCACATGAATTGGCCGCGACGGGAAAAAGATGGGGGGGGGGGGTAGGGTGGGGAGCTCCTCCTGCTGGAATCTTCTGGTATCGCACCACTAACCTGCCTGGAACTGCTCCTTAAATGGACCAGAAACCAGCTTCTAGAATTTTCCTGATCTAACACCTGATTTCACTAACCAATCCCTTACTGATTCTCAGATTTCCAGAACTCTCTAACACACCTGAGCTTAATCAAATCTACTGACTGGGGTTTTTTTTTTTTTTTTTTTTTTTTTTAAAACTATTGACTCTCTAGCCCTGTAGCTAAACCTTCTTAGAAACTTATGTATTAACCTTGCAGTTACAGTGACCCCATGAGGAAAGGGGAGCCTATATGGCTACTCCCTTTCCTTCCCCATGGGATCACATGCATCATGCACACCCCCGCAAACATGCATAGAGCACAAAAAACACCAGAGCAAGTTATAACTTAAACAACCAATTTTATTAATCTCCCTGTAACATTTTTTATTTTTATATATATTATTATTATTTTATTTTTTTTTGGATAATTATTGGCCACGGCCTGATTCACTGGTTTTCAAAACATAAATCCATAATCCACCAATTTTAACTTTTAAAACATACTTTCCAACCAAGTGTTTATCAATACCCGTACTCAACCCAGCCACTGAGACTCGAGCTGATTATTACTTGAACTTGACTTTCCTTAATTCTCCCAACCGACGGGAGGGGGGCTTGCAGCACCCCTCCCGTCCCCAACCCCCCAAACCGCGGCCAACTCTATGCATGTTTGCAAATTTGTGTTTAAGATATCTAGACCTATGGGCGATAGATGCACCCCATCATCCCTATATAGACCCTGTAAACCGCCCTCCAGCTCATGGTGCCGAAATGAAAAACCCATACCATCGCTCAGAAACTTCGCCATGGCTCTATTTATCCGCTTGCGGACCTTCTCTAGTGGCTTGAAAACTCAGACGTGGAATTATCTCTGAGAACCCAAACACCGTATTTGGAGAGGCTAAACGTAAAAACTTAAATGTATCCTTCATATCGGTAATCAGATCAAATGTCTTTAACTTCCCAATGTCATTACCACCAACATGTATAATTATTATATCTGGAGCCTCATGTAAAGCGTATAGCCTACTTAATTCAAACAACAAATCCTCCCACATCATTCCCCTACGACCATACCAATGAATCCGGAAGGCTGCAGGGTCCAGGCCCAAATTCTCCGAATATATTCTATCAGCAGCTCTCTTCTGTGCCCAAAAAATAAAAGAATGCCCTATAATCCAGACTGTATGTAGGGGACCTGAAACAAAATAATTAATTAATATGGACGAATGTATAATTTGTAACAATCTGACCTCCATCTACCAATCTTCTTAATTGTACTCTCCTCTAGACCAATCCTGGCAGCCTCTGTGGCTGCTCCTATTCGAAACGAGTGAGTCGTTATTTTAGTGTTGCTCAACTGAAGTTTTGCTAAACATTTCTTCAATACTGATGAAAACTGGTAAACTGTTACTGGTAAACCATCTTTGTGAATGAACAAAAACCCTGAACTGGGCGGGCGAACTGCCATGTAAGCCTGAAGGGTCCTTACTGGGCAGATATTCTCAACACTATACCTCTTTAAAGCCACCCAATTACCAACACCAACCGCATCCGTCTTACTTGTAGCTATAAATAACTTTATATTATCTGAACCCATAAACAAATTAGATAATAACATGCCTATGTTACTTCTCTTTGATGCAGGAAGGATCTCAGAAATCCGAAACGCACCGAAGAATGCGAGCGTAAACACTGATTTAAAAAGGACAGCTTCATAAGCAGAAAAGCATACTTCTGAAGTTATCCCACAAATCCGTGCTAATATAGCCGGGGTAATTGGGGACCTCATATCCTTTCTAAAATTATTCTTCCTGTATCCCTTTAGCACCTGCCGCACCGAGAAAAAACTGTGACAAGCCAGCAGATTATAAAGGCGCAGAAAAAATGACACCCCTGATAATGTCTTGCTAATGTGAGACCAAGAATACTGTTTCAACATTAATGATTGTAGAAACAGAAGTACTAGGTCCTCCGAATGATTAGATAAAGACAGACTCATCGATGCTAAAAAGATTGACCACAATAACCATGAAGAACTGTAGCTCTTCCAGGTAGAAGCCGCCACAGAGTCCTGGATGTTTTGGAAAATTATGCTATCTCCCATAAACGGGAAGGGAAGATTACCCCCACTGGATCCGCTTCTGGCAGCAGCTTGAAAAACCGGTCCATCTGCAGGCGAGAAAGAGCGTCAGCAACGACGTTATTCTTTCCTGGGACGTATTTCGCTTTTAACCAGATGTTCCATTTTAAACACAGAAAAACCAAATATCTTAAATAAGAAACCACGGGAGGAGATTTAGATGACAAACTGTTAACTGCAAAGGCTACTCCCTTGTTGTCAGTGCTCACCAGCAACCTTCTATTGGCGAATAAACTGCCCCATATTTCCAATGCCACTACCACTGGGAATAGCTCTAATAATACTATATTTCTGCAGAACCCATTGATGACCCACCTGTGAGGCCACCCAGCAGCGCACCAATGGTTTCTCCAAACCGCCCCAAAGCCAACCGAGCCAGCTGCATCTGTTTCAAGGTGAAAATCCTTGTCCAGCACAAAATCATGCTGCCACATGGTTTTCCCATTAAATTGCTCCAGAAATTGCAACCAGACCATCAAGTCCTGCTTGATCTCTAAAGATAGCCTGATATGGGCCAACGGGTTCTTTAATCCTGAAATGGCAGCATACAATCTTTTGGAAAAAACCCTACCCATGGGAAGAACCCTAGTGGCAAATGCCAATTGCCCCAAAAGGGACTGCATTTCTTTCAATGTCACCTTTTTTCTACCCAAGAAAAAAAAATGCAAAGATTGGGATAATTTGCCGATTTTTTCACCAGGCAACCGAAATTCCATGGTGACCGAATCCAGTGTTATACCCAAAAAATCAATACATGTTGTAGGAAAAACAGTTTTATCTTCCGCCAATGGTATCCCAAAATGTTGGCATACTAATTTGAATGAAGATAATAGCTGACCGCAGTCCTCTGAACCTTCCGGGCCTAAAAATAAAAAGTCATCCAAATAATGAATAATAAAGGTGGAATGTGATACCATACTTACCACCCATTCTATAAATGTTGAGAAAGCTTCAAAGTAAAAACAAGAAATTGAGCAGCCCATCGGCAATGCTTTATCAAAGTAAAATTTATTGTCAAAACATATACCGAGTGAGTTGAAACAATCTGGGTGCAAAGGAAGAAGCCGAAAGGCTGATCGAATATCTGCCTTTGCCATCAAAGCATTTTTCCCTAGCAACCGTATCTTCTCAATTGCTAAATCAAAAGATGAATAAGACACTGATATAGCCTCAGTGTTGATTTGATCATTCAAAGAACTGCCAAAAGGAAATGATAAATGGTGTATCAAACGAAACTCATTTGGCTCTTTCTTAGGTACCAAACCCAAAGGGGAAATCCTGAAATCCAAAAAGGGGGGATGGTCAAACGGACCCTCCATCCTTCCTGACGCGACCTCTTTTAGCAATTTTATTTTTACTATTAAAGGTGCCTCATTAACAGATCTCAGATTTTCCACTACTGTACAACCTTTACCTTGAAAACTAGGTAAATGGAAACCCACTGTGAACCCGCTAATTAGCAATGAAGCTATCTGCTGGTTTGGATAGAGAAGCAGCCATGGCAGCATGCTTGAGAGCATCACTGGTGTTGCTGCTTTTGGAAATACCTTCCTTTGCATTTGCTTGTAATTTCCGAAAACATTTGGAAACTGGGTGATTCCCAGCACAAAAAGCGCATTCGTGCTTGTATTTACAAGACGCCATCCATTTGCAATGCGCATCATTGTAAGCAAAGCACACACCCTTCTTATAATTTACATTAGATGATACCTGGGGCCCTGCAGCCGCAGCTGAGCGAAAAATTGATTGTTTTTGAGGCAGAAATAAATTGAGCCATAGGCCAACATCTTTTGAACCCCATTGTAGAGATGGCTGCACCGCTAGCTTCTGCCTAAATGCTTCATCGTATAGCAACCATGACAAGCCACTGAAACTCCTGTAGGCTTCTAAAACGATATCAATGTGTTGAAATAAAAGGGGGCTTAATTCAGGGGATTTTTCACAAAGCACACTAGCGTATATTATAAATGATTGTAACCACCCATAAAAGGACTTAATGAGAGCTTTGCGACGCTCCTCATCTGTCCTATCATCTTTTTTATCAAACCTGGATGGTTCTTTTGAAGGGGGAGGAATTGAACTGAGATCAATATATTCCCCCCTCCAAATCTTTTCCTTTACTGTAGAGGCTAAGTGAAACCCCAGCGGGGACAGAAAACAAGGCATGCACTCTTTTTGCCCTGTGACTTGCACCCCTCTTACTGCTTCTACATTACTGTTATTAGATGCACTGGCTAACTTAGATATACACATGGGCTCAGCTGTACAAGCTGGCCAAACCCCTGCACTGTTATCTCTGGGAACCTGCTGATTTGTAGCCTGTGCCTGCATTACAGTTAACAATCGTTCTAAGGATTTAGCTAATATAGATAATTGATGTGCTGTGTTTGACTCACCAACTGCCCCCTGAGCAGGGATCACTCCAGGGGATGACACCGGCGATGCACACCGCACAGGGATTCTGTCGGCTTGTTGGATTTCAGGCTGTGTGGTCACACATGCAGCTCTCTGTCCTCCCTTTCCGCCCTTGCGAGCCCCCTGCCGACCACGGGCGGGCTGCTGGCGTACTTCTCCTGTTGCTGTTGTTGTCCCCAGCGTGCTTTGTCCCCTCTCTCCGGGCTCTGTCATTGCGCATGTGCGCCGGCTCCTATAAGGGAGAGAAGAAAAAGTTTGGCTGCCATGGGCAGAAGCGGGTTGATCCGGGCTTGCGCTCCTCCTCAATGGGCGTCTTCTCTTGCTTGACCTCCGACCAGCCTCCTCTTCTTCTTCTACGGCGTCATCCGTCCCCGCCGCTGTATGATGGGGGAATCCCGCGACCGCTCCCTCCGCTCCAGGGCATGGCTGTTGGTGTGGTCCCGCCGCGCTGTTCGTTTGCCCAGCTGATCGGTCCTCCGCGCTGCTTGCTTCGGGATCAGGATATGAAGGTGAGGCAAGACACTGTCGAATCCATTCTTCCCCTCCCGCAGCCTCGGCTTTTTCGATCAGTTGACGAATCAGGGCTTCCATGACGATACGTGAGCTCCTCCTGCTGGAATCTTCTGGTATCGCACCACTAACCTGCCTGGAACTGCTCCTTAAATGGACCAGAAACCAGCTTCTAGAATTTTCCTGATCTAACACCTGATTTCACTAACCAATCCCTTACTGATTCTCAGATTTCCAGAACTCTCTAACACACCTGAGCTTAATCAAATCTACTGACTGGGTTTTTTTTTTTTTTTTTTTAAACTATTGACTCTCTAGCCCTGTAGCTAAACCTTCTTAGAAACTTATGTATTAACCTTGCAGTTACAGTGACCCCATGAGGAAAGGGGAGCCTATATGGCTACTCCCTTTCCTTCCCCATTCTACACCTTCATTCCTCTCAGTGCATGTTTCAGAGAGGACTGAAGTTATAGTGGGGTTGGAGATCCCAGCTGATGCGGTGCAAGGAGAGGTCCGCTTTGTTCTTTGGTGTGGGTCTTTGAGGTAGGCTTGCCAACGAGCTGCATGGCAGGTCAACATATGTCTGGTCAGGCATGTGGTACCCAAGCGGCTGATGTTTTGGCCACGCGATATACGCTTGAGACATATGTTGCAAACAGCAGCTGTGCGATCTGATGCACTAGCCTCAAAAAAGGCCCACACCAAGGAACTTTTTGAATGACGGGCAGAGGCAGCGCCCTGCACAGGCGGAGCTCTGCGGTGTGATTCCGTCGGTGTACTGCCCTTACGCTGGCCACCAAAGGGCATCCTGCCTCGTTGGAGATGTGCCTCCTCCTCATCCTCCTCCTCCTCCTCTCTCCTATTAGGCACCCATGTGGAGTCAGTGACCTCATCATCCCCTCCCTCCTCATCACTGGAGCCAATCTGGCAGTATGCTGCAGCTGCTGGAACATGACTACCAGATTGGTGTCCTTCTTGAGCATCCCCTCTGTCTGCTCTCACCCTACTGCCTTCCTGTAGCTGGGTTTCATCATCAGACCCTTCGAAACGCTGGGCATCCTCCTGGAGCATGTACCCAACACTGTGCTCAAACAGTTCGGGGGACTCCTCAGGAGGAGGACATGGTGGGTCTAGGGAAGGAGTGACTGATGATGAGTAGTGATGAGCCGAACACCCCCGGGTTCGGTTCGCACCAGAACCCGCGAACGGACCGAAAGTTCGAACGAACATTAGAACCCTATTAAATACAATGGATGCGAACGTTCGAATTCTAAAGTGCTAATTATAACAACTATTATGCATGTTATTGTCCTAAAAAGGGTTTGGGAACCCGGGTTCTGCACCAGGGGACATGTATCAATGCAAAAATAAGTTTTAAAAACGGTCGTTTTCCGGGAGCAGTCATTTTAATGATGCATAAAGTGAAAAAAAAAAAGTCAAATATTCCTTTAAATATCGTACCTGGGGGGTGTCTAAAGTATGCCTGTGAAGTGCCACGTGTTTCCCGTGTTTAGAACTGTCCCTGCACAAAATGACACTTCTAAAGGAAAAAAAAGCCATTTAAAACTGCTTGCGGCTTTAATGTAATGTCTGGTCCCGGTAATATGGATGAAAATCTTTAAGAAAAATGGCATAGCTACCCCATGACCCCCCCCCTACCCCAGCCCATTACCAGCCCCTTTGGGTCTTGTATGGATATTAAGGGGAACCCCGCACATAAAATAAAAAAGGCCCTATATACTCTGAACAGCCGTATACAGGCGGTGCATACAAGACAGGGACTGTAGGTTTGTTCTTATGTAGAATCTGTTTGTAATTTTGAACAGGTACATTGTTGAAGTGTAGCTCCAGACCAAAAATCTATTTTTATACTTTTTGGAAAACATAGGTAAGGGTTATCACCCCTGTAACATTTGTTTTGCTGTCTGTGCCCCTGTTCAGAACATTTCACCTCACTTTCCGTCCTAATGACAACTGTTTTTGAAATGTGGTGTTTTTCTTGAAACAAGGATTGCTGATAAAGCATCAGTACAGAGGAGACACCTTTCTCCCATATTTATTCTTACAGGAGAGAATTTTCCTTCCTAGTGGTAGATTTCCTCTCACTTCCTGTTGTCTTCTTGCGTTTGCAAGTAGGAGTCGTTTGTAAGTTGGATGTTTGAAAGTAGGGACCTGCCGTATATACTCTGCAGAAATAGGCCCCTTAGTTGTTGGTGTTGGCACAACACTGTAAGCACTCACAGTTACTCTTGGTTGGTGCTGGAACGCCCTGCTGTCAACTATTATATCAGGAATTTTAATTACATATAATTGTTGAACAGTGGTAGTAAAAATTGGGCCTTTGATGGTGGTGCTGGTGCCACAACACTGTAAGCCCTGACAGTTACTCTTGGTGGGTGCAGCAATGGGCCCTGCTGTGAATTATTAGATCAAGAATTGTAATTACATGCCCCTGTTGAACAGGGGCTGAAAAATTGGGCCTTAGGCACTGGTGGCACAACACTGCAACCCTTCACAGATACTGTACTTGGAGCACAGCAATGAGCCCTGTTGCAAAGTATTGCTTCAAAAATTGTAATGACACGCCCCTGTTAAACAGGGGCTGAAAAATTGGGCCTTAGGCACTGGTGGCACAACACTGCAACTCCTCACAGATACTGTACTTGGAGCACAGCAATGAGCCCTGTTGCAAAGTATTGCTTCAAAAATTGTAATTACACGCCCCTGTTAAACAGGGGCTGAAAAATTGGGCGTTAGGCACTGGTGGCGGCACCCATAAACAAAAATGATCTTCCAAGCTATCATCATCAATCGTATCATTGAGGACTCGGAGGAGGAGGATAGCCAGTCAACATAACAGCACAGGCACTCAGCATCAGCATCAGTCTTGAAGGGATGTGACATTTTAAAATCAATTAGTCTGTTATATCAGCATCAGGTGTGTGGTAGCTGGTGGTGATCCAAGACTGGTTCATCTTGATGAAAGTCAGTCGATCAACCGAGTCGGTGGACAGGCGCACCCTGTGATCCGTGACAAATCCTCCAGCAGCACTGAATGTGCGTTCCGAAAGAACGCTGGATGCAGGACAGGCCAGTAGCTCAATTGCATACTGTGCAAGCTCTGGCCAGTGATCCATCCTCAAGACCCAGTAAGCCAGAGGATTTTCGGTGGGGAAGGTGTCCAAGTCTGACCTTGCCCCTAGATATTCCTGCACCATGTTTATCAGACGCTGGCGATGGTTGCTGGAACCGATCATACTTTGGGGCTGCGGACTAAAGAATTGTCTGAACGCATCGGTCAGACGGCCACCTTCCCCACCGCTCCTTCTTTGACTGGCCGAAGCCTCAGCAACTCGTTGTCCAGGACCAGGAGTTTGCAACCTCCCAGTCTCTGGGAACGCGTTGCACAGACCTTTCTGCAAGGCCTCCCGGAGTTGTCTCATCCTCTGCTCCCTCTGCGACGGTAACATAAGGTCCGCAACCTTACCCTTGTACCGTGGATCAAGGAGAGTGGCCAGCCAGTAATGGTCCCTCTCCTTGATCCGAAGAATACGAGGATCCTTCCGCAGACTTTGCAGGATCAGGGAGGCCATGCAGCGTAGGTTTGCTGAGGCATTCGCTCCGGAGTCCTCTGGGTCACTAAGGACGACATGATCCGCAGCCACCTCCTCCCAGCCACGTACAAGTCCACTGGTTTCTTGGGACTGTAAATCATCCCTAAAAGACTGCTGCTGATGATGCTGAGTGCCAGCCTCCACCTCCATGCTGACACAATCCTCCTCCTCCTCCTCCTCCTCCTCCTCCTCCTCCTCTTCCTGTGCGATGGGTGGGACAGAAGGAACACTGTCTGGGTAAAGGGGGCCTTGAGAGGCAAGGAAGTCCTCCTCTTCCTGCCTCTGTTCTGCCTCAAGTGCCCTGTCCATTATTCCACGCAGCGTGTGCTCCAACAGGTGGACAAGAGGTACAGTGTCACTGATGCATGCACTGTCACTGCTCACCATCCTCGTGGCCTCCTCAAATGGTGCCAGGACAGTGCATGCATCCCTGATCATGCCCCACTGGCGTGGAGAAAAAAAACCAAGCTCCCCTGACCCTGTCCTGGTGCCGTAGTCGCACAGGTACTCATTGATGGCCCTCTGCTGCGTGTGCAGCCGCTGCAGCATGGCCAACGTTGAGTTCCACCTGGTGGGCATGTCACATATAAGGCGGTTCTTGGGCAGGTTCAACTCCTTTTGCAGCTCAGCCAGGCGAGCACTGGCATTATAAGATCTGCGGAAATGCACACAGACTTTCCTGGCCTGCCTCAGGACATCCTGTAAGCCCGGGTACCTGCCCAAGAAGCGCTGCACCACCAGGTTAAGGACGTGAGCCACACAGGGCACATGGGTCAGTTGTCCCTGTCGGAGGGCGGAGAGGAGGTTGGTGCCATTGTCGCAAACCACCATTCCTGGCTTAAGCTGGCGTGGCGTCAACCACCTCTCGGCCTGGCCCTGCAGAGCAGACAGGACCTCTGCCCCAGTGTGGCTTCTGTCCCCCAAACACACCAGCGCAAGCACGGCATGGCATCTTTTTGCCTGCGTACTTGCGTAGCCCCGTGAACGGCTACGGAGCACCGCTGGTTCATAGGACAAACCACAGGAAGAGGCCATGGAGGAAGAAGAAGAGGAGGGGGTGGAGGAGAGAGGTGTGTCACAACCAGTAGTAGCATTTTGGAGGCGTGGCGGTGGGACAACCTCCAACACTACTGCACCTTGTCCTGAATCCTTCCCAGCTGCCAAAAGAGTGACCCAATGGGCCGTGAAAGAAAGGTAACGTCCCTGTCCATGCCTGCTGGACCATGAGTCAGCGGTAATATGCACCTTACCGCTGACCGCCCTGTCCAGCGAGGCCAAGACATTGCCTTCCACATGCCGGTAGAGAGCCGGAATAGCCTTCCGTGAGAAAAAGTGGCGTTTGGGAACCTGCCACTGAGGAACCGCACATTGCACAAACTCACGGAAGGGGGCCGAGTCTACCAACTGAAAAGGCAGCAGTTGAAGCGCTAGCAATTTAGCCAAGCTAGCATTCAACCGCTGGGCATGTGGATGGCTGGGAGTGAACTTCTTTCGACGGTCCAGCAGCTGGGGCAGGGAAATTTGCCTGCTAGAATCGGACGTCGGTGTACTGCTAGCAGAGTGGGCGCAAGTACTTGGCTGTGACACACCTAATTCTACACCTTCATTCCTCTCAGTGCATGTTTCAGAGAGGACTGAAGTTATAGTGGGGTTGGAGATCCCAGCTGATGCGGTGCAAGGAGAGGTCCGCTTTGTTCTTTGGTGTGGGTCTTTGAGGTAGGCTTGCCAACGAGCTGCATGGCAGGTCAACATATGTCTGGTCAGGCATGTGGTACCCAAGCGGCTGATGTTTTGGCCACGCGATATACGCTTGAGACATATGTTGCAAACAGCAGCTGTGCGATCTGATGCACTAGCCTCAAAAAAGGCCCACACCAAAGAACTTTTTGAATGACGGGCAGAGGCAGCGCCCTGCACAGGCGGAGCTCTGCGGTGTGATTCCGTCGGTGTACTGCCCTTACGCTGGCCACCAAAGGGCATCCTGCCTCGTTGGAGATGTGCCTCCTCCTCATCCTCCTCCTCCTCCTCTCTCCTATTAGGCACCCACGTGGAGTCATTGACCTCATCATCCCCTCCCTCCTCATCACTGGAGCCAATCTGGCAGTATGCTGCAGCTGCTGGAACATGACTGCCAGATTGGTGTCCTTCTTGAGCATCCCCTCTGTCTGCTCTCACGCTACTGCCTTCCTCTAGCTGGGTTTCATCATCAGACCCTTCGAAACGCTGGGCATCCTCCTGGAGCATGTACCCAACACTGTGCTGAAACAGTTCGGGGGACTCCTCAGGAGGAGGACATGGTGGGTCTAGGGAAGGAGTGACTGATGATTTGTCTGACATTGATACCAGGGAAGACGACGCTTTGGCAGCTGCTTTTCCAGTACCCTGAGCCTGGGTGAGAGAGGATGAGGAGGAGGAGGAGGGCTTGGTCATCCACTCTACCAAGTCTTCGGCATGATGTGGCTCAACATGTCCAGCTGCCGAAAAGAAGGACAAGCGTGTCCCATGGCCATGTGCTGATGACAATGCACCGCGTCCACGACCAGCACTGTTGCCCCCAGACACAGAGCCTGCTTGCCCTCTTTTATTGCCTCCTGACTGTCTGCCTCTCCTTGTTTGCCTTCCAGACATTCTAATAGATGGCCTGCAGGGAGATGGGAAAAAAGCAATAAGGGCTACCTTCAGGTGTCCTTCTCTGTCCCTTGAAACAAGGACTTTCACAGTGAAAGAAACTGACACTGTCCCTACCTAGAGTTTTCTGTCCCTAGAATAAATGTTTTTTTTAATCACAATATAGCACAAGGACAATTCACTCAATGTCTCTCCAGGTCCCTGGAAACAAGGACTTGCAGAGTGAAAGAAACTGACACTGTCCCTACCTAGAGTTTTCTGTCCCTAGAATAAATGTTTTTTTTAAGCACAATATAGCACAAGGAAAATTAACTCACTGTCCTTACAGGTCCCTGGAAACAAGGACTTGCAGAGTGAAAAAAAAAAAACACTCTCCCTACCTACAGTTTTCTGTCCCTAGAAAAAATGTTTTTTTTAAGCACAATATAGCACAAGGACAATTAACTCACTGTCCTTACAGGTCCCTGGAAACAAGGACTTGCAGAGTGAAAGAAAAAAAACACTCTCCCTACCTACAGTTTTCTGTCCCTAGAAAAAATGTTTTTTTTAATCACAATATAGCACAAGGAAAATTAACTCACTGTCCTTACAGGTCCCTGGAAACAAGGACTTGCAGAGTGAAAGAAACTGACACTGTCCCTACCTAGAGTTTTCTGTCCCTAGAATAAATGTTTTTTTTAAGCACAATATAGCACAAGGACAATTAACTCACTGTCCTTACAGGTCCCTGGAAACAAGGACTTGCAGAGTGAAAGAAAAAAAACACTCTCCCTACCTACAGTTTTCTGTCCCTAGAAAAAATGTTTTTTTTAAGCACAATATAGCACAAGGAAAATTAACTCACTGTCCTTACAGGTCCCTGGAAACAAGGACTTGCAGAGTGAAAGAAAAAAAACACTCTCCCTACCTACAGTTTTCTGTCCCTAGAAAAAATGTTTTTTTTAATCACAATATAGCACAAGGAAAATTAACTCACTGTCCTTACAGGTCCCTGGAAACAAGGACTTGCAGAGTGAAAGAAAAAAAACACTCTCCCTACCTACAGTTTTCTGTCCCTAGAAAAAATGTTTTTTTTAATCACAATATAGCACAAGGAAAATTAACTCACTGTCCTTACAGGTCCCTGGAAACAAGGACTTGCAGAGTGAAAGAAACTGACACTGTCCCTACCTAGAGTTTTCTGTCCCTAGAATAAATGTTTTTTTTAATCACAATATAGCACAAGGAAAATTAACTCACTGTCCTTACAGGTCCCTGGAAACAAGGACTTGCAGAGTGAAAGAAACTGACACTGTCCCTACCTAGAGTTTTCTGTCCCTAGAATAAATGTTTTTTTTAAGCACAATATAGCACAAGGACAATTAACTCACTGTCCTTACAGGTCCCTGGAAACAAGGACTTGCAGAGTGAAAGAAACTGACACTGTCCCTACCTAGAGTTTTCTGTCCCTAGAATAAATGTTTTTTTTAAGCACAATATAGCACAAGGAAAATTAACTCACTGTCCTTACAGGTCCCTGGAAACAAGGACTTGCAGAGTGAAAGAAAAAAAACACTCTCCCTACCTACAGTTTTCTGTCCCTAGAAAAAATGTTTTTTTTAATCACAATATAGCACAAGGAAAATTAACTCACTGTCCTTACAGGTCCCTGGAAACAAGGACTTGCAGAGTGAAAGAAACTGACACTGTCCCTACCTAGAGTTTTCTGTCCCTAGAATAAATGTTTTTTTTAAGCACAATATAGCACAAGGACAATTAACTCACTGTCCTTACAGGTCCCTGGAAACAAGGACTTGCAGAGTGAAAGAAAAAAAACACTCTCCCTACCTACAGTTTTCTGTCCCTAGAAAAAATGTTTTTTTTAATCACAATATAGCACAAGGAAAATTAACTCACTGTCCTTACAGGTCCCTGGAAACAAGGACTTGCAGAGTGAAAGAAACTGACACTGTCCCTACCTAGAGTTTTCTGTCCCTAGAATAAATGTTTTTTTTAATCACAATATAGCACAAGGAAAATTAACTCACTGTCCTTACAGGTCCCTGGAAACAAGGACTTGCAGAGTGAAAGAAACTGACACTGTCCCTACCTAGAGTTTTCTGTCCCTAGAATAAATGTTTTTTTTAAGCACAATATAGCACAAGGACAATTAACTCACTGTCCTTACAGGTCCCTGGAAACAAGGACTTGCAGAGTGAAAGAAAAAAAACACTCTCCCTACCTACAGTTTTCTGTCCCTAGAAAAAATGTTTTTTTTAAGCACAATATAGCACAAGGAAAATTAACTCACTGTCCTTACAGGTCCCTGGAAACAAGGACTTGCAGAGTGAAAGAAACTGACACTGTCCCTACCTAGAGTTTTCTGTCCCTAGAATAAATGTTTTTTTTAATCACAATATAGCACAAGGAAAATTAACTCACTGTCCTTACAGGTCCCTGGAAACAAGGACTTGCAGAGTGAAAGAAACTGACACTGTCCCTACCTAGAGTTTTCTGTCCCTAGAATAAATGTTTTTTTTAAGCACAATATAGCACAAGGACAATTAACTCACTGTCCTTACAGGTCCCTGGAAACAAGGACTTGCAGAGTGAAAGAAACTGACACTGTCCCTACCTAGAGTTTTCTGTCCCTAGAATAAATGTTTTTTTTAAGCACAATATAGCACAAGGAAAATTAACTCACTGTCCTTACAGGTCCCTGGAAACAAGGACTTGCAGAGTGAAAGAAACTGACACTGTCCCTACCTAGAGTTTTCTGTCCCTAGAATAAATGGTTTTTTTAAGCACAATATAGCACAAGGAAAATTAACTCACTGTCCTTACAGGTCCCTGGAAACAAGGACTTGCAGAGTGAAAGAAAAAAAACACTCTCCCTACCTACAGTTTTCTGTCCCTAGAAAAAATGTTTTTTTTAATCACAATATAGCACAAGGAAAATTAACTCACTGTCCTTACAGGTCCCTGGAAACAAGGACTTGCAGAGTGAAAGAAACTGACACTGTCCCTACCTAGAGTTTTCTGTCCCTAGAATAAATGTTTTTTTTAATCACAATATAGCACAAGGAAAATTAACTCACTGTCCTTACAGGTCCCTGGAAACAAGGACTTGCAGAGTGAAAGAAACTGACACTGTCCCTACCTAGAGTTTTCTGTCCCTAGAATAAATGTTTTTTTTAAGCACAATATAGCACAAGGACAATTAACTCACTGTCCTTACAGGTCCCTGGAAACAAGGACTTGCAGAGTGAAAGAAACTGACACTGTCCCTACCTAGAGTTTTCTGTCCCTAGAATAAATGTTTTTTTTAAGCACAATATAGCACAAGGAAAATTAACTCACTGTCCTTACAGGTCCCTGGAAACAAGGACTTGCAGAGTGAAAGAAAAAAAACACTCTCCCTACCTACAGTTTTCTGTCCCTAGAAAAAATGTTTTTTTTAATCACAATATAGCACAAGGAAAATTAACTCACTGTCCTTACAGGTCCCTGGAAACAAGGACTTGCAGAGTGAAAGAAACTGACACTGTCCCTACCTAGAGTTTTCTGTCCCTAGAATAAATGTTTTTTTTAAGCACAATATAGCACAAGGACAATTAACTCACTGTCCTTACAGGTCCCTGGAAACAAGGACTTGCAGAGTGAAAGAAAAAAAACACTCTCCCTACCTACAGTTTTCTGTCCCTAGAAAAAATGTTTTTTTTAATCACAATATAGCACAAGGAAAATTAACTCACTGTCCTTACAGGTCCCTGGAAACAAGGACTTGCAGAGTGAAAGAAACTGACACTGTCCCTACCTAGAGTTTTCTGTCCCTAGAATAAATGTTTTTTTTAATCACAATATAGCACAAGGAAAATTAACTCACTGTCCTTACAGGTCCCTGGAAACAAGGACTTGCAGAGTGAAAGAAACTGACACTGTCCCTACCTAGAGTTTTCTGTCCCTAGAATAAATGTTTTTTTTAAGCACAATATAGCACAAGGACAATTAACTCACTGTCCTTACAGGTCCCTGGAAACAAGGACTTGCAGAGTGAAAGAAAAAAAACACTCTCCCTACCTACAGTTTTCTGTCCCTAGAAAAAATGTTTTTTTTAAGCACAATATAGCACAAGGAAAATTAACTCACTGTCCTTACAGGTCCCTGGAAACAAGGACTTGCAGAGTGAAAGAAACTGACACTGTCCCTACCTAGAGTTTTCTGTCCCTAGAATAAATGTTTTTTTTAATCACAATATAGCACAAGGAAAATTAACTCACTGTCCTTACAGGTCCCTGGAAACAAGGACTTGCAGAGTGAAAGAAACTGACACTGTCCCTACCTAGAGTTTTCTGTCCCTAGAATAAATGTTTTTTTTAAGCACAATATAGCACAAGGACAATTAACTCACTGTCCTTACAGGTCCCTGGAAACAAGGACTTGCAGAGTGAAAGAAACTGACACTGTCCCTACCTAGAGTTTTCTGTCCCTAGAATAAATGTTTTTTTTAAGCACAATATAGCACAAGGAAAATTAACTCACTGTCCTTACAGGTCCCTGGAAACAAGGACTTGCAGAGTGAAAGAAACTGACACTGTCCCTACCTAGAGTTTTCTGTCCCTAGAATAAATGTTTTTTTTAAGCACAATATAGCACAAGGAAAATTAACTCACTGTCCTTACAGGTCCCTGGAAACAAGGACTTGCAGAGTGAAAGAAAAAAAACACTCTCCCTACCTACAGTTTTCTGTCCCTAGAAAAAATGTTTTTTTTAATCACAATATAGCACAAGGAAAATTAACTCACTGTCCTTACAGGTCCCTGGAAACAAGGACTTGCAGAGTGAAAGAAACTGACACTGTCCCTACCTAGAGTTTTCTGTCCCTAGAATAAATGTTTTTTTTAATCACAATATAGCACAAGGAAAATTAACTCACTGTCCTTACAGGTCCCTGGAAACAAGGACTTGCAGAGTGAAAGAAACTGACACTGTCCCTACCTAGAGTTTTCTGTCCCTAGAATAAATGTTTTTTTTAAGCACAATATAGCACAAGGACAATTAACTCACTGTCCTTACAGGTCCCTGGAAACAAGGACTTGCAGAGTGAAAGAAACTGACACTGTCCCTACCTAGAGTTTTCTGTCCCTAGAATAAATGTTTTTTTTAAGCACAATATAGCACAAGGAAAATTAACTCACTGTCCTTACAGGTCCCTGGAAACAAGGACTTGCAGAGTGAAAGAAAAAAAACACTCTCCCTACCTACAGTTTTCTGTCCCTAGAAAAAATGTTTTTTTTAATCACAATATAGCACAAGGAAAATTAACTCACTGTCCTTACAGGTCCCTGGAAACAAGGACTTGCAGAGTGAAAGAAACTGACACTGTCCCTACCTAGAGTTTTCTGTCCCTAGAATAAATGTTTTTTTTAAGCACAATATAGCACAAGGACAATTAACTCACTGTCCTTACAGGTCCCTGGAAACAAGGACTTGCAGAGTGAAAGAAAAAAAACACTCTCCCTACCTACAGTTTTCTGTCCCTAGAAAAAATGTTTTTTTTAATCACAATATAGCACAAGGAAAATTAACTCACTGTCCTTACAGGTCCCTGGAAACAAGGACTTGCAGAGTGAAAGAAACTGACACTGTCCCTACCTAGAGTTTTCTGTCCCTAGAATAAATGTTTTTTTTAATCACAATATAGCACAAGGAAAATTAACTCACTGTCCTTACAGGTCCCTGGAAACAAGGACTTGCAGAGTGAAAGAAACTGACACTGTCCCTACCTAGAGTTTTCTGTCCCTAGAATAAATGTTTTTTTTAAGCACAATATAGCACAAGGACAATTAACTCACTGTCCTTACAGGTCCCTGGAAACAAGGACTTGCAGAGTGAAAGAAAAAAAACACTCTCCCTACCTACAGTTTTCTGTCCCTAGAAAAAATGTTTTTTTTAAGCACAATATAGCACAAGGAAAATTAACTCACTGTCCTTACAGGTCCCTGGAAACAAGGACTTGCAGAGTGAAAGAAACTGACACTGTCCCTACCTAGAGTTTTCTGTCCCTAGAATAAATGTTTTTTTTAATCACAATATAGCACAAGGAAAATTAACTCACTGTCCTTACAGGTCCCTGGAAACAAGGACTTGCAGAGTGAAAGAAACTGACACTGTCCCTACCTAGAGTTTTCTGTCCCTAGAATAAATGTTTTTTTTAAGCACAATATAGCACAAGGACAATTAACTCACTGTCCTTACAGGTCCCTGGAAACAAGGACTTGCAGAGTGAAAGAAACTGACACTGTCCCTACCTAGAGTTTTCTGTCCCTAGAATAAATGTTTTTTTTAAGCACAATATAGCACAAGGAAAATTAACTCACTGTCCTTACAGGTCCCTGGAAACAAGGACTTGCAGAGTGAAAGAAACTGACACTGTCCCTACCTAGAGTTTTCTGTCCCTAGAATAAATGTTTTTTTTAAGCACAATATAGCACAAGGAAAATTAACTCACTGTCCTTACAGGTCCCTGGAAACAAGGACTTGCAGAGTGAAAGAAAAAAAACACTCTCCCTACCTACAGTTTTCTGTCCCTAGAAAAAATGTTTTTTTTAATCACAATATAGCACAAGGAAAATTAACTCACTGTCCTTACAGGTCCCTGGAAACAAGGACTTGCAGAGTGAAAGAAACTGACACTGTCCCTACCTAGAGTTTTCTGTCCCTAGAATAAATGTTTTTTTTAAGCACAATATAGCACAAGGACAATTAACTCACTGTCCTTACAGGTCCCTGGAAACAAGGACTTGCAGAGTGAAAGAAACTGACACTGTCCCTACCTAGAGTTTTCTGTCCCTAGAATAAATGGTTTTTTTAAGCACAATATAGCACAAGGACAATTAACTCACTGTCCTTACAGGTCCCTGGAAACAAGGACTTGCAGAGTGAAAGAAAAAAAACACTCTCCCTACCTACAGTTTTCTGTCCCTAGAAAAAATGTTTTTTTTAAGCACAATATAGCACAAGGAAAATTAACTCACTGTCCTTACAGGTCCCTGGAAACAAGGACTTGCAGAGTGAAAGAAACTGACACTGTCCCTACCTAGAGTTTTCTGTCCCTAGAATAAATGTTTTTTTTAATCACAATATAGCACAAGGACAATTAACTCACTGTCCTTACAGGTCCCTGGAAACAAGGACTTGCAGAGTGAAAGAAACTGACACTGTCCCTACCTAGAGTTTTCTGTCCCTAGAATAAATGTTTTTTTTAAGCACAATATAGCACAAGGACAATTAACTCACTGTCCTTACAGGTCCCTGGAAACAAGGACTTGCAGAGTGAAAGAAACTGACACTGTCCCTACCTAGAGTTTTCTGTCCCTAGAATAAATGTTTTTTTTAAGCACACTATAGCAGAAGCACAAAACACACTGACACTCTCCCTACCTATCCTTCTCTTTCCCTAAACTAAAGGAATCCAGGTTAAGCAAGAAAGAAATAACAGTCACTGTCCCTGCCTATGCTACTCTATCCCTGCTCCGGAACACACTACACTAGGCCGCCGTGCTGGCGGCCTTTTATAGTGTGGGGCGTGTACTAAACACCCTCAGCAATAATTGGCCACAGGCATCCTGCCTGTGGCCAATCATTGCTCTCCTCGCTGCCGGCGCTGTGATTGGCCAAGCATGCGGGGTCACAGTGCATGCTTGGCCAATCACAGCGCCTGGATGACACTGCGATGGCGTAGTGCATTGTGGGCCGTTCGCGTCACTCGAATTTGGCGCGAACGGCCCAAATCGTTCGATCTTCGTCGAACGATCGAACAGCCAATGTTCGAGTCGAACGTATGTTCGACTCGAACACGAAGCTCATCCCTAATGATGAGTCTGACATTGATACCAGGGAAGAGGACGCTTTGGCAGCTGCTTTGCCAGTACCCTGAGCCTGGGTGAGAGAGGATGAGGAGGAGGAGGAGGGCTTGGTCATCCACTCTACCAAGTCTTCGGCATGATGTGGCTCAACATGTCCAGCTGCCGAAAAGAAGGACAAGCGTGTCCCATGGCCATGTGCTGATGACAATGCACCGCGTCCACGACCAGCACTGTTGCCCCCAGACACAGAGCCTGCTTGCCCTCTTTTATTGCCTCCTGACTGTATGCCTCTCCTTGTTTGCCTTCCAGACATTCTAATAGATGGCCTGCAGGGAGATGGGAAAAAAGCAATAAGGGCTACCTTCAGGTGTCCTTCTCTGTCCCTTTACTTAAGGATTTCTAAATATGGTTGAGGATGATTGCTTTTGCACAGAATAGCACAACGACAATTTCCCTGACTGTCCAAAAAACAAGGATTTCAAAGATGGTTGATGATCAATGCTTTAGCACACTATAGCACAAGGAGAATTCACTCACTGTCCTTCCCAGTCCCTAGAAACAAGGACTTGCACAGTGAAAGAAACTGACACTCTCCCTACCTACAGTTTTCTGTCCCTAGAAAAAATGTTTTTTTTAAGCACACTATAGCACAAGGAGAATTCACTCACTGTCCTTCCCAGTCCCTAGAAACAAGGACTTGCACAGTGAAAGAAACTGACACTCTCCCTACCTACAGTTTTCTGTCCCTAGAAAAAATGTTTTTTTTAAGCACACTATAGCACAAGGAGAATTCACTCGCTGTCCTTCCCAGTCCCTAGAAACAAGGACTTGCACAGTGAAAGAAACTGACACTCTCCCTACCTACAGTTTTCTGTCCCTAGAAAAAATGTTTTTTTTAAGCACACTATAGCACAAGGAGAATTCACTCACTGTCCTTTCCAGTCCCTAGAAACAAGGACTTGCACAGTGAAAGAAACTGACACTCTCCCTACCTACAGTTTTCTGTCCCTAGAAAAAATGTTTTTTTTAAGCACACTATAGCACAAGGAGAATTCACTCACTGTCCTTCCCAGTCCCTAGAAACAAGGACTTGCACAGTGAAAGAAACTGACACTCTCCCTACCTACAGTTTTCTGTCCCTAGAAAAAATGTTTTTTTTAAGCACACTATAGCACAAGGAGAATTCACTCACTGTCCTTCCCAGTCCCTAGAAACAAGGACTTGCACAGTGAAAGAAACTGACACTCTCCCTACCTAGAGTTTTCTGTCCCTAGAAAAAATGTTTTTTTTTTAAGCACACTATAGCACAAGGAGAATTCACTCACTGTCCTTCCCAGTCCCTAGAAACAAGGACTTGCACAGTGAAAGAAACTGACACTCTCCCTACCTACAGTTTTCTGTCCCTAGAAAAAATGTTTTTTTTAAGCACACTATAGCACAAGGAGAATTCACTCACTGTCCTTCCCAGTCCCTAGAAACAAGGACTTGCACAGTGAAAGAAACTGACACTCTCCCTACCTAGAGTTTTCTGTCCCTAGAAAAAATGTTTTTTTTAAGCACACTATAGCACAAGGAGAATTCACTCACTGTCCTTCCCAGTCCCTAGAAACAAGGACTTGCACAGTGAAAGAAACTGACACTCTCCCTACCTAGAGTTTTCTGTCCCTAGAAAAAATGTTTTTTTTAAGCACACTATAGCACAAGGAGAATTCACTCACTGTCCTTCCCAGTCCCTAGAAACAAGGACTTGCACAGTGAAAGAAACTGACACTCTCCCTACCTACAGTTTTCTGTCCCTAGAAAAAATGTTTTTTTTAAGCACACTATAGCACAAGGAGAATTCACTCACTGTCCTTCCCAGTCCCTAGAAACAAGGACTTGCACAGTGAAAGAAACTGACACTCTCCCTACCTAGAGTTTTCTGTCCCTAGAAAAAATGTTTTTTTTAAGCACACTATAACACAAGGAGAATTCACTCACTGTCCTTCCCAGTCCCTAGAAACAAGGACTTGCACAGTGAAAGAAACTGACACTCTCCCTACCTACAGTTTTCTGTCCCTAGAAAAAATGTTTTTTTTAAGCACACTATAGCACAAGGAGAATTCACTCACTGTCCTTCCCAGTCCCTAGAAACAAGGACTTGCACAGTGAAAGAAACTGACACTCTCCCTACCTACAGTTTTCTGTCCCTAGAAAAAATGTTTTTTTTAAGCACACTATAGCACAAGGAGAATTCACTCACTGTCCTTCCCAGTCCCTAGAAACAAGGACTTGCACAGTGAAAGAAACTGACACTCTCCCTACCTAGAGTTTTCTGTCCCTAGAAAAAATGTTTTTTTTAAGCACACTATAGCACAAGGAGAATTCACTCACTGTCCTTCCCAGTCCCTAGAAACAAGGACTTGCACAGTGAAAGAAACTGACACTCTCCCTACCTACAGTTTTCTGTCCCTAGAAAAAATGTTTTTTTTAAGCACACTATAGCACAAGGAGAATTCACTCACTGTCCTTCCCAGTCCCTAGAAACAAGGACTTGCACAGTGAAAGAAACTGACACTCTCCCTACCTAGAGTTTTCTGTCCCTAGAAAAAATGTTTTTTTTAAGCAAACTATAGCACAAGGAGAATTCACTCACTGTCCTTCCCAGTCCCTAGAAACAAGGACTTGCACAGTGAAAGAAACTGACACTCTCCCTACCTACAGTTTTCTGTCCCTAGAAAAAATGTTTTTTTTAAGCACACTATAGCACAAGGAGAATTCACTCACTGTCCTTCCCAGTCCCTAGAAACAAGGACTTGCACAGTGAAAGAAACTGACACTCTCCCTACCTACAGTTTTCTGTCCCTAGAAAAAATGTTTTTTTTAAGCACACTATAGCACAAGGAGAATTCACTCACTGTCCTTCCCAGTCCCTAGAAACAAGGACTTGCACAGTGAAAGAAACTGACACTCTCCCTACCTACAGTTTTCTGTCCCTAGAAAAAATGTTTTTTTTAAGCACACTATAGCACAAGGAGAATTCACTCACTGTCCTTCCCAGTCCCTAGAAACAAGGACTTGCACAGTGAAAGAAACTGACACTCTCCCTACCTACAGTTTTCTGTCCCTAGAAAAAATGTTTTTTTTAAGCACACTATAGCACAAGGAGAATTCACTCACTGTCCTTCCCAGTCCCTAGAAACAAGGACTTGCACAGTGAAAGAAACTGACACTCTCCCTACCTACAGTTTTCTGTCCCTAGAAAAAATGTTTTTTTTAAGCACACTATAGCACAAGGAGAATTCACTCACTGTCCTTCCCAGTCCCTAGAAACAAGGACTTGCACAGTGAAAGAAACTGACACTCTCCCTACCTAGAGTTTTCTGTCCCTAGAAAAAATGTTTTTTTTAAGCACACTATAGCACAAGGAGAATTCACTCACTGTCCTTCCCAGTCCCTAGAAACAAGGACTTGCACAGTGAAAGAAACTGACACTCTCCCTACCTAGAGTTTTCTGTCCCTAGAAAAAATGTTTTTTTTAAGCACACTATAGCACAAGGAGAATTCACTCACTGTCCTTCCCAGTCCCTAGAAACAAGGACTTGCACAGTGAAAGAAACTGACACTCTCCCTACCTACAGTTTTCTGTCCCTAGAAAAAATGTTTTTTTTAAGCACACTATAGCACAAGGAGAATTCACTCACTGTCCTTCCCAGTCCCTAGAAACAAGGACTTGCACAGTGAAAGAAACTGACACTCTCCCTACCTAGAGTTTTCTGTCCCTAGAAAAAATGTTTTTTTTAAGCACACTATAGCACAAGGAGAATTCACTCACTGTCCTTCCCAGTCCCTAGAAACAAGGACTTGCACAGTGAAAGAAACTGACACTCTCCCTACCTAGAGTTTTCTGTCCCTAGAAAAAATGTTTTTTTTAAGCACACTATAGCACAAGGAGAATTCACTCACTGTCCTTCCCAGTCCCTAGAAACAAGGACTTGCACAGTGAAAGAAACTGACACTCTCCCTACCTAGAGTTTTCTGTCCCTAGAAAAAATGTTTTTTTTAAGCACACTATAGCACAAGGAGAATTCACTCACTGTCCTTCCCAGTCCCTAGAAACAAGGACTTGCACAGTGAAAGAAACTGACACTCTCCCTACCTAGAGTTTTCTGTCCCTAGAAAAAATGTTTTTTTTAAGCACACTATAGCACAAGGAGAATTCACTCACTGTCCTTCCCAGTCCCTAGAAACAAGGACTTGCACAGTGAAAGAAACTGACACTCTCCCTACCTACAGTTTTCTGTCCCTAGAAAAAATGTTTTTTTTAAGCACACTATAGCACAAGGAGAATTCACTCACTGTCCTTCCCAGTCCCTAGAAACAAGGACTTGCACAGTGAAAGAAACTGACACTCTCCCTACCTAGAGTTTTCTGTCCCTAGAAAAAATGTTTTTTTTAAGCACACTATAGCACAAGGAGAATTCACTCACTGTCCTTCCCAGTCCCTAGAAACAAGGACTTGCACAGTGAAAGAAACTGACACTCTCCCTACCTAGAGTTTTCTGTCCCTAGAAAAAATGTTTTTTTTAAGCACACTATAGCACAAGGAGAATTCACTCACTGTCCTTCCCAGTCCCTAGAAACAAGGACTTGCACAGTGAAAGAAACTGACACTCTCCCTACCTACAGTTTTCTGTCCCTAGAAAAAATGTTTTTTTTAAGCACACTATAGCACAAGGAGAATTCACTCACTGTCCTTCCCAGTCCCTAGAAACAAGGACTTGCACAGTGAAAGAAACTGACACTCTCCCTACCTAGAGTTTTCTGTCCCTAGAAAAAATGTTTTTTTTAAGCACACTATAGCACAAGGAGAATTCACTCACTGTCCTTCCCAGTCCCTAGAAACAAGGACTTGCACAGTGAAAGAAACTGACACTCTCCCTACCTACAGTTTTCTGTCCCTAGAAAAAATGTTTTTTTTAAGCACACTATAGCACAAGGAGAATTCACTCACTGTCCTTCCCAGTCCCTAGAAACAAGGACTTACAGAGTGAAAGAAACTGACACTCTCCCTACCTACAGTTTTCTGTCCCTAGAAAAAATGTTTTTTTTAAGCACACTATAGCACAAGGAGAATTCACTCACTGTCCTTCCCAGTCCCTAGAAACAAGGACTTGCACAGTGAAAGAAACTGACACTCTCCCTACCTAGAGTTTTCTGTCCCTAGAAAAAATGTTTTTTTTAAGCACACTATAGCACAAGGAGAATTCACTCACTGTCCTTCCCAGTCCCTAGAAACAAGGACTTGCACAGTGAAAGAAACTGACACTCTCCCTACCTACAGTTTTCTGTCCCTAGAAAAAATGTTTTTTTTAAGCACACTATAGCACAAGGAGAATTCACTCACTGTCCTTCCCAGTCCCTAGAAACAAGGACTTGCACAGTGAAAGAAACTGACACTCTCCCTACCTAGAGTTTTCTGTCCCTAGAAAAAATGTTTTTTTTAAGCAAACTATAGCACAAGGAGAATTCACTCACTGTCCTTCCCAGTCCCTAGAAACAAGGACTTGCACAGTGAAAGAAACTGACACTCTCCCTACCTACAGTTTTCTGTCCCTAGAAAAAATGTTTTTTTTAAGCACACTATAGCACAAGGAGAATTCACTCACTGTCCTTCCCAGTCCCTAGAAACAAGGACTTGCACAGTGAAAGAAACTGACACTCTCCCTACCTACAGTTTTCTGTCCCTAGAAAAAATGTTTTTTTTAAGCACACTATAGCACAAGGAGAATTCACTCACTGTCCTTCCCAGTCCCTAGAAACAAGGACTTGCACAGTGAAAGAAACTGACACTCTCCCTACCTACAGTTTTCTGTCCCTAGAAAAAATGTTTTTTTTAAGCACACTATAGCACAAGGAGAATTCACTCACTGTCCTTCCCAGTCCCTAGAAACAAGGACTTGCACAGTGAAAGAAACTGACACTCTCCCTACCTACAGTTTTCTGTCCCTAGAAAAAATGTTTTTTTTAAGCACACTATAGCACAAGGAGAATTCACTCACTGTCCTTCCCAGTCCCTAGAAACAAGGACTTGCACAGTGAAAGAAACTGACACTCTCCCTACCTAGAGTTTTCTGTCCCTAGAAAAAATGTTTTTTTTAAGCACACTATAGCACAAGGAGAATTCACTCACTGTCCTTCCCAGTCCCTAGAAACAAGGACTTGCACAGTGAAAGAAACTGACACTCTCCCTACCTAGAGTTTTCTGTCCCTAGAAAAAATGTTTTTTTTAAGCACACTATAGCACAAGTAGAATTCACTCACTGTCCTTCCCGGTCCCTAGAAACAAGGACTTGCACAGTGAAAGAAACTGACACTCTCCCTACCTAGAGTTTTCTGTCCCTAGAAAAAATGTTTTTTTTAAGCACACTATAGCACAAGGAGAATTCACTCACTGTCCTTCCCAGTCCCTAGAAACAAGGACTTGCACAGTGAAAGAAACTGACACTCTCCCTACCTACAGTTTTCTGTCCCTAGAAAAAATGTTTTTTTTAAGCACACTATAGCACAAGGAGAATTCACTCACTGTCCTTCCCAGTCCCTAGAAACAAGGACTTGCACAGTGAAAGAAACTGACACTCTCCCTACCTAGAGTTTTCTGTCCCTAGAAAAAATGTTTTTTTTAAGCACACTATAGCACAAGGAGAATTCACTCACTGTCCTTCCCAGTCCCTAGAAACAAGGACTTGCACAGTGAAAGAAACTGACACTCTCCCTACCTAGAGTTTTCTGTCCCTAGAAAAAATGTTTTTTTTAAGCACACTATAGCACAAGGAGAATTCACTCACTGTCCTTCCCAGTCCCTAGAAACAAGGACTTGCACAGTGAAAGAAACTGACACTCTCCCTACCTACAGTTTTCTGTCCCTAGAAAAAATGTTTTTTTTAAGCACACTATAGCACAAGGAGAATTCACTCACTGTCCTTCCCAGTCCCTAGAAACAAGGACTTGCACAGTGAAAGAAACTGACACTCTCCCTACCTAGAGTTTTCTGTCCCTAGAAAAAATGTTTTTTTTAAGCACACTATAGCACAAGGAGAATTCACTCACTGTCCTTCCCAGTCCCTAGAAACAAGGACTTGCACAGTGAAAGAAACTGACACTCTCCCTACCTAGAGTTTTCTGTCCCTAGAAAAAATGTTTTTTTTAAGCACACTATAGCACAAGGAGAATTCACTCACTGTCCTTCCCAGTCCCTAGAAACAAGGACTTGCACAGTGAAAGAAACTGACACTCTCCCTACCTACAGTTTTCTGTCCCTAGAAAAAATGTTTTTTTTAAGCACACTATAGCACAAGGAGAATTCACTCACTGTCCTTCCCAGTCCCTAGAAACAAGGACTTGCACAGTGAAAGAAACTGACACTCTCCCTACCTAGAGTTTTCTGTCCCTAGAAAAAATGTTTTTTTTAAGCACACTATAGCACAAGGAGAATTCACTCACTGTCCTTCCCAGTCCCTAGAAACAAGGACTTGCACAGTGAAAGAAACTGACACTCTCCCTACCTAGAGTTTTCTGTCCCTAGAAAAAATGTTTTTTTTAAGCACACTATAGCACAAGGAGAATTCACTCACTGTCCTTCCCAGTCCCTAGAAACAAGGACTTGCACAGTGAAAGAAACTGACACTCTCCCTACCTAGAGTTTTCTGTCCCTAGAAAAAATGTTTTTTTTAAGCACACTATAGCACAAGGAGAATTCACTCACTGTCCTTCCCAGTCCCTAGAAACAAGGACTTGCACAGTGAAAGAAACTGACACTCTCCCTACCTAGAGTTTTCTGTCCCTAGAAAAAATGTTTTTTTTAAGCACACTATAGCACAAGGAGAATTCACTCACTGTCCTTCCCAGTCCCTAGAAACAAGGACTTGCACAGTGAAAGAAACTGACACTCTCCCTACCTACAGTTTTCTGTCCCTAGAAAAAATGTTTTTTTTAAGCACACTATAGCACAAGGAGAATTCACTCACTGTCCTTCCCAGTCCCTAGAAACAAGGACTTGCACAGTGAAAGAAACTGACACTCTCCCTACCTAGAGTTTTCTGTCCCTAGAAAAAATGTTTTTTTTAAGCACACTATAGCACAAGGAGAATTCACTCACTGTCCTTCCCAGTCCCTAGAAACAAGGACTTGCACAGTGAAAGAAACTGACACTCTCCCTACCTAGAGTTTTCTGTCCCTAGAAAAAATGTTTTTTTTAAGCACACTATAGCACAAGGAGAATTCACTCACTGTCCTTCCCAGTCCCTAGAAACAAGGACTTGCACAGTGAAAGAAACTGACACTCTCCCTACCTACAGTTTTCTGTCCCTAGAAAAAATGTTTTTTTTAAGCACACTATAGCACAAGGAGAATTCACTCACTGTCCTTCCCAGTCCCTAGAAACAAGGACTTGCACAGTGAAAGAAACTGACACTCTCCCTACCTAGAGTTTTCTGTCCCTAGAAAAAATGTTTTTTTTAAGCACACTATAGCACAAGGAGAATTCACTCACTGTCCTTCCCAGTCCCTAGAAACAAGGACTTGCACAGTGAAAGAAACTGACACTCTCCCTACCTACAGTTTTCTGTCCCTAGAAAAAATGTTTTTTTTAAGCACACTATAGCACAAGGAGAATTCACTCACTGTCCTTCCCAGTCCCTAGAAACAAGGACTTACAGAGTGAAAGAAACTGACACTCTCCCTACCTACAGTTTTCTGTCCCTAGAAAAAATGTTTTTTTTAAGCACACTATAGCACAAGGAGAATTCACTCACTGTCCTTCCCAGTCCCTAGAAACAAGGACTTGCACAGTGAAAGAAACTGACACTCTCCCTACCTAGAGTTTTCTGTCCCTAGAAAAAATGTTTTTTTTAAGCACACTATAGCACAAGGAGAATTCACTCACTGTCCTTCCCAGTCCCTAGAAACAAGGACTTGCACAGTGAAAGAAACTGACACTCTCCCTACCTACAGTTTTCTGTCCCTAGAAAAAATGTTTTTTTTAAGCACACTATAGCACAAGGAGAATTCACTCACTGTCCTTCCCAGTCCCTAGAAACAAGGACTTGCACAGTGAAAGAAACTGACACTCTCCCTACCTAGAGTTTTCTGTCCCTAGAAAAAATGTTTTTTTTAAGCAAACTATAGCACAAGGAGAATTCACTCACTGTCCTTCCCAGTCCCTAGAAACAAGGACTTGCACAGTGAAAGAAACTGACACTCTCCCTACCTACAGTTTTCTGTCCCTAGAAAAAATGTTTTTTTTAAGCACACTATAGCACAAGGAGAATTCACTCACTGTCCTTCCCAGTCCCTAGAAACAAGGACTTGCACAGTGAAAGAAACTGACACTCTCCCTACCTACAGTTTTCTGTCCCTAGAAAAAATGTTTTTTTTAAGCACACTATAGCACAAGGAGAATTCACTCACTGTCCTTCCCAGTCCCTAGAAACAAGGACTTGCACAGTGAAAGAAACTGACACTCTCCCTACCTACAGTTTTCTGTCCCTAGAAAAAATGTTTTTTTTAAGCACACTATAGCACAAGGAGAATTCACTCACTGTCCTTCCCAGTCCCTAGAAACAAGGACTTGCACAGTGAAAGAAACTGACACTCTCCCTACCTACAGTTTTCTGTCCCTAGAAAAAATGTTTTTTTTAAGCACACTATAGCACAAGGAGAATTCACTCACTGTCCTTCCCAGTCCCTAGAAACAAGGACTTGCACAGTGAAAGAAACTGACACTCTCCCTACCTAGAGTTTTCTGTCCCTAGAAAAAATGTTTTTTTTAAGCACACTATAGCACAAGGAGAATTCACTCACTGTCCTTCCCAGTCCCTAGAAACAAGGACTTGCACAGTGAAAGAAACTGACACTCTCCCTACCTAGAGTTTTCTGTCCCTAGAAAAAATGTTTTTTTTAAGCACACTATAGCACAAGGAGAATTCACTCACTGTCCTTCCCGGTCCCTAGAAACAAGGACTTGCACAGTGAAAGAAACTGACACTCTCCCTACCTAGAGTTTTCTGTCCCTAGAAAAAATGTTTTTTTTAAGCACACTATAGCACAAGGAGAATTCACTCACTGTCCTTCCCAGTCCCTAGAAACAAGGACTTGCACAGTGAAAGAAACTGACACTCTCCCTACCTACAGTTTTCTGTCCCTAGAAAAAATGTTTTTTTTAAGCACACTATAGCACAAGGAGAATTCACTCACTGTCCTTCCCAGTCCCTAGAAACAAGGACTTGCACAGTGAAAGAAACTGACACTCTCCCTACCTAGAGTTTTCTGTCCCTAGAAAAAATGTTTTTTTTAAGCACACTATAGCACAAGGAGAATTCACTCACTGTCCTTCCCAGTCCCTAGAAACAAGGACTTGCACAGTGAAAGAAACTGACACTCTCCCTACCTAGAGTTTTCTGTCCCTAGAAAAAATGTTTTTTTTAAGCACACTATAGCACAAGGAGAATTCACTCACTGTCCTTCCCAGTCCCTAGAAACAAGGACTTGCACAGTGAAAGAAACTGACACTCTCCCTACCTAGAGTTTTCTGTCCCTAGAAAAAATGTTTTTTTTAAGCACACTATAGCACAAGGAGAATTCACTCACTGTCCTTCCCAGTCCCTAGAAACAAGGACTTGCACAGTGAAAGAAACTGACACTCTCCCTACCTAGAGTTTTCTGTCCCTAGAAAAAATGTTTTTTTTAAGCACACTATAGCACAAGGAGAATTCACTCACTGTCCTTCCCAGTCCCTAGAAACAAGGACTTGCACAGTGAAAGAAACTGACACTCTCCCTACCTAGAGTTTTCTGTCCCTAGAAAAAATGTTTTTTTTAAGCACACTATAGCACAAGGAGAATTCACTCACTGTCCTTCCCAGTCCCTAGAAACAAGGACTTGCACAGTGAAAGAAACTGACACTCTCCCTACCTACAGTTTTCTGTCCCTAGAAAAAATGTTTTTTTTAAGCACACTATAGCACAAGGAGAATTCACTCACTGTCCTTCCCAGTCCCTAGAAACAAGGACTTGCACAGTGAAAGAAACTGACACTCTCCCTACCTAGAGTTTTCTGTCCCTAGAAAAAATGTTTTTTTTAAGCACACTATAGCACAAGGAGAATTCACTCACTGTCCTTCCCAGTCCCTAGAAACAAGGACTTGCACAGTGAAAGAAACTGACACTCTCCCTACCTAGAGTTTTCTGTCCCTAGAAAAAATGTTTTTTTTAAGCACACTATAGCACAAGGAGAATTCACTCACTGTCCTTCCCAGTCCCTAGAAACAAGGACTTGCACAGTGAAAGAAACTGACACTCTCCCTACCTAGAGTTTTCTGTCCCTAGAAAAAATGTTTTTTTTAAGCACACTATAGCACAAGGAGAATTCACTCACTGTCCTTCCCAGTCCCTAGAAACAAGGACTTGCACAGTGAAAGAAACTGACACTCTCCCTACCTACAGTTTTCTGTCCCTAGAAAAAATGTTTTTTTTAAGCACACTATAGCACAAGGAGAATTCACTCACTGTCCTTCCCAGTCCCTAGAAACAAGGACTTGCACAGTGAAAGAAACTGACACTCTCCCTACCTACAGTTTTCTGTCCCTAGAAAAAATGTTTTTTTAAGCACACTATAGCACAAGGAGAATTCACTCACTGTCCTTCCCAGTCCCTAGAAACAAGGACTTGCACAGTGAAAGAAACTGACACTCTCCCTACCTACAGTTTTCTGTCCCTAGAAAAAATGTTTTTTTTAAGCACACTATAGCACAAGGAGAATTCACTCACTGTCCTTCCCAGTCCCTAGAAACAAGGACTTGCACAGTGAAAGAAACTGACACTCTCCCTACCTACAGTTTTCTGTCCCTAGAAAAAATGTTTTTTTTAAGCACACTATAGCACAAGCACAAAACACACTGACACTCTCCCTACCTATCCTTCTCTTTCCCTAAACTAAAGGAATCCAGGTTAAGCAAGAAAGAAATAAAAGTCACTGTCCCTGCCTATGCTGCTCTTTCCCTGCTCCGGAACACACTACACTAGGCCGCCGTGCTGGCGGCCTTTTATAGTGTGGGGCGTGTACTAAACACCCTCAGCAATAATTGGCCACAGGCATCCTGCCTGTGGCCAATCATTGCTCTCCTCGCTGCCGACGCTGTGATTGGCCAAGCATGCGGGGTCACAGTGCATGCTTGGCCAATCACAGCGCCTGGATGACACTGCGATGGCGTAGTGCATTGTGGGCCGTTCGCGTCACTCGAATTTGGCGCGAACGGCCCAAATCGTTCGATCTTCGTCGAACGATCGAACAGCCGATGTTCGAGTCGAACGTATGTTCGACTCGAACACGAAGCTCATCCCTACTGTTCTTGAATGGCCCAGCCAGAGCCCTGACTTAAACCCAATTAAGCATCTCTGGAGAGACCTAAAAATGGCTGTCCACCAACGTTTACCATCCAACCTGACAGAACTGGAGAGGATCTGCAAGGAGGAATGGCAGAGGATCCCCAAATCCAGGTGTGAAAAACTTGTTGCATCTTTCCCAAAAAGACTCATAGCTGTATTAGATCAAAAGGGTGCTTCTACTAAATACTGAGCAAAGGGTCTGAATACTTAAGACCATGTGATATTTCAGTTTTTCTTTTTTAATAAATCTGCAAAAATGTCAACAATTCTGTGTTTTTCTGTCAATATGGGGTGCTGTGTGTACATTAACCACTTAAGCCCCGGACCATTTGGTAGCTAGAGGACCAGAGGTGAATTCAGAATTTTGCACTGCGCTGCTTTAACTGTAAATTGTGCGGACATGCAATGTTGTACCCAAACAAAATTTGCGTCCTTTTCTTCCCACAAATAGAGCTTTCTTTTATTGGTATTTGATTGCCTCTGCGATTTTTTTTTTTGCGATATAAACGGAAAAAGACCAAAAATTTTGAAAAAAAAATGATATTTTCTACTTTTTGTTATAAGAAAAATTGAATAAACTCAATACATTTAGGCCAAAATGTATTCAGCCACATGTCTTTAGAAAAAAAAATGTCAATAAGCATATATTTTTTGGTTTGCGCAAAAGTTATAGCGTTTACAAACTAGGGTACATTTTCTGGAATTTACACAGCTTTTAATTTATGACTGCCTATCTCATTACTTGAGGTGCTAAAATGGCAGGGCAGTACAAACCCCCCCCCCCCAAATGACCCCATTTTGGAAAGTAGACACCTCAAGGAAATTGCTGAGAGGCCTGTTGAGCCCATTGAATATTTTTTTTTTTGTCCCAAGTGATTGGATAATGACAAAAAAAAAAAAAAATTACAAAAAAATGTCACTAAATGATATATTGCTCACACATGCCATGGTTATATGTGGAATTACACCCCAAAATACATTTTGCTGCTTCTCCTGAGTACGGGGATACCACATGTGTGGGACTTTTTAGGAGCCTAGCCGCATACGGGACCCCGAAATCCAAGCACCGCCTTCAGGATTTCTAGGCACAAATTTTTGATTTCACTCCTCACTACCTATCACAGTTTCGAAGGCCATAAAATGCCAAAATAGCACAAAACCCCCCCAAATGACCCCAGTTTGGAAAGTAGACACCCCAGGCTATTTGCTGAGAGGCATGATGAGTATTTTACAGCTCTCATTTGTTTTTGAAAATGAAGAAAGAAAATATATATATATATATTTTTTTTTTAAAATTTTCAAAACTTTGTGACAAAAAGCGAGATCTGCAAAATACTCACAATACCTCTCAGCAAATAGCTTGGGGTGTCTACTTTCCAAAATGGGGTCATTTGGGGGGGTTTTGTGCCATCTGGGCATTCCATGGCCTCCGAAACTGTGATAGGCAGTGAGAAGTGAAATCAAAAATTTACACCCTTAGAAAGCCTGAAGGCGGTGCTTGGTTTTTGGGGTCCCGTACGCGGCTAGGCTCCCAAAAAGTCTCACACATGTGGTATCCCCGTACTCAGGAGAAGCAACAGAATGTATTTTGGGGTGTAATTCCACATATGCCCATGGCATGTTTGAGCAATATATCATTTAGTGACAACTTTGTGCAAAAAAAAAAAAAAAATTCTTTTTTCCGCAACTTGTGTCAACATATAAAATATTCCATGGACTCGACATGCCTCTCAGTATTTAGCTTGGGGTGTCTACTTTCCAAAATGGGGTCATTTGGGGGGGTTTTGAACTGTTCTGGCATTTTATACACAACATTAGGAAGCTTACATCCACTCTTCTAACCACTTGAAGACAAAGCCCTTTTTGACACTTTTTGTTTACATGAAAACATATTTTTTTTTTGCAAGAAAATTATATTGAACCCCCAAACATTATATATATTTTTAAAGCAAAGGCCCTACAGATTAAAATGGTGGGTGTTGCATTTTTTTTTCTACACAGTATTTGCGCAGCGATTTTTCAAACGCATTTTTTGGGGAAAAAATACACTTTTTTTAATTTTAATGCACTAAAACACACTATATTGCCCAAATGTTTGATGAAATAAAAAAGATGATCTTAGGCTGAGTACATAGATGCCAAACAGGACATGCTTTAAAATTTCGCACAAACGCGCATTGGCGACAAACTACATACATTTTTAAAAGCCTTTACAGGTTACCCCGTTAGATTTACAGAGGAGGTCTACTCCTAAAATTACTGCCCTCGATCTGACCTTCGCGTGATACCTCACATGCATGGTGCAATTGCTGTTTACATATGACGCCAGACCGACGCTTGCGTTCGCCATTGGGCAAGAGCAGGGCAGGACAGGGGTGCTTTTTTTTTTTTTTTATTATTAATTTTGCTTTTTTATTTTATTTTTAAATTGTTCCTTCCATATTTATTTATTTTTATAATTTTTATTGTTATCTCAGGGAATGTAAATATCCCCTATGATAGCAATAGGTAGTGACAGGTACTCTTTTTTTGAAAAAACTGGGGTCTTCTAGACCCTAGATCTTTCCTCTGCCCTCAAAGCATCTGACCACACCAAGATCGGTGTGATAAAATGCTTTCCCAATTTCCCAATGGCGCTTTTTATATCCGGGGGGGGACATTCCCTCCCACTGCTTGTAAAAGCAGTCTAGAGGCTAATTAGCCACTAGGATTGCTTTTACATGAAAGCCGGCCGCTGGCTGAAAAGAATGATACCAAGATGATACCTAAACCCGCAGGCATCATTCTGGTATAAACATTCAAAGTCCAGCAACATACCAGTACGTTGCTGGTCCTTGTTGGACATGTATTGTAATCTTTTTTTTTCATGCAGCCAGTTGGCTGAACGAAAAAAGAGATTGATCGGTGGGTATGCCCACCATTAGAATACCGCCCTTCATCCACCCACTTCTAATGATGGGCATACATGCACCATTTATATATGCCGAAGCATGGGGGCATCCTCCCGCAAAAAAGTTATGCTGCACACACATGGTCGGACTTTTCCACGGGCAAGCCTCCGTCGGAATTTCGACCGTATGTACGCGGCATTAGGAGCAAAATTGCTCCTCCGCTCCTCCGCCCCTGATGCCCCAATGCTTCGGCATATATGCTTTTTTTTTTTAACTGTGGTGGTGAAATCACCTCCTACAGCACTGGAGTCGCAGGGATCAGGCCTGTCTCTGCGAACGCTGCAGTTATGTGTGTTGTGTTTTGTAAGTGACATTGATCGATCGATACTGCACTTGGGTGGCCTGGGCTGGACGGAGAGGCAAAACGCAGGTGCTAGCAGGTATCTGGGCTGATCCCGCTAACACTGCGTTTTTGGGAACCCTAAACTGCTGGGGACGCTAGTATAGATCTGATCAGATCAGATCAGATATTGATCTGTTCAGATACTATACCACTAAGGGGGGTGTATGCTTCACGCGTGGGTGTTGGCGTTACTGGCACTAACCTGACGCTGCCTGGGGTGTGATGCAGACCCTCTCTGACGCTAAAACCTAATTGATATCACCCGCCGGGCGATCAGGGGGTTAAACCTTTATTGGGTTATATATACGGCGGGTGCCCTGACACTATAAAAAGCAAACTAACTAACCAGCGTCACCCGTAACACTTATATGGTGATCTCTGGTGAAAGGGTTAACTAGGGGCAATTAGGGGGTAAACCTTTATTAGATAATATATGGGGGTACCTGACGCTATAAAAACCTGCGGCGAACCTAAAAAAAATTACTGGCTACCGATCGGCATCACCGACACTAAGACAGCGATCAGAAAAATGATCGCTTAGCGACAGTGGTGATAGGGGGTGAAAGGGTTACCTGGGGGGCGATCAAGGGGGTTAAACCTTTATTAGATAATATATGTCGGTACCTGACGCTATAAAAACCTGCGGCGAACCTAAAAAAAATTACTGGCTACCGATCTGCATCACCGACACTAAGACAGCGATCAGAAAAACGATCGCTTAGCTACATTGGTGATAGGGGGTGAAAGGGTTACCTGGGGGGCGATCAAGGGGGTTTAACCTTTATTAGATAATTTATGGGGGTACCTGACGCTATAAAAACCTGCGGCGAACCTAAAAAAAATTACTGGCTACCGATCTGCATCACCGACGCTAAGGCAGCGATCAGAAAAATGATCGCTTAGTGACGGCGGTGCTAGGGGGTGAAAGGGTTATCTGGGGGGTGATCAGGGGGTTAAACCTTTATTAGGGGGGGTTAGGGGGTTACACTGGACCTAAAACTAAATGTAGTGACACTTTTACAGTCACAAATGTCACTGATTGCAGTGATCAGTAAATAAATGGTCACTGCAATCAGTGACACTGTGACTGGGGGCTTGGGGGTGATCTGGGGGGGGCGATTTGTGTGCCTATGTGTCCTGGTGTCAGTGTAGTGTTAGTGCACTGACCTGTGTGTCTTCTCTTGTACGGCGCTCGGTATATGTGAGCGCCGCATGAAAGATGACATCACTTCCTCCTGCTTCCTCTGCCTGTGTTTACATTACACAGCAGAGGAAGCATTTCCATTCGCCGGGAGCGATCGCGGGGGGGGGTGGCCGGAAACGAACGGCCGTCCCCTCATGTCGGATCGCTCCCCAACAAATACCGACCGCTCACTGTATAGGAGGGGGGTCCGATCGGACCCCCCAACTGTACAAAGGCAATCACGTACACTGTACGTGATTGTGCCTGTCGGTGCCATTCTGCCGACGTACATATACAGTGAGCGGTCGTTAAGTGGTTAATGAGGAAAAAAATGAACTTAAATGATTTTAGCAAATGGCTGCAATATAACAAAGAGTAAAAAATTTAAGGGGGTCTGAATACTTTCCGTACCCACTGTATGTCCTGCTTGATTATTCAACTATAGAACTTGACATCAAATCAGAACCAAACTAAATGATTGACCCTCGCAAAACATTTCTATAAGTTATACTTGTTTTCTTTTCAGATATCTGAATTTGTGGATACTTTTCAAAGCCAAGAACACAGCCCACAAATAAAGCAGCTGGTATGTCTACCTGAGACAAGTCATGTAATTGGTGAGTTACATCAAATAATTTACTTTTAAGATTACTTTCACAAACAAGGAACCCCTGATACTGCTGCCTAGTGCTCTGGGGTTCAACTCCTCAATGGTATTGATGCCATTCACCCACCCAGATTGGGGGAAAGCAAAAAGAACTGTCATTCATAGCCAGAGACAGTCTCTCTACAACAATTCAAGTCATACAAAACGAGCCTTACCTATAAATTGCAGTTTTATGTGTGTTGTTTTCCCCAACAAGTTTTATCAATGTATACAACAAAGTTTCAAACAACTTGCGCTTATCCTTTTTGCTACCTTTTCCTGAACCAAACTACCTCCTCCTTTCTATGTGCATACTTACCTTGGTCTGGTAGCCCCAACTAAGAGGTATGATAACATCACAACCCCATACATCTTGCTAAGCCTGTAAAGTAACTCCCCATGGACTTCTAAAGGGCCGTTTTGCAATGCTGGAGACGCTCAGGAGATGGTCCTATAGACGTCTATGGGTAACTTCTGCACAACACTGATGACGCACAGAATATGTTTTGGCTGAGATGTAAAAAAAATCTAGAACCTGTGGCTGCTAGAAAAGGGTATAATCTTATTAGTATGTTTAACATGGACTAAATCCAAGGGGAAAAAAATGGCAGGCATTAAATACAAAATAATGTGAAAATTTAAAATGTATGGTCACATAAACACTACATTGATACATTAGATTCCTTAATAATCCAAGTGGCAAAGAAACTGATATATAATGGGATTTATCCATTGATCTGTACATTAGTGAATAATGTAAAGCTCTGTTTAGTTTAATAATCCAATCATGTACAAGTTAAAATGTTGTTATTATTTTTAAATTTCCTATGTATAAGGGTATTCTAAAGTGAACACCAAAGCAGAAATAAACCTGTTAAAAACAATTAAAAATGGCCTCCTGGAGCTTCATGCCATAATTATAGCTGGCTTACCTGCCAAGTGATCCTCTCTAGTGGTGTCGTGTCATCGCTCTCAGCTGTCACAGACACTTCCATCTTCTTCCGTTCTTCCTTCCGAGTTTGGACTCCCCTGCATCCAGACAGGAGACATTATCACGGCACTTAGTGATGCCGTAAGCGCTTTTTGTACATTAGCGCTAACAGACAGGGAGAAGCAGCTTTGACAGAAAAGACTGATAGCGTCTTCTCTGTCATAAAAATTCTTACTTGTCAGCTTTTTTTGTAGAGTTTAATTTTACTTTAAGGTAAGTGAACAGTGGCGGCCCGTCCATACAGGGCCGCAGCCCCCCTAATCCATTTGCTCTGCCCCTAATCTACATGCAGGGCACCTGGGGCATGGATTTCAATGTTTTGTTTTTTTTGAAGCACATGGTTAGAGCCTGAGGCTCTAATTGGCTTAAAAAAGGGTGGGCTCGGGGTGCAGAGCACTGCACCCTGAGCCCACCCAGTTGTGTGACAATAGTGAATTAATATTCGCTATTGTCTTCCTGATTCTCCTCCTCCCGGCCAATTAGGAAGCCAATCCTAGGATTCCCAGCCAATCGGGTCTCAGGACCCACTTCCTGTTTGGTTGGGAGGAGAATCAATGGCCCCAGAGAGAGGAGTAGCTGGAGCGAGGAGCAGCAGTCCTACCCCGGATCCTTGTCATCTGCCTCTGATTGCCGCACTCCCATCTGTCTCCCGTGGGGGGGATCGCGGGGGTGGCATTGGTCATTTGCCCCCCCAAAAAAAATATTGAGCACCAGCCACCACTGTAAGTGAACATTAACTTTTCCAACTGAACAGCCTCTATTTCTTTAGTAAATCAATCCCACTGTATTCTTTCTTACACTGACAAAGTATTATGTTAAGTGACACTGTCACTAATACATAATATGGCCACATTCTAGAAGCTAAAGATGGCATTCTCTTAGATTTTAGTGCTAATTAAAAATGTATAAATATGAGAGTAATGATGCTCTATCTTTTTTTTTAGGATCCACTAAGAATAATCAAGTTATAGTGTGGAAATATCACAAGATAGGCTGTGTTGCTGTATTGCATAGCAAAAGCCCTCTGGAATGTCTGTCATATAGTAAGTAGAATTTGATTTCCAATACATTACAATCTTAGCCAGTCAGCTTGGATGACTTGGAGCAGCTTTTGAGCCATAAGGCCTGGCAGGGGAGGGCTGGCGGCCTTAGGCCTGGGGGGCAAGTCCAGTCAAGTGGCCCATTGAACCGCCAGATCAGCTCACCATCCATGGTCCACCTGGTTTTTCAATGCAGCCTCACCAGTGCCCATCAGTTCAGCCAACTCAAGTGCCCATCAATGCAGCCTGATCACTGGGGCAGGTTACATAGGGTGTATGGGGGGGAGATGGGGAGTCAGCTAGGGGTGTCAGGGTATCTCACCTCAGTGATCTCAGCTCAGAAGGTCCTTGCATGCCACGGTTTCCTGGGGGGGGTAACGCTCCTGATCCTGGGGTCAAGTTGCAGCCAGCATCCAGCCCTGCAGCCCTGCGTCCCGACTCCCTGGCACGCCCTGCCTCTGCCTACTTCCAAGAATCCAGTTCCAGGGAGTTGTAGTTTCCTCTGCGCTGCTGTGTTTTCCACCCACCAGAAGCCTGAGGACTCAACTCCCGGAATGCAACAGCTAGTGGTCGGCCGCTATGGCCATGCCCCCGGCCCGACTTCCTAGACCAGAATAAAAAAGAAAATGGTAGCGGGCAGCGGCTGACGGCCATTTTGAACATAAGTTAGGGCGGCCTGGGAGGCAATTGCCACCCTGGCCCAGCCCTCCCCTGAGGCCTGGTTTACTGAAGTATGAAGCAAGATGAACCTGTGTGTACAGACATCCAGCCATTTGTACCGGGAGCTCTGGTTTTCGATTGTTATCCATAGTTAGTCATAGTGGTTGACAGTGCGGTTTATTTGGAAACAAGCATGACAAACACTGGGGCGCAATTAATACCATTGTGCAGTTAGCTACAATATACAGTACTGGAACGGGAGCATCCAAGCTACTACCTCTTGTATAATACCTGGCCAGCCTCAAGAACATGGCACTCAGCCTGGGAAGTCTCTGCAAACCTCCATGAGTTATATGTGCAAAAAAGAGAGACCGGCTGGTGTCATGGAAGTCGGCTAAGACATCGATTTATTAATGTGTTTTGGTTTCCTGAACCTTTTTTTTGGAATAAAGGCTTTTTAACCGGAGTGCTGCTATCCAGAAGACTCTCCTTTCTTTGATCGATTTATTAATGTAGGGGAACAATAGTCAAAAAATCAAACGCATTTTGGCCATCAGGCCTTAATAATGGCTAACAAATAAGTGAAAAAATAAATGTAAACAGGGATTTTTTTTTAAAGATTATGAAGTTATTCTGTTCAAAGGTCTACAACCCCTTATATCTTGCAGGGTCTCAATTTGTTCCGTCAGCGCCCGTGCCCAACTTAGTAGGGGTACGGGCAACGAAGGAATAAGGAATATATTATAGAGAGGTGAGGGAGAAATAAAAACAATATTAAGACTTTAAACTTCCTAACATACAATGTAAGGGGCTTGAATACTCCATCAAAAAGATATAACATTTTAAAAGAGATTGAAAGATACTCTGCAAGTATAGTCTTTCTACAGTATCATGATCACGATGAAGAGACCCAGAACGGGGATTTGCCTACGTAAACAAGGCGGATCCCCTTTCTGACAGGGGACAACTCTGAGTTCGGCTGTTCCTAGTGATTAGTAACAGCGATCTCTGTGTTGTCCCAGCACAGTTGGAACACACCCAGGGAACACAGCTAACCCCTTAATCACCCCCTAGTGTTAACCCTTCCCTGCCAGTGTCATTTATGCAATGATCAGTGCATTTTTTTTAGCACTGATCACTGCAATATTGTCACTGGTACCCAAAAAGTGTCACTTGGGATCAGATTTGTCCACCGCAATGTCGCAGTCCCGCTAAAAATCGCAGATCGCTGCCATTACCAGTAAAAACAATAAAAAATAAATAAAAGTCCATAAATCTATCCCATAGTTTGTAGATACTATAACTTTTGCGCAAACCAATCAATATACACTTATTGCGGTAGCAGAATACATATTGCTCTAAACTGATGAATAAATTAGTATATGTATTATAGCACAAAGTAAAAAATATTGTATTTTTTTCAAAATTATCGGGTATTTTTTTGTTTATAGCGCAAAAAATAAAAACCGCAGAGGTGATCAAATACCACCAAAAGAAGGCTCTATTTGTGGGAAAAAGAGGACATCAATTTTGTTTGGGTACATCGTTGCACGGCCGCGCAATTGTCAGTTAAAGCCACGCAGTGCCATATCGCAAAAAATGGCCTGGTCATTAAGGGGGTAAATTCTTCCAGGGCTGAAGTGGTTAAGGCCCGATGGCCAAAACATGTTGGCACACATAGGAGTTTACAGGCATATTGAAAGAGGAGCATTTAAAGGCTGAAAAAAACCCCATCACTTGCACGTTCAGGAGAGGAGAGTTTGAGCAGAAAACATGCTTGGCTTGCCTAAATGACTGTAAACACATGTAAACGCACATTGATTCTAGGTGTGCTTAGAGCTTGAGCATTCATTCATTCATTCCAATGGTCAAAATACATTCATATTCTGGTCAATGGAATGAATGAACTCCCAAAATGCTTGGCGCACCTAAACGCACTGAAACGTGTCTTTAGGTGCATTTCTTAAGCTGCTTTTCACCTGCCAGGAGCAGGTTGCAGTTGGGAAAAAGCCCAGTGTGCATGAGGCCAAAGACTATAAGGGTTCATCTGGTTGGTTTCTATAGAGAGTACAGAAAGTAAATAAGGTATTTAAGAAATTACTAAACAAAGGATGTTGTGTTATATTACTATTTTTCAGCTGGAAAAAAAAATCTTCTTCTTTTCACTGGGGATAGCAGTGGCATGGTGGAGAAATGGGAAAAAAATGATTCCTCCCCATGTGTTTACAGGTATGCACAGAATTAAATAATAATTACTATTAGCCAACTAGACATACATATACACATTATAAAACATAAAAATAGGCCAATTCTTCTGATTTTATGTTTATGATCTGAAGGACTATGCCGTCGTGTGGCAAGTGGCTGGGTATAAAATTCCCCTCTCCTGTGCTACATGTTATATACACTATATTGTCATAAGTATTGGGACACCTACCTTTACACGCACATGAACTTTAATGGCATCCCAGTCTAGTCCATAGGGTTCAATATTGAGTTGGCCCACCCTTTGCAGGTCAGACAAACATTCCCATGGACACACTCCTAAACCTTGTGGACAGCCTTACCAGAAGAGTCGAAGCTGATATAGATGCAAAGGGTGAGCCAACTCAATATTGAACCCTATGGACTAAGACTGGGATGCCATTAACCTCCCTGGCGGTATGATTCTTTCAGATTTTAGGTGCTGAAAGCGGTACCATTATTTTGCATGGAAATTTGGCGTTTTATATTGCAAACCTGTAATTCTTAAGAATAACTCACTTAAATCTGTCCAAACAAGAGTCTAGTAGACATCCCGGGTATGATAAAGTTTGAAACACAAAATCATAAATTATAATATAATAAATAACTATAAGTAATTATAACAAATAACAATATAATAATAATAAAAATTATTCAATAATGTAATCAAATCAAAAACACTGAAATTTGCTCAGTTGCAGAATTGTCGCTGTCATTAGATTTAGTGTTTGATGACGAATTTCCCCACAAATCGCTATCGCTCAATTCTGCAAGTTATTCTAATTTATTCTCGCTGTTTCTAGCTGGTCTAAGACCAGTTTTGACATAAAGGGACACTTTTTGGTTGCTATGGACAATCTCCAGTTTTCAGGCAGAAAGAACAGTTTTTAGTATATAAAAGTGCATGCAGGACACTGGACAGACCACTAGGGACAAAGGGTGTGTGTAATTATTTGATACAGTACTGTAATCTGTAAGATTACAGTGTACTGTATGTGTACTGTGTTTTAACTTTTTTGAATTTGGCGTCGATCTCCGTCCCCGTGCGTCGTAATGTCGCAGGGAACGGAGCTCGGCGGCACTCGGCACTGTGTGAATCGAGTGAGGAGACAGCTCGCACACACAGCCGGGAGACATCGCAGGATCCAGGGGACAAGGTAAGTAACTCTGCCTGGATTACTGGGATGCAATCCCGAGTCTGGCTCGGGGTTACCGCTTTTGGTGCTGAAATTTCACCCCGAGCCAGACTCGAGAATACCGCCAGGGGGGTTAAAGATCATGTGTGTGTAAAGGCAGACATCCCAATACTTTTGACAATATAGTGAACATATCTGCCTGTTTATTTGAGCAGCTGGTGTGTGCACTTGTAATGTGTGATTAAGATCGGTGATCCTTAAACTGTAATAGACCAGTCTGCAAAGTTTTTTTGTTAAGCCTTCGTTAAGAGGGATCTTTTAATTTACAGTATATTGTAAATTGATAAACAAAGCCGCTAGTAATTAGTCACATACTGGAGTGCATCTGTGTAGTTTTGAAGATGTTTCATAGCTTGTTTTATACAGAAAGCTGCAAAAAATGCAATTTTACAATGATCAGTAATCTAAAAAACATATGGCACTTAGCATAGCAAAATAATTTTGACTGGTGGCAGACCAGATCTACAGTGCATCCAGAAAGTATTTACAGCGCTTAAATTTTTCCACATTTTGTCATGTTACGGCCTTATTCCAAAATGGATTAAATTCATTATTTTCCTCAAAATTCTACAAACAATACCCCGTAATGACAATGTGAAAGAAGTTTGTTTGAAATCTTTGCAAATTTATTAAAAGGAAAAAAAATCCCATGTACATAAGTATTCACAGCCTTTGCTCACTACTTTGTTGAAGCACCTTTGGCACCAATTACAGGCCTTAAGTCTTTTTGAGTATGATGCTACGAGCTTGGCACACCAATTTTTGGGCAGTTTCTCCCATTCTTCTTTGCAGAACCTCTTAAAGAGGAAGTAAACTCTGCATTCCCCATTGCGCTTTTCATCTACTTAGTTTTAAAAACGTGTTTACAATCATTACACAGTATACTGTATGCATAATCACTTCTTACTTACCATTTTAGAAGCTTTTAAAAAAAAATTCTTCCGAGGTAAGGCGGCACCATCTTGAGTACTGTTTTCTGACTCTGCTTTTGACATCATATCCGCCCTTACTTGTTTCCCCACAGTAATCCCATGCATGCGCGATTGTGTGTGTAAAAAAATAATAATAATAACTAAGGTGATTCATTCCTAATAAATGTCATTGAATATTAAAATGTTCCGTGTGCTATGCTTGCTTTGTTTTGCATCAGGCTGCAAGCTGCAGATGATTTCTACGATTGGAGTTTCTATGGTGCCCTGGTTTTCTCCCCGTGTGACGTCACACGGTCACAAGGGGAGAACCAGAAAGCTGTGAATGAATGCCCAGTCTCGCAAGTCTTCACAGCTGGGCCGCATACACGGAAATCGCGGACACGGCATGCTATCACTGGGGAGACGAACAGCACACAGAGCGTGCCGTTAATTAAAGAATGGGGAGCGCATGCGCCATTGACCTCATCAAACATTACGTGACGGATTGCAAGAGGATAAAACAAGTAAGGGGACTTTTAAAGGCAGCAATCAATTGGTTTATTAATGGGGATTGCAATGTGATGAAGTTGATTTTTAGAGTTTACAACCACTTTAAGCTCCATCAGGTTGAATGGGGAGCATCGATGCACAGCCATTTTCAGATCTCTCCAGAGATGTTCAATCTGGTTCAAGTCTGGGCTCTGGCTGGGCCACTCAAGGACATTCACAGAATTGTCCCATAGCCACTTCTTTGTTATCTTGGCTGTGTGCTTTGGGTCATTGTCCTGTTGGTAGATGAACCTTCTCCCCAGTCTGAGGTCCAGAGCGCTCTGGTGCAGGTTTTCATCAAGGATGTCTCTGTACATTACTGCATTCATCTTCCCCTCGATCCTGAATAGTCTCCCAGTTCCTGCCACTAAGAAAATCCCCACAGCATGATGCTGCCACCACCATGCTTCACTGTAGGGATGGTATTGGCCAGGTGATGAACGGGACCTGGTTTCCTCCAGACATGACTCTTTCCATTCAGGCCAAAGAGTTCAATCTTTGTTTTATCAGACCAGAGTAGTTTGTTTCTCATGGTCTGAAAGTCCTTCAGGTGTCTTTTGGCAATCTCCAGCTGGGCTGTCATGTGCCTTTTACTGTGGATTGGCTTCCTCTGGCCACTCTACCATACAGGTCTAATTGGTGGAGTGCTTCAGAGATGGTTGTTCTTCTCCTCTCTCCGCAGAGAAATGCTGGAGCTCTGTCATAGTGACCATTGCGTTCTCGGTCACCTCCCTGATTAAGGCCCTTCTCCCCAGATCGCTCAGTTTTGGCCAGGTGGCCCACTCTAGGAAGAGTCCTGGTGGTTTCAAACGTCTTCCATTACGGATGATGGAGGCCACTGTGCTCATTCGGGCCTTTAGTTCTGCAGATTTTTTTCTGTACCCTTCCCCAGATCTCTGCCTATATACAATCCTGTCTTTGAGGTCTACAGACAATTTCTTGGACTTCATGGCTTGGTTTGTGCTCTGACATGCGCTGTTAATTATGGGACCTTATATAGACAGGTGTGTGCCTTTTCAAATCATGTCCAATCAACTGAATTTACCACATGTGGACTCCAATCAAGTTGTAGAAACATCTCAAGGATGATCAGTGGAAACAGGATGCACCTGAGCTCAATTTTGAGTGTCATGGCAAAGGATGTGAATACTTATGTACATGGGATTTTTTTTATTTTTAATAAATTTCAAAGATTTCAAACAAACATATTTCACATTGTCATTATGGGGTATTGTTTGTAGAATTTTGAGGAAAATAAGGAATTGAATCCATTTTGGAATAAGGCTGTAGCATAACAAAATGTAGAAAAAGTGAATACTGTAAATACTTTCCAAATGCACTGTATATATAGGCAGATCTCACTGGTACCCATACATATTACAAATAATGGGACCTGCCAGGACTCCCAAACCAGTATTTGTAAGGCATGCATTTACTAATGCTTGATATTTAAATTTACACACGTAAATATCATATTTAATATGTAAAACAAAATGATCTGCAAAGAGCAGAAACCCACACAAAGATTTCATCTCTTAACTGATCTGATTATACTAAACTGAAATAACTGGCCTGAGTTGCAAAACATATTGCATTTCATACTTTCTCATCAAGTAAGCTCAAAGAGTTTTAATTTAATAAAGTAAGTATTTCGCTTTTATGTAAAGCGTTATTAAACACAAAAACAAACATTTTTATGTATTGCAACTTATTATTCCTTAAATGTTTCCAGCATTTCTCCTTTTTAGGCTTTTTTCCCCTTTATTTTGACCTGTTAATCCGACCAGTAAAAGAGTTCTTGTCTTGGGGTGTTTCCACTGCACTGGAGAGGCAAAAAAGCCACCGTTGGACAGCAGTACTGATGCCTCGTACACACGACCGAGTTTCTCGTCAAAAAATTACAAGAAAACTACAGAGAGAGCTTTCTTGCCGAGAAAACCGTTCGTGTGTATGGTTTTTCGTCGAGAAAACTGCCGGGAATCTCGACGAGAAAAATAGAGAACCTGCTCTCTATTTTCTCATCAGGATTCTCGATTTTCTCGTCGGGTTTCTCGTCGGCCTGTTTTGCGACGAGAAAAATGTTCGTGTGTATGCTTTTCCGAGTCTTCAAAAATCGCGCATGCTCAGAATCAAGTATGAGACGGGAGCGCTCGTTCTGGTAAAACAAGCCTTTGTAAAGGAGATAGCACATTCATCACGCTGTAACGAACTGAAAGCACGAAGACTGAAAAGCGCGAATCGTCTCTTCCCAAACTTTTAATTCACACGCGGTAACACGAGATCAGCAAAAGCAACCAAAGGGGTGGCGCCATTGAAATCGAACTTCCCCTTTATACTGCCGTTGTACGTGCTGTACGCGCAGAACAACGACGAGATTTGGAATTGACAGTGTGTATGCAAGGAAAGCTTGACAAGAAGCTCATCAAGCTTGACAAGAATCTCGTCGAGAAAAACAACGTTTTTTTTTACGACGAGAAACTCAGTCGTGTGTATGAGGCTTCAGGGAGAGGGTAGTCTAAGGCCCGGTTTACACTGGTGCGACAATCGCTCCAACTTTGAGAGCACAAGTCGCATGACATGTTTTTTTTTTCAATAATTCAGATTTTATTTGAAATTTTCTTTACATATAACATTCATAACATTTAAACAAGATATATTACAATCCATATTATTTCTCACATAGAATATGGAGGGGGTGTCTCCGCCTCTGCCGTTTTAATCCTCTCCCCTCTTGCCCGACGCCCAAAAAGAGAGAGAGAGAAAAAAAAAAAACACCCCCCCCCATATTTATAATAGGTGAATATAATGTGCTCAGACCACTCAGTCTGATTATTGTACTCTCCGTATTACCTTAAGTGTATGTATTTATTGTCTACTTACTTTAGTGTATGAGGTGACCCTTCCCTCCCTTCTCCTTATCAATTCCCCCCAAAAAAAAAACTTTTCTCCCCTGTTTATATAATATATAAATGTGATGTGCTCAGACCGATTGGTCTGATTATTGTGTTCTCTGTGTTACCTTAGATGTGTGTGTTTTGTCTGCTTACAGACATGTATATTACAAGGTGGCCCTTACTTCCCACCTCCCTACCCTTATCAACTACAAAATTCCAAAAAAAAAAAAAGGGGGGGGGAAAACCCAAAAAATTTCAGGGACCATCTACCCCCCTCCACTCTCGTGTGGGAGATGGAATTCCTGTGTACGGGGGAGGAGGGGGAGGTGCCGGAGGGGGAGGCTACTCCCTCCACATTCATCACATAACTTTTACTCCACTACATAATCTTAAAAATGTTGCAGTTTATCCTAGATATGTAACGTCATTTTGACAGTCCCCTGGACTTAGTTGGTATCCATGGTGCTTCTGCTAGGTTTCTACCTGCCATATTTACCTCTGTCAGGACCCATGCTTTGTTAGGGGCATCATGACACCAATTCATGATGCGCACTAACGACATTGCTTTATAATAAAGAGTTACTGTATTTATTGGCGTATAACACTCACTTTTTTACCCTGAAAATAGAGGGTAAACTGTGCCTGCGTGTTATACGCAGGGGGCTGTGGGAAGTTTTTTTCCTGAAACTTCCCTCTTAAAGTTAGGGTGCGTGTTATACGCCAATAAATACGGTATATCTGGGAGTCCTATTCCTCCCTCCCTCCCTCCTATTTCTGCACAGAATGTCATATGCTATTCTAGCATTCCCATCCTTCTAAACAAAGGACGTAAATGCTCTACGAATTAAAAAAAAATAAGGTTTGAGGTAGTGCCATGGGTACGGTGTTCAAGATATATATCAATCTTGGTAGTGCATTCATTTTCAGGGTGTTGATCCTGCCAAACCAGGATAGTGTATGGCCTCTCCATCTATGTAGATCCTGCATGACATGTTAAAGACAATATGAGAATTGTCTTAACTGGTCCGAATTGTGTTGGTCCGGTTTTGGAAAAGGTTCCTGCACTACATTGGTCAGACTTCTGTCTGATTTCATTCCATAGAAATGAATGTAAGTCAAATCCAAGTCGGATCATCATCTTAACTGATCCTACTTGTGACATGAGACTTGTGCTCAGAGGCAATGTTAGCACTGAAAAATGTATTGAAAAAAATCCCCAAATCCATACTAGACCCAAGTTGCACTCATCTCAAGTTGGATCCTGTTCATTAAAGTCTATCTGATGTCTGACCAATGTCTGACCGAGGTTGCAGAGCAAAGTCGGATCGGAAGTTGCACAACTTTCCTGTTGGAGCAGTGTGAACCCGGCCTTAGGACCGGTTCACATTTTAAGGCTGGGTTCACACTTGTGCGGTGCGAATTCCAGCTCTCTTATCTCTGCAAAAAGATAAGAGAACTGTTCAGCAGATCATCTCCATTTTAGCTGTGAATTTGGTGACCTGGGAGAGAGGAGGGGGAGGGGGGAAATGTAGTGAGGTGAAGGAGAGAAATCCTGATGAGAACTGAACACATCTGTGAATCAGATGCGTGCCCATAGAAGATAATGGGCCTTAATTCGCACCTGAACCGCACCGCAATGCCTAGAAAACACACACGTTTTTTGGGCAATGCGCAGTGCGAATGCATCGCACATATGTGAACCAGCCTCATTAAAATCAATGTATTTTATAATGTTATGCGAATTGGATGAGGTTTAAGATGCAACCAATTTGCATAGGTGTGAACGGGGCCTGAGAGCACATGTCACATGACATGTAAAAATAAATGTTTCTCTATGAGAGCCATCTTAACTGGTCCAAATTTGGAAAAGGTTCCTGCACTACTTTGGTCTGACTTCTGTCCGATTTTCCATAGAATTAAATGGAAGTCGCATCCAAGTCAGATCCTCATCTTAATTAATGTGATTTGGATCTGACATAACAGGAAGATTATACAGGCATTCCCTGAAGTTGCTTTTAAGTCGCGTTAAAGTCACATCGAAGTCTCGCAGAAGTCGCGCAGAAGTCGCGCAGAAGTCGCCTGGCAAAGTCGCGCGACTTTCATGTCGAAGCAGTGTGAACCCAGCCTAAAGCTGGCCATAGATGGATCGAGTCTTGGTCAGTTCAGCAGGGACCGGGTGAGATTCGATCCATCTATGGGCAGGCTGATTGTACCCAAGTTGATCCGTCGATCAACTTGAGTACAACCAGCATGTTGGATTTATCGCTTATTGAAAGTGGCTATAGTCGCTAGCAGTAAACACTGCATTCTCCCAGCGGGAACGGCTTCCCATGCCAGCCCCCCCCCCCTGTCGGAAGAACACAATAGCTCCACGGGAGTGATGCCCCCATCATCACTGATTGTGTTGATGGGGGAATCAAGCGACTTTCTTTCCTGCAACCCAAGATTGCAATGCCAATCTCAAGCTAACACTTTTCAAGCATTTACAGCAACAGTTTTTTTTTCCTTTTGGAATAAAGCTTTTACATAAATGAATAAAACGTGATCATTTTAAGCACCCCAGTGGTAAATGTTTTTTGCACACTCTGCTTTGCTGGACAACTTGGCCTGTTTTAGGAAGTTAAAAAAAATAACAATCTTAGAGCCCATTCACACAGGGGCGACTCGTCAGGCGACTCAGCCGCCTGACAAGTCGCATCCCACTCTGTTCAATAGAACCGTTCTAATAGGAGCGACGCAAGTCGCTCCGACTTAGAAAAAGGTTCTTGTACTACTTTGGGGGCGACTCGGGGCGACTTACATTGACTTCTATACAGAAGTCATTTTGCAAGTCGCCTCTGAAGTCGTCTTCAGATCGCCTTGCCGAGTCGCCCCCAAAGCCGTGCCGCCCCCTGTGTGAATGGGCTCTTACTGTACAAATCACCAGGTGAAAATAAAACAAAAAGCCTAACAAAAGAAAACTAGCACAACCACATCTAAGGATTGGCAAGCAGAATATATATGTATTGTGACAGCAGGAAGGTAAAGTCACCTGGTTGCATCCAGGGGGGTAGGTATATTTCTCCCAGATTCAGGCTTTATGCCGACTTATACAACTAGGGAGAGAGTTGATGAAGCCCAGCTGAGGCTAGTGGGCTCATGGATGATTCATACCTCTAGGGAGAGTGCTGGGCGTCGTGCAGGCAGGGAGTTGATGAGACCAGCTGAAGCTTGTCAGCTCGTTTAAGGCCTCTATAAAAACTCCCAGCTTCATTAGATGTTTGCTCATGCCTGGAACCAGACCTGTGTGGACTGTCTAGGGAGAGTGAACCCCTGTGCGGTGAGACAAAGCCTGTGTGGCTATTTGTTTGGACATTTACTAAACCAGGGACTTAGGGACTAGGACAGCACCAGGCTGATCCCAGTTGTTAGTTAGGGAAACCTGCATGTTTAGTCAGAGGTCAAGCTGACCAGGATTTATTTTGTTTATGTTTCTTTTTGCTTTGCTGTGTTTTTGTCACTGTAAATAGAGAAATAAACCGCACCTTTTGATCTTGAAAACCACAACCTCCGTCTGCTGGGCCTGTTTTTGTGTGGGGAGCCCATCCAGGGGGTCACACACACCCGCTACCGAGCTAACCCCCTCACAGTTGGTGGAGAACCAGTGGCAGTTTTTTTTTAAGCCAGCATGGAGGAGATACTGAAACAGCTGGCTCTAGCAAATGCCAATCAACAGCAGACAAATGCAGGTTTGCAAAAGAGCTTCGCAGCCCAGCAACAAGCCCAGCAGCAATCTGAGGCCCGCTTCATAGACCTGTTGCAGAAGCAAGAGCAGAGACTACAACAACAGATGGAAGCAGTAATGCAGCAACGTCCGCAGACCAGTGAGGAAAGCCATCCCACTAATACCGCGTCCTTTGGGGTGAGTCGTTTATTGACAAAAATGACTGGAGAGGATGATCCAGAGGCATTTTTGACCACATTTGAAAGGACTGCTGAAAGAGAAAAGTGGCCTGAGGAGCAGTGGGCTGGACTGGTGGCTCCTCTGTTAACTGGTGAATCGCAGAAAGCTTACTATGACCTAGAGCCTGACCAAGCAAAAGACTATGGGATGCTAAAAGCTGAAATATTGGCAAGGCTGGGTGTCACCCTGGCTGTCCGGGCTCAGCGTGTGCATAACTGGACTTTCCAGCTTGGAAAACCCCCCAGGTCTCAAATGTATGATCTCATTCACCTGAGCAGGAAGTGGCTACAGCCAGACCCTTTGTCCGCACCGGAGATTGTGGAACGTGTTGTGATGGATCGTTTCTTGAGAGCTCTTCCTACCGCCATTCAAAAGTGGGTAAGCCATGGAGACCCAGAAACGGCCGGTAAACTTGTGGATCGTGTAGAGAGATACTTGGCTGCAGAGAACCTGACGGCCTCTTCCAGAGACTCTCGGACTTTCCACCCTAAGACCAGACCATCCCCAGGGGCGGATAAGAGGATTCCAAGGGGTGAGGGTGGAGAGAGTGAGAGGGTGGGAGCTCTGCCCAGGGTTTGGCGAGAACAGCCTGGGAAGTCGGGGGCTCAAGAGGCAGCCAAAAGGATTGTTTGCTACCGCTGCCGGCAAACGGGACATATTGCAGCAAATTGCCCGGTTGTGGAGGAACCCATGCAATGTGACTTTCTGACGGACAGACGTCAGTCGCTGTGTGCGACAGTCGCATGCACTGCCATTCGGGGAACTGAGAAACATTTATGCAAAATGTGTATTAATGGTAGAAATGTTGTGGTATTACTGGATTCAGGTAGCCTTGTGACCCTGATAAAGGCTGAATTAGTTAAAACAGAGGTCTCTGGGAATAGCAAGGTAGCTGTTATTTGTGTGCATGGGGACACCCGAGAGTATCCAGTGACTACAGTATGTTTCAAGACCCCCAAAGGTACCCTCTCTCATCCAGTGGGGTTAGTATCTCAATTACCGCATGATGCCATTGTGGGAAGGGATTTTCCGAAGTTCTGGGAACTGTGGGATGATCCTGAGCCCCCCACTGGTGCCCCTATGTACCAGGAAGGTGATAGCCAGAACTCCTCTGAGAGTGGTGAGGACTCTCCAGAATTTCCCTTGTCAGTATTGGCAGGCGAGACTCAAGAAACTGGAGAGGAGCCCACCTCCTCAGACGAAAACCTACCGTCTGTGGAGTTTTCTGATCTTGAGGTTCACAGGGAAAATTTTGCCACAGAACAGTTAAAGGACCCCGCCCTAATAAAGGCACGGGAAAACGTAGTGGAAATAGATGGCGAGTTAGTGAACCCAGATAATACCTGCACTTACCCATACTTCAGCGTAGAGAAGGACCTACTGTATCGGGTGGCAAAAAGGGCAGAAGAAACCGTTGAGCAGCTTGTGGTGCCCAAACCTTACAGGAAGTTGGTGTTGGAGTTGGCCCATGGGCACATTCTTGGAGGTCATCTGGGGACAGAGAAAACCCGAGAGAGGGTATTACAGAGATTCTATTGGCCTGGGGTGATAAAGGACATAGAAAATTATTGTTCCTCCTGCCCTGTGTGTCAGAGGTCGGCCCCGATGCCACATTTCCGTAGCCCGCTGGTCCCTCTACCCATCATTGAGGTCCCGTTTGAGAGGATCGCAATGGATTTGGTAGGTCCTATAATCAAGTCCGCTAGGGGGCACCAGTACATATTAGTTATAATGGACTATGCCACCCGTTATCCAGAAGCGATCCCTCTCCGAAATACCTCGGCCAAAACCATAGCCAAAGAGCTATGTCTTGTTTTTAGCCGGGTGGGTATTTGTAAAGAACTGCTTACGGACCAAGGTACACCCTTTATGTCCCGGGTTATGAAAGAGCTGTGTAAATTGTTTAAAGTGACGCAATTGCGTACGTCTGTGTATCACCCCCAAACCGATGGGCTGGTTGAAAGATTCAACAAAACCCTAAAACAAATGTTGAAGAAAGTGGTGGATAGAGATGGAAAGGATTGGGACTCTCTACTTCCTTATTTGATGTTTGCTATTAGGGAGGTGCCCCAATCCTCTACGGGATTCTCCCCCTTTGAGTTACTGTATGGGAGACACCCAAGAGGGCTGTTGGATATTGCCAAGGAAACTTGGGAAAGTGAGAGTTCTCCCCACAGGAGTGTGATTGAGCATGTCGCCCTGATGCAAGATCGAATTGCACAGGTAATGCCCATCGTGAAGGAACATTTGGCCCAAGCGCAGTTGGCACAGCAGAGAGTGTACAACCGTGGAGCCAAGACCCGTACCTTTTCCCCGGGGGATAGGATATTGGTACTTGTCCCTACGGTTGAAAGTAAATTCCTTGCCAAATGGCAAGGCCCCTACGAGATAATGGAAAAAGTGAGCGAAGTGAATTACAAGGTCAGACAACCAGGAAGGCAAAAGCCCGAACAGATCTATCACGTTAATCTGTTGAAAGCCTGGAGGGATAGAGAGTCCCTAGTCGCAGAAACTTGGTCACCAGCTCAAACTGGTTGCGTGATTCCGGAGGTTGGAATAGCAGCCACCTTGTCACAACCCCAACAACAGGAGGTTAAGGAGTTTGTGCTTCGCAACAAGGAGGTGTTCTCTGAGCTGCCGGGACAAACATCTGGGGTAGAGCATGATATTATTACCCCGCCCGGTGAAAGGGTGAAGTTAAAACCCTATCGGATCCCAGAGGCCCGACGGGAGGCAATACGGGAGGAAGTACAGAAAATGCTGAACTTAGGGGTGATAGAGGAGTCCCAAAGTGATTGGTCTAGTCCCATTGTGTTGGTGCCTAAACCGGATGGGAGCTGGCGATTTTGTAACGATTTTCGTCAGTTGAACAAAGTTACAAAATTTGACACCTACCCCATGCCACGTATAGATGAGTTGATCGACCGGCTGGGAACAGCCCGATACATGACGACTCTTGACCTCACAAAAGGGTATTGGCAAATTCCCCTGGCCAAGTCGGCCAAAGAGAAAACCGCATTTGTAACCCCAGACGGGGCGTTCCAATATAAGAGAATGCCGTTCGGGTTACAGAATGCGCCGGCCACATTCCAGCGGAAAATGGACCAGATACTGAGGCCCCATCGGAAGTATGCTGCGGCTTACCTGGATGACGTAATTGTCCATAGCACAGATTGGGCCTCACATCTGCCAAAAGTGCAAGCAGTCCTAGACTCTATCCGGGAAGCGGGGTTTACGGCTAACCCCAAGAAGTGTACCATTGGGCAGGAGGAGGCCAAATATCTTGGGTACACCATTGGCAGGGGAGTAATAAAACCCCAACTCAACAAAGTCGAGGCCATCCAGAGTTGGCCACGTCCCAACAGCAAGAAGCAGGTACGAGCCTTTCTGGGAATCGCGGGTTATTATCGGCGCTTCATTCCCCACTTTGCTTCTAAGGCTGTGCCCCTAACCAACCTGACGAAAGGGAAAGGGTCGGTCATGATTAAATGGACCCCCGAGGCTGAGGCAGCGTTCCAATTCTTGAAACAAGCCTTATGTAGCCAGCCAGTGTTGTACTCACCCGACTTCTCTAAAGACTTTGTCGTACAAAGTGATGCGTCAGATGTGGGGTTAGGAGCAGTATTGTCCCAGGTCTGGAACGGGGAAGAGCACCCAGTCATTTACCTCAGCAGGAAGTTGAAGTCCCATGAGGTAAATTACGCCACGGTTGAAAAGGAGTGTTTAGCGGTGAAGTGGGCTCTAGATTCCCTTCGGTACTATCTGCTAGGTAGGCACTTTGACATGGTTACGGATCACGCTCCGTTAAAGTGGATGGCTCAAAACAAGGAGACAAATAGAAGAGTAAATAGGTGGTTCCTGGCCCTACAGGAATTCAACTTCACAGTAAAGCATCGCCCTGGCGTTCAAATGGGGAATGTGGATGCTTTGTCTCGAGTACATGAATGCCTGATTGCTGGTGTTCCAACCCCAAGGTTAAAACAAGAGGGGGGGGGGGTATGTGACAGCAGGAAGGTAAAGTCACCTGGTTGCATCCAGGGGGGTAGGTATATTTCTCCCAGATTCAGGCTTTATGCCGACTTATACAACTAGGGAGAGAGTTGATGAAGCCCAGCTGAGGCTAGTGGGCTCATGGATGATTCATACCTCTAGGGAGAGTGCTGGGCGTCGTGCAGGCAGGGAGTTGATGAGACCAGCTGAAGCTTGTCAGCTCGTTTAAGGCCTCTATAAAAACTCCCAGCTTCATTAGATGTTTGCTCATGCCTGGAACCAGACCTGTGTGGACTGTCTAGGGAGAGTGAACCCCTGTGCGGTGAGACAAAGCCTGTGTGGCTATTTGTTTGGACATTTACTAAACCAGGGACTTAGGGACTAGGACAGCACCAGGCTGATCCCAGTTGTTAGTTAGGGAAACCTGCATGTTTAGTCAGAGGTCAAGCTGACCAGGATTTATTTTGTTTATGTTTCTTTTTGCTTTGCTGTGTTTTTGTCACTGTAAATAGAGAAATAAACCGCACCTTTTGATCTTGAAAACCACAACCTCCGTCTGCTGGGCCTGTTTTTGTGTGGGGAGCCCATCCAGGGGGTCACACACACCCGCTACAGAGCTAACCCCCTCACAGTATATATATATATATATATATATATATATATGTGTGTGTGTGTGTGTGTGTGTGTGTGTGTGTGTTTTGTTTTTTTATATTGCAACATTAAAATACAGTATCCCGCAGCCTGGAATCAGCAATCCTTTCCAACTGTCTTGACTGTTCTAAATAAATGGGCAAGTGCAGTTTGCACAGTACCCTGGAAATTTGTCTTCTTTTAATAATTAAGCCCAAATTTTTCATTAGGAATTTTATGGTGTCTGTGTGTGTGTTACTAGGATTTGACATTTTAAGTGCATTCTTTAAAGCAAAGAGTCATATCACATGGAGGACAGCAGGCCTGAGTGGAGGGGATTGCGTTGCTTACAACAGAAACAAAAAACAAACCAGAGCAAGAGACCACAGTCAAGGCTTCAACGGCCAGGAACAGCTGGGATACTGAGAAAAGGCACAATGCTCAATAATGGGAGAACTAGTAGCATAAAGTCCTGCGGATACACAAAGTAAGTGTAAGATCTCAAATATTCTGTTTTCAAGGGTGAGACCTTCATACAATTAGTTGTGCATGAGTTTAGGATTCTTTTAAAGTGGGTTTTGAAAAAAAAAATGAACAAAGCATTTTCTCATATAGTGTGTACTTGCTTGCCCCAGTCCTGAGCACTTAGCAGTGTGAATTCTGGTTGAACCCTCCTTCCTCTGCTATCTGCATCAGTCACTTCTGACATTTTTTCCAGACACCAAGCAATCCTGGGAGGCAGCCCACTCCTCCCCCATGTGATTGACAGCCTCAAAAGTGCATGTCTGCCAGTTAGACTGTGCAGAGGGGTTTGGGGTGTCTACTCACTCCACTCACGTCTCAGATTACACTCAGCTCCATTCTGTGCTGTACCGTGTGTGATATCAGATCCCCAACACCTTCCTCCTGGAAGCTGAGAATTATCATCTGCTCTGTGTACTTTAGAGGGCTGTAAAAGAGAGTAACCTGCAGATAAACAGTTACAGCTTATGAGGGAAAATTTAAAGACGAATTCCAGGTATGGCTATTTTATTCATAGTTATTTTGGTCCAGTCCCCCAGAAGCTGGAAATCACTGAAGTAGACACTGCTACTCTATTAATCTCTACTTGCTTCCGGGTCCTGTGTTTATAAATATGATATTACATCATTTTGATGTAAATTTGCCCCCTCCCTCCATTACATTTTATCGCAAACGCTCCCCACTGTTCCTAAACATTCACTCGTCCTTTCTAATTTACTAATGCAAGCCATTATAAAACTATAATACAGCAACTCTGATTTCTACAGGCCTCTGCCTTCATTTTTGGTCCTTAGGCACTTTATGAAATAACCAAAACTGGTGGGACACAGTATTTTTTCCTTCCTTACTTCAGCCTTACATTATTACGTTACTTACATTTTCCTGTATTTTTTATAGATTTCATTTGATAGCTATGTTGCAAGACCCTGCTAATATTTATACTGTTTGTGGACATCAGGGAATAGATACATTTTTTATATGATCTGCTTAATTGTTTCCTCTAGGTAGTTAGTAGGAGTATCATAGGGTGACCAGATGTCCCAGTTTCCGAGGACAGTTCCTGGACTGAGGACAAATTTCCTCGGACCAAGTCTGTCCTCGGTTTTGTCCCCCGATTCAGGGGCGGTGCCAGATAGGAGCTTGGGGTGCTCAAACACCCTCACTAATTCTTTAAGCACCCCCACGCAGCACCCCCAAAATTCACATACCAGTTCTTGTATGCGTCAGTGTTTTTTTAAATTTTATTCTAACTGTAAATCCTGTACTGATGCCAGGAAGCTGAGGACTCTTTTTTTCTGTGGAGGGATACAGCAGCTCCTGCCGCATAAGCCGATGATCTTTAGCTAGACCCGACATGCAAATTTCAGAGGAGAATTGATTTACAGCCTCTTTGCTGCCTACTCAGCCAATAGGAAAGTGCTGAACATGCCCCCTTCTCCAGCCCGCCTTCTTTGAGTTGTGAGATGCACAGAGGAGAGGACATGTCGGCAGCTAGATGGGAGGTAGAGGAGAGAGCACATCTCAGCACAGCCTGCTACAGGGGATGGAATAGGACAGAGAGATTCTCTATAATAATAAAATGTAAAATATGTACATAAATTGTACATTTTATTATTATTATTTATAGGGGGTTTCACCACTATTTGCAAATTGCAGCTCTGCAAAATTTCTTACCTTTTTCAGAGAGGGTGACACCATCACTACTATGTTCTAATACACTGGTTGATTTGCATCTCTGTTATCATTATTGTATGTAGGTGGTTTCACCATTATTTGCATATTGAAGCTCTGCAATTCTTTTAAATATTTTTGCAGGGGGGGTGACGCCATCACTACTATATTGCAATACATTGGTTGATTTGCACTGGATATTCATTTATAGGTTTTACCATTTGTAGAATGTAGAATTGTATAAAGGAAATGTAGAGTTGTGCTGCATTTTTGGGCTTTTTATTGGTATACAGCAAAACAATAAACCACACAAATAAGCCATGTGTAGTTGCCAGCATCCCTGGTAATTGGAGCAAACAAGAAGAAAACTACTCCCCTTGGGACTTTAAAGGCAACTAATGAAAACCCAGGTATATGTAAATGGCAGATTTTAATAATACAAAATATAAAAGGTGTAAACATCAACAATAAAACATATACATTCAACATATATGATAACTGTTGTAGCATAGGTGATCTTTCTTCTATGCACCCATTATTGGTATACAGAGGCCACTGATCACCATTGTACGCCATGAAGAAACCTCCACTTGCTGACTGCGCCCACTTGCTGGCCACACCCACTTTTTAGCCCCGCCCACCGGTGCATTAGCACCCTCACTTTTATCTCGAGCACCACCATAGCACCCCAAAAAAATGTTGTCTGGAGCCGCCCCTGCCCGGATTGGATTTACATTTTGCCACTCCATCCCTTTCTCCAAGTTTTTTCTCCATCTTATCTTCTTAACATTTGGTAGTCCTATCCCCAAAAATTTGAATGCCCTGTACACACGATCGGATTTCCGATGGAATAAAATCCGATGGATTTTTCCATCGGAAATCCGATGAAGCTGACTTCCATCAGTCTTGCCTACACACCATCAGTCAAAAATCCGACCGTCCCAAACGCCGTGACGTAAAACACTCCGAAGAACCGAGAAAAATTAAGTTCAATGCTTCTGAGCATGCGTCGACTTGATTCTGAGCATGCGTGTGTTTTTTCTCCGATGGAGTTCCCCACAGACGATCGGAATTTGCTATCGTTTTTTTTTTTTTCCATTGGTCTTTTTTCATCAGAAAAAACGATTGTGTGTACGCACTATAAGAAGTATCTTTTTTTTTATCTCATGGACGAAATGTGAGAAATAACGTATATATATCATACAATCATTCCATAAACACATACCACATACACTGCATATATAATTTGAGGACAATATGCTTATAAAATAGTTTGCCAATAAAAAAAAAAAGATGTCCCCAGATTTAATTTTAAAAATCTGGTCACCTTAGAGTATCACCTGTAAAGCCGCGTACACACGATCGGTTTTACCGATGAAAACAGTCCAATGGATTTTTTTCATCGGACAAACCGATCGTGTATGGGCCCCATCGGTCTTTTTTCCATCGGTGTCAAAAAATAGAACATGTTTTAAAATTTTACAATAAAAAAACGATAGCAAATTCCGATCGTCTATTGGCAAGTTCATCGGTTAAAAAACCCACGCATGCTCAGAATCAAGTCGACGCATGCTCAGAAGCATTGAACTTCATTTATCTCGGCTCATCGGAGTGTTTTACGTCACCGCGTTTGGAACGGTCGGTTTTTTGACTGATGGTGTGTAGGCAAGACTGATGGAAGTCAGCTTCATCGGTTTTCCGATGAAAAAATCCATCGGTTTAAAAACCATAGGAAATCCGATCGTGTGTACAGGGCTTAAGTGTTTCATAGGTTCCTACATTCTGGGTGGGGTACACATACTTCAGTGCATATGTAAAATTCAGCAGTTATATACAGAAATACACTATGAAATTGGCAATCCTTAGCTGGGTATATACTAGCAGAATTGTAATCAACATTTTTCATTGTAAGAACGTTGTAATGCGGTAAGAACATTTGTTTTTCTAATCATTTGTGGGGTCAAATTGACGGTCGATTTCGACTGCAGTGATAAGAAAATTCGAAAGAGCAGGATGGTAACAGTATCTCACTGACACAAAAGTCACAGATACAGAAACTCTCAGCACATTATTGGCACATCGGTTTAGTACCAGCACTTACAGTGTCATCTTGATGAGGCTTACATTACCGGTACAGAATCTGGTTGAAGAGGGGTAGCTGTTTGGCAGGGTGGCGGTGTACACGGCACTGAGCAGACCAATGGCCGATCCTTATCACCAACTCTAAAGTCCAGAGGTAGGGGAGCTGGCGAAGGTGTCCCTATTCTGTCCCTCCTCCTTAGGAACCTTTCCCTAGATGCTCTGTCTATAGCCAGCACGGATCCTGTCCCTTGCCTATCCACTTCATAAATGTGCACCAACTGCATGACTATTGTATAACCGATGTATTACAGGTCTGCCCACCACATTCTACCCCCATACCTTACTTATACTTAATCAAGAGACCACACATTGATGTTTGGAGTAAAACATGGCCGTAGCAGCCTCCTTTATTTTTTTTAACTGTTCCATCAGTTGTCAAAAACTTTAACCATCAAAACACATAAACCCAGAACATATCCGAAATATTGCCTCCTAGTGTTGGTCTTTGCAGGAACCTCAAAATTGCCATAATCATATTAACCCGATATTAGTCACCATACTAATATCGTATTACCACGTGACACTGCGGTACCTTAAAAATGGTCATAGGCCTCAAGCCGATCAGCTACTCAGAGACGACCACTGACCGCAGTGCCCCCATTATCCAACTCATCCAGCTAAACTCCTGTTAGCTGGAATCCACCCACAGGACCCATACCACCGATAGGTCCTGACCACTTCCTTTTTTAGGTACTTCCTTCTCCCGCAAAGACCAAACACCCGCCACTGCCACGACAATCCATACACCTGTAAAGAAAAATTGACAACAGAAAACCATACTTTGACACAAATTAAAATTCATCCTTCCAACTATTCCACATTAGGGAGGGTGGGTGGGAAACTTTCCCCTGCACTGTGTTAACTCAGAGGGGCGGGGTCTTCCTTTTATCTAGCCTTCTCCCCTCCCTCTATATTTCCATTAGCCAATAGTTAATACCCTCTTATTACATACTCTGTTCACTCAGTCATGCCCAGCCCTCCGCCTATGGCATTCTGTCTTTTTGCTCCGGGCTTTTCTTTAGTACTGCCCTCACCAAAGATGGCCACAGAGGTCACCCAGTCTTGCAGCGTCCAATTGGACCACTATTCCCCTGGTTGCACTTACAGAGGCTTGATAGGAACAAAGTTACTTTCATCTTCCATTCCCCCTCTGTACAGTAGTCAGCAATACAGCACCACCTACAGAGAGGAGGGTAAACCGCACCTGTCTTCAAGTGTCATTCAACCCACTCATCCCAAGGGGGAGAGTCATCGTGCTGACCTGGACTCATCATGAGAGTCTTTGTTTGGGGACCACTATAATGTGTAAATTATCCAGCCCGATATCTGGAGTAATTTAAAAGTAATTTGATTTTTATTGGATAGGTCTGTGTTCTCAGATGAAATGGATCTCCTGGTCATGGCTACAGAAAATGGAGACATTTATTTATGGGAGTTTGATGATTCCATCTCAGGTCCAGTTCCTGAGGATAATTCAGATGTGGATGAAAAGCAGCAGATCATGGAGGTAACTCATCTTTTTATTTTTTCAGTGTCCGTGTATGGATTTAAAAATCACACATCTCTTTAAACTACATTTTGTTCCTCAGACATACTGTAGACATGTCCACAGATAAATGCAAATAGACTGTATAGAGAACAAGGTCTGCAATGTTTCAGGGGAACCGTCTTTTAATGTATGTTCCAAAGGACTTTAAATTCAATGACAGTATCGCAGGTACAGTTAACAGCTGTGAAACCCAGACAATATGTAATGAGTAACTGTTTTTGGAATAGAACCATAAAGTGTGACTGCTGCTATAAATTTTTTAATAATCAAACAACTCGTATGTCCTTATATTACACAAGAATTCTGCTTCCTTAGAGACTGGCAGGTATTGCACTGGTCTTGTGATCCAGGCTAAACAAACAACAGCTAAGGTAATAAAATACAACTACAAGAACATTCAGAATCAGTCTCCCACATCTTACTTTCAATGATGAGCACTGCTATACAATTCAACCACTTCAGCCTCGGAAGATTTGGCTGCTCAATGACCGGGCCATTTTTTGCGATACAGCACTATGTCACTTAAACTATCAATTGTGCGACGCTGTAGCCAAACAAAATGGATGTCCTTTTTCCCACAAATAGAGCTTTCTTTTGGTGGTATTTGATCATCTTTGCGGTTTTTATTTTTTGCTGTATAAACAAAAAAACGCGACAATTAAAAAAAATAAAAACACAATATTTTGTATTTTTTGCTATAAGAAATATCCCCAATTTTTTTTTCAAAAGAGCAGATTTTTTCCTCAGTTTAGGCCGATGTGTATTCTTCTACATATTTTTGGTAATACAAATCGCAATAAGTGTATATTTATTGGTTTGCGTTATAGTGTCTGCAAAATAGGGGATACATTTATGGCATTTTTATTATTATAATTTTTTTACTAGTAATGGCGGCGATCTGCGATTTTTATCGGTAGTGCATCATTATGGGGGACACATCGGACACTTTTGACACATTTTTGGGACCTTTGGCATTTATACAGCGATTAGTGCTATAAAAATGCACTGATTACTGTGTAAATGTCAGTGGCAGGGAAGGGGTTAACACTAGGGGGCGATCGAGGGGTTAACTGCGTTCCCTAGCGTGTGTTCCAACTGTGGGGGGAGGGGACTCACTATAGGAGATGACAGATCGTGGTTCCCAGCTTGTAGGAACTCACGATCTGCATCTCCTCTCCTCTCAGAACAGGGATGTGTGTGTTTACACACACACATGTCCCTGTTCTCATACCTCCCAACCGTCACGGATTGTGCGGGACTTTCCCACATAGACACTTTTTTTCCCGCAGTAGAGCAAATTTTTCCGCATAATGCTATTGACTGCAATCCAAGCTAGGTGATAAGCGCGGGGGGGGGGGCAGAACTGCTACCCCGCCCCTCAGTCAAGGGAGGCGGAGGAAGAGGAGATCAGGACGAAGGAGGAATAGCCGGGGTAAGCAGTTATTAAAGTAGTTGTAAACCCACTTACACAACATGCACCTACAGGTAAGCCTAGATTAAGGCTTACCTGTAGGTGCATGAAATATCTCCTTAACCTACACGGTTAAGGAGATATTTGCATTTAAAACCAGCGTCGCTGACGTCACGCGCATGCGCAATAGCGGGCCGGCTTAGTAGCCGGATTTCTGAATGGAGTTAGCTGGCCCAAGGGCGCATGCGTGTGACGTCATCGCCGCTCCTGGGCTAATAACAGCGCCGGAGCGGCAATACACGAAAGGCAGAAGGGAGCAAGATGGCATCGGGGACGGAGGTGTCCGAGCACCGCTGCGGGGGCTTCGATCTCAGGTAAGTGATTCATAATGAGCTAGTATGCATTACTAGCTCATTATGTCTTTGTTTTGCAGGTTGTTTAAAAAAAAAAAACGGGGTTTACATTCACTTTAAGCTATTACCCAGCGCCAAATTTCCGTGTGTAACCCCCCCCCTCGTGCCTGCGATCGCTTGTGGCCAGCGGTCATCGCGACCACCGGTCACGAGCATCGGCACCCCCGCAGTGCAGCCTAAATGGATCGACGTGCAGCTACGATGGTTCGCGGGATCGTACCGACCTGCCGCAGTATAATGATTATATATAGCATTAAAGAAATGCTTAAAAAAAAAAAAAAAGCCAGATTTAAACTTTTTAGAATTAAAGGTTGCTTAACAAGAAAATGGCAATGAAGTACAAATATGCATAATTTTCCATTCACCCATGCATGAAGAGGTGAATATAATGAACCATCAGTTACCACTTGTAGTGGATGTGGTCTTCCAGTGCTGAAGGTAGAAGAAGCTGGTTGGCTACTATGCTAAGGTGCACCAGATTCCCTGTTTGTAGTTAAAGCTACATGTTTATTAAAGTAGAACTATGGCCTCCCATTTTTTTTTTATGTGTTGTCACAACCCTACCAATATTTGTATTATACAAAATCAGATTTTTTTTTATTGAAAGTAAAAAAAAAATATATATGCTTTAGCAGGTAAAGTATATGTTACCCCAAAACTATTAAAAATAAGTGTTGCGTTTTTTTGTATGTGCTGGTAAATCCAGCCTTTTCTGTTTTTATTTGAGCCCCCCCCCCCAGAAGCAGATAAGTGCTGGCATGGTCAGTTTACATAGCTGTGTACCCGGGTTGGAGTTGCAGGATACTGTGCCAGTGCAAAGCGTACCTGTATCTTCTGTAGTCATTTTGGCTGCCAAGCCCCCCGCCCAGCCCTTCTGTGTTGATTGACAGCAACATCTGCTGGAAACTGCTATCAATAAATACAGCAAGGCATGGGTTGTGGCATTCAGACTACGGAAGGTACAGGTATGCTGTGCATACACACAGCATCCCGTAAGACCAGCCATACACAGTGCAAATTTCTTTTCTGCAATCACAGGTTGCAGGAAAGAAATTTGCACGACTCCCCCCATCATCATAGAATGCATGAATGTAAAAAACATTCAGCCTTTTGAACCACCCTAATTATAAGTGCAAAAATGGACAGTTCAGTCATGTTTTTACTGCCCCCCTAAACGCCCACCTCCAAAAGAAACATGGGGCCGCCTGGATGAGTACACATTGCTGCCATCAAAATGCCTCACATCATGAAATTTGAAAGTGATTGTAAAGTCTAATTTTTTTTAGTTAAAAATAACAAACATGTCATTCTTACCTGCTCTGTGTAATGATTTTGCACAGAGCAGCCCAGATACTCCCCTTTTTGGGTCCCTCACCGGCGCTCCTGGCCCCTCCCTCCTGTTGAGTGCCCCCACACCAAGCAGCTTGATGGGGGCACCCGAGGTGAGCAAGAGCTCCATGTGTCCAGTCAGACATGGAGCTGCGGCCTGGCCCTGCCCCCTTTCTCTCCTCATTGGCTGACTGACTTTGATTGACAGCAGTGGGAGCCAATGGCCACGATGCTGTCTCAGACAATGAGGAGGGGAGTCCTGGGCAGCCGAGACACTGTTGCAACATCGCTGGATCTAGAGGGACCTCAAATAAGTATAAGGGGGGCTGAGGGAGGCTGCTGCACACAGAAGGCTTTTTTATCTTAATGTATAGAATGCATTAAGATAAAAAACCTTCTGCCTTTACAATCACTTGATTTTGACAAGTGATGCAGGCATGCAGGGGTTCCCCAGGAAGGAAGGTGGGGGTCTGTGTGTAACACTCATAGGAACAAGGGAGTCTCTAGATATCCACCCCCCTCTACAGAATGAGGACAGGGTGTATAGTATAGAGATCAGGAAGCAAACCCAGCCAGTCTGTTTGTAAAATCAGCGCACATGCACTTGTTTGGCAAACAGTTAACCCTTTGATTGCCATCCTGATCACCCCTGTCACTCAACCAGTGCCACTAGTACATTGACAGTGTACAGTGTTATAACTGATCACTGTATTAGTGTCACTAGTGACATCAGATAGTGTCCCCCCCAGTCAGTGTCAGTTAACGCCAGTCCCTGATTGCCCACCACACTATCACAGTCACACTATAAGTCGCTGATCACATGTGACAGGCAGTCAGAAAGTCAGAGCTGCTTAAAAGCTGCGTAGTTTCCAGTATATTACCCATAGTTTGTAGATGCTATGACTTTCACACAAACCAATAAATATACATTTATTGTGATTTATTTCGCCAAAAACATGTAGCAGAATAAATCTCTGCTTAAATTTATGAAGAAATTAGATTTTATTAGATATGTTTTATAACAGTAAGGAGAAAATATTGTTTTGTTTTGTTTTTTCTAAATGTTTGGTCTTTTTTTATTTTTTTTTATAGTAAATATAAAAAACCCAGTGGTGCTCAAATACCACCAAACAAAAGTTATATTTGTGTGAAAAAAATATATATAAATTTCATTTGGGTACAATGTTGCATGACCAAGCAATTGCCAGTTAAAGTAGCACAGTGCTGAATAGCAAAAAATGGTCTGATCATGAAAGGGGGAAAACCTTTCAGAGGTCAAGTGGTTAAATGACATATCCTCCATTGCTTTTTGTAAACACCAAATTTTTCTTTTCAAAAAGTACATCATACTGCATCCATACCTTTATGTACAAATGAAGGCATCCTCCAAGTATGTTATTTAAAGGGTTTGTGTATATTCAATGTCCTTTTACCTGCAATAAAAGACCCTCTCCTTGCTAAACAGTATTTTTTGTTTTTAATCTTTTTTTACATTGGTCCATGTCTCCCATGGCAGTACCCAGCTACACATGCTTTTTTGTTTAACAAAAGCTTCAGTGAAGTTCAGTACTATGTGTGGGTTATTTTCCTGGGTTTGCTGAACCTCCTTTGTACCAAACTTTAACTGGTTCGTTCATCACTATTGATGCTGAAGTACCTTGACAACTGAAAAGATAGCAACAACTTACAAGAGGTATCCTTGACACCAGTGGTGGCTGGTGCTCAAAATGTTTGGGGGGGCGCAAACAAACTGAAAAAAAACATCAAGCGCATTTTATTGCAGTGTGTTATTTAATACTTGTTTGGTACTTCTATGATTTTTTTGAGCTATAAAATGTGCAGGGTAGAATTGTACAGTTGGAATGTAAAGAAAATCTTTACACAGGATAACAGCAATGCAGACTGGGGATTGAATGTCTAGAAACTGCAGCATGTCAGTCAGACTTACTCATGATAAGAATTCTAATGCGATACATCTAAGGCAGAGTAGTTCAGCCAATGTTATGTATCACCCTAGGGTTACTTCTGACAGATTCAGAGGAGACTCATGCTTGTAAATTAATGATAGCAGTTTGACCATCTAGTAAATAATAGATCGTAGCAAAAAAAAAAAAAAAAAACAACCACGGAAAATATCTGTGTCATTTAAAAACATAAGTTATTGTCTGTAAAATATTTATAAATGTTTAGGGGGCATTGGTAGCAGATGTACAATGGGGAGATGTACTTGCAATACAGCAACATGTACCTGGGGGCACATAAATATTGGCTGTTATCAAGCGTTATATAATGTAATAAGCTCTGTCATAGTAAATCATAGGAAACAAATTGAGAAGCTTTGTAGAATCTACTGTATTACTGACTGCAGCAGCGTTCTGTGCTTTCCTGAAACTAGGGGCCAATACAACATATTCATAATGAGAGGGACCAAAACCAGTAATAACAATCAAAAATACAATTTATTAAAGTGAAACAACTGTCTGCTGTCTGTCACTAGTATTAACACAACAGTTTATGCTTTTCTGTGTCCCTCCTAGCACATAGGTTTAGTCTAAAAAGGAAGGGCGCACCAGCCTTGCGCATTACCTTCGCAAACACTTTAATGTACAGGCAGGTGATACTCAAAAAATTCGAATATCGTGCAAAAGTTAATTTATTTCACTAATGCAACTTAAAAGGTGAAACTAATATATGAGACTCATTACATGCAAAGCAAGATGGTTCAAGCCGTGATTTGTCATATTTGTGATGATTATGGCCTACAGCTCATGATTGTACATAGAACAATATCGGACCTCTGAAAAGTAGAAGCATGCATATGTACTCAGTACTTGGGTTGAGCCCCTTTTGCAGCAATTACTGCCTCAATGCGGCGTGGCATGGAAGCTATCAGCCTGTGGCACTGCTGAGGTGTTATGGAAGACCAGGATGCTTCAATAGCAGCCTTGTTTGGTCTCATGTCTCTCATCTTTCTCTTGGCGCACTCCCTATAGGGGATGTGTGCATCCATAGATGCACACAGCACTGACAAGCCATGCCATTGGTCCTTCTTTACAAGATGTGACACAGCCTATGGCTCCCGCTGCTCTCAGAGTCTCCTGTGAGACCAGGAAGAGGGAGCAGCATCACTACAGATGGAACAGCACTGGATAATTGATTCAACAGGTCAATAAATATCTTCTAATATACAAAAGTCTTTAAATCGGGGTTCCGGGCATAATTTTTTTATTTATTTTTTGCAAGCTAAAATTAATCACATTAAATAGTCCCTAAAACATATTAATAGCTCCCCAATTGTTCCGGAAATCATTGCAAACACTTGCCTTATATGCTCCAGCTCATGTTGTGGCCGTATCCATCATATGTGTGGGCATGTGAAGCCCAGTTCCTTTTTCTTCCTGGTTTTCAGGGAGAGGTGCATGCTGGGTGATCTTTAGGCACAGTAATGCCCAGAGACTTCTGGGAAATGAGTGTCATTTCCCAGGAGGCAATGGGGTCTTAGGACAGGATATTGAACCACCTAGGACCAGGAACTAGGCAGATTACGAAATCTGCCTAGTAACAGCCAGATAGAAGTGAGTAAAAACCTTTGTTTTTTTGTTTGTTTTTTTACATTAAAGGCAAGCTGTTAAAAGAAAGTAAATTTTTAGGGTGGAACTCCGCTTTAACATTAATGTTTAAAACATATATGTGTTACTTAGCTGCCAAATCTACCTTAAGCTAACAAAATATTCTTACCCTATGTCATCAGAAATCCAAAAGGATGGTCTTAGTATATAATATTCAAACTTAAAGCTGAACTTCAGGGAATTAAAAAAAAAAAATGTTGGGGGGTTTCCTGCACTGCATGGGTTGGGTGCTTGTTTTTTCTTAAAGTACTGGTAAAAAGCAATTTTACATACCTTATCACTTGCAGCAGCAGGCTTCTCCTTCCATGCGACCAGTCCTCCGAATCCAGCACTCCTCTGGAGGTTGCCGCTCTGACAACATCCTGTACAATCCAAGACAATATGTCCTGCATTGTTAGTAGGAATGCCAAGGGCATACCCACAGCTCGGAGTGATGAAGGGAAGAAGAGGATGCCAGCTGCTGTTTACCCTTGCTTTCCAAGCAGAAGTTTTTACTTTTGCTTTCAATTTTTATTTTTTGGATTTATTCAATTTTCTAAAATACTGTTTGTATTTTCTGTTGTTACAAATATGTTTCTTTTTGTGTACAGAAATATGAAATTCTATTGTCTCAAGGCTCTCTAACAGAGAGTCAGCCAACACAAAAGAACACAAAGATATTGAACAAGCACTTAGCAGGTAAGTAGCTGATTTCTACTTGCACTATTTGTTTTAATTGTTCTGCTTTAAAAGTTAGTTATTATAGACTGGCATACAAATTAACAAGGACTTTAATATATTTCAGGATTGGGTTTTAAAATAAAGGAATAAATAATCTTGAGTTTGAGTTGAATTTTCTGCATTGTAAATTTTAATTAGTGCAAAAATATCTCAAGATCTATATTATCACTGCTTGTACATATTGCACTTTGTAATACTGGAACTGGATGGCATGATTTGCATTAGGCATGAGCTGCACTGCAACAACAAAACCTTTTTGACCCTCCGGATCAAATCCCTAGTACTATGTATGTCCATTATATTGTATATATATATAAAAATGAGATGACAAGAGTCACCAGCAGAACTAACATGAGAAAAAGTCTCCCAAATTAAAAAAACCTGGTTTAGATTCTACAAACTCTCATAAATAAACTCAAATATAGCAAAACTAAAAAATCCAAGTATTGAAAAAAATAATAAACAACTCACTGGACTAAGTAAAAAACATGCTATTCTTTATTACATATGTAACGGCACCCCAAATACGAAAGGGGGTAACGCCGTTTAGATCCCTTCCCTCTCCTGGACACAAATTCACTGCCGATCCTCCACAGCCAGACGACCACTTCCCATAGGAATTAATCCTTCTGGAAGAACGAGACGCACTCTGTATCTTCCGAGGATCGAATGACCTTATTGAGAAAAACATTGTAACTTTTACAACCATCCAATACTGCATTAACCTAAAATGAACAATGGTCCAGCTCCACCCACAACATAACAGACCCAATACACACAAGTATGCAGGTGATTCATCAACATCTCTTCAATTAACCCGTCTGCTGCTAGTTCCACAACCTATAATTATAGGCTTAATTCCCCCAAACCACAATGGACAATAGAATGTAAATCACCACAAACAATGAACAGGTCTTTTAGAAGCTGGGATTAGCATTACAATAGGCAGACAGGTGATTGAGGCTGAACACCTCAGTATCTCTCAATTAACCTGTTGAGTTCAGAAACAGTAAATAGTCCTTTACAGATATCCTCTGGGATATGGTGGATAAATATTACAGACCCATTTTAGGTAGCCCAAGATATATTTCTTAATGTCCATTATTTCCTGTCTCACCCTGTGTCCAAAGTGACCCTCCTGTCACAACATATATCATTACATATATCAAATTTTAAAACAATATCACACTACACACATGTAGTGGTGACCCCCAGAGACAGAGAGGGCCAACATTCCTCCTCGGGTGCAGGTTACTAGGCATAGTGGGTGATGTACAAGATAGAAAGATGAGCGCTAGTCACTTTTATGCTTGAGCAAAGAAAAGTTTATTTCTCACAAACAGTAAATGTGGGAGAGAGGGGATGGGGCACAGGACACCCTTAGTCAAAAATAGTAATGATCGGCAGACAGGCAGACTCCTTAGACAAAAAGGTGAGATAAGGCAGACAGCAGTACAGGAAAAGAACCTTAAAGCTGAACCTGCATATCTGTACTTTGTAGGATAGGCTGTCTCCTAAAGTAACTGAACTTTACTCACAGCATCATACAGAATTCTCTTGGATAAGTTCTCTCTTGAAGCTCTCCCAGCCACGTCATGGGTCCCCAGTTCATAAAGAGTCACCTCTGGTACTTCTCTAGAACTCCATCCCTCTCAGAATTGTTTCCAGGTATTGAGCATGCTCTCCTCTGCAAAATCTTGAACACCTGGATAGACCTCAAACAGACCTAGCAGCCAGGAGCTGTTTCTCACACACCTACCATGACTGCAGTCTGGGCGGAGAAGACCCTGATCACCTGACTTTCTCCAAATAAATACTTTCTCCCAGCATGCATAGCGGCCAGATCGGCTGAGAGAAGTATGTTTAGTCATAACCTGAATTCACTGTAGCTGATCATATTAATATCAAAGGCAACAGTGCCACCTACTGACAAAAGGGAGAAGCCACAGCTGAAACAGGATTAGGAGGAAATCCATTTGATCCATAAAAACTACAAATTAGCCAGGCTAGCTACCACCCAGCATAGCTAAATTTACCTGTAGCCCTGTTTTAGGACAAGGGTGCTACACACATATCAAGTACACATATTAAAAACATATGCTCCACCTCTCTCAAGTAGGGATGAGCTTCGAGTTCGAGTCGAACTCATGTTCGACTCGAACATTGCCTGTTCGCCGAACAGCGAACAAATTGGGGTGTTCGCGGCAAATTCGATAAATCTATGGGAGAAATCTAAAGTGCTAATTATAAAGGCTTATATGCAAGTTATTGTCCTAAAAAGTGTTTGGGGACCGGGGTCCTGCCCCAGGGGACATGTATCAATGCAAAAAGAAGTTTTAAAAACGGCCGTTTTTTCGGGAGCAGTGATTTTAATAATGCTTAAAATGAAAAAATAAAAGTGAAATATTCCTTTAAATTTCGTACCTGGGGGTTGTGTATGATATGCATGTAAAGTGGCGCATGTTTCCCGTGCTTAGAACTGTCCTTGCAAAAAATGTCATTTTTGAAAGAAAAAATTGCATTTAAAACTGACTCACGGCTATTAATGAATTGTCGGCTCCCAGCAATACATACAAAAGTCATTGATAAAAAAAAAAAAAAAGCGTGGGGGTTCCCCAGAATTCAATTACCAGGCCCTTCAGGTCTGGAATGGATATTAAGGGGAACCCCGCCGCAAATTTAAAAAAAAATTTACGTGGGGTTCCCCCAAATATCCATTCCAGGCCCTTCAGATCTGGCATGGATTTTAAGGGGAACTCCACCCCAAATTTTAAAATAAAATGGCGTGGAGTCCCCCTAAAAATCCATACCAGACCCCTTATCCGAGCACGCAACCTGGCCGGCCGCAGGGGAAAAGGGGGGGACGAGAGAGCGCCCCCCCTCCCTCCTGAACCGTACCAAGCCACATGCCCTCAACATGGGGAGGATGTCCCCATTTTGATGGGGACAAGGGCCTCATCCCCACAACCCTTGCCCGGTGGTTGTGGGGGTCTGCGGGCGGGGGGCTTATCGGAATCTGGAAGACCCCTTTAACAAAGGAGACCCCCAGATCCCGGCCCCCCCCTATGTGAATTGGTAAGGGGTACATTGTACCCCTACCATTTCACAAAGAAAGCGTAAAAAAATGTTTAAAAAAACACACAAACACCTTGAAAAAGTCCTTTATTTAAAAAAAAAAAACATTCCAGCGGTGAAATCCAGTGTCCCGCGGCGATCCCGATGTCCAGCGCTGTCCTTCATTGGTTGTGCCTGAGCGGACCTGATGGGGAACTCCCTCTCAGTATTTTAAATGTATAGACCCGCCCCTTCTAAAGTTCCCCATCAGGTCCGCTCAGCGGACCAGATGCGGAACATGAGAAGGGGCGGGTCTATACATGTATTACCAAAGTGAGAGCAGTTCCCCATCAGGTCCGCCCCCTCGGTATGTCGGACCCGCCTACGTCATTGGCTTGAGCGGGGAACTTCCTTCACTGTGTAATTTAAATTTACATAGTGAAGGAAGTTCCCCGCTCAAGCCAATGACGTAGGCGGGTCCGACATACCGAGGGGGCGGACCTGATGGGGAACTGCTCTCACTTTGGTAATACATGTATAGACCCGCCCCTTCTCATGTTCCACATCTGGTCCGCTGAGCGGACCTGATAGGGAACTTTAGAAGGGGCGGGTCTATACATTTAAAATACTGAGAGGGAGTTCCCCATCAGGTCCGCTCAGGCACAACCAATGAAGGACAGCGCTGGACATCGGGATCGCCGCGGGACACTGGATTTCACCGCAGGAATGTTTTTTTTTTGTTTTTTTTTTTAAAAAGGACTTTTTCAAGGTGTTTGTGTGTTTTTTTAAACATTTTTTTACGCTTTCTTCGTGAAATGGTAGGGGTACAATGTACCCCTTACCAATTCACATGGGGGGGGCCGCGATCTGGGGGTCTCCTTTGTTAAAGGGGTCTTCCAGATTCCGATAAGCCCCCCGCCCGCAGACCCCCACAACCACCGGGCAAGGGTTGTGGGGATGAGGCCCTTGTCCCCATCAACATGGGGACATCCTCCCCATGTTGAGGGCATGTGGCTTGGTACGGTTCAGGAGGGAGGGGGGGCCGCTCTCTCGTCCCCCCCCTTTTCCCCTGCGGCCGGCCAGGTTGCGTGCTCGGATAGGGGGTCTGGTATGGATTTTTAGGGGGACTCCACGCCATTTTTTTTTAAATTTGGGGTGGAGTTCCCCTTAAAATCCATGCCAGATCTGAAGGGCCTGGAATGGATATTTGGGGGAACCCCACGTCAATTTTTTTTTACATTTGCGGCGGGGTTCCCCTTAATATCCATTCCAGACCTGAAGGGCCTGGTAATTGAATTCTGGGGAACCCCCACGCTTTTTTTTTTTTTATCAATGACTTTTGTATGTATTGCCGGGAGCCGACAATTCATTAATAGCCGCGAGTCAGTTTTAAATGCATTTTTTTCTTTCAAAAATGACATTTTTTGCAGGGACAGTTCTAAGCACGGGAAACATGCGCCACTTTACATGTATATCATACACACCCCCCAGGTACGAAATTTAAAGGAATATTTCACTTTTATTTTTTCATTTTAAGCATTATTAAAATCACTGCTCCCGAAAAAACGGCCGTTTTTAAAACTTATTTTTGCATTGATACATGTCCCCTGGGGCAGGACCCAGGTCCCCAAACACTTTTTAGGACAATAACTTGCATATTAGCCTTTATAATTAACACTTTAGATTTCGAACGTTCGAGTCCATTGTATTTAATAGGGTTCTAAAGTTTACACGAACATTTTGTCTGTTCGCAGGTTCTGGTGCGAACCGAACAGGGGGGTGTTCGGCTCATCCCTGCTCTCAAGCATGTCAGCAAACATAACCTATATTAAAGTTGTGGTGTAGTATAAAACCCCTATGTAAATATATGCAATTTTCAAAAAATTTAAATATATAAAAGTATATATATAGATGTCGTGTACTAAAACGTTTATTATACTTAAAGGAGTCTAAAATACTAAAAGAAAGAAACATAATTATAATTGAAGGTAACCCCTGCCTGCATCATAAATATGAAACAATGGACACTTAAATGAATCGTGGTATTAGTGTCATTAGGTCACCTCACATATAGTAATGTGAACACCATTTATAACCATATAATTAATATCCAAAATCAAATGTCAAGTATACCAAAAAATAATAAGTCAATATACATAACATTATCAAATTCTAGTCAAATAATTAAGTACCAGGAGTAATATTGATAGAGTTAATTGATTGTAAATAATAGCAAATCCCCCAAGATGGAAGAAAGACATTAAAAGCATTAAAGAAATGTATTATATTAGGGACATTCGCATATATCTTGGTTGGAGGCCCCCCCCCCCCCCCCAAACAGCATAGTAAAGTAACAGTAAAAAATCGAATTATAGTAAGGTGGTTGATATTTTGATATTTGTGCAATACCTTGAGTGCTGGCAACAATTGAAGACAACACTGGACAAGAAAAATAGTGAAGTAAAAAATATAGAATCTCAATGAATGAAATGAGGAAAAGACTGAAACAATGCAATGCTAGAACAGTGGTAAATATAAAACATATAGAATGATAAGTGAATGGCATCATATCATTATTTAAATTTCACTCCAAATAACTTTTTGCCATTGAAGTCATATCATTCAATCCTTTTTGAAACTGAACTATTTAGTCACTTCCCGTTACGGCTCTTCATTTGTTTGTTGCTATGTGGCCAGTGAAGCAGCCGATCAGACCAATCTCCGTCTCATCGGCTGTGTTGGAGCCCAAAGGAGAGATCAGGGGGTCTAATAGAATGTAAAGAGTATCTGTCATTGCTATTGCCATCAAAAAAGGATGTTTTCATTCCTTTTGACAGCAATAAAAATGATCAAACATTTTTTTTTTCTTTTTTAAAAACACTGTAAAAGTAAATAAAATAAATTAAATAATAATAATATTTAAAAAAAAATGTAAAGCTCCCCGTACCCCCTGCTCACACGCAGTGGCGAATGCACAAGTCGATCCCGCGCGCATATGTAAACAGTGATAGCACCACACATGAGATATCACCACGATCGTGAGAGCAAGACAATAATTCTAGCACTAGACCTCCACAGTAAATCTAAACTGGTAACTTGCAAAGGCTTTTAAAGCATCACCTATAGATAATTTAAATTACAGGTGTTTGCAGTCATTCCATGAGCGCGCAAAATTTTGAAGAGTGGCGTGTTAGGTATCTATTTACTCAGCATAACATCACCTTCACATTATACAAAAAAATTGGGCTAACTTTACTGTTTTTTTTTTTTTTTAATCATTAAAGTGTATTTAAAAAAAAAAAAATTGCGTTTGAAAGACCGCTGTGCAAATACCGTGTGACATAAAATATTGCAACAATCGCCATTTTACTCTCTAGGGTCTCTGCTTGAAAAAAAAGATATAATGTTTGTGGGTTCTAAGTAATTTTCTAGTAAAAAAAGTAACAACAGCAATCTGCTTTTATATATATAAATAGATATATATAGATAGATATATATGTACTGTGAACTATGTACTGTGTGCTACTTGAACTAACATCCTGGTAAGACATAGAAAAACTGCCAAAACATAAAGCCAATAAATGGAGAAAGGAAGCAGAAGAAGAGTTAAAGTCACTTCAAGAAAATAATAACTGGACACTCACTAAGCTCCCTCCTAACTGTAAAACTATAGGAAGTAAGTGGACTTTCGAAGTAAAGTCAGATGCATAAGGGAATATCCACAAATACAAAGCCAGACTAGTTACCAATAGTTATTCCCAGAAATTCGTTGAAGATTACGATGAAACATTCGCTCCCTTCGTAAAACACTCCACCATCAGAGCGCTTCTTAGCGGTGCAGCCGGGAAGGGCATGCAAGTGAAACACCTAGACGTTAAAACTTCTTTCCTATATGGAGACATTAAGGAAGATCTCTACATGGAGCAACCACCAGGGTTTGAGCACGGAGACAACGTGTAAACTTCAGAAGAGCACCTACAGTCTTAAGCAATCTGCAAGGATGTGGAATGAGAAAGGGAACGAAGTACTTAACAGAGAGGGATTCTCAAGAAGTAAAGCAGACCCCTGTCTCTACTCCAAAAATCAAGGAGACAGATGGATATACATCCTTATCTTTGTTGATGACATTATAACCTGTTTTGAACAAGAAGGGGATTACAACCAGATAGTTCACAAGCTGAAAGAACATTTTGAAATCAAAGAACTAGGGAACATTAGCTACTATCTGTAAATCCAAATAGAAAGAAAAGAAGATGGAAGTTATCTTCTCAACTAATCTCAGAAAATCTTGGAACAATTCCATTAGCAAGATGCAAAGGAAGTGAAAACGCCTATGGAACCCGACTATCAAAAGAGCAATGAAACAGAAAACTTGCTACCCAACAATTACATGTATTGCAGAGCAATCGGTAAGCTGCTATATGTTGCCACTGTGACAAGACCAGACATAACCACAGCAGTGGGCATACTATGCAGGAAAGTTTCGGCTCCCTGTCAGCGTGACTGGGACCCAGTAAAAAGAGTGATACAATACCTCAAAGGAACAATTCAGATGAAGTTACGGTTGCCAGCAACATCCAATCCCAAACTGGTCGGATATGTGGATGCTGATTGGGCCGGGGACTGCACAGACCGCAACTCCATAAGTGAATTAATTTTTCAGTATGGGGAAGGAACAACTGTCGCTCTATCTTCAACTGAAGCAGAGTACATTGCAGCAGCACACGCATGTCAAGAAGCGATATGGATTTGTCAACTTTATGTGGACATTGTCAAAACCAATTCCCATTTTTGAAGACAACCAGGGTTGCATAAAGCTTACGCAATCAAAAAGGGTCAATCCTATGACCAAACACATCGACGTCAAGTATCACCTACTGCAGGACATTCAAGAGCAAAGGGTTATTGACATTCAATACTGCCCGTCAGAGGAGATGACTGCCAATGCACTCACCAAGCCTTTGTTGAAGGAATGTCATAGTTATTTCCAGAAGAAGCTGCATATAATTTGACAAAGCACATGCTGTTGAGAAGGGGTGTTGGAAGAACAACAGCACACTGCATATATATATATATATATATATATATATATATATATATATATATATATATAAACGATGTACTGTGTGCATTATACTCATCTATCCAGCAGGTGGCACTGTAGTGTGTATCTATGGTAATGTATTTAGAGGAAATGTTGTCTATCTACGTGTATGTAATTGTATCCTCCTGTCTCCTGTAAAGACATGTTCTGATATTTCTCCATAACAGTAAAGTATTCTGCTGTTTACAAGAAGCTTCCAGCCGTTATTTCAATACCCTGCTAATACTTCTCAGTATAGGTAAAATATCCCTTTTTTTTTTTTATGTGTGTGCTCTTCTTCAATTTTCCACACTCCTCATCTCCCAGATGTTCTGTGCATCACATTTAAAAGCAAAAACTATATAGTGCCTTATCCTTTAATTATTGAATAATCTTCAAGCTAATCAAATCACTTCCACCATGCTCAAAAAAATAAAAGTGTGCCACCTTCACCAGATGTGCCCTCACCTTGTTCTTATAAAATATCTAGCCTTGATACACTCCTCATATGGAATGTTCCTTCCTTCAAACAATACTTCCTCTTTTACACATGGATCACAGCTTCTGCTATTTCACAGCCTTCAATATCCAGCCTTTCTCCCACTCAATCCCATGCAAATATTAGAAATGGAAAATCGTGCTTTATCCTTAGACCCCTTTAACACTGGGACATTTTTCAGGCGCTTTTGGGCTAAAAATAGCGCCTGTAAAGCGCCTGAAAAATGCCTTCCCTGCAGTCCCAGTGTGAAAGCCAGAGTGCTTTCACACTAGGGCGATGCGCTGGCAGGACGTTAAAAAAAGTCCTGCAAGCAGCATCTTTGGGGCGGTGGAGGAGCGGTGTATACACTGCTTCCCCACCGCTCCTGCCCATTGAAAGGAATGGGCACCGCTGTCAAAGCGACTGCAAAGCGTTTCGGCAGTGGCGCTACACGAGCGCATTATAACCCTTTATTTGTCCGAAAGCGGGGGTTAAAAGCCCCCCACTAGCGGGCGAATAGCCCCGCTAGAACGACGGTAAAGCGCCGCTAAAACTAGCAGCGTTTTACCGTCAGCGCCCACCCGCCCCAGTGTGAAAGCAGCCTTAAAAACACTTTTATTCAATCACACGCCAATAAAACACCCACATTATCTACAAAGTATCAATGTTTTTTGTTGCTCAAAGCGCCGTAGTGTGCTTTACAATTGGTTTTGTATGTAACCGCAGACAAACTGCTCGCCCGTGCCTCAGACTGTGCTCCCAGCGGGACCATAGGGATGACAGAACATCGGGTAGATGATGAGTGTGGAAGATTAAAGAAAAGCACACGCATACAAAAAAAGTGATATTTGACCTATACTGAGAAGTAGGGTCATATTTATCAGGTGAGAGCACAACTTTAAAACATATAGTACGGTAAACAAGAAAAAAATAAAAAACAGAACACAGATGGATTACTACATATAAAGGACTCTAGGACTGTGGAGATTTAAAGATTGATGGACACTAATTATATTGCATATATTGTTTTTTTCTTTGATTTTTGATTGATTTTTGAGGATTATTTTGGAGTATTTTTATTCTGTTGGTTATATATTAGTTTATGATTTCTGTGGTGTTGTTTGATATTCTCTTTCCCCCTTTTTTTGGTCAGGTTTCACTTGTAAGAAGGTATTGGCTGGCCACTTTAAGGCAGTCACAGCTCTAGCTATTGTTGGGAAGGAAAGTGGTTTCTTCACAGTGTATTTGGTGAGTAATTAAATACATTCTAAACATAGTTAAAAAAAAGAAATGGACATATGTTCCTCGGACATATACAAATATTATACAGTATATTTGCAATGAAAAACTTTACAATGGCTTACTAACACCCTCCGAGCAAGGAGGACTGTAGAGGATGTAAAGATAACAAACTTGCAGCTCTTTCAAAGATATAGAAAAGACTGTCACACTGCCACCTACTGTAACTTAGACTAACTGAGTCACTAATAACATCCTGACACATGTGCAGTTAAAACATCACTCTTTTTTTATTTGAGCCGAAGGGAACTATCCTTCAACAATTTAAAATTCTTTGGGCATAAGATGTGTTAGAAAACCTGTGCAACAATGTCGTTGCTTATGTGAAAGCCCCTCCATGGCTTAAGTAATCTTCTGTTGCAAAATAGGTCCATATACGAGCAACCCAACTGTTTTGGAGAATAATTTTAAAAGAAGTTAAGGAGTCTGTAGACTTTAATGTTGCCACTATCCGGCATACCAATTACAGGTGGTATAAGGCTAGGTTCACATCTATGCGGTTTTTAGTGCGTTTTGCAGTTTGCAGAAACGCACTACAGTCCATTTAACATGGTTTCTTATGGTACATGTTCATATCTATGTGTTTTTTACCTGCTGCGTGGGAACCCAGCTGACAGCTGATGACTCATCGGCTGTTAAGGATGCGGAAGCCGCCCGCTCCTTAACAACCGGCTATTTACAGTTTGTTAAAGAGAAGAAAAAAAGCAAAACTCATTAAAACTGCATGTAAAAAACACATCAAAATCACATGTTCTAAAATGCAAAACGCACCGCAAGCTGCGCTGGAAAACCACATCAACTGTAACCGCATAGATGTGAACCTCGCATTGTTATCCTTTATGTGTTTTTATCAGATCTGTATAATAAATGTAGCGCACCAACCCCAGACTTTACCTGCTTTTCTTCTGCTTGGCTCCTCCGCAGGAAAAGAATGAAGCACACCGCACCACAAGCCCGTACCCTCCTGAATAGGGAGGTTGAGCGGTGTTAGTTTCTCGGGCCTGCTTGCAACCGGTGTCAAAAAACCTCCAGTGCTGTCCTTGTTTCTGCAGTAGTCAGAAACAAGTCTTTAATTCTCCCCAGTAAGCAACTGTCCACACCAACTGAAAGGTCCAACCCTTATTTATTCCTTCTTGCACAAGAAACAGTCTCTTTGAGAGCAGACGGGTTGGGACAAACACAGGTCAGATAAGGTGGGAGGAGGTCCAGGCACAAACTTGAATTTGGGTTTCTCCTGCTCTGATCAGCACAAACAGGCTTGGCGCACGGTCTCTGCCACAGACCATGAGGTTGGTCACTGCCACTGACCGGGTGAATAAATAGGAAAGTCACTGCTACTGACCTTGGGTGCGTAGTATCACTGTCACTGTGATTTAAAGAACACGCACTTCCTTCCGTTAGTGAATTAGCCCTTATAGGACAAGAACATCCCTCCGGAGAGTTACCAGAGGGCCCATCTGTCACCACGACTCTGCGCTGGGTCTTCAGAAAGGGTCACCTCCCTGGCCTCCTCGTCCTGGATACGGGTCCCCTCGCAAGGCAGATCCCTGGGAGTCTCGGTCCCCGGCGGATCCCAGCCAAAGGCTGCTGGGCTCCGGGCCTTTCTCCAAAGTAGCTCACCCCAGACTGAAGGTGTCTGAGATGGAACAGCAGCTCCGTCTCCGTGCCTAGGGCACCCGGAGGCGACACACATGCACCCAGGCTTAAGGTGCCTGAGCGCGGAACCGACGACCCCTCTGGAAGATGGCCGCCCCCTTTTATATCCCCTCCCGACAGGCACAGCAGGTTCCTCACCCCGCCGCACTACTGCCGAGAGGGGACAAAAAGGACACAACCTTGTACTGCGGTTCAACCCGGGCCCATGACAACAGCGCCACCCATAGGCCCCAGTGAACTTACACACCAGTACTATCTCCCAGGGATAGAAATGGTTCATGAGACCTAACAATTAGTGCATCCGAGCCTAGTTACCACTCAGATGCTTCCCCCTAAATGTAACCACCCGCTACACATCCCCCTCACTTGTGAACACTGGTCCCCAGTGTCTGAAACCAATTTATGCCTCCTCAACCTGAGTCAACATAAGCCAGATCCAGAGACAAACAAAAAAAAAAATGACAATTTAAAATTTTGTTCATTTGTGCCGGAACCTAACATGGGAAAGGAAAAACACAGATGGGAATGAGGGTGTACATGTATATAAAACATTTTAAGATCACTCAAATTTCACAGTAAAAATTTACAATTCCCTCCCGCAGAACTCGCTAAGACCCACCCCATACTCAGCAGTCTGGCTTGTCGTTCACCTGCAGAGGAAGAAGAAAACACATAATCCAACAATATGTAATTTAGAATGAACAGGTTCCTCCCTAGAGAAAAACCTGCTCGCTCTAACAGTAAGGCTTTCAATATAACAGTTGCGCAACACCGCCACCTAGTGGTAGTGGCGGAAGCAGGTGCTCCTGACGGTGGAAGGGCAGGCAAGGGGACAGATCCCTCCTCAGGCTCAGTGGCCACCACCCGAGGTGTACTTTCCCCAGTAGACATGGGCGGGTTCCTAGGCCTACGGAGCGAGGACAGAGGCATCTTATTCCATCCCTTTCTCTCAAACAGTTTGTCAATCGCGGCATCATCACCCGCATCTGAGACGGACTCTAGGTCAGAGGTATCGTACTCCTCCGCAGGGAAGTAATTCCTGGTGAAGGACGATTCACCCCCTCTGGCCAACTCACTAGCATGTGCATCCCCAGGGCTAGGGGCCTTTAACAAAGTCTCTCCCCCTGGCTTACCTCGGCTTGAAGAAGGACTCGGACGTCCGGGACTTTTCCCTTCAGAGACATCCGTTCCGGGTAAGCGTTGGGGCGTCGCTCCACCACGGCCGCGGGAAGCCTTCACAAGACCCATCTTCCTCTTGGGCGGTGGGAGAAAAGACTCTGTCGTTACCGAGGCAGCATCCTCCGGTTCCTCACTCGCTACAGCGATCTCCTCTGTGACTTCCTCCGAAGTCTCGTCAGTGCGCACAGGGGTGGCTGTACAAGCTTCGATTCCTCCTTCCATAGTGGTGGCGCCCGTAAGGCAATTGAGGTGGAAGGCCAGAGGCCTCTCTGTAGGTTGTTCCACCTTGAACAGAAACTCCTTACAGCTTTCGCATTGCCCGAATGGCTTCAGATGAACCACCAGTCCCGAGCAGCCGGGACAAATTACACCGAGGGCCTCCACGTCCTTGCACACATAGAGGGCAAATCTTCCCTGGGGCTTGAGCCGAATCCCTGTATCCGTAAGCGAAGCAGCGAATGAAGTCATTTTCACGGTTGTAGAAGCTGGAACCCATGATGCATGAGACGACATGCTGACCATCTGCTGCTCCATCGCGCACTGACCTTTTCGTGCCAAAGTCCCCACGTGTAACTCCATACATGGTCAGACTCCTCCCATCTCTTGCATCGCTCGCGGGCTTTTCTGAATAGACACGCCCACGAACTACGCAGTCAGGGTTCTGCTCGTGGCACAGTTCCAAACATGGCCGACCTCCACGGAACTTCACTGGGGAATAAAAGTTCAGCTTCTGGGGGGGTTTTCACTCCATGACCGCAAACACATCCCGGACTCAAGCCCCCACATGTAGCCCACCAACCCCAGACTTTACCTGCTTTTCTTCTGCTTGGCTCCTCCGCAGGAAAAGAATGAAGCACACCGCACCACAAGCCCGTACCCTCCTGAATAGGGAGGTTGAGCGGTGTTAGTTTCTCGGGCCTGCTTGCAGCCGGTGTCAAAAAGCCTCCAGTGCTGTCCTTGTTTCTGCAGTAGTCAGAAACAAGTCTTTAATTCTCCCCAGTAAGCAACTGTCCACACCAACTGAAAGGTCCAACCCTTATTTATTCCTTCTTGCACAATAAACAGTCTCTTTGAGAGCAGACGGGTTGGGACAAACACAGGTCAGATAAGGTGGGAGGAGGTCCAGGCACAAACTTGAATTTGGGTTTCTCCTGCTCTGATCAGCACAAACAGGCTTGGCGCACGGTCTCTGCCACAGACCATGAGGTTGGTCACTGCCACTGACCGGGTGAATAAATAGGAAAGTCACTGCTACTGACCTTGGGTGCGTAGTATCACTGTCACTGTGATTTAATAAAAACACGCACTTCCTTCCGTTAGTGAATTAGCCCTTATAGGACAAGAACATCCCTCCGGAGAGTTACCAGAGGCCCCATCTGTCACCACGACTCTGCGCTGGGTCTTCAGAAAGGGTCACCTCCCTGGCCTCCTCGTCCTGGATACGGGTCCCCTCACAAGGCAGATCCCTGGGAGTCTCGGTCCCCGGCGGATCCCAGCCGAAGGCTGCTGGGCTCCAGGCCTTTCTCCAAAGTACCTCACCCCAGACTGAAGGTGTCTGAGATGGAACAGCAGCTCCGTCTCTGGGCCTAGGGCACCCAGAGACAACCCGACCAGGCCTCCGGGCCTAGGGCACCCGGAGGCGACACACACACACCCAGGCTTAAGGTGCCTGAGCGCGGAACCGACGACCCCTCTGTTAGATGGCCGCCCCCTTTTATATCCCCTCCAGACAGGCACAGCAGGTTCCCCGTCCTGCCGCACTACTGCCGAGAGGGGACAAAAAGGACACAACCTTGTACTGCGGTTCAACCCGGGCCCATGACAACAGCGCCACCCATAGGCCCCAGTGAACTTACACACCAGTACTATCTCCTAGGGATAGAAATGGTCCATGAGACCTAACAATTAGTGCATCTGAGCCTAGTTACCACTCAGATGCTTCCCCCTAAATGTAACCACCCGCTACATAAAATTAACATTTTAGAAAAGTTAATGTCATATACATATTTGTATATTAATGTGGCTTGTTTTTTTGTTTATTTGGAGAACTTGGATAGGAGAAGGAATATAGTAGGATACTCCAAATTTAACTATCCACATGTGAGGACAGCTTTCTCAGTAGAACTGTGTAGCAGACTGTACAGAATAGAGCAAAGTCCCTTTTTAGTAAAAGGAATTTAGTGGACCCTGCTTCTTTGAGACACTAGCCAGTGTCCCCTTTAGCCTACACCCAGCAGCACTAGCACCCAGAGGGGGATTTAGCAATACCAGTCTCTAGGATCCCTTTAGGGGGTCTGTACTTACAAGGCCCTGGCCACAGGTCACCTACCTCTGTTATACAAGACAGGATCCATGGACATCCTCCCTCAGTCAGCTCTCAGGAAAACCATGGGTTTCAGCTTTCACCGTTCAGGCCCTCAGATCGCCCACCCGAGGCAACAGGCCCCCTCCTCACTGGACCTCTCTTTCTTGGAGGAAGACCCAGAGCCCATGTGCTCATCAAATATAAATACAGGCATCCAGTATGGCTAGGGGAACCTCCCTGACCTGAGGCCACATGACAGCCTGTGCCAGGGAGAGGCAACAGGTCCCCTCCCCACTGGACCTCTCTTCTCTGGACGAAGACCCAGAGCCCATGTGCTCATCAAATAATTATACAGGCATCCAGCATGCCTAGGGGCACCCCCCATGCTCTCATCTCCATGGTTTCTGCCTACTGTTCAGCACTTTCCATAGTTGCTAGGACACAGGGAAACTTCAAGACAGCATGAGCAGCATCAGAGAACACTACGCAGACTACACTAAATGATCACAGCTCTCTATTAAGCAGGCAACACATACATTTATCTGTTGTTCCTCTGTTAAGCAGAGAAACCAAAAACTATAATACACTCATCCCAGCACCTACCTAGGAGCACACTACAACAACAATAAGCAACATTAAATATATCTTTATCATGCATTAGGATGGCATTAGGATAATAACCATGCCCCTTGGGTAAAACTGAGCAAATGGCAGATCACATGACATTGACCAGGTCACTTTGCACATATAAGTAATTTACATTATTTACAGCAGGGTGTCTCAACCAGAATTTCACCAAATGTTGCTAGGGTTTCGGTAAGCAATGAGCAATTTCTGACTTTAACCACTTAAGCCCCGGACCATTTCGGGCCATTAGGACCAGGCCTGTTTTTGGGATTCGGCACTGCGCTGCTTTAACTGTAAATTGTGCGGACATGCAATGTTGTACCCAAATGAAATTTGCGTCCTTTTCTTCCCACAAATAGAGCTTTCTTTTAATGGTATTTGATTGCCTCTGCGATTTTTATTTTTTGCGATATAAACAGAAAAAGACCGAAAATTTTGAAAAAAAATGATATTTTCTACTTTTTGTTATAAGAAAAATCGAATAAACTCAATTTTAGTCATACATTTAGGCCAAAATGTATTCAGCCACATGTCTTTAGTAAAAAAAATGTCAATAAGCGTATATTTATTGGTTTGCGCAAAAGTTATAGCGTTTACAAACTAGGGTACATTTTCTGAAATTTACACAGCTTTAAATTTATGACTGCCTATCTCATTTCTTGAGGTGCTAAAATGGCAGGGCAGTACAAAACCCCCCCAAATGACCCCATTTTGGAAAGTAGACACCCCAAGGAAATTGCTGAGAGGCATGTTGAGCCCATTGAATATTTTTTTTTTTTTGTCCCAAGTGATTGAATAATGACAAAAAAAAAAAAAAAATTACAAAAAGTTGTCACTAAATGATATATTGCTCACACATGCCATGGTTATATGTGGAATTGCACCCCAAAATACATTCTGCTGCTTCTCCTGAGTACGGGGATACCACATGTGTGGGACTTTTTAGGAGCCTAGCCACGTACGGGACCCCGGAAACCAAGCACCGCCTTCAGGATTTCTAAGGGCGCAAATTTTTGATTTCACTCCTCACTACCTATCACAGTTTCGAAGGCCATAAAATGCCAAAATAACACAAAACCCCCCCAAATGACCCCATTTTGGAAAGTAGACACCCCAAGCTATTTGCTGAGAGGCATGTTGAGTCCATGGAATATTTTATATTTTGCCACAGGTTGCGGGAATATGACAAACTTTTTTTTTTTTGCACAAAGTTGTCACTAAATGATATATTGCTCACACATGCCATGGGCATATGTGAAATTACACCCCAAAATACATTCTGCTGCTTCTCCTGAGTACGGGGATACCACATGTGTGGGACTTTTTGGGAGCCTAGCCGCGTACGGGACCCCAAAAACCAAGCACCGCCTTCAAGGTTTCTAAGGGCATAAATTTTTGATTTCGCTCCTCACTACCTATCACAGTTTTGAAGGCCATAAAATGCCAAGATGGCACAAAACCCCCCCAAATGACCCCATTTTGGAAAGTAGACACCCCAAGCTATTTGCTGAGAGGCATGTTGAGCCCATTGAATTTTTTTTTTTTTTTTGTCCCAAATGATTGAATAATGACAAAAAGAAAAAAAAAATGTACAAAAAGTTGTCACTAAATGATATATTGCTCACACATGCCATGGTTATATGTGAAATTACACCCCAAAATACATTCTGCTGCTTCTCCTGAGTACGGGGATACCACATGTGTGGGACTTTTTGGGAGCCTAGCCGCGTACGGGACCCCAAAAACCAAGCACCGCCTTCAAGGTTTCTAAGGGCATAAATTTTTGATTTCACTCCTCACTACCTATCACAGTTTTGAAGGCCATAAAATGTCAAAATAGCCCAAAACCCCCACAAATGACCCCATTTTGGAAAGTAGACACCCCAAGGTATTTGCTGAGAGGCATGGTGAGTATTTTACAGCTCTCATTTGTTTTTGAAAATTAAGAAAGACATTTTTTTTTCTTTTTTTTTTTTCTTTTTTTACATTTTCAAAACTTTGTGACAAAAAGCGAGATCTGCAAAATACTCAACATACCTCTCAGCAAATAGCTTGGGGTGTCTACTTTCCAAAATGGGGTCATTTGGGGGGGGTTTGTGCCATCTGGGCATTCCATGGCCTCCGAAACTGTGATAGGCAGTGAGGAGTGAAATCAAAAATTTACACCCATAGAAATCCTGAAGGCGGTGCTTGGTTTTTGGGGTCCCGTACGCGACTAGGCTCCCAAAAAGTCCCACACATGTGGTATCCCCGTACTCAGGAGAAGCAACAGAATGTATTTTGGGGTGTAATTCCACATATGCCCATGGCATGTTTGAGCAATATATAATTTAGTGACAACTTTTTGTACATTTTTTTTTTTTTTTTGGTCATTATTCAATCACTTGGGACAAAAAAAAAATATTCAATGGGCTCAACATGCCTCTCAGCAAATAGCTTGGGGTGTCTACTTTCCAAAATGGGGTCATTTGGGGGGGTTTTGAACTGTCCTGGCATTTTATGCACAACATTAGGAAGCTTATGTCACACATCATCCACTCTTCTAACCACTTGAAGACAAAGCCCTTTCTGACACTTTTTGTTTACATGAAAAAAAAAAATTTTTTGCAAGAAAATTATGTTGAACCCCCAAACATTATATATTTTTTTAAAGCAAAGGCCCTACAGATTAAAATAGTGGGTGTTGCATTTTTTTTCCACACAGTATTTGCGCAGCGATTTTTCAAACACATTTTTTGGGGGAAAAACACACTTTTTTTATTTTTAATGCACTAAAAAACACTATATTGCCCAAATGTTTGATGAAATAAAAAAGATGATCATAGGCCGAGTACATGGATACCAAACACGACATGCTTTAAAATTGCGCACAAACGCGCAGCGGCGACAAACTACATTCATTTTTAAAAGCATTTAAAAGCCTTTACAGGTTACCACGTTAGATTTACAGAGGAGGTCTACTGCTAAAATGACTGCCCTCGATCTGACCTTCGCGGTGATACCTCACATGCAAGATGCAATTGCTGTTTACATATGACGCTAGACCGACGCTTGCGTTCGCCTTTGCGCAAGAGCAGGGGGGGACAGCGGTGCTTTTTTATTTTTTTTTATTTATTTTTTTTTATTATTTATTTGGCTTTTTTATTTTATTTTTAAACTGTGCCTTCCATATTTTATTTTTTTACCATTTTTATCGTTATCTCAGGGAATGTAAATATCCCCTATGATAGCAATAAGTAGTGACAGGTACTCTTTTTTTGAAAAAAATTGGGGGGTTAGACCCTAGATCTTTCCTCTGCCCTCAAAGCATCTGACCACACCAAGATCGGTGTGATAAAATGCTTTCCCAATTTCCCAATGGCGCTTTTTATATCCGGGGGGGGGACATTCCCTCCCACTGCTTGTAAAAGCAGTCTAGAGGCTAATTATCTGCTAGAATTGCTTTTACATGAAAGCCGGCTGCTGGCTGAAAAGAATGATACCAAGATGATACCTAAACCCGCAGGCATCATTCTGGTATAGACATTCAAAGTCCAGCAACATACCAGTACGTTGCTGGTCCTTGTTGGACATGTATTGTAATCTTTTTTTTCATACAGCCTATTGGCTGAACGAAAAAAAGAGATTGATTGGTGGGTATGCCCACCATTAGAATACCTCCCTTCATCCACCCACTTCTAATGATGGGCATATATGCCGAAGCATGGGGGCATCCTCCCGCAAAAAAGTTATGCCGCGTACACACGGTCAAGCCTTCGTCGGAATTTCGACCGTATGTACGCGGCATAAAAGGTTATGCCGCGTACACACGGTCGGACTTTTCCACGGGCAAGCCTCCGTTGGAATTTCGACCGTATATACGCGGCATTAGGAGCAAAATCGCTCCTCCGCCCCTGCTGCCCCCATGCTTCGGCATATATGCTCTTTTTTTTAACTGTGGTGGTGAAATCACCTCCTACAGCGTTGGAGTCACGGCTTTATGTATCGTGGGAGCAAACGCTGTTGCTGTCAAGATAAATAGATCCGCGCTGCAACTGAATGGCGTACCTGCTAAGCAAATGGTGGTTAACATTAAAACAAAGTAACATTACAGTACAACAGTAAGACCTTACCATGCCATACCTGCAAAGCAAATACCAAAACAAAACCTAGTAAAAAATAAAAAAATGTTTTAACGCAACCTGTGCCTAAAATATATATATGCCGAAGCATGGGGGCATCCTCCCGCAAAAAGGTTATGCCGCGTACACACGGTCGGAATTTTCCACGGGCAGGCCTCCGTCGGAATTTCGACCGTATGTACGCGGCATTAGGAGCAAAATCGCTCCTCCGCCCCTGCTGCCCCCATGCTTCGGCATATATGCTCTTTTTTTTAACTGTGGTGTCACGGCTTTATGTATCGTGGGAGCAAACGCTGTTGCTGTCAAGATAAATAATTCCGCGCTGCAGTTGAATGGCGCACCTGAAAACAAAAAATTACATACCTGAAAAGCAAGCATGATAAAACATTGCAGAATAGAATACAGTAAAAAAGAGCAGAACAATAGAGAGAAAATAGAGAGAGAGAGAACAATAAAACGACAACTATTTTTATTTTTTTTATTTTATTTTTTTTTTGTGTTTTGTTTTTTACGTTTTTTTTTTTCTTTTTTACACTTTTTTTGTAACTTTACAACTGTAATGGTTCGGGTCTCTCAAAATGTAATGGCATCTTGGGAGACCCTGTGTAAGTGTGTCCTTGTCTGTGAAATGCTGTACCCTACGCTAAAACTTCACTTTTGAGTGGTAGCGTTCAAAACATTCACCTTGGACTGGTTGATATTGATGGTTGCTATGGACTGGTTGCTATGGACGGTTGCTATGGACAGTTGCTATGGACGGTTGCTACGGATTGGTTGTTATGGACGGTTGCTATGGATTGGTTGCCATGGACAGTTGCTATGGACTGGATGCTATGGATAGTTGCTATGGATGGTTGATATGGACAGTTGCTATGGACGGTTGCTATGGACTGGTTGCAATGGATGGTTGCTATAGACTGGTTGCTATGGATGGTTGCTATGGACGGTTGCTATGGACTGGTTGCTATGGACGTTTGCTATGGACTGGTTGATATGGATCAGGCCTGTCTCTGCGAACGCTGCAGTTATGTGTGTTGTGTTTGGTAAGTGACAGTGATCGATCGATACTGCACTTGGGTGGGCTGGGCTGGGCTGGGCTGGGCGGAGGGGCTAAACGCAGGCGCTAGCAGGTATCTGGGCTGATCCCGCTAACACTGCGTTTTTGGGAACCCTAAACCGCTGGGGATGCTAGTATAGATCTGATCAGATACTATACCACTAAGGGGGGTGTATGCTTTGCGCGTGGGTGTTAGCGTTACTGGCACTAACCTAACACTGCCTGGGGCGACGCAGACCCTCTCTGGTGCTAAAACCTAATTGATCTCACCCGCCGGGCGATCAGGGGGGTTAAACCTTTATTGGGTTATATACGGCGGGTGCCCTGATGCTATAAAAAGCAAACTAATCAACCAGCGTCACCCGTAACCTTTATATGGTGATCACTGGTGAAAGGGTTAACTAGGGGCAATCAGGGGGTTAAAACCTTTATTAGGTTGAATATGGGGGTACCTGACACTATATAAAAACCTGACGGGTAACCTAAATAACTAAATAACTTACTGGCTAACCAGTGACACCAGTGACGCTTATACGGCGATCACTGGTGAAAGGGTTAACTCTAGGGGCAATCAGGGGGTTAAAATAATATATGGGGGTACCTGACACTAATAAAAACCTGCGGCGAACCTAAAAAAAAATAACTAATAATCTAAAACACCAGCGACACAAATACAGCGATCGGAAAAACAATCGCTTAGTGACGCTGAAGTTAGGGGGTGAAAGGGTTACCTGGGGGGTGATCAAGGGGTTAAACCTTTATTAGGGGGGGGTTAGGGGGCTACCCTGGACCTAAAGGGGCCTAATCCTAACTGCCCTGCAACTTTTTACAATCACAGATGACACTAAATGCAGTGATCAGTAAAATAAATGATCACTGCAATCAGTGACACTGTGATTGGGGGCTTTGGGGTGACCTGGGGGGTGATCTGGGGGTGACTGGGGGGTGATTTGTGTGCCTATGTGTACCTACGTGTCAGTGGACTGTTGGTGCACTAACCTGCTTCTTCTCTGCTCGGCGCCGGGAATGAAAAGACCGCAGCGAGGGAGATGACATCACTTCCTCCAGCCTTGTTTACATCACATGGCGGAGGAAGCATTTTCATTGGCCGGGAGCGATCGCGAGGGGGGGGGGCGGAATCGAGCGGCCGCCCCCTCATGCCTGATCGCTCCCGAACACTTAACGGCCGCTCACTGCAGTGAAGGGGGGTCCGGATGGACCCCCCAACTGCACAAAGGCGATCACGTAGATCTACGTGATTCTGCCTGTCCGTGCCATTCTGCCGACGTAAATCGGCGGTGGGCGGTCGTTAAGTGGTTAAGATAAGTTCCTACTGATGCCATTAATCTATTTAGCTCTCTGTTAGGGATGAGCTTCGAGTTCGAGTCAAACTCATGTTCGACACGAACATTGCCTGTTCGCACGTTCGCCGAACAGCGAACAATTTGGGGTGTTCGCGGCAAATTCGAAAAGTCTATGGGAGAAATCTAAAGTGCTAATTTTAAAGGCTTATATGCAAGTTATTGTCCTAAAAAGTGTTTGGGGACCCAGGTCCTGCCCCAGGGGACATTTATCAATGCAAAAAAAAGTTTTAAAAACGTCAGTTTTTTCGGGAGCAGTGATTTTAATAATGCTTAAAGTGAAACAATAAAAGTGAAATATTCCTTTAAATTTCGTACCTAGGGTGTGTGTATAGTATGCATGTAAAGTCGCGCTTGTTTCCCGTGCTTAGAACTGTCCCTGCACAAAGTGTCATTTCTGAAGGAAAAAAAGTCATTTAAAACTGACTCGCGGCTAAAATGAATTGTCGGCTCCCGGCACTACATAGAAAAGTCATTCATAAAAATAAAAAAAAAGCGTGTCGGTCCCCCCAAATTCAATTACCAGGCCCTTCAGGTCTGGTATGGATATTAAGGGGAACCCTGCCGCAAATTTAAAAAAAAAATGCGTGGAGTTCCCCCAAATATCCATACCAGGCCCTTCGGGTCTGGTATGGATTTTAAGGGGAACTCCACCCCAAATTTAAAAAAAAATGGCGTGGAGTGAGTTCCCCCCAAAATCCATACCAGACCCTTTATCCGAGCAAGCAACCTGGCAGGCCGCAGGGAAAGAGGGGGGACGAGAGAGCGCCCCCCCTCCTGAACCGTACCAGGCCACATGCCCTCATGTTGATGGGGACAAGGGCCTCATCCCCACAACCCTTGCCCGGTGGTTGTGGGGGTCTGTGGGCAGGGGGCTTATCAGAATCTGGAAGACCCCTTTAACAAAGGGGACCCCCAGATCCCGGCCCCCCCTATGTGAATTGGTAAGTGGTATATTGTACCCCTACCATTTCACGAAGAAAGTGTAAAATAAACACACACCGACACCTTGGAAAAGTCCTTTATTAAAAATAAAAATAAAATAAAAAACATTCCAGCGATGAAATCCAGTGTCCCGCGGCGATCCGATGTCCAGCTCTGTCCGTCATTGGCTGAGCCTGAGCGTACCTGATGAGGAACTTCCTCCGCAGTGTAATAAATTAATACACCCGCCCCTTCTAAAGTTCCCCATCAGGTCCGCTCAGCCAATGACGTAGTGTAAGGCTGAGGATCTGATGCGGAAGGGGCGGGTCTATTCATTTATTATACTGGAGGAAGTTCCCTATCAGGTCCGCTCAGCCAATGACGTAGGCGGGATCTGACATACGAGGGGGCGGACCTGATGGGGAACTTCCTCCACAGTTTAATATATGAATAGACCCGCCCCTTCTCACGATCCGCATCAGGTCCTCAGCCTTACACCTACATCATTGGCTGAGCGGACCTGATGGGGAACTTTAGAAGGGGCGGGTCTATTCATTTAATACACTGCGGAGGAAGTTCCCCATCAGGTCCGCTCAGGCTCAGCCAATGACGGACAGCGCTGGACATCGGATCGCCGCGGGACACTGGATTTCATCGCAGGAATGTTTTTTTTAATTTTTTTTAATAAAGGACTTTTCCAAGGTCGACACCTTGTGTGTGTTTTATTACATTTTTTTTACACTTTCTTCGTGAAATGGTAGGGGTACAATGTACCCCTTACCAATTCACATAGGGGGGGCGGGATCTGGGGGTCCCCTTTGTTAAAGGGGTCTTCCAGATTCCGATAAGCCCCCTGCCCGCAGACCCCCACAACCACCGGGCAAGGGTTGTGGGGATGAGGCCCTTGTCCCCATCAACATGGGGACATCCTCCCCATGTTGAGGGCATGTGGCCTGGTACGGTTAGGGAGGGGGGGTGCTCTCTCGCCCGCCCCCTCTTTTCCTGTGGCCTGCCAGGTTGCGTGCTCGGATAAAGGGTCTGGCATGGATTTTTGGATTTTGGGGGGAACTCCACACCATTTTTTTTAAATTTGGGGTGGAGTTCCCCTTAAAATCCATACCAGACCTGAAGGGTATGGATATTTGGGGGAACTCCACGCATTTTTTTTTTAATTTGCGGCAGGGTTCCCCTTAATATCCATACCAGACCTGAAGGGCCTGGTAATTGAATTTGGGGGGACCCCCACGCTTTTTTTTTTTTATCAATGACTTTTCTCTGTATTGCCGGGAGCCGACAATTCATTACAGCCGTGAGTGAGTTTTAAATGACTTTTTTTCCTTCAGAAATTACACTTTGTGCAGGGACAGTTCTAAGCACGGGAAACAAGCGCGACTTTACAGGCATACTATACACACCCCCTAGGTACGAAATTTAAAGGAAAATTTCACTTTTATTTTTTCATTTTAAGCATTATTAAAATCACTGCTCCCAAAAAAACTGCAGTTTTTAAAACTTTTTTTTGCATTGATACATGTCCCCTGGGGCAGGACCCGGGTCCCCAAACCCTTTTTAGGACAATAACTTGCATATTAGCCGTTATAATTAGCACTTTTGATTTCGAACGTTCAAGTCCATTGTATTTAATAGGGTTCTAAAGTTCACGCGAACATTCTGGCTGTTTGCAGGTTCTGGTGTGAACCGAACAGGGGGGTGTTCGGCTCATCCCTACTCTCTGTAAGGGGGTCATTTTTCCCAATGTCCACAAGTGTAAAGAGCATTCTTCCCACTGACCATTACTCTATTCCCTGAGACTGAAGAGTTTTTTTAAGGGTTTCTCTGTGTTGAAAGGGTTCAGAAAGGTTGATTTAGAGTGTCTTTATTAGCACTCAATAGACTCAATTCACAAAGCAAGCACATCAGAAGAAGAACTTTAAAGTGACAAGAGTAAGTGAAATGAAAGATGAAAATTAAAGTCACATAGCTAAAATAAAGAGCATTTTCTTGTGTTAAACCTTTGGGAGCTGAATCTAATATATGCTCCATTTTTCAGTAGATGAGTGGTGGATGGGATGGCAGAATCTGCATATGGGACCTACATTCCTGCTCACTTATAGAAACATTCTCCAGACCAGAAATGGATCACTGGAGTGAACAAAGGGAAAAGGCCTGTGATGGAGTCATTTTGGATATGTGTTACTGTCCAAAAAGGTAGGCTCATTGTATACATTTCTCATAAAATTCATTTCCATCACAATAAAATATCATTGGTAATTTGTTGCTATATGTCACAGCACTTTGCCATATTCAAGTTTTTTTAAAGTATGTTTTTTATTGTTACCTGTTGTATTTATATAAGCAATCTTTTTATATAAAATTATCTTACAAATGACTTGACAATTGACATAGGAGAGGTTCACAATTTTCATAAATTTTGCTTTTATCAGTTGAATTTTTGGTTCCAATTTCAATATCACACACATCTTGATGGGCAAAAGAAAAAAAATTGTCCTGGTTGTTGTGCAATTAAAAAGAGAGATGAGCTGCATTCAAGTCATGTTTTTGAAAATAAGAACAAATTATCAGGTTGTGCCAGTACAGTGCAAAAGCATGTCTTGAACAGCTAAAAGACGATGTCAGGGATCAAGCTGCAGCCCATCACAGCCAGTGATGTAAGTAACGGAGTTAGAATTAAGGGAGTTACGTAACACAGTTACTTTAGAGGGTAACGAGTAATCTAACTGATTACTCTTCCCCTCATGATAACGCAGTTACCATTACTTGGGCGGCGTTACCCCAATTACATCTACCGCCACTAGATGGCAGTAGTGTAATTCCTCCTCTCCTCTATGACCGGGTCTCTCTCATGTCACGGCACTGACGGCAGTCACGCTGCTCCCCATGGCCCCTGCTCTATTCTCGTCCATCCCCATTTGCTTGTGACATCATCTGGGATGGACGAGAAGAGAGGAGGGGCCGCCGGGGAGTAGCGTGACTGCCGTCAGTGCCGCGACATGAGAGAGGACTTATTACACACACTTCCTGCGCTACTCTGCATGGCTGGTAAATAATGTGCTATGTGCCCTGCCCTGATGTGCTATGTTCTCCCGCCCTGATGTGCTATGTGCCACATGTTCTGATGTGCCCTCATGTGCTATGTGCCCTGTGCCCCATGCCCTGATGTGTTATGTGCCCTGATGTGCTATGTGCTATCATGTGCCCTGATGTGCTATGTGCTATCATGTGCCCTGATGTGCTATGCGCCCTGATGTGCTATGTGCCCTATGCCCTGATGTGCCCCATGCCCTGATGTGCCCCGTGCCCTGATGTGCTATGTGCCCCATGCCCTGATGTGCTATGTGCCCTGATGTGCTATGTGCCCCATGCCCTGATGTGCTATGTGCCCTCAAAAAAAAGTCAGTTACTTTGCTGAGTAACTAATTACTTTTTCAATGTAGTAACTGAGTTACTAACGCAATTACTTTTTGGGAGAAGTAATTTGTAACTGTAACTAATTACTTTTTTAAAGTAAGATGACCAACACTGATCACAGCATGCACAAATTTTCACTGTCCACGGCAAAGCAAGGAAAGGAACCTCACGTACACTCGTTGTCGGGGTTTGAGGATTTTTTGAACACATAGAAGGTGTGATACATGGCCTCCCTATTTGTTTATGCCTGAACAGAAAGCAGCCCATGTCGTCAAACAATAATCTTCAGAGCTTCATCATTTCAGCTAAATTCAACTTCTTCATCATAGGGAGCACTGCTTGATTCTGAACTATGGACCTAAATACCAAGCAGCCACGAAAAGTTTGGTCAAAGAAGGGCAAGTGTCAGTATGACGAAGCAAAAACCATGGAAAAATAAATTATGATATCTATGCCAAATGGGCTTAACTTCTGAAATACTGTATGCACTGATTTTGATTCTGAATATGCTAATAAGACTAAAAAGAATAAACCTACTGTAGATTTGGGCAAAAGCATTTTTTATAAAAACTTAAAAAGGGACATTAACTAAAACTGGTGCACTCAGAATCTGGTGCAGCTGTACAATCAGCTTCTAACTTGTTGAAGTTAAGCTTTGACAATAAAACCTGGAAGCTGATTGGTTTCTATGAAGAGCTGTACCAGATTTTTTCACTCTCCAGTTTTAGTAAATCAGCCTCATAGTGCATTTTTTCAGTTTTGGACAAAGTAGGGAAAGGTGAGAACTGCTGTCAGGTTTTTATTGCTGTTTATGTCACCAAGAAAGATGAGGCATTGGAGCTCCTGCAGCTGTTAATCAAATCCCGTGATGATGGCGTGAGGGGGCGTGGCTGAGCTGTGCTTTGTGTGCCAATGGATGCACACAGCCCTGCCCGGGAGCACACCCGCACGTGTAACCCCATAGCTTGCTGTGGGGGAACACTCAGGAGAGAAGGAACGGAAAGTGCTGCTGGGGGACCCCAAGAGAGCAGAAAAGAAGGTAAGGTGCCGCTCTGTGCAAGGATGTGTAAGTATAAACATATTTTTTCATTTTAGGGTAAATAATTACAGCCTTTACTATCACTTTAAGTTTTGCTGAAAATGCAATGCCTCTCCGCCAATTCACAACAAGATGACAAGTCAGTTTATAATGTGTATATAGATATGCAAAATAGATGATATAGGGGTTGATTTACTAAAACTGGAGAGTGGAAAATCTGGTGCAGCTTAGCTTAGAAGCCAATCAGCATCTAGTTGATTTTTTTGTCAAAGTTTCATTGAACAAGCTGAAGTTAGAAGCTGATTGGCTACCATGCACAGATTTTGCACTCTCCAGTTTTAGTAAATCGTCCCCATAATGTATATTACATTTTATAAAAGCAGACCCAATCATTTTAATTGTTTCATATACTATTCCTCTTTTAGGAAAGAATTTGCCTATTCCTCCAGTGATGGAAAAGTTTACATACGCCATTTTGGAGTAGCAAGTTCTGAGATGACCCTTGTAAATATTCTAAAGGGACATGAAGCAGAGGTCACCACAGTTGTGTGGCATCACCTTGTAGACAAGTGGATCACTGGCTCTGAAGATGGAACCATTAGAATATGGGTAGCTATTTAGGTCGTTGTTTTTTTTTATAACCTAAAACCAAAGACCATCAAATTAATAAGATCTGATGAGATAATGTTAGCAAACAGAATCAGCCTACTAATCCTAACTATATACCGTTGCTTACAACGTTTTAAAAATTTGAAATGTTCGCTTTTAGACATTGCAAAGATAAAAGGTATTTGTATATTCGTTTATTAGTTGGATACATAAAATTTGCAAATTTGACAAAATTCATTAAAGGGGTTGTAAAGGTTCGTTTTTTTTTTTCTAAATAGGTTCCTTTAAGCTAGTGCATTGTTGGTTCACTTACCTTTTCCTTTGATTTACCTTCTAAATGTTTTTTTTTCTTTGTCTGAATTTCTCACTTCCTGTTTCTCCTCACTAAACTTCACACCATCATCCGAGTGGTGTTTAGTCAGCCAGAACAGCTTACTGAACAGCTTACTGAGGAGGAACAGGAAGTGAGAAATTCAGACAAAGAAAACAAAGAAAAAACACATTTAGAAGGGAAATCGAAGGAAAAGGTAAGTGAACCAACAATGCACTAGCTTAAAGGAACCTATTTAGAAAATAAAAAACGAACCTTTACAACCCCTTTAAATGCAGTGAGCACAAACTGTTTGGTTTTTAACAATTGTTTCTGAGAGATAGGTATCATCATCAAAATATTATTTTTCAAATCAACATGTCTTATCTATGCAGGGTGCAGAAGGAGCTATATGTGAGAAGATCCTGCATACTAAAGGAGTAGTTACTTGTATCTGCATTGACCAGATGAATGGATGCATTGCTGCAGGTGTGCAAGATACAATCAGGTAATTAACAAACTTTTATTTTTTTCCAATTTCTAGAAAACATAAACTACTGAATTAGATTCATGCATTTAGCAATGTATAGGGATCTCTCCTAAAACTACATGTTAAGTCCTGTACACACGATCGGATTTCCTATGGATTCTAATCCGATGGATTTTTCCATCGGAAATCTGATGAAGCTGACTTCCATCAGTCTTGCCTACACACCATCAGTCAAAAATCCGACCGTCCCAAACGCTGTGACGTAAAACACTCCGACAAGCCGAGAAAAATGAAGTTCAATGCTTCTGAGCATGCGTCGACTTGATTCTGAGCATGTGTGGGTTTTTTGTCCAATGGAGTTCCACACAGACGATCGGAATTTGCTATCGTTTTTTTTCCCATCGAATAAATATAAAACGTGTTCTATTTTTTCTCTCACCGATGGAAAAAAGACCGATGGGGCCCATACACGATCGGTTTGTCCGATGAGAAAAGTCCATCGGACTGTTTTCATCTGTAAAACCGATCGTGTGTACACGGCATAAGAGACAACAAGACCCTCCCATTTTTTGTATACCTTGGTATTCATGCAGACGGAATCTGCCCCTACCACTGTATAAGCATTCACTTGGCAACGTTAAGTGATTGTAAAATCAGATTTACAAATAACATGCACCCCCTCTGTTGTATTAACCTCCCTAGCGGTAATCCCGAGCGTGACTCGGGGTTGTTTTTTTATGCTAGGATCGGTAACCCCGAGTCACGCTCGGGGTAGACATTGCAGAGCCCGCAGCGGAGTTTCCCTACCTTCTCCTGGCGATCCAGCGATGATGTCCTCTGTTGTGATCTCCGGCGAGTGTCGGCACTTTCGACCCCATCTGACTTCCTAGTTCCGTTCCCTGCGAGCCGCAGCGGCGCGTGGGAGCGGAACTGGGCGGCAAATTCAAAAAGGTAAACACATAGTATACATACAGTATACTGTAATCTTACTGATTACAGTACTGTATGTAATAATTACACACCCCCTTTGTCCCTAGTGGTCTGTCCAGTGTCCTGCATGCACTTTTATATAATAAAAACTATTCTTTCTGCCTGGAAACTGGAGATTGTCCATAGCAACCAAAAAGTGTCCCTTTATGTCAAAAGTGGTTTTAGACCAGCTAGAAAACAGCGATAATAAAATAGAATCACTCGCAGAATTGAGCGATAGCGATTTGTGGAGAAATTTGTCATCAAACACTAAATCTAATGACAGCGACAATTCTGCAACTGAGCAAATTTCAGTGTTTTTGATTTGATTACATTATTGAATAATTTTTATTATAATTAGATTACTATTTTTTATAATTATTTATAGTTATTTATTATATTATAATTTATAATTTTGTGTTTCAAACTTTATCATACCCGGGATGTCTACTAGACTCTGGTTTGCTCAGGTTTAAGTAAGTAATTACTAAGAATTGCAGGCCTATAATACATAACACCAAATTTCCATGCAAAATAACTGTACCGCTTTTGGTACATAATTCCAGAAAGAATCATACCGCCAGGGAGGTTAAGATATAAAGTACGGTGTGTCAGTTTTTATAAAAACATAATCTTAAATACCTTTTTGTAACAGCTCTGCTGTGCAGTCACATGACCTCCCTCCGCTCTCCTTCCCCCATCTAAAGAGAGCAGCGAGAGGGGCTGAGATTCCCCATCAGCCAGGCAGCAGAGTGCGATCACATGACCACATAGCGGCGCTGTGCAAGAAGGTATTTAGGATTATCATTTTAGAAAAACTAACACACAGTACTTTATATCTTCATACAACAGAGGGGATGCCAGTTATTTGTAAATCTTACTTTACAGCTGCAGGGAATAGCGGAAGGAGGATAAGGGAGGGGAGGGGAGGAAATCAGCTCTCACACACGGAAATGACAGGCGGGGAGGGGGGAGAGACTCTAAAACACACAGCGGGATGACAGAGGCACGTATACTTACCACAGTATCATGGATTAGCACGCAGCCATGGTTACTGTGGTCAGCACACCTAGGGGGACACAGGAACAGGCAGGATCAACCAGGTATTTTACAACATAGAATGGGAAAAATTACACTGCAGAAGCACTATGAGATTCATCATGTTTAAAAGAAACAGACGCTTTTTTTTTTCTTTGTAGGGTCACAGCCGCTATAAATCAACTGTGATGCCCACTCATTCTAAAGCTGGCCATACACGGCTCAAATTTTGGGTGATTCATGTTGATTTGGCTGGAATTTGAGTCCTGAGTAGCTGTCTTGGCAAACAAAATTGAAGACTAGAGTGGGAAAACTCTCAGCTGAATAATGACTGCATCCTAGCAGGTGCAGCCAATGTTTAGGTATTCAGATAGCTGTGGGTGCCCTCTCTCTGAATACAATAGCCAGTAGGGGAGATTTTTCCATCCACACTGTTTAGCAAGGAATCTGTATGTGTATGGCAAGCAAATGTTTCCTCCAGGCAATGAAGGTCCATAAGGAGTATTGGTAGGTGATCTGTCACTATGCCCCACTTAAATCTAGCAACTGAAGTACCAAAGCTGGCTAGACCACTATTGTACGCCAATGCATTACAGAACAAGTGATCTATTTCTAAAAAGAGGGAGTGAATTCCACAGAAATTCTTCAAGGAATATAAAATTATTTTCCGAACATACGTTCAAGTTGCCTTTAGGGCAGGGGTCTCAAACTGGCGGCCCTTGAGCTGTTGGAAAACAACGACAAGTCCCATGAGGCATTGCAAGGCAGACAGTTACAAGCATGACTCCCACAGGCAGAGACATGATGGGACTTGTAGTTTTGCAACAGCTGGAGGGCCGACAGTTTGAGACCCTTTTTTTTATGTAATTGAATTATGGTACTTCGTTTCACCTAGAGGTATGGTTCCCTTTCAAATGTTTCAGTTTTCATCTCTGTTGGCAACATTGTAACACTCTTAATTTGTAGGTTGTTTTGTAGTTTATAAAACTTACATGACTGTGTGTAGAAGATCATATTAGCCATGTAATGCCTTGCTCCATGCATTCAGGCAGCTAATAGTGGAATTGCAACCAAGACACCAGAGTACAATGGTCTGACAGCTTTACTGCATATTATAGTCAGCAAATTGCTCATAAAATAACCAAGCATTCCTGTCTTGTCTATTTCTTTTGCTGCCTGTACACCTTTGGGGAGATTTCTTTGTACTAAGGATGCAACAGGAAATGAGAGGAAATCTATACAAATGGTGGGATGGTTCTCCGGGAACAAATGTTCCCATTGGAAGATTTCCCTTAATTTTCTGTCTGGGCATCAATGGTCACCAGAACAAACAGAAGGGTGAATTTGCCTAGTGGGGAAACAAGTAGCAATAACCCCCAAACAGATGTTCTAACCCCTAACCACTCTATCAAAAAAATATAGCTATACTTATACTTTAAATATAGAAGGTCACATATTTGCCACATATTCTATTTTAATTTTTTTATATTGAAAAATATTTAACATGTCATTATTTCTTTTATTCTCCTTAGGGTTTATGATCCAGACTCTCTACTGCAGGTTCAGTATAACACTGGACATACAGACCTTATCCGGTCCCTCATCCACATTCCAGAGATGAAGCAGGTATGGTGCTTATGTACTTTTACGTAAAATAAAAATGCATAAAAGGCAAATATGCATAGGGTCTTACTTACTAGACTGTCTTTTTAGTATGTTACAGTGTCATGGGACAAGACAGTGAGAATATGGAAGGCTTATCACAAGGTCAACAACCAGAACAATTCAATACCGTGAGCTACTAGATCTACAAACCAATACACTTCTGGGGTTACATGATCTTTAAAAATATACTGTTATTGTATTGGTTTATACAGTATGTATTTTAATTGTATGTATTGCAATTGGAGATTGTTCAGACTCTAAAAACTCTACACTTATTCAGTTTATTATAACAATTCTTTTAACTATATTTCTTCTACATTGTTCCATCATATTCTATGCTATTTTATACGTGTGATGTATTTTTCTCATTAGCCTTTACCCCAAAAATGCTGAATTAGCCATGTGTGCCTGTAGAGCCCCTTGGATCTCAGACCCAGGCAGTACATCTGTAAAACACCAACTCTTATCTAATCCAACTAATCCAAGATTTAGCTCCACCCCTCCCATTGCTAAGCTTCACCCTTGTTACTAAATGTCAGAACTTCAATGGTAGTAAATACTTTGGTATTTGATAACCGAATGACAAAGGCTGTGGGGCTTACAATTTTTATTTGGCCCAATGTACAGCCTGAACCTAGAATCCAAGGCTTTTTTTTTTTTACAAGGGTTGTTACTGTGTTTTAGACAGATTAGTAACATACCAATCGAATGTACAGCATTAACGTGACCAAGACTCAAAAGAGATTATGAGACAGTATATTGTATAACGTTTGTTAGAAAACACATCTGAACAAAACAGTAAGCATGTTTGATCCTCAGAATCATATATTGGGGCAGATAGAAGGAATACACAAGGCATCTGGTAATCTGCTGTATATACATAGGGGTTAATTTACTAAAACTGGGGAGTGCAAAATCTGGTGCAGCTCTGCATAGAAACCAATCAGCTTTCAGGTTTTTTGGCCAAAGCTTAATTGAACACGATGAAGTTAGAAGCTGATTGGCTAACATGCACAGCTGCACCAGATTTTTCACGCAGTTTTAGTAAATCAAACCCATAGTCATTTAGTTGTATATGTGGTTTAGCTGTGTGGAATTTGTATAGCAGTTTTTAGAGTTTGGGAGATTAAAAGCTGAATGACCTTAGGGAATGTGGTGGTGGTGGGGGGGGGGGGGGCGGTTTGGGTAGAGGAAAAGAAAAAAGGTAAGCGAGAGAGAAGTAAAAGAGAGCAAGAGTACAAAAATCAAGGCGGGGAGAGGAAAGAGAGATAGAGAGGAAGTGTTGAAAAAGAGGTGGGGAGGTACTGGGTGTAGTTCAACATATAAGTAGAAATTGTGGTTTGTAAGTTGCAGATAGGAAGGCCATCAATATCACTTGCATCTACAACCCATAACGCCTCATCCCCTCGATGGCTCATCCTGTTTGTACTGTTTACATGATCCCCCGGGAAAAGGCATTCTGTCTGTTGTTTACTTGTCCTTATTAGAGAGACAATACATCTAAATTTCAAAAGGTCTGGACACCCTGGATTATGCATTATATGCTTTCAAACTTTAACTAAACATAGCCCATAGCACATACTTTGCAAGACTATAGCGGTCCTGGTCCCCCCTTACCTTGTTCCCTCCTTCCCCTTTCTCTTCTTTTTCCACACCTTCCTCTCCATTCCACCTCTCTTCTTTTTCTCATGTCTACTTAAACTCTCCCCCTTTCTGCACCTTGATCCTCTTTGTGCTCTCTCCTTTTTCCGTTATTTAGCTTTTCCTGGTTCTATATTGCCAATTATGACCTTATCTAATCGGTCAATGGGCGCATAAACTGTAAGTTCATTACCCCATGCAATCAGGCATTTATTAAATTCTACTGTATATTCATTTTAATAGAACAATGTTTTCACATATGTTATGGGTGTATTCTGTTTATCCTTACGGTATTAGCTGTTATGTCCTTTATTGCAAGAAAATTTTAAGTGTGTACAGCCTTGATTATTTATTGTGAAACTCAATGCTAAATGTATTTTAACAGAAATAAAGCCAAAATAACTTTTTGATAAATAATGCTGTTTGGTACACATGTGTATGCTTTGCTTATGGTTATTTTTCTGCAGTTCAGATTTCCAAATGGTATCCTTCTTATACAATGAATGAAAGAATTTGATCAACAATTTCTGCTCTATATAAAAAAAATAAAGAAAGCGCTTACCTATTAGGTGCAAGAATATGCAGGAAGCATAGATGAACTTGGTAAAATCTAAGGCTGATAGATATAAGTTACCACAGTGCCTTATAAATATGCCCTGTCCACTCTAAAGGAAGACATTAAAGGAAATTTATCAGTGAATACAACTAATATCAAAGATAAATCACTACCAAATATATCCAGCATATACATCTTACTTGTACCTGTTTTTTATCTGATGCATCTGAAAAAATAAAATAAGGAAGATTTGCTATATAGTTTAAATGTGCATATAAGTGTGGTCTTCTTTTGTTCCTTGCTACAAGCTTTGCCAACTAAGAGGTTGCATAATGTGAGTGGCCGTTTATAGTTGTGTCTTGTGTGAAAGAGATATACTACCTACAGCAGAGTGGCAACAGATGGCATGGGGATTAGAAAGGTAATTACTTAATGCCGAGACAAAAACTGCAACTAAGTCAGTCTTCCTAATCCTTGTTCTAGCACTCCTATTTGACAGTGTGCTGCACACTGGGAAAAATATATAGAAAACTGTTCATTATAATGCCACTGTAACTTCAGACGCTTTACTGTAACCCCACTTAATAGTTTCTTTACAAGACTCCTGTACATAAGGAATGTAGCATTATGGGTGAAGTGCAAAAGGTAAGTGCAAACATATGTATATTTAACACATATGCAAGACACATATTGTTATTTGATTATTGTTGGCTACTGGTATATATTTGAGTTGGTCATTTATAGAGGGTGGTGTGAAAAAAACGAAGCTTTCTTTCTGCTAAAATCATGACACTTATACTTCAGATACACAGCATTTTATTTTTTATTTAAAAAATAAAAACAATATATATAGAGATAGATATAGAGATAGATATAGAGAGAGGTATAGAGAGATAGATAGATAGATAGAGAGTTAGAGAGATAGATAGATAGATAGATAGATAGATAGATAGATAGATAGATAGATAGATAGATAGATAGATAGATAGATAAAAATAGATGTTATTTCTTTCTTATGCCAGTTTGTGTCCCAATCCCTGTCACTGTAATTTTTTGCTGGTTGGCTTAGACTGCATTTCAATGGTGGGGAAGATATAATAGAAAGCATACAATTATTGAACTAAATCATTAAATAAATTAATATCTATGAACATAGTGAATATTGTCAAGACATGTATTAACAAAATACAATTAACAGAATATTACATTTACATTAAATTTAGGGTGGGTTGTTTAAAAATATAATCATATGTGAGAATGTGCAAGATAGGGCAGAGTATAAATATACAATTATGAATTAAAAAATGTATATGAATCAATGCTAATAAATAAAAATATGTTTTAGTTTCATGTGACTATTTAAACATTTTTATGAAAAAAAAAAAAAACATTCATCTTTGTATGGTAATCCTACAGTCATTTTTTTAATTGCGAGGATACATAATTCAAATTTGGCAAATACTATATGACACGTAAGACTTTAGAAACAGAAAACTGGGCAATACATAAAAGATATGTATTCCTAGCGTTACATTATACATACTAATGCCCGTTATTATCTATTTTCTAGGGTTTTCCTGCTGATATTTAGTAAATTAAGTCATAACTAGAATCAAACAGCCTCAGCAATATAATATCACTAGATATTTAATTTAATTGCAGTAATGAAGCCATTATTAAATCGCTGTAAGAGCTGTAATTTAAAAACTGTGAAACCTCAAGTGGGTGGAGACCTCCCAGATTTAACAATTTATTGAAAAACTATTTAGTTTTCTTCATTCAAACAAAATTTTAAGCATGATTCCCGAGCTGAGGATTTTCATCATTGGAAAAAGCTCTAAATGTAATAATTTACATTTTCACTAAATACATTAATTAATGAATGTAGTTATATAAATTAATAAATAAATACACATATACATTTAAATATATATGTAATACATTTGTAATAAATGTAATAATACAAATTTTGAAAGTGAGGAAAGCTGGTCAACCCCATTACATTGCACATTATACATATCGTACGTTTAGTTTTACATTTTGTAAGAACTATTTATTGCAGATGTAAGATTGAATATAAATTAAATAGATTGTCAGGTAAGCCTTCACATTACAAGCTGCTGTTGTTGGTGAACTGGTGCAAAGATTGGCCATGCAAAGCCCAGCAAGCGCAAAACATTGATTAATTTATGTCTTTCTATTTTACCCTTCTGTATGACACATTAAAATGTTTATTTTTTTTCAGTGACTAGATCGGTAGCATTTTCACCTTTTTATCTTTGTTGTATAATGCATTTTCGCATCTACAAAATACTAGTGCTCAGTTGCAAAGTGCCTTTTTTTAAACATAAGAGACATTTTTATTCTTATCGTGTTAGACATACTGTATGTACAAGCCATATTCTAAAGCCTGGTACACATGATCGGATTTTCCGCGGACAAAGTGTAGGACTTTTGTCCAAAGGGCATTGGCCGTGAACTTGTATTGCATACAAACGGCAAAGAATTATCGGGCAATAAACACAAAACGACGTGGTTTTTCAGCTCTTTAGCGCCACCCTTTAGGCAACTTCTGCTAATGTTGTGTAGCTTTACCCCCAGTTAAGAGAGCCGCTGATATTGATTTGGGCCCTGCAGTGCACCGCTGTCAACCCCCGGCAATCGGCTCTAACCTCCCGTGGCACAGCTGGTGATAGAGAGATAGGACCGCGTGATCGCAACTGTTGGTGACGCAGTCCTATAACAAACATACACAGAATATACTTTAAAACTCCTATTAAAGTAAGCGGAACTGACACCAAATGTACTTTACCCAGATATTTTACTGAGGCTAATGGGCAAGTAATAAACAACAGTATAACAAGTTGCAGATCCCTGCAATAAACAGTAATAAAGATAAACAGAGTAATCAGAATAATAAAGTATTGCTATGCAACTCTAGCGCTGCCCTTTTACAGCTACTTCCCCTCATGGGTAGACTAACACCCAGCAATGTCTACCTATGCAGTCAGGCCTGACTGATCTAAATGGAAGTTCAGTGAAACAATATTCACTAGCAATCTTTTCGGTGGTGCACTTGAAGAACAACTTTGTAATCCCAACGAATAGTAAAGATAAAGGATCTGTCTTTAAACAGCTCTCACCACCTGGACAAGTCCAAGTCCGTTTCCTCCATCGATTCGTCTAGGAACAGGAATCCACCGACATCCAAGTCTTCAATCCTTCTGGTGTACTGCAGCAAGGAGGATTAGATGTCTCTAAGGCTCTGCTAGGCTGGCAGAGGGCTCTTTGGAAAGGAGCACACGGCCCGGGCTTCAGGCCTTGTGCACACAGCAGTTCAGCACAGACATCCTCTTGCTAGGAGAGGGGGGTCCAAAGAGGCCGACCAAAACTCCGCCTCCCCTTTATAAAGTCTGCCCCAGCAGTCTCTGTTCTGGAGCAATGCACCCTGGGTGCTGCAAGATGTACTGGGAGATGTAGTCTCTCTCTCCTTTACTTTCACTTCCATAATGTCTCTTTACTTCCTCCCGACTCACCTCTCACCTGGAACTTCTTGTCTCTCTGCATTAAAGGGGAACACCCCGCTACACACTCCCCCCACTTGAACTCTTTGGTCCCCAAAGATAAACTTCAACAAATACTGTTTACCATTTTGGACAATGTCGAGCATGATGTTGGCATAGGGAATTCCCACCAAAACTTTGGGATGGAACTCTCTTGCCCACAGGTCACACTACCATGAGTGGCCTGCCTAACTGTGCCAGAGAGTGAGCTGGGGTTGCCCTTCACCAAATGGACGGTGGAAGGATCAGGTTGTTCAACACTTCTCCTAGCCGTTACAACAGAGTCCTCTGAGCTCGTCCCCATTTGGGGGTAAGTTAGTTTCTTGGGAGGCCTGATGACTCTGCGAGCCCTCTGCTCTCTTGGTGCTTCTGACTCTGGCACCACAGGCTCTTCTTCAGGAGTAAGTTCAGGTAACATTGCTGGTTTTGGAACCTCTGATTCAGAAGTCGACTGACGTATGGAATCTCTAGAGTCCTCCTCTGCGCAAGTGTCAGGAACATCTTCCCAGTAATCAGCTGAGGGACTGAAGGGTATGAATTCAGTAGCCTCCGGATTCAGCGTTGCATCTGGGGTATCCCCTCCATTTGGGAGATCTATGGCGGACGTTCCCAGAGTCGAGGGAGGCCACAGCCAGTCCAGTTCTCCACCTTCTTCTGTACTCAATTGGGAGGCCTCCCCATCTTTGGCTCGAGAGGTCTGGGACCGAGTGTTCGGCCTAGGAATATCCAGGATAGAGGCCGGTTCAGGGGAGTCTCTCACGGGAGGTATTCTGACTGCCTCAGCAAGTGGGAGCAGGTGGTTCCGATGCCACGTCTTCAGTGGACCCACCTTTCCTTCTGGCTTTAGTTTGTAGACAGGCAAACCGGGCAACTTCCTACAGACAACATAGGGCTCAGATCTCCACCTGTCGGCAAGCTTGTGTTTTCCAGGGACCCCCAGATTGCGTAGCAGTACTCAGTCCCCGGGCTGCAGATCTTGCACTCGAACCTTCAGATCAAAATTTCTCTTGTTGCGGGCCCCCCTTTGATCCGAAGCCGCCTGGGCTTGTTCATAGGCCACCTGCAAGCTACGTCTAAGTCTGTCCATGTATCCCTTGTGGGATGTAGCTGAGGTATTGTCTATAGAAGTGCCAAAGGCCAGGTCCACAGGTAGCCTTGCTTCTCTCCCAAACATAAGTCGATAAGGGGAGTAGCCAGTGGCGTCACTTGTGGTACAGTTATAGGCATGTACTAGGGCTGATATGTGCTGACTCCAGTGTTGCTTCTTCTCTGTTTCTAAGGTTCCCAACATGTTGAGCAGGGTCCGGTTAAATCTCTCCGGCTGAGCATCTCCTTGTGGGTGGTAAGGCGTGGTTCTGGTCTTCTTTATTCCTAATGAATCCAAAAGTCTTCGGATCAACCGACTCTCAAAGTCCCTTCCTTGATCTGAGTGGAGTCTCTGTGGTAGTCCGTAATGGACAAAATACTTCTCCATAAGTATCTTGGCCACGGTGGATGCCTTCTGGTCTTTGGTTGGGAAAGCTTGAGCATAGCGGGTGAAATGGTCGGTTATTACCAGAACATTCCCCAATCCACTCAGGTCGGGTTCGAGGCAGAGAAAGTCAATGCATACCAGATCCATTGGGCCTTGACTCTGTAAGTGGCCCATTGGGGCAGCTTGATGGGGTAGGGTCTTTCTCTGAATGCATCGTGCACAGGAATGGCAATACTCCTCTACTTCTGCCCTCATGCAGGGCCAATAGAACCGATCTCTGACAAGCTGGAAGGTCCTTTCTGCCCCTAGGTGACCATGATGGTCATGCAGGGCAATTAGTACAGTCTCTCGGTGCTTCTCTGGAAGAAATAACTGCCACTTATCTTCTGAGTCATCAGAGAGGCCCCTTCGGTAGACCACTCCCTGATGTACCTGTAGCCTGTCCAATTCCTTCCTCAACAGGCGAGCCTCCTTTGAGGGGTGATGTAGGAATTTGTTGGGATCCTGATTCTCCAGGGCTTCGAGGACCAATCTCCCCATGGGGTCTTCCAATTGGTCACACCTCAACTCCTTCTTGGACAGTCTCGGTAGGTTGTCTTCCTCCAGTTGAGTTACCCCACAATAGTGTTTGGGGACTCCTACCATGGTAACCCCTATTTCTTCTGCTCTGGAGCCTCCTCTGGCTTGGAATTCAGCCCCTTGACAAAGGGCCCGCACCCCGTCCGGTGCCACTTGGGTCCAATCTTCCCAGTCATTTGTCGTGGCATGAGACCTCCGGGACAGGGCATCTGCATCCCTATTTCCGGCTCCTGGTCTGTACTTCAGACTGAAGTTGAATCCAGACAATGCGGCCAACCACCTGTGTCCGGTGGCATCTAGTTTCGCAGTGGTGAAGAGGTAGGTCAGGGGGTTGTTGTCTGTCTTCACAGTAAACTCTGCCCCATACAAGTAGTCTTTTAGCTTGTCTACTACCGCCCATTTGAGGGCCAGGAATTCCAGCTTATGAGTGGGGTAATTCTTTTCTGAGGGGGTCAGGCTCCTGCTCACATAGGCCACTGGTCGCAGTTGTCCTTCATGTTCTTGGTAGAGTACACCACCTAGACCCTCATGGCTGGCATCCACATGTAATTCATAAGGTCTGGTAGGGTCGGCGTAGGCCAGGACTGGGGCAGTGGTTAAGCTCCTCTTCAGAGCATGAAAGGCCTCTTCACACCTTGGGTTCCACTGATCTTGAACTGACTCACCAGGCCTCCTGGGCCCTGAGTCATCCTCTTCCCCTTCTGCCTTTAGCAATTCATTCAACGGGCGGGCAATCCGAGCAAACCCCTCCACAAACCTCCTATAATAGGAGCAGAACCCCAGGAAGGATCTGAGCTCTGTTACTGTGGTGGGTCGTGGCCAGGAAGTGACTGCTTCCAACTTCTCAGGATCTGTGGCCACCCCTTCTTCAGACACTATGTGCCCCAGATAGTTCACAGAAGACTGGTAGAACCGACACTTCTCGGGGGAAAGCTTAAGTCCCTCTTCGCTGAGTCTTCTCAATACTTTCTCCAACCTGGCTTCATGTTCTTCCAAGGTTCTTCCAAAGACAATGACATCGTCCAAGTACACAAGGACTTCTATAAGATTCATGTCTCCAACAGTCTTCTCCATAAGGCGTTGAAAGGTAGCAGGAGCTCCAGACAGACCCTGAGGCATCCTATTGAATTCGAAGAATCCCACCGGGGTTATGAAGGCTGTCTTCTCCCTGTCTTCTGGGTGCATAGGGATTTGATAGTACCCACTCTTGAGGTCCATCACACTGAACCATTTGGCTCCAGACAAACTTTGTAGGGCATCTTCTATCCTTGGCGTGGTGTATTGGTCAGGGATGGTTCTCCTGTTGAGAGTCCTGTAATCGATACAAAGCCTCAACGACCCATTCTTCTTTCTGACCACCACGATTGGGGAGGCATAGGGACTTCTAGACTCCCGGATCACACCAGTCTTCTTTAGTTCTACAAGTTGTTCCCTCAGATCCTCCAGATCTGCCAGGGGGACCCGCCTGACCCTCTCTCGGAAGGGCTTATCTTCTTGGAGGCGGATCCGATGGGTGGCACTTCTTGCACACCCCACATCGAATTCATCTTCAGAAAAGATCTTCTCCCACCTGGTCAGCTGGGCCTTGGCTCTTTCTTTCCAAGCCCTGGGTAGGTTCGGGTTTTCCACGGACAGTTTCTCCCAAACATCTCCTCCGTCACCCGTCCCCTTGACTTCGGACCAAGTGACCGGGGCAGCAGGGCTCACCTGACCAAGCAACACTCTGGCAGGGATCTCCATGGGTCCTCCCGTAGTGTTCCTAACACTCACCGGAACTCTGCCATGGGCCTTCTTCAGGGCCTTGAACGGAATCACTTCTGGTATCACTTCCAGGCCTGAGGACTCTTCCCTTGGGTCTGATTCCAGCATGACAAAGGGGCCAGGTTGTTCCCACGAAAGCTTCACAGTGGCCCTAAGACAGGTTACTTCTCCGGGCTGTAGCACTACTCCTTCTCTGCCAAGTCTCCACACCTTCCCTATCCCCTCTCCTGGGGTCTTCTGCTCTAAGACCAGTCGTTGGTAGGCCGTCTTTAGCATGGGATGGATTTTGGTGGCTGAATGGTTTCTCTCTTTCACTAGAGGGGTCAGGAGTCTCCTGACTAGATCCGTGTTTGTCCCAATGATCAGGGAAATCTTGCTGGCTCCAGGCGGCCGGGGACACACAACTGCCAGGGTGTCAAACACTTCAGCCTTCCCAGCCACGGATGGGTCGAAAGTCATCTTTATGGGCAGGTACCCATCATAAGGGAAACTCTGGGTTCCAAGTCCCCATATCTCCAGCTCTTCTATCTTCTGGATAGGCAGATGACTCAAGTGCCTATCATAGAAGTCCCGGTATAGTAAAGTCACCTGTGCTCCGATGTCCAAAAGAGCTTTAGTATAGACTCCTTCCACTTGAATGGGCACAGTAGGAGACGGGCCCACCAGTTCCTTTGGGTATGGCCGGACTGGGGTCACCTCTTTTTTTTGGCTTTCGACCCTTGCCCTGCTTCTTTTGGACTTTAATTTTTCCTGAGCCTGGCATGCATTGACTTTCTCCCTCTCAATGGGGGCACAAACCCGCTGAGGGATGTTATTGTTCCTTTTAGGTGGATGTTCCTTCTTTGGGGTGCTGTACTTCCACTGAGGGGTCTTGCCCCCTCCCTCTGGGGTACATCTTGGTGGGGGTGTACTATACCTCCTCCTAGGAGTTTTGTCTCCTCCATTCTTGGCCTTTTTTTTTAGTTTGGAGCGCACTGAAGATGATGGGCACCCGGTTGACTCCTTCACCGGGGCCCTTTGGAGTTTCCCGCCGGCTTGCAATTATCTGTTCTCTTCTTCTTTGGGCTGGAGCATACGTTAGCAAAGTGGCCACTCCCTCCGCAGTTATAGCAAATCACCTCTTCTCGGTCCTGTAGGGAGGCCGGTGCTGAGGTGTTCGGGAACAACTCCTTTCTTGGGCTTGGTTTCTCTCGTCTTCTCTGATCTTTCTCCATCAAAGAGGTCAGCATCTCCAACACTTGGGCCATTTGCGATTTCAGAGTGTCAACCTCCGCATCTCTTTCTGGGCTCTTGACCGAATGGACCAACACTGGTACAGGTGTGACATTCGCCTTGGCCACCTGCTGATCTTCCTGCAGCGCCTCTTCGTCCCTAATAATTTTTATTAGATCAGAGTAGGTTAGTGACATTCCTCCTCCTGAGGTTTTCAGGTGCAGCCAGACCGGGTCTGAGCGCCGCGCTCCCCTCATGATCTGCTTCATGCGTGCTTCATCTGCATCTTTGGGCAGCATTCCCTTCTTCAGTACAATCTTGCATAACTGCCTGTTCAGCCTTCTAACATATTCTGACAGTTTCTCATTCGGCTGCTGGAGAGTGTGTTCAATTTGATAAATCATCTCTGACACCTTCTCCAGCTGACCAAACTCTTCTTGCAGCATGGCCAGGCAATCTTGAGCTGTACAGTTTTCATTTCCAAACCGGAAGCTCTTCACCGCTTCTGCCGCGGCACCTTTCAGACTTTCTAAGACTCGCTGTCTCTTCTGTGCCTCAGGCACCTCCCATGCTTCTACTGCCTGCAATGCCTGTTCCACCCAAGTGTCAAAATCTTCCTCCCCCACAGGGACGGGGAGCTTCCCTGAGAAGGTGCTAAGCTTCCGGTAACCGGCCTCCACATGCACCGTACTGCTTTTCTGGCACTTAATTACAAGGTCTCCTAGAGCATTCAACAATTCAGGCCCTATAGCGGCCAGCGGTGATCCCGGGCTTAATAGTTCCTTAAGCTTTTCTGCTTTAGGGGATAGTGGTGGAGATAATTGTGGGAGTGATGGCTTTGGTGTCTGAAACCATTCTTCCTTCACTGGCAGCGTATGTATCAAGTGATAGATCTGATTATCTATGGCTTGTATACTCTGACTTTTAAAATGCTCTGGGATTTCGTTTTTCCATTCTACCAGTGCGTATGTAAACGAGATCACTGGATCTGGCCTAAAATCCATCACCCATGCTTTGTGGCTCGGAGACAGTAACAATACGAGCTGTTTTATCTCCTCTTCCTTCCATTTTTCCCCCGGGAGTACAATGACTACCGCCGCGGTTGGATCGGCGCCAATCGCTGCGCACCACTGTGACATTGCCAGCGGGTCCATGCTGGTACTTCTGACCGGCTTGATTGCAGCGTGCAACGTACAAGGATCCCGGACTCGAGCCCCCACGTGTAGCTTTACCCCCAGTTAAGAGAGCCGCTGATATTGATTTGGGCCCTGCAGTGCACCGCTGTCAACCCCCGGCAATCGGCTCTAACCTCCCGTGGCACAGCTGGTGATAGAGAGATAGGACCGCGTGATCGCAACTGTTGGTGACGCAGTCCTATAACAAACATACACAGAATATACTTTAAAACTCCTATTAAAGTAAGCGGAACTGACACCAAATGTACTTTACCCAGATATTTTACTGAGGCTAATGGGCAAGTAATAAACAACAGTATAACAAGTTGCAGATCCCTGCAATAAACAGTAATAAAGATAAACAGAGTAATCAGAATAATAAAGTATTGCTATGCAACTCTAGCGCTGCCCTTTTACAGCTACTTCCCCTCATGGGTAGACTAACACCCAGCAATGTCTACCTATGCAGTCAGGCCTGACTGATCTAAATGGAAGTTCAGTGAAACAATATTCACTAGCAATCTTTTCGGTGGTGCACTTGAAGAACAACTTTGTAATCCCAACGAATAGTAAAGATAAAGGATCTGTCTTTAAACAGCTCTCACCACCTGGACAAGTCCAAGTCCGTTTCCTCCATCGATTCGTCTAGGAACAGGAATCCACCGACATCCAAGTCTTCAATCCTTCTGGTGTACTGCAGCAAGGAGGATTAGATGTCTCTAAGGCTCTGCTAGGCTGGCAGAGGGCTCTTTGGAAAGGAGCACACGGCCCGGGCTTCAGGCCTTGTGCACACAGCAGTTCAGCACAGACATCCTCTTGCTAGGAGAGGGGGGTCCAAAGAGGCCGACCAAAACTCTGCCTCCCCTTTATAAAGTCTGCCCCAGCAGTCTCTGTTCTGGAGCAATGCACCCTGGGTGCTGCAAGATGTACTGGGAGATGTAGTCTCTCTCTCCTTTACTTTCACTTCCATAATGTCTCTTTACTTCCTCCCGACTCACCTCTCACCTGGAACTTCTTGTCTCTCTGCATTAAAGGGGAACACTCCGCTACAGTTGTGTTATGGTTAGCACTGCTTCTGAGCATGCATGTTTGTACTTTCTGTACACACGATCGGATAATCCGACAACACACATTTGTTGTCAGAAAATTTGAAAGCATGCTATCCAAAATTTGTTGGCGGAAAATCTGACAACAATTGTCCGATGGAGCATACAAAGGGTCGAATTTTCCGACAACAGCCTGCCATCACACAATTCCCGTTGGAAATTCCGATCGTGTGTACGAGGCTTAAGAACGCACATAATTATATGCACTGTAAAGTGCCAGAGACGTTGCTCAGCAGTCAGTACAACTTTTATGTCACAAAAATATTGGGCAGTCACTGCCAAATTATAAACCTTATAGTGTCCTTTTCCCCCAAAACAGATCAGCTAAGGTCATCTCTAACCTGAAAGCTGCATCCTAAATAGCCAAAGAGATCGGTCTAATCCTGTTGAAAAACCATTAAGTCTGTGGATTCATTTACCCTGACAGTGGCATGACACCAGCAAGTTAACATATTACCAGCTAAAGAAAAGGCAGATTACTACCGTCAGCTTGCAGTGCTTCCTCACTGTAATGAAGAGCTTTCTCTACTGAAATAACTATATTATCTGTTTTCCAGTTATGTATATTGTGTCCGCCAAAACTCAACTACCAATCTGGACAATAATAGGATTTTTATAACAGCTTACCTGTAAAATCCTTTTCTTGGAGTACATCACGGGACACAGAGCGGCATAGTCATTACTATGTGGGTTATATAGTTTACCTTCAGGTGCTGGCACTGGCAACTTCCAAACCGGAAGTACCCTCCCCTATATAAGCCCCTCCCATCCGGGAGCACCTCAGTTTTGTAGCAAAGCAATAAGTGTCCCCAAAAGAGGGGTGGGAGCTCTGTGTCCCGTGATGTACTCCAAGAAAATAGGATTTTTTACTCACCGTAAAATCCTTTTCTCTGAGTCCATGGACCGACACAGCTTCTCTATTGACAAAGTGGGTATTATCCGTTAATTAGAAGTGACTAGGCAGAAAAACTTGTAAAAAGTGTTGCATCACACCTTCTACAGTACCGCCCAGGGGGCGGACCCTCTGGGTATACCCTCTCAGTCTGCACATCGCAGATCAGTTCGTCAAAAAGCAGTACAAACTTAAAAGGAGGGGTGGGTGCTGTGTCGGTCCATGGACTCAGAGAAAAGGATTTTACGGTGAGTAAAAAATCCTATTTACTCTTTCGTCCATGGACCGACACAGCTTCTCTATTGACAAAGTGGGACGTCCCAAAGCAGTGTCAGAGAAAAAACGAGGGGTGGTAACAGCATAAAAACAAACTTCACCCCAAAACACAAAACAGCACTCCTCCAACGGAGGAGTTGCAACTCTAAACAGCCGCCTGCAAAACCTTGCGGCCGAAAGAGGCATCCGAAGATGCACCTACATCAACTTTGTAGAATTTTGTGAAAGTGTGAGCGGACGACCAAGTCGCCGCTTTACATAGTTGGGAAACAGACGCTTGATGTCGGAAAGCCCAAGAGGCACCTATTGCCCTGGTCGAATGCGCCGTGACAGGAAAGGGGGGCGCCTGACCCTTTAAGGCGTAAGCCTGGATTACTATCTGTCGGATCCACCTAGAGATGGTGGCCAATGAGACTGCTTGGCCCTTCTTGGGACCAGCCACCGAAACAAACAGTGAGTCTGACTTCCGGAACAGGGAAGTAGCAGATATGTATACTCTCAAAGCTCGGACAACGTCCAAGGAATGCAACGCCGACTCCTTAGGATTCGACGGCTGAGGACACAAGGATTTGAAGTACAATGTCTTCGTTGAGATGAAAAGCCGAAACGACTTTCGGAAGAAAGGAAGGCTGCGGCCGCAGCATCACCTTATCCTTGTGGAAAATCAAATAGGGAGCCTTGCAGGACAGGGCTGCCAGCTCAGAGACTCGTCTAACTGACGTAACAGCCACCAAAAAGACCACCTTCTGAGAAAGTGTCAACAGGGGAATATCTCTAATATTCTCAAACGGTGCCGTCTGAAGCACCGAGAGGACCAGGTTCAAGTCCCACGGAGGTAACGGGGGCGGACCGGAGGGGCCACATGTCGAACCCCCTGCACAAATGTACTCACGAGAGAGTGAGTCGCCAGGGGTCGCTGAAAAAAGACAGCCAGGGCAGATATCTGTCCCTTAATCGTACTTAGGGCAAGCCTTTGGTCTACCCCATGCTGTAAAAACAGCAGGATTCTGGAAACCAAATAGGTACGCGGATGCCATTTCATTTCCTCACACATGGAGATGTAGGCCCTCCAAGTGCGGTGATAGACCTTCCTAGAGGACGGTTTCCGAGCACTTCTCATAGTAGAGATTACTGAGTCTGACAGGCCCCGATCTCTCAGTACCTGGTTCTCAACAGCCATGCCGTTAAAGCCAATGACTGTAAAGCAGGATGGAATATGGGACCTTGCGATAGCAGGTCCTTCCGTAGTGGTAGGCGCCAGGGGACGTCTGCTACCAGACGTACTAGATCGGCGTACCAAGGACGCTGAGGCCAATCTGGAGCGATTAGGATCATTGGAATTCCCTCTGCCTCCACTCTGCGGAGCAGAAGAGGAAGAAGCCTTAAGGGAGGGAAGGCATAGATTAGCCGATACTGACCCCACGATGCTACCAACGCGTCCGTTGCGTCTGCCCATGGGTCTCTTGACCGGGCCAAACCTCAATACATTCCGATTGAGTCGGGAAGCCAGAAGATCTACGTCTGGTGTGCCCCATCTTTGGCAGAGGAGTTGGAACACCTCCGGGTGTAAGGACCATTCTCCCTGGTCCAGCATCTGGCGGCTCAGGTAGTCCGCCTGCCAGTTTTCCACACCCGGAATGTACACAGCCGACAGTGCCGGTACGCTCCTCTCTGCCCACTTCAGGATGCGAGCGATCTCCGATGCTGCAGCTGAGCTTCTTGTTCCTCCTTGATGATTGACATATGCCACTGCTGTGGCCTTGTCTGACTGGATCCTGACTGGACGCCCTTGCAGTCTCTGAGACCATTTGAAGAGGCACAGCTTGATCGCCCGGATCTCCAGGACATTGATCGGCAGGAGGGCTTCCTCTGGGGTCCAGCGACCTTGCGCCGACTGGACACCCCAGACTCCCCCCCAACCTGTAAGGCTGGCGTCCGTCGTGATCACTATCCAGTAAACCGGAAGAAATGACTTCCCGGCCATTAGAGCCGGTGCTGTCAGCCACCATACCAGGGATCTCCTGACTAGGTGGCTCACTCGGATTTGATAATCCAGAGATGAAGGGCATCTGTTCCATCTGGACAGAACTTCCTTCTGAAACACTCGAGTGTGGTATTGAGCATATGGGACCGCCTCGAAGGAGGCTACCCAACACTTGCATGCAAAAACGGAGTGACGACCAATTCCTGGAAGTCAGCTGCCGTACTGCAGCCCGGAGGGTCTGCAACTTCTCCACAGGGAGGAATACCTTTGCCTCTGAGGAATCCAGAATCAACCCCAGGTACACTAGGCGTTGAGTGGGCACCAATACTGACTTTTGCGTGTTTAGTATCCAACCACAGTCTCGAAGAGTCTGACAGGTAATGGACACGCTTACCTCTAATTCTGAGCTTGAAGGGGCCTTCAGCAGAAGGTCGTCCAAGTAACCTGTGATAGCGATACCCCGCTGTCTTAGAAGTGCCAGAATCGGAGCGAGCACCTTGGTGAACGTCCTGGGTGCTGAGGCAAGGCCAAACGGGAGGGCCACAAACAGGTAGTGGTTCTTCCCGATAGCAAATCGCAGAAACCTCTGGTGTCTGGAGTATATGGGGACATGCAGGTATGCGTCCTTGATGTCCAAGGAGGCCAGAAAGTCGCCCGGATGGAGAGCCGTGACTACGGATCGAACCGACTCCATCCGAAATCTTTGTACCTTCACAAAGCAATTGAGGGCTCTGAGATCCAAGATTGGACGAACCCCCTCCTTCTTTGGCACAATGAACAGATTTGAGTAAAAACCCTGACCCCGTTCCTGTTCTGGAACTGGAATAACTACCCTGCGTTCCAGTAGACCCTGGACCGCCCCATACAGGGCCTCCCGACGGGTTGGTAGTAGCTGGAGATCGGAGGTGATGAATCTGTCTGGTGGACAAGAGAGAAATTCTATCTTGTAGCCTGAGGAGATTACTTCGCAAACCCACCTGTCGGAGACTAGAGCAGTCCACTGAGTCGCGAATTTGCGAAGACGTCCCCCCACCCGAGAGCTGGGTGGGGGCGGACCTTCATGTGGACGCAGATTTGTCTGCAGGCTTGTTGGGTCTGCGGGACCAAGGACGCTTTTGTCCTTGGGCAGGCGCTTTATCGGCCTGGGGTCTTTTCCCTGTCGCCTTAAGGGGGCGAAAAAACCACTTACGTGCAGTAAAGGAGGGCCCTTGCCCTTGGCGTGGTCCCCTACCCTTGCTAGTTTGGGGAAGCAAAGTGCTTTTACCTCCTGTGGCATCCTTGATGATGTCATCCAGAGAAGCCCCAAAAAGTCTGTCGCCCTTAAAAGGCAGATCCAATAGGGCTTTCTTGGAAGTCTGGTCCGCAGACCAGCCCTTTAGCCAGATCAGGCGGCGTATTGCTACTGCATAAACCGAAGCTCTTGACAGCAGGGGAATAGTATCCATGTCTGACTCACAGACAAACTTAAGGCCCTGGACCAACTGGTCGGCCAAAGTTATCTCATTAGGAGGAGCATCTCGCTCCTTTAACCCCTGGAGTAGCAATTTTGCCCATTCAGTAAGTGTCTGAGACACTAGGGCCCCCGCCAATGCCGGGCATACTGCCGAGCCTACCACTGAGTATAGGTAGTGAGCGAGTGCTTCAGCCTTCTTATCCACAGGGTCCTTGAAAACAGGAGCCCCTTCTACTGGAATAGTGGTGGCTCTATTAAGTCTGGACACCGAAGGGTCCACTATAGGGGGAGAGGTCCATATCTTCAGAAAACTCTCCTCAAAGGGGTACCGTACTGCAAACCTCTTTGGGGCTGTAAAGACCCTCAGTGGGTTCTCCCATTCCTTGTATAAGAGTTTGTCAAAATAAGACACACAAGGGAACACCTTAGCAGTGCGGGCAGGTTTACGAAACCCAAAGGGGACTGGAGTATCTGCTACTTCTTCAGTCCTTTCCAACTTTAGCGTATCCCGCACTGCAGTAATAAGGTCAGATACCAAAGCCGTCTCGCGTACTGACCTGGACTTGGAGTCCTCCTCACTGTCCGATCGGTCACGGTCTGCAGTCTCTGATGCATCAGAATCTGGGCCATGAGCCCGTAGCTGGACCTGGTTCTGCATCAGAAATATCCCCAGAAGATTGCAGGGGATGGGGGCGTTTATTACCCCCTGTATTCCCGTGAGCTGCTTCCACCCTGGCAGCAAACGCCTCTAGGATTGCCGACATAGCGTCCATAGACACCTCAGGGACACCAGCTGCTAAATCTGGTGTTTCAGGGGAGAAGACATCTGGCTCAGATGCCATGCTGACCAAACGCTGACACTCACAGGGCTCCAGGCAAGATATCAATAGGCCACCCTCCTGTGCTGCAGAGAGGCCGGGTCACCCAGAGGACTCACCACCCTGGATAGGTACTGCTATGCTGCGCCTGTGATGCTGTCCCCTTGCTGCTGTGTCAGTCTGCTTCTTTTATCAGCACTTCCTGTGTGAATTTTCGCGCCAGTGTAATGCACCCTAGAGGCCGGAGGCTCTCGCAAAATGGTTGCCAAAAACGTCTGTATGGAAGATAATGTGGGCTCTAAGAAAATGGCCGCCGACAGAAGATAGAGGTCAGGCAGCCATAGCCCACAAAAAGATGGCCGCCGAACGGCAATATCTGCATACAGGGTGGACCAACATGGCCGCCGATCACCTGATAGGGGCCAGTGGGTGTGGCCGAACCACAGGAAGATGGCCACCAGGCAGTTACAAGAGGCCAAACTTGGCATGGACCACCTCAAAATGGCTGCCGACAGCATGGAGACCCAGAAACACAGGTAAGCAAAAATGACATTTCTTTTAAATGTTAGTTACAGCCAGCCCCGCTCCAGTGGGACCCCCTAGGTGACCCCCAGCACCCAGCAACCTTTAGCTAGAAGCCCAGGGAGGAGGGAAAGGCAGGGAGAGAGGGAAGAAAGGGGCCACAACCACTTACTTGATCTCTCCAGGAATGTCCAGCTAAATCACCCAGCCGAGGCAGGGGAGTTTTACTTACCTATCCTGCATGTATTCTGCTGGAAGACATTCCAAACAGATCATCGTCCGAGCACGGAAGGTGACTGTTGGCCAGGCATGCTGTGATTGGACCCAGAAGGGACGATCATATGTATGCCCTGGAGCATGACGCTCACCGGACAGGCTGCTGCGACTCGGCCGTAAGGTCAGCCGAAGCTGAGCGGTCCGATGCAAGCCTTGGAGCGTAAGCTCACCGGCCAGGCTGCTGCGACTCGGCCGTAAGGTCAGCCGAAGCTGAGCGGTCCGATGCAGGCCCTGGAGCGTAGGCTCACCGGCCACCCGTGGAGCGACGGGCATGTCGTGGAAAACCCAGCGCGTAGCTAGGGTCGGCACACGCTCGATGGCCGAAACTGGGGAGACTACAAGGATCGAGGATCCAGCCTGTCACCCAGTCGGCAGTTGATCGAAGATCGCAGGAAACAACAAATGTAGCAAAAAAACATATATATATATATATATATATATCTTTTTTCCCCGGACCAATGGGCCCGAAGGGAGCCATGTCCTACTCCTTGCTAGACAGAAAAAAACTGATCTGCGATGTGCAGACTGAGAGGGTATACCCAGAGGGTCCGCCCCCTGGGCGGTACTGTAGAAGGTGTGATGCAACACTTTTTACAAGTTTTTCTGCCTAGTCACTCCTAATTAACGGATAATACCCACTTTGTCAATAGAGAAGCTGTGTCGGTCCATGGACGAAAGAGTAAAGGATTTTACAGGTAAGCTGTTATAAAAATCCTATTTTCTTTCTCGTACATCACGGGACACAGAGCGGCATAGTCATTACTATGTGGGATGTCCTAAAGCAATGCCCAATGAGGGGAGGGGGATACACCATACATAAGCTGAGCGCTATCAGACATGAGGATCTTTTGCGGCCTGCAACACACTGCGCCCAAAGGCGACATCCTCCTGACTTCTAACGTCCACCTGGTAGAACCTAGTAAACGTGTGTACTGAAGACCATGTTGCGGCCTTACAGATTTGAGCCAGGGAGGCCTGGTGATGCACTGCCCATGAAGTTCCAACTGCTCTCGTGGAGTGCGCCCTAACTTTGAACGGAGGCGGTCTCCTTCTCAAGCCATAGGCTTGCATAATGACCTGTCGAATCCACTTGGCTAAAGTAGATTTTGACGCTGCCTGACCCTTTCTGGGGCCTTCCGGCAGAATAAACAAAGTATCCGTTCTGCGAATCTGAGCAGTGGCTTTTAGATAAGCTTTAACTGCTCTTACTACATCCAAAGAATGTAATAATTTTTCCTCTACTGAACTAGGTTTGGGGAAAAAAGAAGGAAGAACCACATCTTGGTTCAAATGAAAACTCGATACCACCTTAGGAAGAAAGGCTGGATGAGGACGTAACACTACTCTGTCCTTATGGATAACCAGATATGGCTCCCTACAGGACATAGCGGCTAATTCCGACACTCTTTTAGCCGAACAAATGGCTACTAGAAAAATCAATTTCCTGGTGAGAAGAACCAGGGAAATATGCTGTAATGGTTCAAATGGTTGTTTCTGTAGAACCGACAGAACCAGGTTTATGTCCCATGGACATATGGGAATATTAACCGGAGGGCTAATACGCATCACTCCTTGTATAAAGGCTTTGACTAGTGAATGCGAAGCCAAGGGCCTCTGAAAAAATATTGACAAGGCCGAAATCTGACCCTTGATAGTACTCAAGGCAAGCTTCCTATCTACAGCCCACTGTAGGAAGTCCAGAATCCTACCTATTACGTACTTACGTGGATGCCATTTCTTGGCCTCACACCAGGCGATGTACGCCTTCCAGATTCTATAGTAGATCTGCCTGGATACCGGCTTCCTGGCATTGATCATGGTAGATACCACAGGATTAGAGAGACCTCTCTTTTTTAGAATGTGGGCTTCAATAGCCAGGCCGTCAAACCTAGGGCTGGTAAGGAAGGGTGGTATATCGGTCCTTGCGAAAGCAGGTCCGGATGATGTGGGAGGGTCCAAGGACTCCCCACAGACATTTTTACAATCTCCGTGTACCATGCTCTTCGGGGCCACGCTGGAGCCACCAGAATCACTGGTTTCTTTTCTACCCTGATTCTGCGGAGTAATCGAGGTAACAATTGTGGCGGTGGGAATGCATATATCAGCTTGAACTGATCCCAAGGGAACACTAGGGCATCCGAGCCACAAGCTAGGGGATCCCTTGTCCAAGAGACAAACCTGTCCACCTTTGCGTTGAATCTGGATGCTAGCAGATCTACATCCGGTGTTCCCCACCGCATATTGTCCGGAAAACCTCGGGGTGAAGGGACCATTCCCCTGGGCATAATTGTTGGCGACTTAGAAAGTCCGCCTTCCAATTCTCCACTCCTGGAATGAATACCGCGGATATGGCTGGGACATATCTTTCTGCCCATTTCAGGATGCAATTTACTTCCCTCTGAGCTGCACGACTCCTGGTGCCACCCTGATGATTGATATATGCCACTGCCGTGGCATTGTCCAATTGAATTCTGACAGGGGACCCTTGGAGTTTGGATGTCCATGCTACTAGGGCATACCGGGCTGCTCGTATCTCTAAGAGATTGATGGGCAGGGCCTTTTCTGCATCCGACCATCTTCCCTGGAGAGACCATTGCTCCAGTACTGCTCCCCAGCCTATAAGGCTGGCATCTGTAGTGACCACCTTCCAAGAAATCGGACTGAAGGATTTCCCTTTTTCCAGATTCTGGGGAACCAACCACCAACGGAGGCTCTTGCGAACAGAAGGGGACAAGGACATTGGTAAGTCTAGGACCTGAACTTTTTTGTTCCAGGCTGACAGTATAGCCCTTTGCAAATTCCTTGAATGGAATTGACCGTAGGGTACTGCTTCGAATGATGCCACCATTTTTCCCAGCAGCCTCATGCACAGGCGTATGGATGGCTGTCTTTTTGTACCCACTAGGTGGATCAAATCTCTCAAAGACGACACCTTTTCTTGAGGCAAGAAAATTTTTCTCTGGTCTGAATCCAGCCTTAGCCCCAAGTATTCCAGACTTTTGACTGGTTTTAGGGCTGACTTGTCTCGGTTGATAATCCAACCGTGAGATTCCAGATACTCGATTGTCTCGTGAACAACCATTTCTAGTTTTTCCACTGAGTGGTCTATCAGCAACAAGTTGTCTAGATATGCCATTATCGTTACACCTTGTGTTCTTAAATTGGCCAATAATGGGGCCAGAATTTTTGTGAACACGCGTGGTGCTGTGGCCAGACCGAAGGGTAAGGCTCTGAACTGAAAATGGCGCCCTTCTACTGCAAAGCGTAGAAATTTTTGGTGGACTGGAAAGATGGGAATGTGCAAATAAGCATCTTTGATGTCGATCGAGGCTAACCATTCCTCCCCTTGTAGGGCAGCGGCCACCGATCGGATCGACTCCATCCGGAAAGTCCTGATATGTAGGAATTTGTTTAGCCCTTTTAGATTTAATATGGGCCTCACGTCCCCGTTTGGCTTCGGGACTGTAAAGAGGTTTGAGTAAAACCCGAACCCCCATTCTTCTAGGGGGACCTCCATAATTACTGCTTGGAGCAATAGTTGTTCTAGTGCCAACAGGAGGGATCCTCTCTTCCGGGGATCCCTTGGCACGTTCGACCTTATAAAATGGGAAGGAGGGGAGTCTTTTAACTCCAATTTGTATCCCAGACTTACTGCGGAGAGCACCCATCTGTCTCTGATCGTGTCCTGCCAGGTCTCTGCGAACAACTGAAGTCTTCCCCCCACCCGATTGAGTGGGGGCAACCCTTCATGCATTTGACTTTGGGGGAGGTTTTGTACCTCTCCTGACCCAGGGCTTCTTGTTACCCTGCGATTGTCCCTGATTTTTACCCCCGGGATTTGACCGAGGAGGCCGTCGGAACTGTTTCACAGCCGATGTCCTAGGGACTGGAGAAGCAGGCCTCTTAAAAGAGGGACCTCTAACTCTGTTTTTAACCGGCAAGAGTGTACTTTTACCGCTGGAAATTTTCTGGATATATTTGTCCAGGTCTTCCCCGAATAAGCGTTCACCATGAAATGGGAAGCTGACCAGCAATTTTTTACAGGGGGCTTCAGCAGACCAGTTTTTGAGCCCTAGAAGCCTGCGCATATGTACTACAGACAGCGTAAGGTGGGAGGCCTGATGGATTGAATCCTTTATAGCGTCAACCGCAAAGCATAAGGCCCTAGGTAGATCAGCTAGGGCAAGGGCCTGCTGATCTGGCAAGTCCCTTAAGACCTGTTTCAACTGATCCTTCACTGCTTGGCAGACCCCAATAGCTGCCACTGCTGGTTGTGTCACCAAGCCTGCTGTAGCAAAAGCAGATTTTAATAAGGACTCCAATTTTTTATCTATTGGGTCCTTGAACATTTGGACATTATCCACTGGACATGTCAGTGATTTATTCACACAAGAGATGGCTGCGTCCACTGTAGGGACCCTCCATTTTTTGATGAACTTATCCTCCATGGGATAGACCACCTGAAATCTCTTGGGAGGAGTAAATATTTTATCAGGATGTTCCCAATCCTGGTAAATGAGCCCTTCCAGTAAAGGATGGATTGGAAAGGAACAAACAGTCTGGGGAGCTTTTAGTGACCCCAACGAGGAGACAGAAGTGGATGATGGCTCCGCAAGGGACATTTTAAATGCTGATCGAACCATGTTAGTCAGGGACTGAACCCATAATCTTTCAGCATGTGATGCTGAGAATGGCTCTTCCACTGTTGATTCCTCTACAACAGAATCAACCTCAACCTGATCCCCTTCAGGTAGGTCGATCCCTGTATGGGACTGTTGCTCTGCTAACAGGTACTCTGAGGGAGGAGACGGAGATCGGGCGCGCTTTCCCTCTGACAGGGAAGCAGCGATCAGTGTTGACAATCTCTCTTCCAGCCCTCCCAGAGCTGAGGAAAAAACCTCCTCTGTTACATACACAGGAGCAGGTGAACTGAGGACAGCCACAGTACCAGGTACTCCTGAGGGTGCTCTACGGTCACTAACCTCTGATTCTTCAGGGGAGATTGGTGCAGCCGAAGCATGCCCAAGATCCTCAGAGCCCGATGGAGACCCCCTATGCTTCCTGGGATTTTTAGTCCCGGAGTTTTTAGACGGCATATTCCTAAGCCCAAAGCTGAGGTATTCCAGCCGAAATACACCACTTACTGACAATAGTCTAGCACAATTGCTGCTATATAAACAGTTGGTGTCTACTAATGTGCCTTTCTATGGGGATGCCTGCATCAACCGCTTGCTGTATGCCTTTTTTTAAATGTTGCCAGCTCTGTCTCTGCACTCCATAGCCAGCTCACAACACATAATTGTGCCTTTTAACATGCTGGGACGCCCGCACATGCGCAGAAGCGCTGCGGCGCGCACAGAGCGTCATCCCCCAAGCTCCGCCCCCTTTTCCAGCTCACCTCTATATATAGAGGCGCGTGCACGTGCGCCTTCGGCGCTCTTTTTTTAAAAAGGAAACTAGGGACAAGAGACAGGGCCCTTTTGCCGCAGGCCGGGGGATGGACGAGCATTGCAACATGGCAGAGGAAGCAGTTTCCCACAAGAGAACTCACCATCTGCCTGGACTTGACTCTGATGAAAAGAAAAAGTCCACATGACAAGAAACGTTCCACAGCGGCCTCTAGTGGATTAACACAGGTACCGCGGTCTGTCTATTTTTTTTTTTTTTTCTTGACCACTATTAAAATTATTAAATTTTTTAGTAGTTACAGGCATGCACAGATATTTAGCGGGAATACCGTTAGGTAACAGGCAGAAAGACATATTAGGCTTGGGGGTCCCCTAATAGAACCAAGTTCCTGGGGGGCCCCCACTTACCTTTTCCCCGCCGCAGGACTCTGTTTGGTCCACAGAAGCCCAAACTTCACCTCTCATGGCAGGCATTGTAATTAAACCTTCAGGGGCCGGGTTCCCAAGGATTCCACTCCCCTGGACCTGTATAGCACCCTGCACAGAAAGCATCTTAGTCGTGGGTATGACCAGAGCTCTGGATCCCAGGGTCCAGCTCTCCTAAGAGAAGCATTACAGGCAAAACCTTGCTCTTCTCTGCAAGGCCCGGGTACCGACCGTTTAGCTATGAAGCTTTTTTGGTTGGATCCGGAATAGCTTACTGAGGCCCAAAAGAACCTGTACGCAAGCTCAGTGAAAAACACATGTTACTTCTTGGCCAACACCTTAGACACTGGCAAAAAAAACTGAGGTGCTCCCGGATGGGAGGGGCTTATATAGGGGAGGGTACTTCCGGTTTGGAAGTTGCCAGTGCCAGCACCTGAAGGTAAACTATATAACCCACATAGTAATGACTATGCCGCTCTGTGTCCCGTGATGTACGAGAAAGAAAAAAGTGTTACACTTCAGCTTTGCTACCTGTGTATTTATAGTACCCACTTGCTGGAATACATATAGGATTACAATTTACCCCAGTTTTTAATACAAGATTTAAATCTATCCTCTGCTGTGCAATAAAGTATCAAATAAAAAGATTTTAATTCCACAATTTCATTTTAATGTTGGCTGAGGATGTAAGGCTCAGAAATGAACCATACCTCCAATCTACCCTTTCAACAATAGCTATTGTTTTGCTCTGCCTTGCCCTAAGTGAGTGGAACTTCAGCAGCAAGACCTCACAATTTGTAAAGTAAGCTGCTTGGAGGTATAAAGTGCAGACAGAAGGAAGAGCTCTTCTTGTCCTTGCTATGGCCGAATGTTGACCTAATCCAATCTCACCATCCCGGTCACATTCCTAATAGCCCTATGATGGGCTGTCACAATGTCCAATAGGGTTGTCTGAGAGGCTGGGTGGGTACTTCTGCACTTTATATCTGACAGCATCTTTCCTTTTTTAAGAGTGACAGAATCCCTTTCAGCTTTGGCCACATAATGAAGTCTAGGGACACCTCCGCATTCTCTATCAAACTTTATATATACACTCACCAGCCACTTAATTAGGTACACCGTGCTAGTACCAGGTTGGACCCCCTTTTGCTATCAGAACTGCCTTAATTCTGCCTTAATTCTTCATGGCATAGATTCAATAAGGTGTTGGAAACATTCCTCAGAGATTTTGGTCCATATTGACATGATGGCATCACGCAGTTGCTGCAGATTTGTCAGCAGCACATCCATAATGTGAATCTCCTATTCCACCACATCTGACTGTGGAGGCCATTGGAATACAGTGAACTCATTGTCATGTTCAAGAAACCAGTTTGAGATGATTTGAGCTTTGTGCATTATCCTGCTGGAAGTAGCCTTCAGAAGATGGGTACACTGTAGTCATAAAGGGATGGACATGGTCAGCAATAATACTCAGGTAGGCTGTGGCGTTTAAACAATGCTTAATTGGTACTAAGGGGCCCAAAGTGTGCCAAGAAAATATCCCCTATACCATTACACCACCAGCCTAAACCATTGATACAATGCAGGATGGATCCATGCTTTCGTGTTGTTTATGTGAAATTCTGATCCTACCATCTGAATGTTGCAGCTGAAATCGAGACTCACTAGACCAGGCAACATTTTCCCAATCTTCTATTGTCCAATTTTAATGAGCCTGTGTGAATTGTAGCCTCAGTTTCCTGTTCTTAGCTGACAGGAGTGGCACCCGGTGTGGTCTTCTGCTGCTGTAGCCCAACTGCTTCAAGGTGTTGTGCATTCAGAGATGGTATTCTGCATACCTTGGTTGTAACGAGTGGTTATTTGAGTTACTGTTGCCATTCTATCATCTAGAAACAGTCTGCCCATTCTGCTCTGACCTTAGACATCAAGGCATTTTTGTCCACACAACTGCCACTCACTGGATATTTTCTCTTTTTTGGACCATTCTCTGTAAACCCTAGAGATGGTTGTGCGTGAAAATCCCAGTAGATCAGCAGTTTTTTTAAATACTCAGAGCAGCCTGTCTGGCACAGCAACCAATCATCCATATTCCCATTGCACATGTACTGGGAATAGGCTCTAAAGTAATGGGTGCTGCAGCAACCACCAGCTAGAGACTGGAACATGCACAGTACAGTGTAAAAAATTGCCACGCACACCATGGGTCTTCAGACTAAGTCCAAACATTTTTTTTATTGAAGAAAGATCACGCCACAAAGAGAGTGCAACGTTTCAGAGTCACACAGGTCCTCTTTGTCGGGCATGTAATGATGGTGTAGCGCACCAACCCCAGACTTTACCTGCTTTTCTTCTGCTTGGCTCCTCCGCAGGAAAAGAATGAGGCACACTGCACCACAAGCCCGTACCCTTCTGAATAGGGAGGTTGAGCGGTGTTAGTTTCTCGGGCCTGCCTGCAGCCAGTGTCAAAATGCCTCCAGTGCTGACCTCGTTTCTGCAGTAGTCAGAAACAAGTCTTTAGTTCTCCCAGTAAGCAACTGTCCTCACCAACTGAAAGGTCCAACACTTATTTATTCCTTTTACCACAATAAACAGTCTCTTTGAGAGCAGACAGGTTGATACAAGACACAGGTCAGATAAGGTGGGAGGAGGTCCAGGCACAAACTTGAATTGGGTTTTCTCCTGCTCTGATTAGCATAAACAGGCTTGGCACACAGTCTCTGCCACAGACCATGAGGTTGGTCACTGCCACTGACCGGGTGAATAAAAGATGAAAGTCACTGCTACTGACCTTGGGTGCGTAGTATCACTGCCACTGTGACTTAAAGAACACGCACTTCCTTCCGTTAGTGAACTAGCCCTTATAGGACAAGAACATCCCTCCGGAGAGTTACCAGAGGCCCCATCTGTCACCACGACTCTGCGCTGGGTCTTCAGAAAGGGTCACCTCCCTGGCCTCCTCGTCTTGAATACCGGTCCCCTCGCAAGGCAGATCCCTGGGAGTCTCGGTCCCCGGCAGATCCCAGCCGAAGGCTGCTGGGCTCTGGGCCTTTCTCCAAAGTACCTCACCCCAGACTGAAGGTGTCTGAGATGGAACAGCAGCTCCGTCTCCCGGGCCTAGGGCACCCAGAGACAACCCGACCAGGCCTCCGGGCCTAGGGCACCCGGAGGCGACACACACGCACCCAGGCCTAAGGTGCCTGAGCGCGGAACCGACCACACTGGAAGATGGCCGCCCCCTTTTATATCCTCTCCCGACAGGCACAGCAGGTTCCCCGCCCCGCCGTACTGCTGCCGAGAGGGGACAAAAAGGACACAACCTTGTACTGCGGTTCAACCCGGGCCCATGACAACAGCGCCACCTATAGGCCCCAGGGAACTACACACCAGTACCATCTCCCAGGGACAGAAATGGTCCATGAGACCTAACAATTTGTGCATCTGAGCCTAGTTACCACTCAGATGCTTCCCCCTAAATGTAACCACCCGCTACAATGGTAATATGGACGATTGTCATAACCTCAACTGCCTTTACTTGCACATGACTGGATGATGGAAGTCAGCAGAACTTGACCTCACTTGCACTGTCTGAAGATCCGTTGTGTGCTTGCAAATATTTACACCGGAGGTGAAGGCACACACCATACTCAGCACACCAGCTCATCTAAGGCACTATCTTGTGCTTCCTCTCACAACACCCTGTTTAAGGCCCTCATCTTGAATTTAAACACGTGCTGATAAAAGAAAAACTCTATCCTATGACATTGGTATACCAATGGGTGGCACAAACTGTCATACTAGTGACAAAAGAGAGAGTTGTTCTTGCACCAGCACACATGAATGGAACAAATCTAGAGATTATTTGAGGTCAAGGTAAAAAAAGCCAAGAATTGTGTCGATTCAGTAATGTGTCTTGCATTCTCTTTAGATACTTGATAAATTTAAAGTATACCCCAGTGATTTAAAAATAAAAGAGCACCTAAAAATTTTAATTTCATAATTTATTTTATATTTGAATATACTACTCTTATAGTTACTGATTTAGCCAAGTTTAAAAAAAAAAGTGCATACTGTATGTATGCCCATCAAGTTCAACCAATAAACAAAATTAACCTTATTTAAAACCCGGATCCACAAAACCTTAAACTAGAGGAAGGCGTAAAAAACCCAAATAAAACATTGTCCAAATTCTTGAAAAAAAGGGAAGTACTTTCTGATCCCCACAAGCAATAGGATACTCTCTGAAGCAACATTCTATTTTACTGTAACTTATAAATGGTATATTCTGGGCATTAAGAAAGACATGTATCCTTAACAGCTCTTACTGTAAAAAGCATTTCCATAAGTGGCAGTTGAATTTATTTTCCTCTATAATAGATGCAAACAGTGCTTTCTTATTTGGAATTATCTTAAAGTGAACAACCTTGCACCAAGTAAGATTACAATATGTATTTCTACGTAGTGATCATATTTCCCAATAAACAACTTTTTTGAACTGATAATAAAATCACTCAGTCGCCCATGCCCCTAATCAATTTATTGGCTTTTCTCTGCATTCTCTTAAATTTAGCAATGTCTTTTTTGTGAACTGATGTCAAAAACTGAACTGCATTTGAAGGTGAGATCCTACTAATGCTTTTTACAGGGCAAGATTACTGTTCTCTCACTCCTATGATGTAAGAAACTATCTTGCTCTCTCAAGAAGCTGTATGCTCAGACGTACCCCCCTCCCCAGGATATATACTGCATACATGTTTTAGACCCAAAGTGCATAACTTTATATTTGGTAACATTAAACCACACTTTCCACTACATTGCTTAATTAAATAGTTTACCCAAGTCAGCTCTTCAGAGACACCTTGTGGCATAGCTTCCAACTGTCCCTGATTTGGAGCAATGTCCCTCTGTCCCTCTTTCCTTCTCATTTGTCCCTCATTTTGGTCTGAGATATATAGTTGTATATAAAATGCACTTTTTATCTTTCAAAAAGTGCTTCCCAGTAGGGATGAGCTTCGAGTTTGAGTCGAACCCATGTTCGACTCGAACATCGGCTGTTCGACCGTTTGCCGAATTTCGATCATTATGGGCCGTTCGCGCCAAATTCGAGTGGCGCGTCACGGCCCATAATTCACTGCGGCATCGCAGTGCATTGCTGGCTAATGATTGGCCAAGCATGCACTATGACCCGCATGCTTGGCCAATCACAGCGCCGTAAGTACAGAGAGGCGTAATTGGCCAAAGCCAGGGTGGCTTTGGACAATCATGGCTCAGAGGAGTAGGTACAAGCCCCACACTATATAAGGCCGCCGGCTTGGCGGCATTGTGTAGTGTGTTGCGGCATTGGTTAAAGGAAAGAGACATAGAGAGAGACAATGTAATTTGATTTGAGTTAGATAGAGCAGGCAGGCGAGTCAGTTAGCTGCAGTTACAGTGTGTAGAAGATATATATGCATCCTAGGTGTTGTATATATATTTACACACTGTATTCAGTTTAGCTAGATCTGTTCCCGTTATTCTCTATAAGGACAGGCAGGCAGGTGATTGTGCTAGCTGCAGTGTTTCACTTAGTGTACTGTGCCCTTTGCACAGTGTGCACCAAAAGCTTACCTCAATACAATTGCTGGTGTTCTGATACAAATACAGGCAAGGAGCTGCAGAATTTTGCTTTAGTGTCCTTTGTACAGTGTGCACCTAAATCTTACCTCAATACAATTGCTGGTGTTCTGATAGATACAAATACAGGCAGGGAGCTGCAGTATTTTGCTTTAGTGTTCTTTGCACAGTGTGCACCTAAAGCTTACCTCAATACAATTGCTGGTGTTCTGATACAAATACAGGCAGGGAGCTGCAGTATTTTGCTTTAGTGTCCTTTGCACAGTGTGCACCTAAAGCTTACCTTGTTCTGATACAAATACAGGCAGGGAGCTGCAGTATTTTCAGTTAGTGGTCCATATTGCCGGGACCACACATTACATTAAAGTGGTTGTAAACCCACTTTGACAACTTGCACCTACAGGTAAGCCTAGATCAAGGCTTACCTGTAGGTGCAGGAAATATCTCATTAACCTACACGGTTAAGGAGATATTTGCTAAAAACACAACACCGATGTCTACGGCGCATACGCACCGTAGACAACGGTGCAGGCACACTAGCGGACCGGCTGCATGAATGGAATCATGCCGGTTTTCTGAATGGGATCGTGCCGGCCCCACGCACATGCGTGTGACGTCATCGCCGCTCCGGCTAATCACAGCGCCGGAGCGGCGATACCAGGAAGAAGCTCAGAGGGGACATGGTGGCGGTGGCGGAGAACGAGGAGGACTTTGGGGGCTTCGATTTCAGGTAAGTGCCACATAATGAGCTAGTATGCTAGTCATACTAGCTCATTATGGCTTTGTCTTGCAGGTTTTTAAAAAAATAAACTAAAAAATTCTGGGTTTACATCCACTTTAAAGCCGCAAGCAGTTTTAAATTACTTTTTTTCCTTTAACCACTTCCTTACCCGCCCATAGTAATATGACGTCCACAAATGGGATCTCCCATCCTGGGTGGGCGTCATATGACGTCCTGGGCTTTGTGGGGGGATATCTGAATGATGCCTGTAGCTAGAGGCATCATTCAGATATACTTCTCTTTAGCCGGCGATTCTGCACACGATAAGAACAATCATAGCGGCGGTTCCACCGCTTGATCGTACTTATAGGCGGCGGGAGGGGACAACCCACCGCCATCTGGTGCTTCTCCGGGCTCTCCCGTGCCATCGGGGGCCCGGAGAAAGAATCATCCAGCGCTGCTGTCTTGTCACATGACAAGCATAGAGACGACTGGTGACCAGATGGTCACCAGTCATCTCTATGACCATCGGAGGCCCGGGCGTGACGTCATCACATCGTGCTCGGGCCTTCCCAAAAGTAAACAAAGCCGCAATTGCGGCTGAAAGCATGAGATCGTGATTTATTTTTCCCGATCTCATGCTTTCCAGCCTGGAGGAGAGATGTGGGGTCTTATTGACCCCGCATCTCTCCATAAAGAGGACCTGTCACACACCATTCCTATTACAAGGGATGTTTACATTCCTTGTAATAGGAATAAAAGTGATAAAAAAAGTGTAAAAATAAAAAAAATTAAGTAAAAAAAAAAAAAATTCAAACGCCCCGGTAGCTCACGCTCAGAAGTGAATGCACACCTAAGTCCCGCCCACATATGTAAACACTGTTCAAACCACACATGTGAGGTATCGCCGCGTGCGTTAGAGCGCGTGCAACAATTCTAGCACTAGACCTCCTCTGTAACTCTAACCTGGTAACCTGTAAAAAATTTCAAAACGTCGCCTATGGGGATTTTTAAGAACTGAAGTTTGGTGCCATTCCATGAGTGTGCGTAATTTTAAAGCGTGACATGTTAGGTATCTATTTACTCGGCGTAACATAATCTTTCATATTTTACAAAAAAATTGGGCTAACTTTACTGTTTTGTTATTTTTTTAATTCATGAAACCATTTTTTCCCCAAAAAAAGGCAATTGAAAAATTATTGCGCAAATACCGTGCAAGATAAAAAGTTGCAATGACCGTCATTTTATTCCCTAGGGTGTCTGCTAAAAAAATATATATAATGTTTTGGGGTTCTGAGTAATTTTCTAGCAAAAGAATGATGATTTGTACATGTAGGAGAGAAGTGCCAGAATAGGCCCGGTATTGAGGTGGTATAAAAAGCCCTGTATTGAAGTGGTTAAAAATGTAATTTTGTGCAGGGACAGTTCTTAACACAGGAAACACGTGCCACTTCACAGGTATATTATAGACACCCCAGGTAGGATATTTAAAGGAATATTTCACTTTTTCTTTTCACTTGTCAGGACCCGGGTCCCCAAACCCTTTTTAGGACAATAACTTGCATATTAGACTTTAAAATTAGCACTTTTGATTCCGAACGTTCGAGTACCATAGACTTTAACAGGGTTCGATAGTTCGCGCAAACTTTCGGTCCGTTCCCATGTTCGGCTCATCCCTATTTCCCAGTGCTAAAACTTTCATCCAAATTCTAAATTGCTGCATTTGTCAATTTTAAAAGCCAATATAAAGGAATATTAGTGGTAAAAAAAAGCACTTGTGGATTTAATTAACCTTTTTTTTGGTTATGTCCCCTTTAAGGGACGTGGCAGGAGGCGTGTTGTATGCCTACATACGTTTGCTAGTAGGTGTCCCTCAAAAAAATTTTTTATTAACTAAACTTAGGTTTTAACAACTATAGACCATTCAGAGTATGAATCGTTAATCACTACAGTCTGCAAGCCCATTGTTCTGTCTCAACTACAAAGCGATAAAGTTCATCTCCAGGTTTAAGTAGGCCTTACTCAAGCTGGTTTGATATTCATCCCTTGCATCGATACAGGCAGTTTAACTCAATGAATAAACTCACAGTTAGGACGACAGACGATGAATCCTTTCGAATGTTCCGTTTAATGATGGATATTCATAGGTAGAAAAACGTTGCAGTTGTAAGCCACATGTAAGATGTTTAGCATGGAAGATATACAGGAGTAATGACCAGAATCAGGAAGTGGAGGAGATATATAAAGAACTACGGTGAGAGAGAGAGTTCAGCTAGAAAGAAGGGGACAGATCTTAAAGACACAGAGCAAGAATAATCACATAGTGTAACACAACACTCCCCGTCTGAAATCTTTAGATTTCATAACCTTAAACTAATATATATATTTTCAATAAGTCCAATACTGATAAATGTCCTGGAACCTGTAATGAAAAACATGCAACAAGCAAATAACAAACGTAAGTTCAACAGGATGAAGAACATAAAGTCACAGTATGATGTCCTCAAATAATTCCAAAGTTCTGAGTAGAACCTGTAGATGGCAGCAATGTACTCCCCGCTGTGCCAACAGCATGGCTAGTCCTTGCACAAGTCACTCACCTGGCAAAAGGAGTACTAACTCTGTAATTGGTCGACTAAAGGTTCGTGTCGATCCTCCCTTGGTTACCTTGACTTCTACCTTCCGGACTTTGTTATCGTCGCTGGGCATAACTTTAGTAATAAGACCCATAGGCCACTCATTCCGACAAACTTCCTTGTCTTTTAGAAGGATGAGGTTTCCAATCTTAAGATTCGGCTTAGATGCTTGCCATTTGTTACGACCTTGAAGGTGGTGAAGATACTTTTTCTTTCAGCGATGCCAGAACACATTGGCTAGATGCTGCACCTGCTTCCATTGATGCTCATAACGGTGTGACCGCAGCTTCTGTTTTGTACTTACAGAAGTGTGTAGTGAGATGTTCACAGTTCTTATTTCCTTATCATCTTCAGGGTTTACTAGCCCATAGGTGGTGTCAATAGGGAGTAAGTAAGAGTCCTCACAGAGAAACCTTGGAGGTGACAGCCATAAGCTGTCCTGAAGAGCGGCAGGTGACACGGCTCTGGTCCCACAGTCAGCTGGGTTGAGTTCAGTGGGAACGTGATGCCATTGACTTGGTAGAGAGAATCTCTTGATACGTTCAACCCTGTTGCTGACGTACACATAAAATTGTTTTGTTTGGTTGTTTATGTAACCAAGTACTACCTTACTGTCTGTATGGAAGGTGAAAGACTCAATTGTAGTGTCCATTTCACTTCGTATGACCTCTGCAATTTCTACTGCTAGCACAGCTGCACAAAGTTCAAGTCTTGGTATGGTATGTGCAAGCTTGGGAGTGAGTTTTTCCTTGCCTAGGACAAAACTACAGTGTGATTCTCCATTCAGTTCAGAGGTCTTCAAATAGGCTACTGCAGCAATAGCTTCAACTGATGCATCAGAGAAAATATGAATCTCTCTCCGGTTAGCAGTTGAAGTGGATCCTGGAACATAGCAACGGGGAATCTGAAGTTTTTCTAGTGACTTCAAAGAATATCTCCACCTTTCCCACTTGTGTTGATTCTCACTAGGCAAGGGAGTATCCCAGTCTATGTTCTCAGTAGACAACTGTCTTAGTAAAATCTTACCTTGAATGGTAACTGGAGCAAGGAAACCCAGTGGGTCATAGATGCTATTCACCACGGACAGGACTCCTCTCTTAGTGAAGGGTTTGTCACAAGTTGACACTTGGAAGGTGAATTTGTCTTGCTTGATGTTCCACAACAAACCCAGACTTCGCTGTACAGGAGGCACATCTGTACCTAAGTCAAGGTTTTTTAGACTAGTGGCATAGTCCTCAGAGTGAAAGGCATTCATAAGTTCCTGGCTGTTGGATATAATCTTGTGCAGTCTAAGGTTTGCTACAGACAGCATCTCCTTTGTTCTGGTGAGAAGATCAATTGCTTCTTTAGCAGTTGGAAAGGACTTAAGTGCGTCGTCAACGTAGAAGTTTCTTTCAACAAATTGATGGGCATCAGATCCATATTCAACTTCTCCAGTCTGAGCTGTTCTCCTTAGCCCATAAGTTGCCACTGCTGGGGAAGGACTGTTACCGAAGACATGTACCTTCATGCGATAATCTATAACTTCCTTGTTGAGGTCATTGTCCTTGTGCCATAGAAACCTGAGGTAGTTTCTGTTGTCTTCTCTGACGATGAAGCATTGAAACATCTGTTGAATGTCGGCCATTACTGCTACAGGCTCTTGTCTGAAACGAATCAAGACTCCTATTAGACTGTTGTTCAAGTTGGGTCCAGTAAGGAGCATGTTGTTAAGAGAAACACCTTCGTGCTGAGCACTGGAATCAAAGACAACTCTGATTTGGTCTGGTTTGCGTGGGTGATACACGCCAAAGGATGGAAGGTACCAGCATTCTTCTCCCTCCTTTAGTGGTGGAGCAGGCTCTGCAAGATCTCTGTCAAATACATTTTGCATAAAGTCCACAAAGTGCTTTTGCATCTCTGGTTTCCTGCTTAAGTTTCGCCTTTAAGGAGGAGAATCTACTGATGGCCTGCTGTAAGTTGTTGGGCAATCTCTCTCTTGGGAGACGAAAGGGTAGGGGTGCTACCCAGTTATTGGAGTCATCTTGAAAGAACTCCATTGTCCATTACCTTGATGAATTCTTTGTCTTCCATTGAAGGAGCCAGTATGTCATCTTCACTGGTTGCATTAAACACTGTAGAGCCGAAGTCACCATCATGGCAGGAGAAAGGGCTTGTGTCACCTGAGATACCATGTTGCCATTCGTGGCTGGCTATCTTCTCTTTCCCCCAGTAGGGATGTGGGCATGACTCAAAGTAAGTGTTTCGGCCATTTGGCAGAACATTTGTCTTGAATGACGAAATGTTGGTAGGTCTTTTCATTTTGCCTATGCAGACATTGCCTATGATGACCCACCCTAGATCCATGCGCTGGGCAAATGGGGCATCTGGGGGTCCACTGACTTGTCTGTGTACCTTGTGAACTCTTAGAATGTCTCTTCCTAACAGAAGAAGGATCTGAGCATCTTTGTCAAGCGGCGGTATCTCATTTGCTATTACCTTGAGGTGAGGGTGATGGAAAGCAGCAGCTGGAGTAGGGATTTCTTCCCTGTTAGCAGGTATCTGATTGCACTCAACAAGTGTAGGTAAGGGTAATTGCAAGTTACCTTTGAGAGAAGATACCATGAGTCCATGAGCCCTTCTTCCAGAAACCTCTATAGTTCCACTACAGGTACCCAAGGTGTAAGGATGAGCTTCGCCTTTTATTTCAAATAGATTGAACAATTCCGATTTTGCAAGTGATCGATTGCTCTGATCGTCTAAGATAGCATATGCCTTTAGAGACTTTTCTGGTTGATCCTTGTGGTATATGTTCACCAAGCATATCTTAGCACAGGACTTACCACAGCGGTCTTCTCCACAAACTTCAGTGCAGGATGAAGAAATTATGGTAGAATTAGGCACTTGGTCTGTATTCTCCCCGTCATGCATTAACCTGGGAGGAGCGTTGGCAGGTTGTGCAGAGCTGGGCTCAAGAGGATGGAGGGCTTGCACATGTTCTTCAGAGCCACACTCTATGCACTTGATGGACACATTACAGTCCCTTGCAAAATGTTCTGTAGGAGCACAGCACCTGAAACATACCCTAAATGTCTTTAAAAGCTCCTTGCGCTCTTCCAGAGGCTTTTTCTTAAAGCCGATACATTTATTGAGGGGGTGTGGCTTCTTGTGTATTGGACACTCTCTGTTAGGGTTTTCAATCTTCCTACTCTGTTTGTTCGTGGCCAGAACTGTGTTAGGAGTGGGAAGGATGTCAGTCTTTTTCACGGACACTGGGCCTCTATGGTTTCTATAGTTGCCCTGAAGACTGGTACTCTTAGGAAAGGGTGAGAAGAGACTGTACTCACCGTAGGAAAAACTTGGATCGTTCTTGGTCTCTGCAATTTTCCTGATGAATTTACAGAAGAAAGAGAATGGAGGGAAGGAAACCTTGTTCTCTCTTTTGTATGATGACCCTAGTGCAGTCCATTTCTCTTGCAAACCATACGGGAGCTTGGAGACAATTGGGTTTACCCCTCTTGGAGTGTCAAGGTAACTGAGTCCAGGTAGTTTTGGGTCTGTCTTGGCTAGCTGAAGCTCAAGGAGAAGGTCACTCAGTCTCTGGAACTCCTTGTTGTCCTTACCGGATATCTTTGGGAAAGTTTCCAGACGCATGAACAAAGCATTTTCTATAGCTTCTGGACTGCCATAACTTTGCTCTAGTCGCTCCCATGCAGCTGTGAGGCCTGCAGTAGGATTGTCCATGAAAACCGATCTTAATGGCTTAACACGTGCAGCAGATAGAGGACCAAGCCATTTGATCAGCAGATTCAATTCTTGATCAGCTGTAATGCCAATATTGCTGATTGTAGTTCTGAAGGCACATTTCTAACTTCTGTAGTTCTCAGGTTGGTCATCAAAACTTGTAAGACCAGTCTTCGTGAGCTCTCTGCGAAGCATGTACCTCACAAACTTCTGTCTCAGTTGTCTCCGCCTTTATGTGAGATGCTGTTGGCTTTATGGTGCTGATTGCATTATCTTTGACATTGTTGTTAAAGGACACAGGGAAATATGGTGCAGCAGATGCATCCAGGTGAGTTGCTTGCTTGAAGTCAGTTGTTCCAATAGTACGTTGATTCAAGGCTGTACCGATGACTGGAGATTGATGACTTGCTTGAAGCTTGCGCTGATGCTCTGTGACGTATGAAGGCAGGCAAGGTAGGCAGGTAGGAAATGCAGTGGAGTGATTTTGAGTGCAGGAAGTTGCTGGAACCTCTTTAACTTGAAGCTGTGAAGGAGTCTCTATGTAGTCGGGAGCATTGGAGACAATGGAGTGTGCACTGCAGTGGCTTAGGACATAGTCTTTAGTGCATTTGAGGGGGTCTTCCATATCTGCTATGTTTAGGTTAATGCTGTCTCTCTCACTTGCACCTTCGTCTGCACTGATAGCTTGCTGTAGGACCCTTAGCTTTGCCATAGCTGCGTCATGTTTACACTGTTCATTTAAGGTTTCCATTGTTGCTTTTTGACGTGCTGACTGCGCTTCCGACTCTGCTCTTTGACGTGCTGACTGCGCTTCCAACTCTGCTCTCTGAGCTTCCAACTCTGCTCTTTGACGTGCTGACTGCGCTTCCAACTCTGCTCTTTTTTCTGCATATGCCACCTGCACTTTGCTGGCTTCCACTTCAGCGCGGGCATTAATAAGTCGCTCACTGAGTGTTGAGTATCTTGAACTATGGGATCTTGACGAGTTTTTAGAACGTCTGGTGGAAACAGATCTGTGAGATGCAGTGTCCTGTAACAGCTTTATTTTTGCTTCTGCCTTTAATCTGGTTTGCTGGATAAAACTGTCTCTTTCAATATTGAGAGCATTGACGCGCTTTAATTGCATCATCGCATTTTCTGACTTCATGTTTTGTAAGACATTAGTGAATTTGATGCTGGTAAGCTGATAAAGCTCATATGAGGCAGAAAGTTGTTTAATGGCGCCCTCTAGTGTCAGTAGTTCACGTTCAACAGACACTGTATTGGCTTCAGCAAGGATTTTCTCCCAGACTAATTCCAAGCTATTTGACAATTTAGTCCTTGAAGCTTCATAATTCTCCATTACTTTCCAAGTGGGTTTAACTGAGCGTTTGGGTAACTCAGTTTCTTCAGGAACTTGTGAGGAGGTAGATGTGAGTTCACATGCAGAAGCTTGGTCACTCATGATAGCAGACTGACTGTGAAGGCAGGCAGGATCTGTGTGCTGAAATATGACACTGTGCAGATTGTCTCAGGCTGCCATGTGCTGCTCTGTCCCTTCTGTCTTGCTATGAGGGCAGTAAATCTTGTCTGTTTCAGTACTGACATGCAGAAATCTTGTAATTAGGCTGTGAAACTCCGTTTTTCTACTGTTCTGTCTCAACTACAAAGCGATAAAGTTCATCTCCAGGTTTAAGTAGGCCTTACTAAAGCTGGTTTGATATTCATCCCTTGCATCGATACAGGCAGTTTAACTCAATGAATAAACTCACAGTTAGGACGACAGACGATTAATCCTTTCGAATGTTCCGTTTAATGATGGATATTCATAGGTAGAAAAACGTTGCAGTTGTAAGCCACATGTAAGATGTTTAGCATGGAAGATATACAGGAGTAATGACCAGAATCAGGAAGTGGAGGAGATATATAAAGAACTACGGTGAGAGAGAGAGTTCAGCTAGAAAGAAGGGGACAGATCTTAAAGACACAGAGCAAGAATAATCACATAGTGTAACACAACACCCATAAAGTCTGCAGTCCTTAAAGTGAAAGTAAACCCTCCTATCACTTTCAGCGAAGGAAGCTGCCATGCCTCTGTTTAATTTACAACTGCCATGATGCTGCACACGTGATCAGTTATGACTAGGGATGGGCCGAACACCCCCCGGTTCGGTTCGCACCAGAACATGCGAACAGGCAAATTCGAACACCGTTAAAGTCTATGGTACACGAACATGAAAAATCAAAAGTGCTCATTTTAAAGGTTAATATGCAAGTTATTGTCATAAAAAGTGTTTGGGGGCCCGGGTCCTGCCCCAGGGGACATGTATCAATGCAAAAAAAAGTTTTAAAAACTAACGTTTTTCGGGAGCAGTGATTTTAATAATGCTTAAAGTGAAACAATAAAAGTGAAATATTCCTTTAAATTTCGTACCTGGGTGGTGTCTATAGTATGCCTGTAAAGTAGCGCATGTTTCCCGTGTTTAGAACTGTCCCTGCACAAAATGTAATTTCTAAAGGAAAAAAAGTCTAAAACGAGAGCGCCCCCCTTCCTGAACCGTACCAGGCCACATGCCCTCAATGTGGGGAGGATGTCCCTATGTTGATGGGGACAAGGGCCTCATCCCCACAACCCTTGCCCGGTGGTTGTGGGGGTCTGTGGGCGGGGGGCTTATCGGAATCTGGAAGCCCCTTTTAACAAAGGGGACCCCCAGATCCCGGCCCCCCTATGTGAATTGGTAAGGGGTACATTGTACCCCTACCATTTCACAAAGAAAAAGTGTGAAAATATAAAAAATGACAGAAGACGGTTTGGGACAAGTCCTTTATTAAAAATAAAAAAATAAAAAAAACATTCCAGCGATTTTTATTCAGTCTCTCGATGTCCAGCATTGTAATCCATTCTCTATGTCCAGCGATGATTCATTCTCTAGCGATGCTCTCCACTCTCCAGCGAGGAACGAAACCCCTGTGACGTGTAAGAGGGGGCGGGGTCACCCGTCCACGTCATTGGGTAACCTCTGGCTTTCTCCTTACGCAAGGGTTGTGGGGATGAGGCCCTTGTCCCCATCAACATGTGGACATCCTCCCCATGTTGAGGGCATGTGGCCTGGTATGGTTCTGGAGGGGGGGGCGCTCTCTCGTCCCCCCCCTCTTTTCCTGCGGCCTGCCAGGTTGCGTGCTCAGATAACGGTCTGGTATGGGTTTTTTGGGGGAACCCCACACCATTTTTTTTATATTTTGGTGTGGGGTTCCCCTTAAAATCCATACAGGTCTGGTATGGATTTTTGGGGGAAACCCCACGCCATTTAAAAAAAAAATGGCGCAGGGTTCCCCTTAATATCAATACCAGACCTAAAGGGCCTGATATGGAATTTGGGGGGGCCCCCACAGATTTTTTTTTTTAAATGTTGGTTCGGGGGTTCCCCTTAATATTCATACCAGACCCAAAGGGCCTGGTAATGGACTAAGGGGGAACCCATGCTGTTTTTTTTCAATGACTTTTATCTGTATTGCCGGGACCCGACAATTCATTATAGCCACAAGTAGTTTTAAATTACTTTTTTTCCTTTAGAAATTTCATTTTGTGCAGGGGTTTTGCTAAGCACGGGAAACATGCGCTACTTTACAGGCATACTATAGACTCCTCCCAGGTACGAGATTTAAGGGAATATTTCACTTTTATTGTTTCACTTTAAGCATTATTAAAATCACTGCTCCCGAAAAAACGTTAGTTTTTAAAACTTTTTTTTGCATTGATACATGTCCCCTGGGGCAGGACCCAGGTCCTCAAACACTTTTTATGACAATAACTTGCAAATTAACCTTTAACATTAGCACTTTTGATTTCTCCCATAGACTTTTAAAGGGTGTTCCACAGATTTTCAAATTTGCAGCGAACACCCCAAATTGTTCGCTGTTCGGTGAACGGGCGAACAGGCAATGTTCGAGTCTAACTCATTTTCGACTCAAACAGATAGCCCATCCCTAGTTATGACACCAGCCATTGGATGCTTTGACAGTTTGGTTGAGAGCAAAACCAATGGGAGTGTTACATTGCCGGCACGTGCCGGAAAGTTAATTGTTTTATGGATCGGCTTACTTCCTCTTTAAAGAGGAACTCCAGTTGTTTCTTGTTTATTAAAAGTTCGCAGCTACAAAAAATAATAAACACACACTCACCTGTCCCACGATCCAGCTATGTTCTCACACGAGCCATTACTTCTCTCCCTTTTCTCTCCCCGTTGTCGGCATTTAAACTGTGAGCACCCGGCTGTTACAGCTTGCGGCTTCACATTTACTAAAGGGAAAAAGATTGAGCACTTTCTCCAGAGCTTAGTAAATAAGCAGAAACTCTGCTGTAATTGGGTGATTGGGTATTCTTTGCAAAGTGAAGCGCCTTACCTCATTTACTAAGCTCTGGAGCAACTGCACTTGCAGAGAGCTACTGCCCTTTTCAAGGCGCACAGTCTATTTGCCTTTAGTAAATCAATCCCATATATCTGTAGTAGAGCATTGGATTATTTGACATGTATGCAGGGCTGCTTTTAATGTTGTTAAGTTATGAGCAGCTCCCTCTGTACTTTTCGGAATGGAAGGTTAGTTGTGAAAAATTATTTAAAGCTCTGATTAAAACCTATTTCTACCTAAACATGCACTCTATCCCCAGTCCCCCTTTTCTCCTGGAGCATCCAGAACACATTACTGTATATTTATCTTTGTCAAGGGGTCTTCTGTCTGGTCATATGACATCATGAGTCCTTGTCTTTATCTTGCTCCAGAACATCACATGGCATCGTTCCCTGCAGCTTTATCCTGTAAGTCCAGGGTGGCTTGATGAGGCACCCCCAAGGGGCAGGTTCCTAATGTCCTGGGCACACAGGAAGTGGGTTGAATGACACTGGGCATCATTCAACCCCCAAAAAATGGTGCTGGGTAGAGTGGTATGCTCCCATTTTTTGATACACACTAGTTCACGTTATCTTCTTCTCTACATAAAATCTAAATGTTTAGAAAAAGAAACTAAGATTTCCTGATTTCAAAAAACATCTTTGACTTTGTATTATGTCTTTAGGGTTTGATGTCCCTTGTAGAAGAGTTAAGAAAGGTTGAACATTTGAATGACAACGGAGTTAGAATCGTGCTACTTGGCTTGGACAACGCTGGGAAGACAACAATATTGACCCGCCTTGCACTGGAGGAGGCCAGCAGTATAACTCCAACACAGGTGTAGAAACTACACAAATCCATAGCTCTGCTCAAGACTCACCTCTCTTATACATGGACAATCCGAGTACTGCCCACTATAGTCCATCTCCATTCTCCATCAAAAATATGAAAGGATGTATCAGCCACACTCCACTCTCACTAAGCTCCTCTTACCGTATTTATTAAAAGTCAGTAAGTTGACTGCATACAACAGTATCTGCATCTGAGAACCAACCTTCCCTGATTGTCATGCCTGGTTTGCTCACGATGATAATAAAAATTCTTGTTGTAGACATTGTTGTATGCAGTCAACTTTTTGACTATTAATAAATACTGCAAAGAAGCTAAGAGAGGAGTGCAGCTGATACATCTTTCCAACACAGGTATGTTTCAGGTTTTAAAACAAATGTTCACTAACTTCAGACTATAATTCTGTGTCGTTGCAATATCCCATCTTGGATACCCTATTGGTCCTTGTATGGCCAATGATTTATTGGGTACAGTTTCAAGTTTGTGGAATAGTATCACTCAAAGCCAAAGTTTAATAAACAGAAGAACTTGGCCTCCACAAAGAACTTTTGTAGTAACTCGTCAGTATTTTAGTGAATAAGACCACTCTTTTGTGTGTGTGTGGGGGGGTGGGGGGGGTTAATGTATAAGTTTAAAGTTGTGAGCTGTCCACTGAAGTGCGTAAGCCTGATGATCCCTTTGCTTACCACATGTGTGAACAACAACAATGTATGTGAATTCTGTGAAACTCAGCACAGTGAGTAGTATAACAGAAGTATGTAGCAGTACATTACTAAACTTTATGGCAGTCTCCCTTTAAAAATGTGGTTATTACAAATGTTGCATTTGCAAATTTGTCTCCATTTTAACTCTTTGTTTTAGGGTTTTAATATCAAAAGTGTCCAGTCTCACGGTCTGAAGCTATCAGTTTGGGACATTGGAGGTCAAAGGTCCATTCGAACACATTGGAAAAAATATCTTGGGAGCACAGACTTACTGGTGAGATAACAATTGTTGCATACAGATGTTCCAAAAATTGTAGTGCTAAATAATTAATACATGAAGCTACCATCTTGGTAAATAAGGAGTACATGAAGTCCTGCATGATTCTAAAATGTGTCTTTCAGCTCTCTCAATCTTGTTGTCAGATCAACAATACCATGTGGTGATTAGAAGTGTCTTTGAACTACTTAAATCTTTTTCAGTGTTCTTAGGAAGCTCTTTGGTCAACTGTAATATGTAATATACAGTATATAGGCTATGACTGTCCAGATTCAGAACTAAGTCCTGCTTTTTCTCGAGCTAAGCTCTACCTCTCCTTGCAACATGTATCAGTCAATGTGGCAGCCTCTACTGTACTCTACTCTCCTCTGTACACCTAGAACTGAACTTTTAGCAAAATAAGGTCACAACTCGCCTCCCATGTGACTGTATTGTCCCGGAATGAAGGTGCCTGGGACTGGGACAGAGCTGACAATTACGGGACTGTCCCGGGAATCCGGGACTGTTGGGAGGTATGCTTGTTGGCATTAATAAAGATACTGACTTACAGTAAGTGGGCAAACTATTTTAATAGACATTTGACCTAGGATGAAAGGAAACATAAATCTGGCCCTGAAAATAAACAAATGTATATAGAATTTGCAATGCGTAAATAAATAGGAAATAAAGTAATCATGCTGCAATAATGGTTTTTATTTTGTTTCAGATTTATGTAGTGGACAGTGCAGATCGTAAACGGTTTGAAGAAACAGGACAGGTATAAACTTTCTGAAAATCTTTTAAATTAAAACTTGCTAGAAGCTGATCCTTGTGCAGAAAGCAACAGAGGAAAGAGGGTCCCTCTTCCACCCTGACCACCTGCTTTATTACTCCTTTGTTTTGTCAGTAATACAATTCTGAAATTAGAGATAAGACAGGGATGCATAATGTATGGTTGATGTTCCAGTTGGGATTGTTTTACTATGAAAATTAGCTATTCAGGCCTGAACTGTTAAGTGTTATTTGTAGACCAACAATGTTCTACATTGTGGTACATTAGCTTTTTTTAACAAAATACTACAGTTACTCTCCATACAGGTACAAAGTTATTTTGGCTAGTTTTTGGTATTCTACTGAAATGGCTTTAGCTGATTTTGTTGTATGGCTTTTTGATACAGGCACTGGCCAGATCTGACGGTGTTGTATGACTGTGAGAGACCTTTGCAAATCTGGTGATGACTTTTGTTTGTGATGACTGGCAAGACTACTAAGCTGCTGATGGCTAATATAAAATGGGACTATACCCCTCTATAGCTTCTACCTTTGGGATAGCTGTGCGGCAAGTCAACACAGGCTGTACAAGCAATATGTTCACCTCTGTGTAGGTGACAACATGTCCCCGTCAAGACATATGCAACTGTCAGTTACCAACTCACTAGTCATACATCCACATATTAAAGTATATCTAAAGTTAAACCTTTTGGATAAAATAACCAATGGTTAATTTGGGACATTTGTGTTCCTCTAGGGACTTTACATCCTGTGCCATAGACAAAGGAAGTAAGAGGGAATCTTTCCAAAGTAGGGGGAGCTCCCTCTATGGCTGGGTTCACACTATCTGTGGCCACGGCTCACAGCAGGGGGTCCGTTGCAGGCCCGGACTGGCCATAGGGCATAACGGGCATATGCCTGGTGGGCCGCGGTAGCCCGTGATGGCCCGCGGGCTGCCGGGCCGCATGTCACGTCTCCCCCCAGTGCACTCTCAGCTGCGAGTCGGAGCCGCACTCCAGTGACACCCGTCGGCACATCAGGGGGCCGCAACGATCCCCTTCTCTCTGGCACGGTGGCCGCGGCTCTGATGATCTGATCAGTCTCGGCTCGGCTGTCTCACACAGCCAAGCAGAGTGAAGCCGCCTCCCCCTCCTCCTTTATGTCTACACAGGGGGAGGGGGCCCGACATGTAGTCCTGCGCTGATCTGAGGTACATTATGGGTCTGAAGGGGGGGGTCTGTATTGTAGGGGGGTTTCTGTATTGTAGGGGGGTTCTGTATTGTAGGGGTGGTCTGAAATGTAGGGGGGGTTCTGTACTGTAGGGGGGTCTGTAATCTAGGGGGGGTTCTGTATTGTAGGGGGGTCTGAAATGTAGGGGGGTTCTGTATTGTAGGGGGTCTGTAATGTAGGGGGGTTCTGTATTGTAGGGGGGGTCTGATATGTAGGGGGTTCTGTATTGTTGGGGGTCTGAAATGTAGGGGGGTTCTGTATTGTAGGGGGGTCTGTAATGTAGGGGGTTCTGTATTGTAGGGGGGTCTGTAATGTAGGGGGTTCTGTATTGTAGGGGGTCTGAAATGTAGGGGGGTTCTGTATTGTAGGGGGGTCTGAAATGTAGGGGGTTCTGTATTGTAGGGGGGTCTGTATTGTAGGGGGGTCTGTAATATAGGGGGGTTCTGTATTGTAGGGGGGGTCTGAAATGTAGGGGGGTTCTGTATTGTAGGGTGGTCTGTATTGTGGGGGGTCAGCAATATAGGGGGTTCTATATTGTAGGGTGGTCTGTATTGTAGGGGGGTCTGTAATATAGGGGGGCTCTGTATTGTAGGGGGGTCTGATATGTAGGGGGTTCTGTATTGTAGGGGGTCTGAAATGTAGGGGGGTTCTGTATTGTAGGGGGGGTCTGTAATGTAGGGGGTTCTGTATTGTAGGGGGTCTGAAATGTAGGGGGGTTCTGTATTGTAGGGGGGTCTGAAATGTAGGGGGGGTCTGTATTGTAGAGGGTCTGTAATATAGGGGGTTCTGTATTGTAGGGGGGTCTGTATTGTAGGGGGTCTGTAATGTAGGGGGTCTGTATTGTAGGGGGGTTCTGTAATGTAGGGGGTTCTGTATTGTAGGGGGGGTCTGAAATATAGGGAGGTTCTGTATTGTAGGGGGTCTGAAATGTAGAGCGTTCTGTATTGTAGGGGGGTTCTGTATTGTAGGGGGGTCTGAAATATAGGGGGGTCTGTATTGTAGAGGGTCTGTAATATAGGGGGTTCTGTATTGTAGGGGGGTCTGTATTGTAGGGGGGTCTGTAATGTAGGGGGTCTGTATTGTAGGGGGGTTCTGTAATGTAGGGGGTTCTGTATTGTAGGGGGGTTCTGAAATATAGGGAGGTTCTGTATTGTAGGGGGGTCTGAAATGTAGAGCGTTCTGTATTGTAGGGGGGCTCTGTATTGTAGGGGGGTCTGTAATGTAGGGGGGTTCTGTATTGTAGGGGGTTCTGTATTTTAGGGGGTCTGAAATGTAGGGGGGTTCTGTATTGTAGGAAGGTCTGTAATGGAGGGGGGGTTTGTAATGTAGGGGGGTTCTGTATTGTAGGGGGGTTCTGTATTGTAGAGGGGTCTGTATTGTAGGGGGTCTGTATTGTAGAGGGGGGGTCTGTAATGTAGGGGGGTCTGTATTGTAGAGGGGGTCTGTATTGTAGGGGGCTCTGTATTGTAGAGGGGGTCTGTATTGTAGGGGGGGTCTGTACTGTAGGGAGGGGGTCTGTATTGTATAGGGGGTCTGTAATGTAGGGGGGTCTGTAATGTAGGGGGGTCTGTACTGTAGGGGGGTCTGTACTGTAGAGAGGGGGTCTGTACTGTAGGGAGGGGGTCTGCACTGTAGGGAGGGGGTCTGTACTGTAGGGAGGGAGTCTGTACTGTAGGGAGGTCTGTGTAACATGCAGGGGGTCCAGAACTGTTAGGGGGTGTCTGTGTAACAAACTGTGGGGGGCTGTGTAATGTAAAGGAGTCCAGAGGTGCGGTGCTATGTAATGTAAAGGGGTCCAGAGGTGAAGGGTGCTGTGTAATGTAAAAGGGTCCAGAGGTGCAAGGTGCTGTGTAATGTAAAGGGGTCCAGAGGTGCAGAGTGCTGTGTAATGTAAAGGGGTCCAGAGGTACAAGGTGCTGGAACCCCACATCCCATCATTAACCGCTGCCACGAAGCGCCGCCGCCGCATGCCCAGGCCAATTTTTTGTCCCAGTCCGGGCCTGGTCCGGTGCATCCCCGTTCACCATTTCTGGCCAAATTAGGTCAGAATTTTTGCCTGGAAACGGAGCCAAAGAAGCACAGGGCCCTTCTGCTGTGTACTCCACGGCCACCCCGGAGATGTGTGAACCCGCTCCATTGAGAGCCGGTCACACTCTCCTGTAATGTGAATTGGATGCAGGGGAAAGCTGCATCCAATTCGCATAAGTGTGAACCTGGCATTAGACAGGTCATAAATTAAGCAATTTTCTTTCCTTCAACCACAGGTTGAAGAAAGGAAAATTGCTTGATTCACCCATTAACACAGTCAGTATTGATGGGGGAATCCCCCCAGCACTGTTGTGTTCTGACGGCAGGGAGCCTTCCCCACCAGCAGAATACAATGAATACTGCAAGCTGCTAAAGTTGCTGGCAGTGATCACATGAAAAAAAATCCAAAGGGCTGGTTGAACTTGATCGATGGATTGACTTCATTACAACCAGCCTGCCCGTAGATGGATCAGAACAGTTTTTGCTTAACCAGCATAATTTAATTCTGTTTATGGCTGATTTGTCACCAGAACAATTGTCCCCACTGAAATATTTACCATCTATCTTGTTCCCAAACTCCAAACAGAGTAATTTGATTACAGAACAGAAGTGCCTAGGTACATTCACATTTTAAAATGCACATTTTTCAAGGTACAGCTTGGTCAGAAATGAACCTCTCTATATATTCTATCTTTTGTTCCCATCAGGAACTGGCAGAACTGGTGGGAGAGGACAACTTAGTGGATGTGCCCCTTCTTGTGTTTGCAAACAAGCAAGATTTATTGACGGCTGCCCCTGCTGCAGACATTGCTGCTGGACTCAACCTGCATACATACCGTGACCGAACATGGCAGATCCAAGCCTGCTCTGCCCTCTCTGGGGAAGGGATCCAGGTAGTACAGTATTAGTGTATACTGCAGTCACATGTAATACATTAGAAAATTGCTGTATGATTGAGGGCCCATTTACACTTGTGCAGTGTGGCAACATGCGCTAAAACACTAATGTCAATACAAAGCACTAGCGCTACCCCCATAGGAGCCGCTGTAATTTAACTGATTCTTCCCCAGTCAGTGCAAAGGCAGCCAGGCACACAGCAACATTTAACACATTCTAGCTTAGTAATCAGTCTAGGGGATGTCTTAGGATTTGTATTGCTGAAAAACTTGGGATGGGATGTTGGGTAATATGGGATGCTTCGGATTTGCAGATTCTTTGCAGGAGGACACTCCACCTTGATAGTACATATGGCAGAGACTGAGCCCTTCTTAGTGTCTAATCCTGGCAGGAAACCTACTGGCTTACCCACCCAAGGGATACAGCACACAGTCACTAGACCCTGAGCCCAGGCCATTACTCACAATGGTACAGGATCATTGGATGCCTCATTCCAGTATCCACTGGACACTGTTCAGTGAGGGAGCGGTTAATGCTCACAATGCCACAGGACAATCAGACCCCTTCCATTTTCCACCAAGCACTCTTCAGTGAAGAAGAGGTTAAAGCGGAGTTCCACCCAGAAATAGAACGTCCGCTGATCGGATTCCTTCTCCCCTCCAGTGTCACATTTGGCACCTTTCAGGGGGGTGGGGGGAGCAGATACCTGTCAAATCCAGGTATCTGCTCCCACTTCCATGGGAAAGTCTGCAGCCATTTGTGTGTCAAATTACGCAATGTACAGCCCCTCCTCCTCCCCCCTCCCCGCTGTCTTCTGGGAGACACACAGGTCCCAGAAGACAGCAGGGACCATTCAGAACGCGCAGCGCGACTCGTGCATGCACAGGAGGGAAGTAGGAGTGAAGCCGAAAGTCTTCACTGCCTGCTTCCCTTACCAGAAATGGTGGCAGCAGCACCCGGAAGTCGATTCGAATGTTCAGCTGAGGTGCTGACATTGCGGACTCCCTGGACAGGTAAGTGGCCTTATACTAAAAGTCAGCAGCTACAGTATTTGTAGCTGCTGACTGTTAAGATTTTTTTTCCTCAGGCGGAACTGTGCTTTAATGCTCACAATGCCACAGGATAGACTCCTTCTAACCTTCACTAGGCACTCTTCAGTGAGCTCCTTAGACCAGGTCCTCGGATGAGGGTTCCCTTGACTAGCTTCAAAAGTGGGTCTTTAGAAGAAGGCCCCCAGCTATGCCACAGCTGGGATCTAGATGAATATTAGCAGGAACCAGATGAAATTCTGCAGGTGGGGGTAGCAAGCCCCACCCAGATAGGTGGATTCCCTCCACAGGGAACAGAGAGCCCCTCTGCTCTAAATCTTAGACTTTTTATTTGCCTCTCCAGCCACCTTCTGTGCACACCCTCCAGGGAATAGCTGGAGCACATATATATTCAGGCTGCCCCTTTGCCTTGCTCAACCCTCTGGAAAGCAGGGGAGAGCAATCAAACCTGCAGCCTGTGGAAGCCAGAACAGCTAAAAGCAATCAACAACTGCTCCACTACAGGGGGGCCAAAAAGAACTAAGTTTGCCTAGCTGCCTAGCTGCCTAGCAACCTAACCACATCTATATGTGGCGTGTTGGGTTGCCATTCATACACCATGCTAAGCAGAATAAATCAACTTATTGGGTTGCACATACGAATCACGAATGTGTACATACCATTAGGCTGGCTGTTTGACCCCAGACCAGTGATTTTTTTTGTTTTACATCTCTCCTGTGAAAAAGCATAAGCTGTAATGCAGTGATCTGTGGTGGGGGAAGATAGCCAATTTTAACAATGCATAATTCCATGAAGGCTTGTTCACATGGGTGGCAACATATCGCCTCCTCGCTGCCTTTGAAATGCTCTCTGCAAGGTGATCCACCTCGGATCGCTTTTCAGAGGCAGTATAACCTCACAAGTCCTAAGTGCAAAAGCCTCGGTAAACTATCCTGTTTTACTAGCAGTTAATGTAGAATAGGGGATGCACATTAGAGAATCAGAATAAATCGATATAACAGGTGAGAGCAACCAGTGTTACCGATTGGATTTCATGAAAATAAAATGATATGCACTAATTATGGTTTATAACATTTATGACATCTACGAACAGTAGACATGTGCAATTTGTTTCGGTCTGAATACAAATGTGGAGGAATTTTTGGTTTGGTGAAATAGTAACGAACGACAACAAAGTTCTTTGAAATCTGTTAAAAATAGTTTTGTTTCCTGGCACGCTGCTTAACAACCAGCTATTCTTCAGACAGAATTTGAATTGGTCGATCGTTTTTAGCCCAATTCGAATTCTAATTGTCCTGAAAAGTTGGAATTCGTTAGAAAATGAATAAACAAAACTAATTTGAACTAAAACAAATGAAAATAAACTAATTCTGAAACCAAACTAAACGAATTCCATAAATTAGTAGTATAACAAATCTATCCGAAACAAAACAAATTTTTCCATTCTGCACATGTTTATTGAACAGTGTAATCTATACTGGAATATTTCTCTTTGTTTTATATGCAGGATGGAATGAACTGGATATGTAAAAATATTGCGGCAAAGAAAAAGTGAAGTCTCAATTTAGTAAAAAGAACGTAGAAGATGGAGAAACTCCTTTAACTGCACATTGATTTTCAGATTATTCTTGATGTTATTATACTGGATTGTAATAAAGATACGTGTACCCTACATCCGGTCATGTGATTATATATATATAGAGCTGGACACAACCATATTTGAACCCACAAACAAATCACGCTAGCATTATCCTTTTTGTTTTGAACAAAGCGGGGAAGGGTTAGAATCTCTGGCAAGTTTATATTGCTGTCTGTTTGTCCACTAGGAAGATTTTTACTCACTTCCTGTCTCTATGACACCAGGACACGAAATGAGAGGCATGGGGTTCACTGACAAAAGAAGACACTGAGATCCTTTAAAGCTTAGTAAAGAATCCAAACCTTTAGCATGTGTTGTCTCCATTGCAGATTACTCTCACTTTCACAATTTCTTTGTCAACAGGGACAGAAATAAAGAGGATGACATGGGGATTTGTGGACCCCCAAAATATTGGCTACTCCTTTTATTGTCCCTTTGACCCTTGCTCTAATAAAATTGTGTCTGGACTATTAAACAAGTAGTATGGCGTTTCAATTATTTCTGTACTTGCAGGAAAAAAAAAAAAAAAACAACAGTTTTTATTCCTTCCCCAACCTGTCCAAAACTAAAAATATTTGCAGTGGAGTGGGGGTTAAAGCTGAATTCCAGGTTTGGAAATGTTGCTGAGCAGCTGCCCTTCCACTTACTGAACACAGGAGGTGGCCTACTCAGCGATTAGAGAACACTTTGCATTTTCTCAATAAATGCAAAGTGTTCTTGGATTGGAAAAGGTAGAGAGTGTGATGTCACTGTCCTGACTCTCCACCTCATCCAATCAGAGAATGCTTTGCATTCATTGAGAAAATGCATAGAATTTGCTGAATAGTGCCTGTGCCCGGCGAGCGACCACCTGTCTTCACAATGCAGAAGGGCAGCTGCTCAACACGGGACCTGGAAGCTAGCAGAGGTCACTTAAAGAGGTTCCTTGCCCTAGAAACAAAAATTTAAAAGTCAGCAGCTAAAAATACTGTAGCTTCTGACTTTTAGCCTTGGTTCACACTGACTGCGGGAATAAAATTGTGCGAGTTCAGCACTGCCAACACAGTGAGTATGTATATCAGCCAGTGCTGGATTACCAAATAGGCACAGCAGGCACCAGCCTATGGGCTCCCTGCCATTTAAGGGCGACACAACAATGGATCAAAATTATATTAATTTAATCTTGAAAGAAAATGACAATGAAGCTTTCTTAAAGGGGTTGTAAAGGTTCGTGTTTTTTCACCTTAATGCATCCATCCTATGCATTAAGGTGAGAAAAATTCTGACACTGACCAGCCCCCCCATTTTACTCACCTGAGCCTGTTCGTTCCTGCGGTGGAGACGCGCTCTACCTCTCTGCTCTTGTCTCGGTTCTTGATTGAAAAATTGAGTTGGCTTTACTTGAACCTATGGTCTATAAACTGGAAAATTTAGATGGCTTTACTTAAAACTATAGTTCCAGACAAGTTAAGGTATGTATTCCTAACTTAAAACACTATGGTCTATAAACTGAAAAAAATTGGCTTTACCTAAAACAACAAAGTTGAAAGCATGAAAAGTCTAATGAGTCAGACAAAAATAAGTTTAGTTGACAGTACTTAAAAAGCTGATGCAAATAGTTGCCTCAATTTTTTCAAATAGACCCAGCACAATATTTATTACAGTGTGCTGCCTATTGCAGCTTAAGGGGGACTGTTGGCAGGCAGCAAAAACGCGTCTCAGGCGGCAATTTTACCCCCCCCCTCCAACCGCATGTCTAAGGCTGCTTTTACACTGATCTGCTTTTGTTCAGTTCTTCACTTAAAATGTTACTAAACCTAGGACCCTGCATTCACTATATCTGGCCTCCCACAGTACACAGAACATGGAAATGCAATTATTTTAGTCAATATAAACTGATAAATACCTTTTATCATCACCAGTATATAGCAGTCTTGTGACTTCTATCAGTGTCTGGTTAATGCTTGTAGGAGGGGTTTTCATTCTCCTCGGACTGTCCTATGAGGCTGCAGGACCCCTGATCCTCTGTTTGGACAGTGCTGATTGGCCCTGTGCTGATCACATGCAGCCTCCCAGGAAAAAAAAAAACTCTTTAGCAATACACACCAAACTGAGAATATGCAGCTTGCCCTCAAGGCTCTGTTCTATTAGCAGTTGGATTGGATTGGGTTCCACAGTGAGTATAACAAGCATGCTTTACTGCATATACAGACGGATTTTACTGTTGTGGGTTTAGTAACTCTTTAAAAAAAGCAGAACAAAAATGCATCTTTAAATCCTATGTAGCTGTTCACACTGGTCAGTTGCTCTTTAAAAAATACTGCCTGCTGCATTTTTGGAGCATGCTCAGTCAGGAAAAAAAAAGACACCAAAAACGCACCTCCCTATTGAAATTAATGGAAACTGCATCAAAAACGCAACACGCCTGTGGGAAGGTCTTTGCAATGAAATGGGGGGGGGGGGGGGGAGTAAAATTCAGCGCAAACGCATCATGCGATTCGGTAAATTTAATGCAATGCACCAAAAGACAGTTTTGCTGTGAAGCGGTGTAAATGTGCCCTCAATGAAGCCTTATGGTCCCCATACACTAGATGAAAAATATGTCATTTGGGCCATTCGTTCGTTTTTCGTCCAGTTAATGGGGCACAAATCGAAAATCGGCGGACTGAAACCCGGACACATTATTTAGACCGGGTTGTGACTCCTCAAGTAACCGAGATAGTTACACAGAAATCTATTGCCATCCGGGAGCTGCAAGCGGCTGTCTGGGGGTAGGTTTGGCATCACTGGGCAGCAGGGTGATGATGTCAATAGCAAATTGGCCACAATTTCTGTTCACTGCGGCATGCTTTGCACACCACATTACTACTCTCCTTGGGGCACCCAAAGGTGTCTCAGGCTGCTAAAGTGTTCGGGTTTGGCTTGAAGAAAAGGTGACAACCCTATTTTGAGAGCCAAAAAAATCAAAGGAACAGTTTGGAAAATTTCTGCCGAGCCAAGGATAAATTAAAAGGTTAATGTGTTTGTAGCACCCTGATGTTTAAGCAGGGTTGCTCCTAAATTTACCTGCCAGGTATAGTTGCCTTGGCCAATTGATAGGAGATCAATTGATTCCATCCTAATGCTGGCCATACACTATATGAAAAATCGGGCGAAAATCGGTCGTTCAAACAGTTCTTTCGTTTTTCGAACAGTTAATGGGCACAAAATCGATAATCTTTGGGACGTTTTTGAGCCGAAAAAACGAAGGACAAGTTTGGAAATTTTCTGCCGAACGAACGATAAATCGGAAGGTTAATGTGTTTCCCGTCCGAACTTTCTGCACTAGGTATATGTAAAAAAAAAAAAATGTTTTTTTATTTATGTCCACTGAACGATTTATCGGTCATTACATGATGGCACTATCGTTTGCGCTCACGAACGAACTTTCGTTTTTCGAAAGTTCGTTCGGACGATTTTTCGTATAGTGTATAGCCAGCATAATTCTAGAATTGCTGCACTTCTCTCTTCTGTCACTAGATGGCTGTGTATCTGGTGGCATTAGATAAGACAAGGGAATTGCAGGGACAGATTAGGAATAGATGGGATATCTCAGCCAATGGGCAGGGATCTTCTTGGGTCCCTTGGCCTGCTGGGAGAGCCTATTTATTTGGTTGAGGTCAGGTGATCGGGGTTCTGTGCCACCTGGACGGCTGTCTGGGTGTACGTGTTATGTGCTGCCCCGGTCTGCTATTCCAGAGCCTGAGGCCTATCCCAGGGACATCTGGCTGCTAGGCTGTCTGAGGGCCTATCCAGAAGCAAGAGAGCAGCGTAGGGTTGGGATTGCGGCTTACAGTCCAACCAGAAGTGACGGTTCTGCTGGCCGGAGAACCTGTCGTGGTCGGAGGTAGAGGGGAAGCTGTCGCCACTAAGGGACCAGCCACCTTATTATCAGGGACCATTGTGAGTAGCTGAAGCAAGTACCAGAGCAGTCTTCTCACCCACCGGGGACGGTGAAGAATTGGGAAACTTCAGCAGGTGTCAAGCCAGGGACCCAGCCAGCGGAGGTGAGGCTTGCAGAGCAGCCTTGTGTGTCAAGCCAGGGACTGAGCAGGCCAGTGGGGTGATGCTTGAGGAGTATCTGGAGTGCCAAGATAGGGACCCAGCCAGCGGAGGTGACGCTTGCAGAGCAGCCTTGTGTGTCAAGCCAGGGACCGAGCAGGCCAGTGGGGTGACGCTTGAAGAGTATCCTGAATGCCAAGCCAGGGACCCAGCCAGCGGAGGTGACGCTTGCAGAGCAGCCTTGTGTGCCAAGCCAGGGACCGAGCAGGCCAGTGGGGTGATGCTTGAAGAGTATCCTGAATGCCAAGCTAGGGACCCAGCAGGGATGCGGGGGTTATGCTTGAGGAAGATACTCAGTGGAAAGGTTGAAAGAGCTCAGGAGATCCAGTGGCAGTGGATCAGCAAGTCTAGTGAGAGAGACTGGGAGCTCAGTGGAGTGAAGATCTACAAGAAGTTATTGTAGAGGAAGTACAGAATTGCATTACAACTTTTGTTAAAAAACGTTACAAGACTGTTGCCATAGGAGACAGCAATCCTACACATGCAGACGTGGTGCCCTGCTGGATGCCTTTCCCTGCATGGCTGTCTACCTATAGAAGTCTCAGAGTCTGCTAATTAACATTGCAACTACTAAAGGGTGTCCTGGCCCTAAACCCTCTCTCCCACAGTTCTGTCAAGAGAAAATAAATCTCTTTGCATTCAAGAAGTGTCTGGCGCCCATGAATCTACCTTGCATTACACCCACCATGCCTTGTAACCCACTCTACACAGAAGGATGTCAGCTGTCCCTGACTCTGGAGGTTCTCATTAGACCAAAGGGGACTCAGGACCTTGTTACATGTTTCACGTCTGTTAAAAATTGAACTGTTCGCACTGTCCATATGTGATAAAACGTGATGAAAAACTGATTCATTTATGTCCATTAACCACTTCAATACCATGCACTTATACAGCTTCCTGCCCAAGCCAATTTTGAGCTTTCAGCACTGTCGCAATTTGAATGACAATTGCGCGGTCATGCTACACTGTACCCAAACAAATTTTTTATCATTTTGTTCCCACAAATAGAGCTTTCTTTCGGTGGTATTTGATCGCCTCTGCGATTTTTATTTTTTGCACAACAAATAAAAAAAGAGCGATTTTTTTTTTAAAAAACTAAGTTTTTCTTTGTTTCTGTTAATTTTTTTTGTAAATAAGTACCTTTTCTACTTCAATGACGGGCACTGATACGACGGCACTGAAGGGCACTGATAAGGCGACACTGATGGGCACCGATGAGGTGGCACCGATGAGGTGGCACTGATGGGCACTGATGATGGGCACTGATAGGCGGCACTGATGGGCACTGATATGTGGCACTGGTATGCGGCACTGATGGGCACTCATAGGTGGCACTGATTGGCACTCATAGGCGGCACTGATTGGCACTCATAGGCGGCACTGATGGGCACTTATAGGCGGCACTGATGGGCACTTATGGGTGGCACTGATAGGTGGCATGGACGGGCACTGATAGGTGGGCACAGATTGGCACGGATGGGCACTGATAGGTGGCACTGATGGACACTAGTAGGTGGCATTGGTGGCACTGGTGCCCAGCAATGCCAGCCACCACACATTGTGAAAGTGCCAGTCAGTGCCCATTTGTGGGAACTGATTGGCATTTTTTTTTTATGTTTTTTTTTTTTTTTTTTTACTACATGTGGATGGCCATGGGGGCCATCCACATGATTGGGGCTTCCCTGGTGGTCCTGGGGGGCTTCCCTGGTGGTCTAGTGTGGGTATCCGAGGGGGGGCTGCGCTGATAAACAATCAGCGCAAACCCCCCCTGTCAGGAGAGCCGCCGATCGGCTCTCCTCTACTCGCGTCTGTCAGACGCGAGTGAGGAAGAGCCGATCAACGGCTCTTCCTGTTTACATTGTGATCAGCCGTGATGATTCGACACGGCTGATCACGTGGTAAAAAGCCTCAGACGGAGGCTTTTTACCGAGATCAGTGTAGCGGTGGGTCAGACTGACCCACCGCTCCACCGATCGCCGCGATGCGCGCCCCCTTGGGCGCGCGGCGGCTGTTATCCCGCAGGACGTCATATGACGTCCAGTGTGGATAACAGAACCACTTCCCGGACGTCAATCTGCTATTGACGGGGCGGGAAGTGGTTAAACAACTTATTGTTTGAAATTTGGCCATTACATGATGGCACTCTCGTATGCGCTTATGACCAAATGTTCTTTATTTAAAAACTAGTTTAAAGTCTGTTTACATGGTCTGTATATGTGCCTCTGTCATCCCGCTGCTCTCCCTCTCCCCCTCCCTGTCTGTCTGTCAGCTCCTGTGTGTGAGCTGAAAAAATAAATCCTGCCCCTCCCCTACTGCCACTATCCAGAGCGGCAGTAAAGTTACTAATCAAGATTCCTCCCAGCCCTTCTGTAATACTTAAGTTACAGTTGTAATAAAAAAGTATGTGAACCCCTTTGGAATGATATGGATTTCTGCACAAATTGGTCATAAAATGTGATCTGATCTTCATCTAAGTCACTACAATAGACAATCACAGTCTGCTTAAACTAATAACACACAAATAATTAAATGTTACCATGTTTTTATTGAACACACCATGTAAACATTCACAGTGCAGGTGGAAAAAGTATGTGAACCCCTAGACTAATGAGATCTCCAAGAGCTAATTGGAGTGAGGTGTCAGCCAACTGGAGTCCAATCAATGAGATGAGATTGGAGGTGTTGGTTACAGCTGCCCTGCCCTATAAAAAACACACACCAGTTCTGGGTTTGCTTTTCACAAGAAGCATTGCCTGATGTGAATGATGCCTCGCACAAAAGAGCTCTCAGAAGACCTACGACTAAGAATTGTTGACTTGCATAAAGCCGGAAAGGGTTATAAAAGTATCTCCAAAAGCCTTGCTGTTCATCAGTCCAAGGTAAGACAAATTGTCTATAAATGGAGAAAGTTCAGCACTGTTGCTACTCTCCCTAGGAGTGGGGGTCCTGTAAAGATGACTGCAAGAGCACAGCGCAGACTGCTCAATGAGGTGAAGAAGAATCCTAGAGTGTCCGCTAAAGACTTACAAAAGCCTCTGGCATATGCTAACATCCCTGTTAGTGAATCTACGATACGTAAAACACTAAACAAGAATGGATTTCATGGGAGGATACCACAGAGGAAGCCACTGCTGTCCAAAAAAAACATTGCTGCACGTTTACAGTTTGCACAAGAGCACCTGGATGTTCCACAGCAGTACTGGCAAAATATTCTGAGGACAGATGAAACCAAAGTTGAGTTGTTTGGAAGAAACACACAACACTATGTGTGGAGAAAAAGAGGCACAGCACACCAACATCAAAACCTCATCCCAACTGTGAAGTATGGTGGTGGAGGCATCATGGTTTGGGGCTGCTTTGCTGCGTCAGGGCCTGGACGGATTGCTATCATCAAAGGAAAAATGAATTACCAAGTTTATCAAGACATTTTGCAGGAGAACTTAAGGCCATCTGTCCACCAGCTGAAGCTCAACAGAAGATGGGTGTTGCAACAGAACAACGACTCAAAGCATAGAAGTAAATCAACAACAGAATGTCTTAAACAGAAGAAAATACACCTTCTGGAGTGGCCCAGTCAGAGTCCTGACCTCAACCCGATTGAGATGCTGTGGCATGACCTTAAGAAAGCGATTCACACCAGACATCCCAAGAATATTGCTGAACTGATACGGTTCTGTAAAGAGGAATGGTCAAGAATTACTCCTGACTGTTGTGCACGTCTGATCTGCAACTACAGGAAACGTTTGGTTGAAGTGATTGCTGCCAAAGAAGGTTCAACCAGTTATTAAATCCAAGGGTTCACATACTTTTTCCACCTGCACTGTGAATGTTTACATGGTGTGTTCAATAAAAACATGGTAACATTTAATTATTTGTGTGTTATTAGTTTAAGCAGACTGTGATTGTCTATTGTTGTGACTTAGATGAAGATCAGATCACATTTTATGACCAATTTGTGCAGAAATCCATATCATTCCAAAGGGTTCGCATACTTTTTATTGCAACTGTATACTTCACAGGGTCAGTGTTTTTAGAAGATTGGTCAGCTACATACCTTTTTTTACATCGCCGATGTGTGGTCACGTGACCGCCCGGCTGATGTCAGGGGGAAATTTCCATCCCTCCCACTGTAGTCCTTAGACCGGGACAAATTTGCTGCGAATTCCCCGGGGGCCTCAAAATCGCAAACCCGTTCATGCGAAAAATTGCGGAATGTGTGTTAAGTTAATGACACCCCGCAATCGGTTAGCAAAATGCAGTGCGATTTGCAGAATCATATTGCATCGGTGTGAATGCCCATGCGATCCGATTCTGGTGCAGACAAAAAAGAGCCCTGCATGAGTTTGGTGCGAATGCGGTGCAATTTGACCCATACAAATCCATGGCTCAAATCGCACCCCAAACACACTGCATGTAATTTGCGTGAACCCGAGCGGAACGATTTTGGTATAGTGTATGGCTAGCATAGGACTAGGATGCGAACACACCTGAGCTCATCACTACTCAACAGACATGGGGGGGATTTACTAAACTTAAGCTGGCCATACATTATACAATTATCTTACTCAATTTCCTTTAGATTTACCTTCAACTCTGTAGTACAAGGGCCTTCCTGATTGCATACAAATTGAAAGTGTTTAAGTGTGACCTCATATTATATGGTTTTGGTAAATCTAAAGGAAAATTCTACAAGAAAATTGTATAATGTATGGCCAGCCTGAGTTGGTGTAGCTGTACATGGTAGCCAATCAGCCTTTAACTTCAGCTTGTTCAATTAAGCATTGACAATGAGACCGCGTGCACATTGGAGCGACTTGTCATGCGGTTTGACAGGTCAAATCGCATGACAAGTCACAGCCTAGTGCCGGCAATTGCACTGTTCAAATTGGTGCAACACCGACTTTGCAGTGCCGCACTGATTTGAAAAAGTCGTTCCTGCACTACCTTTGGCGATTTCGGGTGTAACTTGCATAGACATCTGTGCATGAGGCTTCATGCACAGATGTCTCCCAAGTCACACTGACACGCGACTTTGAAATTGTGCGATTTCAGATGAAGTTGCACGATTTGAAAGCTGCAGTTGATGTGAACGGGGGCTAAGGCTGGGTCAACAATAGTACGATGAGGGAAACCCTGCAATTCCTGTGCGGGATTCGCACCTGAATCGCAGGCGGTTCACACTGACATCGGCAAACCGCTATGGGTGTCAATGTAATGTTAACCACTTCAGCCCCGGAAGATTTGGCTGCCCAATGACCGGGTCATTTTTTGCGATTTTACACTGCGTCGCTTTAACTGACAATTTCGGGGTCGTGCAGCGCTGTACCCAAACAAAATTGACGCCCTTTTTTTCCCAAAAATAGAGTTTTCTTTTGGCGGTATTTGATCATCTCTACGATTTTTGTTTTTTGCGTTATAAACAAAAACATAGCGACAATTTTGAAAAAAACACAATATTTTTTACTTTTTGCTATAATAAATATCCCCAATTTTATTTATTTTTTAAAGTGAATTTTTCCCTCAGTTTAGGCCGATATGTGTATTTTTGGCAATAAAAATCGCAATAAGCGTATATTGATTGGTTTGCGCAAAAGTTATAGCATATACAAAATAGGGGATAGATTTAAAGCAACATGGCCAACTGGTATAAAATGAAAACAACGTATATCCAACATCCCAAAAATGCAACCAGGACAACATTAATTACAAAACGTAGTTTTTATTGTATAGCAGATTGAAGAAAACTGTATTATAGAGTTGCCTTTCTCTCCCCCTCCTCCCCCTGTTGTCATTCTTTCAACTACACATCCCGGAAGTCTCTCCGTCCGTCCATGTGACGTCAGAGCTGTGCGCCCGGCGCTTCCCTGCCCATGTGTTGTGTCGGTGAGAGAGAGAAAGAAGATGGGGAAGGTGAAGAAGACTCGGAAGAACACGTATAATTATAATGTGGACAGGAAGAAGCTGAGGCGCCGAGCGAAGAAGAAGAGTGCTCCGAGGATCCAATGGTGAGGAGACTGTGACAGAGGAATTGCTGCTTCTCTGAGCAAACACTTCAGTACGCTCATTTCACTCCAGGAAGCTCTGACTGTACTTCAGTCTGCCACCATTCATCTACACTGGGAACAACATGGCACGTTACCAAAAGCTTTTTATAGATTTTGGATAGAGAAAGGAGGGTTAACCACTTGAGCCCCAGAAGATTTTCCCCCCCCTCATGGTCAGGCCATTTTTTGGCATTTAGCACTTCGCTACTTTAACTGGCGATTTGCGCGGTCATGCAACGCTGTACACCGTCAATGACCGTAAACAAAACTCCGGCTGCAGCTCCGCCAATTCCCATAGGTCCCGCCCATGTGAAGCATTTCACTCTTATGGAGCTTAAAGCGGAGTTCCACTCAAAAATGGATCTTCCGCATTAAGGAAAGGTGACCCCCTGACATGCCATATTTGGCATGTCATTTTTTGGGGGGTTCCAGCTCCCACTTCCTCCCGGGGCAACGGGCGCCGGAAGGAAGTTCACCTCTCCCCCCTCCCTCTCGGCAATCATCTGGGACACGTCACAGGTCCCAGATGATTGCCCGGACATTTACGGCTCGCGCATGCGCAGCGCGTGCCCGGTTGTGAAGCTACAGCCGGGCGCCCACAGTCACGATGCCCGCGCCGCAGAGAGGAGGGGGAGACGAGCGGGGCTAATTATTAAAAGTCAGCAGCTACCCTTTTTGTAGCCGCTGACTTTTATATTGGTGGAACTCCTCTTTAAAGCAGAGTTTCACCCATATACAAGTCAGCAGCTACAAAAAGGGTAGCTGGTGACTTTAATCAGACACTCACCTGTCCCACGGCCCAGCGATGTGGGCACACGAAGCCCCGCTTCTCTCCACGACCCTGGCATTCTTACTGTGGGCGCCCGGCTGTGAAGCATGCATGAGCCGCGCTGTAAATTACCGTGCAATCTTCTGGGACCTGTGACGTTTCCCAGAGGGGAAGAGGTGAACTTCCTTCCAGGGCCGCGGAGCCCCGGGAGGAAGTGGGAGCTGGATGCCTCTATAAAAAAAAAAAGGGTACCCGGCCCCCCCCTTCAAAAAATTACATGCCAAGTGTGGCATGTCGGGGTCACCTTCCCTTAAAGCGGAAGTTCCATTTTTGGGAAGCCACTTTGTAAACTACACACAATCCCCTCTGTTAGAAAGTGTCCTATGCTGCAGTATATGTTCTTTGTAAAAAAAAAAAGTGGCCATTTCTACTTGATTTCAGAGCACCGCTTATGTGACTCTGCTGCTTCCTCTCCCTATCTGACAGCTAGAGCGGGAGGGGCTGAGGTCAGTCGGGAGGAGGAGTGAGCCGAGAAGTCAGCTGGGGAGGAAGGGAGCAGAGAGGCACTCTGAAATCAGGTAGTAATGGAAATGTTTTTTACAAAGTACAAACACTGCAGCATAAGACGCTTCCTAACAGAGGGGATTGTGTGTATTTTCTATAGCTATTTCAGCAGCAGGAGGGAGCGGGTGAGTGGGCACTGGTAAGAGCTGACAGGCAGGAAGAGGAGAGCAGATGATGGCATGGTAACTGACCACGGTGTCAGGGCTCAGCAACCTTGATAAACCGTGGTCTGTTTACGGGGGGGGGGGCATAGCCAGGCAGGATCAGCCAGGTATTTCAGGTATACAGGGGGCCAAATTACACAGCACAAGCACTGTACTGTGTAACATGCTTTAACCACTTAAGGACCAGAAGGATTTACCCCCTTAATGACCAGGCCATTTTTTTGCGATACGGCACTTTGACGCTTAAACTGACAATTGCGCTGCTGTGCGATGCTGTACGCAAACAAAATTTATGTCCTTTTTTCCCCACAAATAGAGCTTTTTTTTGGTGGTATTTGATCACCTCCTGCGGTTTTTTTATTTTTTTGTGCTATAAACAAAAAAAGGGCAACAATTTTGAAAAAAAAAGCAATATTTTTTGCTATAATACCGTATATACTCGAGTATAAGCCGAGGCACCTAATGTTACCACAAAAAACTGGGAAAACGTATTGACTCGAGTATAAGCCTAGGGTGTCCATCTGCATGCCTCACTGTGCCCATTTCACACTGTGCCCACACTGACGTTTAACATGGGAGTCTATGGACTGGATCCCCGGCCGTAGGTCCTCCAGACAACAAATTTTGCACACTTGTAGAAGAGAAATGGGGCTACATGTGTGCCAAGTTTGGGGTCCAGGAGACCTACGATCGGCCGGTACCGGGTCCCCAAAATCACTAGAGAAATTACCGTTTAACATGGGAGTCTATGCAAGTGGTGCCAGGCTTTGAAAAATCGGTGCTCCCCGGCCGTAGGTACCCCGGACAACAAACTTTGCACACTTGTAGGCCGGCAGGTACCTGGTCCCCAAAGTCTGGAAGATCAAGGGCAAAAAGGTGACTAGAGTATAAGCCGAGGGGGGCATTTTTAGCACACAAAAATGTGCTGAAAAACTCGGCTTATACTCGAGTATATACGGTAGGTATTCCCAAAAAAATATATAAAAGAAAAAAATGTCTTCCTCAGTTTAGGCTGATATATATTCTTCTACATATTTTTGGTAAAAAAAAATCGCAATAAGCGTATATTGAATGGTTTGCGCAAAAGTTATAGCGTCTACAAATTAGGGAATAGATTTATAGCATTTTTATTATCTAAAGGTGTTGTAAAGGTTCATATTTTTCACCTTAATGCATCTGATATTTGCCGGCCCCCCCCCCCCCCCCCCCCCCCGGTTTACTTACCTGAGCCCTCGAAAGTCCCGCGTTGAGAACGCGCTTGATCTCAGCCCGGTCTTCTCGGCTCTTCGTTGGATATATTGATAGCAGCGCAGCCATTGGCTCGCGCTGCTGTTCATAAACTCCAATGACGTTGGGGGCGGGGCCGAGTCCTGTAGTTGGCGGCTATGGACGCCGAATACAGGACTCGGGAGTGCACCCGCAAGGTAACCCCCTTGGAGAGCCGAGACAGCTGCCTAGGGACCCCAGAAGACGAGGATCGGGGCCACTCTGTGCAAAACGAGCTGCACAGTGAAGGTAAGTATGACCTGTTATTTTTATTTTTATTTTAAGCTTTACAACCCCTTTAATTTTTTTACTAGTAATGATGGTGATCTGTGATTTTTAGCGGGACTACGACATGACAGATCGGACACCTAAATTACATTTTTGACACTTTGTTGGGAACCAGTGACATTATTACAGTAATCGGTGCTAAAAATATGCACCGTTATTGTACTAATGACACTGGAAGGGACAGGGGTTAACATTGGCAATCAAGGGGTAAATTGTGTTCCCTGCAGGTGTTTTCTAACTATATGGGGGATGGGCTGCCTGGGGAAACGCACAGATCCATCTTCCTGCATAGCAAAAGACAGGATCTGTGTGATCCCCTGTCAGAACGGAGATTTGCCTTGTTTACCTAGGCAGATCCCAGTTCTGTCACTGCGGGGAACGATCGCGGGTGGCCGGCGGACATCGAGTCCATCTGCTGATTGGCTCCCCCGCTGGCCAGTGGGCACAAGCACGCCCACAATATAGAGTTCCCGAGCCAACGTACAATGACAGTGATTCGCGGGAACAGGCTGACCTGCCACAGTACAATGGCGGTGGCTGGTCGGCAAGTGGTTAAAGTAACAGGATCCTTTATTTTGTTTTTTTTTTGGTTACAAACACTTTAATCAGAGGCTGGGTTCACACTTGTGCGATGCAAATTCAGCCATACGCACTGTATGGCTAAAATCACACTCGCACCAGATTGGTGCAGGGCCCTTTTTTTGGTCCGCATTGGAATCGGATCGCATGTTCACATCTATGTGATCCAAATCCTGCGCCATTTGATAGTTTGCACTGCAATCTGCGAACCGATCTGGGGGTGTCATTAACTTTATGTTGACACCCGCAGCATTTTGCAGAGGGCAGTGTGAACTGCCTGTGAATGACATGCGATGCGGTAACCCGCACTGGAATCGCATATGTGTACCGGGACTGAGGACTTAAAACTGGAGTTTTGTTTACTGCTTCATGGTTGTGCGGCCCCGGTTCGTTGCTTTCTACATATGTTTGGAGCTCAGCATGCTCTTTGGGTAGACTGCCACCTGCAGCAGAGGAAAGCTGGCGGAGCGCCTGCACTGTGGCTTAGGAGCAGAGCCATCTAACATTCTCCTCATAATAATGTGGATATCTTTTGTTGTAAATACGGCATCACATGTTCTAAAAGGTGAACTTGGCCTTTAACAATATATTTGTGAGGAATTCCTGATACATACATTTTTATGTGTTTTATTTACAGCGATGAGATTAGAAATGCCTGGAATCGCTCAAAATCACTGGCTGGAAACATGGCTGAGATGGGCCTGGTTGCGGACCCCAATAAAGCTCTGCCAATACGTGAACGCACAGTAAGCATCAGTTATTCCACTATGAAGTGATCACAACTAGGATACGTATCTTTAAATGACACCTGTACTTTAGAATTAGGCCTAATACCATGAAAGAGGAAATTAGTATGGAGGCATTCTCCCAGCAACCAGTCAGAGCCCACACTGTTTTGTTTTTTTTGGGCTCCTAAAGCTGGGTATTTGCAATTAAAGAAGTCTGAGCCCTGTAACCACAATCTCACTAGAACTAGATGTGCCCAAGCATTAATTTCTCTTTGAAGGTGGAGAATGGCGGGAATAAACGGCACTGGCACAAAAAGACATGCGTACACTCACCGGCCACTTTATTAGGTGAACCTGTTTAATTGCTTGGTAACACAAATTGCTAATCAGCCAATCACATGGCAGCAACTCAATGCATTTAGGCATCTAGACGACTTGCTGAAGTTCAACCCAAACATCAGAATGGAGAAGAAAGGGGATTTAGCCCTGGTTTACACTGGTCCGATTTGACATGTCAAATTGGCGGCAACTGCCGGCAATGGCACTGACCTAATCGCTGCTGCACCGATTTCAAAAAGTAGTTTCTGTACTACTTTTTGTGATTTCGGGCCGCGATGTGTGAACCTGGGCTTAAGTGACTTTGAATGTGGCATGGTTGTTGGTGCTAGACAGGCTGGTCTGAGTATTTAAAAAATTGGTGATCTACTGGGATTTTCACACACCACCATCTCTAGGGTTTATGAAGAAAATTAGTGAGGACAGCCGCACTCCAATCCAACATATATTTATTCAGGCAAAACAGGCTGGTTTTTGTAGTGCCTGTTTTGCCTGAATAAATATACGTTGGATTGGAGTGCGGCTGTCCTCACTAATTTTCTTAATTTGCTACGTGCATTGCCGGCACCCTTGGTCCCTGAGAGAAGTACTTTCCTTATTCCATCTGCCTGAGCGGCAATTTCTGTTCTTCGTATTTTGGATCTCTAGGGTTTACTGAGAATGGTCCGAAAAAGAGAAAATTATTTAGTGAGTGGCAGTTGAAATGTGTGGCTGAAAATGTCTTGTTGATGTCAGAGGAGAATGGGCAGACTGGTTCAAAATGATAGAAAGGCAACAGTAAGGCCCTTTTCATGCATGCGGACCGTTCAGGTCCACCTGTCAGTTTTTTAGGCGGACCTGAACGGATGCTCTATACAGTTATATGGAGCGACGGATGTCAGCGGTGACATTTCCGCTGACATCCGATCCGCTAAATTCAGACGGACGGAAACCGTATTTTTCCATCCGTCTGGCGGATCGGATGAAAACGGACAGGCGGATCCGTTTTCATTCGATCCGCCATAGCAGAGAACGGAGATCTGAGAGGTCCATCTCTGCACAGTTAGCGGAGACGGACCTGTCATCCGCCGATTCAGCGGGGATCAATGGAGCGATCCCCGCTGAGCAAGCGGAGTCCGTCAAAACCGGACATTACGTGTAAAAGAGCCCTAACATAACAACTTATTACAACCAAGGTATGCAGAATACCATCTCTGAACACACAACTCATCGAACCTTGAAGCAGATGGGCTACAGCAGCAGAAGACCACACCGGGTGCCACTTCTGTTAGCTAAGGACAAGAAACGGGCTACAATTTGCACAGTCTCACCAAAATTGGACAGTAGAAGATTGGAAAATCGTTTTTGTTTTTTTAGACTGAGCTTTCTTTTGGTGGTATTTAATATCCACAGTTTTTTTTTTATATTTTGCTAAAAAAAAGACCGAAAATGTAAAAAATAAATACGTTTCTTAGTTTGTTATAAAATTTTGTAAATAAGTAATTTTTTCCCTTCATTGATGGGCAGCACTGATGAGCAGGCACTGATTGGCATCACTGCTGGGCAATGTAGGGGCAGCACTGATTGGCATCACTGCTGGGCAATGTAGGGGCAGCACTGATGATCCATGCTCTGATTATCTGTGCAGATCTCCCCTGTGAGGAAATGTTGCTGAATGTCTCTCCTCTCTTCACACGCTGTCAGTGTGAGGAGAGGAATGCCGATATCTGGTATTTCCTTGTTTACATGTGCTCAGCAGGTCAAATGGGTAAAGAGGCTCGTCATCGACTATTTAACAAGATCATGATCCGCCATGTCCTAGGGACAGAGCGCACCACCGATCGCCGCTTTGCGTAGGCACGCAAGCGCGGTGAGAGTGGGACGACGTCATATGAACGAGAGCCACCATGTGCTTGTCATTTCGCTATAAAGCTGAACTGCATGAATTAGACAAACTTTATACTTGTTCTTTTAGTCTAGGGGTGCATGAATAAAGTGTAATACTTATTCCTTGCTCCAGCGGGCTTTCACTCCCCACCCCCCTCATCCAGTCCTGCATAACCTGATCTCTAAGGTGCTTTGGGCCCTGGTCGGAAGCTCATCTACTTGTGTACAATGCAGGATTGATTAATGGCACGTGATGACCCAAAGATACTGCCCACAGCTCAGTGCTTTGGGTGGAAGAGAATAGTGCTGAACTGAGGGAAAGTGTAGGTAATGCAGCTTTTTCTTGCACCACCTGGACTAAACAAGCATTTGATCTTTGCAGTGGGGGGGGGGGGGGGGGTTTGCAACAGTAGATTTTATCCAATTCTCAAAGTTCAGCTTTAAATTTTTTATTAACTGTATTCTTATACTGCTTGGTTTGTTCTCTGATTTATTGTAGGTGATTGGTGAACAGATCAGAGTTCGAAAGCCATATGTACTAGAAGGTAAGATGTCAGTCTGATCTCACTCTCGTATGCTTCTGAAAAGTTTGTATTATAAAATGTAACAAACTGTGACGGCATTTGTCCCTCCTGGAGCTGTAACGACCCAGACTATCTGAATAGCGGTCAGCAATAGAAATGCACGTGTTGAGTACACTGCAAACCATTAAAACATTTGCATATATATAGTCAGACATTTTGCAGATGCCTTTCCAAATGTTCAGTTTCAAAAGGAGATGCAAATTGGTTATAAACTGCAGCTTTCATATACCCCTTGAGTGGCTTGTGATTCCCCTCCACCTGCAATACATTTGCCCATGTAGTCTTTTCTTTACTCAAGGAATGCCACTTAATTTTATGTTGCAGCTCTCAGATGTCTCTTTTTTATATGGATATTTGCATTTGTTCTTTTTAAAATTATAATTATTCACTACAGCATTATTAGGAATAAATAAAGTGTAAAACAATGTTGAGTTCCAGAGATTGCTAACAGAGTGTTTTTTAGACATTTAGGTAGGAACACTGGCTTTTTTGAGTTTATTAAAAGTCAGCAGCTACAAAAAGTGTAGCTGCTGATTTTAATAAACAGACACTCACCTGTCCAGCGATACGGCCGCACGGAGCCTCGCTCCTCTCCCCCTCTTCTCTGCGGTGCCGCCATAGAAACTGTGGGCAACTGCGGCTTCACGGCTGGGCGCACGCTGCGCTAACCGAGTGTACGGGCAATCTTCTGGGACTTGTGACGTGTCCCAGAAGATTGCAAAGTGGGAGGGTCCGGCTAGGGGGAGAAGAGTCGCCTAGGCGGCCTCAAGTCAGAAGCAGAAAGTGGGGCAGAAAGTCCCACTCAAATCTAGGCACCCCCCCATAAAAAATTACATATAAATGTGGCATGTAAGGGGGCACAAGGAGTGCTTAAAGTGGAAGTTCCACTTTTGGGTGGAATTCCGCTTTAACTATGTGATTTGGGCCACCTTGACTATTGTTAAAGTGGAACTTTACCCATAACAGCTAAAAAAACAAAAAAAAATGTTCTTTAGCAAGGAACATGCATTCCCCATTAATAATTATATCACAAAAATGAGTGTGTGCTGTAAATTGCCTCTGGCATTGCTCCTGTTTCTTCTTGCCCAAGGCTCCTGGGCAGCAGTAAATCTAAGGCTGTCACCAGATCATCCTCTAGTGGCTCTGATTTTTGGTGTAGTGGCTGAAAATAGCAACTGAGCATGTTACAGGGATGGATGAGCCTGTGTATTACTGGATATTAAACAGTATAGGCACCTAATTTTAATGTTTTACATACCCATACCTGCAGAAGGTGCCAGCCTGAATTGATCTAGCAGGACTTGATTTTCTGACTAAAGTTCCACTTTAAGAATTTGTGGGCTGTAGAAGAATCCCTATTTTGGATAGAGGACTCTGTTACCCAATCAAGAGAGCATCACTTGATGATGATGTCATGTAGGATTCTCTAGAGAGGGCACCCAAAATATTCCATGTAGTGTACATGTCTAACCTGCAGCCTGAGATCTCCAGGGGAGGAAATGACTGGCAGTGGGATTTTCTTCTGCGTTTGTGCTAATCCATGTTATGTTACAGGTCTGAAAGCTGCTGCCAGCCTGCCATCCAAAAAGACTATGGGCATCTCGAGTGACATGATTCTGTATGTCCGTCACATGGTGAAAAACTATGGTGAAGACTACAAGGTACCAAACTCATGCTTATTCAAAATTGGTTACACTTTTCTTTTTTTTTAGTGTTGGATGTTTGTTTGTTTTTTTTAATCCATCTGTGTCCCAGTAGGGGGTGGGGGTCCACTAAATTTTGTTCCTATAGATCCATCATGAAATAAGAGAAAATCTCTCCAAAGTAAGGGAAATCACTAGAATAACGGTCTCCATGAAAGGATTTCTTTATGTGAGAGGTGGGATTTTCCTTCAACTTCAGTCTGGGTGATATTGGTCACAGAGATAATTAGAGGGGTGAATCTCCCCCAGAGGACATGCACAATAAAAGAAAAAAGGGGGGAAAGAGACTGCGCTAGGATAACTTTAGACAAATCATGTGACTGAATTGTCTACATGAGGGAAGCAGCAACTAACCTGAAAACAAACATCAGTGTACAAAGTGGAAAAAATAAATAGTTGCGCTAATCTTGGAAATGTGTACCAAGAATCAAATGGTTAAACCACTGGGAGGTCAAATGACCAATAAAAAGTGCATCAGTGATGAGATTATAAATAATTGTTACATGCTGAATGAAAGCAATAAACAAATAAACAGTGAAAAAATCACCCAACAATATTGTATATAAAGTCCGCTTATTGAAAAAAGAGAACAAAAATCAAAGGTCAAATTTCAAAAGAGTCCATGTAATACAATCCAAAAAGAAAAAACACCTGTGCAGATATCCAAAGCAAATCCTCCAATCTTCATTAGAGGCTGGTAACGAAAAGTGAGATCCACTAGTAAATAGTCCTGCTTACCAGGAGGAGTTGGTCCCCCTATGACGGAGGACCTCAACAGGCATATAATGAATCCCAGCTGGTTTAGCCACACCAATCGTGTATCCTCAATTCGATGTCAGCACTCCAGTGCTGTTCTCTGACTTCTCTCATACACAGCTCCCTATAGTGTGAGTGTGTGTGATCCTTCCTGCTGTGAGTCGCATGATCAGCACAATAAAAGACCTGAGGGGTCACGGAAACCACAGTGTCGGACCTTAATTACACTACAGGGCTTTGACTCTGACTCTGGTTTGCAATGTATCCCTTCAATGTGATCCTGCTGTATGTAATATGGTATGTGCCATTTTTTCCCTGGATTTATAATTTTGAAATACTTTCACATTATTTCTGCCTTTTTCCATTTTTGTACCTAAAGTTTATATGGGTATACTGTATTTAAACTTTTGTTTAACCGCTTCAGCTCTGGAAGAGTTTACGCCTTTCATGACCAGGCCATTTGGCACTGCGCTATTTTAACTGGTGATTGTGCAGTCATGCAACGCTCTACCCAAACAAAATTTGTAATTTTTTATTTTTTACACACAAATAGAGCTTTCTTTTGGTGGTATTTGATCACCACTGGGTTTTTTATTTTTTATGAAAAAATAAATAAAGGCAACATAATAGCTAAGCAGGGCAATAACATCTCCGCATGATGTGGAAACCTTGCAAGAAGATCTGAACAAATTAATGGGGTGGGCAACTACATGGCAAATGAGGTTTAATGTAGAAAAATGTAAGATAATGCATTTGGGTGGCAAAAATATGAATGCAATCCATACACTAGACTAGAGGGAGAACCTCTGGGGGACTCTAGAATGGAAAAGGACCTGGGGGTCCTAGTAGATAACATGCTCAGAAATGGCATGCAATGCCAATCTGCTGCTAACAATGCAAACAGAATGTTGGCATGCAATAAAAAGAGATAAAATTAAAATTCTCCCACTCTACAAGACTCTGGTCCGGCCGCACTTGGAGTATGCTGTCCAGTTGGGGAGCATCGATTAGTTAAAAAAAAAAAACAAAAAAAAAAACTATTAGATAAGCACCTGAACGACCACAACATACAGGGATATACAATGTAATACTGACATATAATCACACACATAGGTTGGATGGATTTGTGTCTTTTTTCAACCTTACCTACTATATAACATTTTGAAGGAAAAAAAAAATTACATTGTTTTTTATATCCAATAAAAAGATCAAATTTCTTCATAAATGTTGGGAAAAATGTATTCTGCTACATGTTTTTGATTTAACAAAAAAAAAATCTGCATATATGTACATTGATTGGTTTGCGTGAAAGTTATAGCGCCTACAAAGTATGGCATGTGTGTGTGTGTGTACAAAAAGTGCAATTTGTATTTTTATTTTATACTACTAATAGCGGTGATCAACGACTTATAATGGGACTGCATCAATGCAACGGGCAATTTGACACTGACGCTGGTGGGGAACCGACTAACTGCCACTGTCATTGTAGCAATGACACGAGCTGGGAAGGGGTTAACATCTAGGGCGATCAAGGGGTTAAATATGTGCCAAACTATCTGTATACAGTGTGCTGCTTTACTAATTGATCTTTTCGTTTCTCATCCCTGCTTTGCACAGAGCTCGTTCCCTCTGTATGGAACTCTACCGTACGTTGATTGTCAACACAGAGCTCTTGGCTGTGAATGTGCCCAGCTGATCAGCAGGTCCCGGGTGGGAATCATTGGCTGGGACTTGCTGACAGGCTCCCGCTGTGTACAATAATTTTGCTTTGCCTACAGTGGCCGTTCGTCCACAGTACATGGGCAGGTGCTAATAAAGATTGAACATAAAACACCTGACAGGGTGATATAATTGAGAGCAGAAGAATTGCAATATTTTCCATTTATAGGGGTACGCACGTTTATATATAACCTGCATATTTGTACTTGGAAAAAACTGATTTTTCACTAGCTGCAAAACTTGGTAATTTTTTTTTTCCCCTTCCATAGTATGTTTGGTGGACTAAGTCTATCCGTACAAGTTTACATTTCTAACCGGGGGCTGAATAAGAGAAATCACACTTTTTCCTCATCCACACAACTGCATGGATGGGAGGAGTATCCCCTGCTCGCTATTGTATTCAGACAGCCACAGTGCCTGTATTGGATTGAATGCAGTCACTGCTCAGATGACAATTTTCCAAATGGCTCCTTAGTTGATTTTTTTTTTACCTAAAGTTTGTAGATCCAACACAGCCAAATTGGACCTGACTCCTTCTCCTCCATGTCTTTCATAGATAGTATGGTACAAGCCTCCTCCACTAAAGGGCTAATCTCAGACACATACTTAGCGCTGCTAGATATTTTCTGCTGAAACTTTCATTGGCTCTCTGGAGCTCAGCGGGAGAAAGACCTAGGACCCATATCAGGGAATATATGGGAAGATGTCTTGCACCCCCCCCCCACATAGACTTACGCAGACATTTATCCTCCATGAAGTTTATAGGTCCCCCTGAATTTTTATGTGTTGGGGTGTGGACATCTTATGTGGCGTTGCAGAGGTATTGGGCCGGTGTGGTTGGTATGCTTAACGAACTGCTGGAGAACGAACTGCTGGAGATCAACCTTCCTGTTGAACCCCTTCACATGCCTCCTGGGCTATGTTGACTCATCCTCACTGGGCCTTAATGTGAGAACTGTCTCTTGAGCCCCATTTGGGTGGCACACAGACAGGTTGCCCTTAAGTGGACCTCACCCCACCCAAATGGATAGCAGATCCAAACAAATGCATTTTGTATGAAAAACACACTTATTTTCTTGCTTTATGTGAAAATTTGAAGCAATATAGTTGAAATGGGTTGAATACATGTGCCATACTCTAATCTAGGCTTCCAGGTACCAGTGTGTGTGTGTCTGTATAGGCTTGTTCTCCTAGGTTGCTAAAACAATGATGCTGTTTTGGATTTGAGGACACCAAATAGCTTGTGTACTTATTGGATATGTTTGCTCCTTGGTTGTTTCTGTATTCTCTGCATCTTGTCTTGTTTGATTCTCATACACAGTTTCTTAAAATCTGATTAAAAAAAAGTTTGCAGAGCCAGGTGGTGCCAACAGGGTCACCTACAGCTTGAATTTTCACCAGTTCAGCAGAGGACATTTTTTAGCATTAGAGAATAGTGTGGCAACAAAGGTTTTCTGATATGCTTCTGTGGGGGCAATTTGCTTTGCCATATTATTAGTATGTAATGTCTAGGGCTTCTGGCTAAATACATGATTTCCATTTTTGCCCCACAAGCTGCCATTTTTGGTGCTCCACAAAATCCCAGACATCTACATTAGTTTGCAATAACAGCATTATGTAATCAGCTATTAATATGTACTCTGTAGGTAGACCTGCATTGATTGGACGAGAACTTTAATCAAGCAACCTACTAGAACAGTTGTGCTCATGAGTTTACATACCCTGGCAGACTTTATGATTTCTTGGCTGTTTTTCAGAGAATATGAATGACACAAACTTTTTTCACTCATGATTAGTGTGTGGCTGAAGCCATTTTATTATCAATCAACTGTGTTTACTCTTTTTAATAATCACAACCGAAACTACCCAAAATCACACTAATCAAAAGTTTACATACCCCCCTGGTGATTTTGGCCTGATAACATGCACAAAGGGGTTTTGAATGGCAATTAAAAGTAACCAGCCTCATCTGTGATCTGTTTGCTTGTAATTAGTGTACACACACACGTACGTTTCTGGGCTTCTGATGGACCCTTGCATCGTTCATCCAGTGCTGCACTGACATTTCTGGATTCTGAGTCATGGGGAAAGCAAAAGAATTGTTAAAGGATCTGCGTAAAAAGGTAGTTGAACTGTAAAAAAAAACAGGAAAGGGATATAAAAAGATATCCAAGGATTTGAGAATGCCAATCAGCAGTGTTAAAACTCTAAGTAGTGGAAAATTAGGGGTTCTGTTGAAACCAAACCACTGTCGGGTAGACCAACTAATATTTCAGCCACAACTGCCAGGAAAATTGTTCGCTATACAAAGAAAAACCCACAAATAAGGTCAGGTGAAATACAGGACTCTCTGAAAACATATGGTGTGGCTGTTTCAAGATACACAATAAGGAGGCACTTGAAGAAAGATGGGCTGCATGGTCGAGTCGCCAGAAGAAAGCCATTATTATGCAAATGCCACAAAGTATCCCGCTTACAATACACCAAACAGCACAGACAAACCTCAAGTCTTCTGGCAAAGACATTTAGAGTGATGAGACCAAAATGTAGCTTTTTGGCCACAACCATAAATGCTTCATTTGGAGAGGAGTCAATAAGCCCTATGATGAAAGGTACACCATGCCTACTGTGAAACATGGATTGCTGATGTTTTGGGAATGTGCGAGCTACAAAAAGGCACAGGAAATCTTGCCATCAATTTTGACCAGATGTTATCAAAAAATACTGGAGGAACATTTGCATTCCTCAGCCAGGAAGCTGCGCATGGGACGTACTTGGACATTTCAACATGACAATGTCAACTTGTCATTGGCTACAGCAGAATAAAGTGAAGGTTCTGGAGTGGCCATCTCAGTCTCCTGCCCTCAATATCATTGAACCACTCTGGGGAAATCTCAAACGTGCAGTTCATGCAAGACAGCCCAAGAATTTACAGGAACTGGAGGCTATTTGCCAAGAGGAATGGGCAGCTTTACCGTCTGAGAAGATGAAGAGCCTCATCCACAAATACCACAAAAGACTTCGAGCTGTCATTGATGTTAAAGGGGGAAATTACAGTATTAAGAACTGGGGTATGTAAACTTTTGATCAGGGTCATTTGGGTAGTTTGTTGTGATTATGATTTAAAAAGAGTAAACACAGTTGATTGATAATAAATGGCTTCAGCCAAACACTAACCATGGGTGAAAGAAAAGTTTGTTTTATCATTCATATTCTCTGAAAACCGGCCCAAGCAATCAAATTCTGCCAGGGTATGTAAAAAGTTATGAGTACAATGAGCCATCAATTATGACCAAATTTCCTGTCCTTTTGTAACTCGCACATCCCCAAAACATCAGCGATCCACCGCCGTGTTTCACAGTAGGGATGGTGTACCTTTCATCATAGGCCCTGTTGACTCCTCCAAATGTAGCATTTATGGTTGTAGCCAAAAAGCTCAATTTTGGTCTCATCACTCCAAATATTTTTGTGCCAGAAGGTTTGAGGCTTGTCTCTGTGCTGTTTGGCATATTGTAAGCGGGATACTTTGACATTTACGTAGTAATGGCTTTCTTCTGGTGACTCGACCATGCAGCCCGTCTTTCCTCACGTGCCTCTTGAAACAGCCACACCACATGTTTTCAGAGAGTCCTGTATTTAACCTGAAGTGATTTGTGGGTTTTTCTTTGCATCCCAAATTATTTTTCCTGGCAGTTGTGGCTGAAATATTAGTTGGTCTACCTGACCGTGGTTTGGTTTCAACAGAACCTCTCATTTTCCACTTCTTGATTAGAGTTTGAACACAGCTGATTGGAATTCTCGATTCCTGGGATATCTTTTTATATCCCTTTCCTGTTTTATACAGTTCAACTACCATTTCCCCATGACTCAGAATCTTCAGTGCAGCACTGGATGAAAGATGCAAGGGTCTGTCAGGAGTCCAGAAACTCATTGACCTTTTATACACACACTAATTACAAGCAAACTTATCACAGGTGAGGGTGGTTAACTTAAATAGCCATTCAAACCCCCCTTTGTGTCAACTTGTGTGCATGTTATCAGGCCAAAAAATCACCAGGGTATGTAAACTTGATCAGGGTCATTTGGGTAGTTTCTGTTGTCCTTACGATTTAAAAAGAATAAACACAGTTGATTGATAATAAATGGCTTCAGCCAAACACTAACCATGAGTGAAAGAAACATTTTTGTGTTCATATTCTCTGAAAAATGGCCAAGAAACCATAAAGTCTGCCAGGGTATGTAAACTTATAAGCACAACTGTATATTGCAATCAGTAAGTTGCTGGTCTTCAGTCAGGTGATTACTGGTAATAGATTACTTGCAGTAAACACACTGAACTTGGGATGAGCTACATAAATGTCTTAAGCTGGCTGGTAGAGAGAGTTATATTAATTTTCTTTCTTTATCATTCTTCGGTGTAGGCAATGGCTCGAGATGAGCAGAATTACTACCAGGATACACCCAAACAGATAATGCGTAAAGTAAACCTGTACAAGCATCATCACACAAAGGAGTACCAGACTCTGCTTGCATCAAGAACAAAACAGTGACGCAGCTATTGAGATTTCTTCTATGAAGACTCCGATATGCCCTGTGACTTATGTGCAGACATTTTCCATTATTGGACAGAAATCAAATCCAGCTGCAACTTCAATTACCCAAGGCCCATCCTGGCATGAAGCAAACCCATGACCAGCTGATCCTAAAATGATTGTAATTTTATATGTATTTGTAACATTAAATAAGGACAATGGCAAAGTAATATTTTATTGTGTATAAACATATTTTGGTTCCTCTTATAAAATAAGTTATCAGCAGTAGATAGGCACGTTTCTGAAAAGGCCAGAGGGTGGAGTAGGGACCAGCCCTCCCATCCCCTCAGATTGTATCTTGTTGGTCAGTCCTCCAGTGTAGACTTGGTCCTTCCCCAAATTAGAATCTTAACTCTCCCTGCTAAGTACCAGGACAAGTCTGCATATTCATTATGCACTTTTCTCTCTTTCAAATGAGTTCTGGCAGCTATTTTGCAGATTTACGATATTTTGCTGTGATTCTCTCACTTGGTGTAGCCATTCTTCAAGCAGTGACCTTACAGTCTGTAAATTTGTACTCTGACCACATCCATCGCAAACAGCACTGGTTCCTAGTAATGTCACCTCCCTTTGGCCCTGGAATCGATGTAAAGATAGCTCTGCGTGAATGGCAGCAATATCAAGTGCTGACTGACAATCCTAATGTGAATAGAAAGAAATCAATCTGATATTAGAGCAGAAAATGTACATAAGTATTCAGCCATTTTTTTTGTCTCGACCCATTCAAGACTGAGGTTTGTCAGCCTAGACATTGTGACACCACTATTGACATCAAAGATCCAAATCCCATGTCAGATGCAGCCTTAAATTTTCCCTGGATAAAGTTTTTTTTTTTTTTTTCTACCTCAGTGCTTACCTACTCTCTTCCTGCAAACTGTGCATTGCCATTGACTTTACATTCAGTAAAGTAGTTTTGCCCATGTTTTCTTTTATAGTCGGGGCTTGTAGGCAAAAGATCAAACAGTGCTTATTATGTAGTCTTCCATCCCACCAGCAGATGGAGCTCCGGTCTCCTTTTCACATATTTAGCTGTGCTAAAAGAAGCTTGTTTACAAAATTCAAATGAGTTAGTGCAAGGCAGACCTTCTCAGCCTTTTTTTTAACTCCAAGAACCCCAGCTAAAATGATTGGGGTTAGTGGGAAGAAGGCTCCTTACAGACAGCTTAAAAAGATCTTTGGTACCATGTCACTGGCTTTGACACCCAGAACCATTCAGGCAGCAGATAGGATATCAAATAGCTCAAGGTACCCCTAGCAACCTCTGGCGCAAGGGTGGGCAAACTGTGGCCCTGCAGTACAGTGAGCTTCCCAGTGGATGTCTGTGCAGAGGGTGTCACAGACCCATCATGCCCAGCTCTGTGTCACACAAGGGGGCATGGTTTCCAGGTTACATCACAGCATGGCCACGCCCCATAGCAATACAAAAACTGCCAGAACAGGGAGCATTCATCTGGGGAGAAGAGGTTTTTTCCCACCAGGTTGGCAGCGGAGGAAAACATGATTGACATGGGACTTGTCAAAAACTGCCTCATGTATTTTGTAGGGTGAATGGGGATCCCCTACTCCTTTACATAGAGCAGGGCCCCCCAGATTGCAATAAACCCCACAGCCCAGGGTTGTTGGGAAGAGACCCCATGAACATGACAAGGTGCTTTGGGGTAGGCGGCCAAAGCCCCTCCCTGCCCCAAAACACCCCCCTCCAATGTTGACCGCACGTGGCCTGGTATGGTGGGGAGCGGGGAATAGTTTGTACTCATCCTCTGCTGTCCTGGCTGCATGGATTTCCACCCCAAATACATTTTGCATTGCCAACGTGGCCTCTGAACACAGGTCACAAGTCAGATCAGCCACCATGCCGATTTCTATGGGCTGAAATCTGACCAAATTAGCGCAGGAACATTTTACAAAGTCAGGCTAGTTACGACGGCTCTCAAAAGGAAACATTTATTTTTTAAAGTGTTACACAACTTGTGCTCTCAAAGTCAGAACGATTGTCGCACCAGTGTGAACCAGGCCTAGCACTTGATTCTCAAAGTATGTGCATGTGTTTAAAAAAAAAAAAAACAGAGTCCATTATTGTACAGAACAAAGTGCTCTGTGCTCCAATGAAGAAAGTGCACTGGTGCTTACTTTGTTTTGCACAATAATAGACTTTATAAATATTTGTCTTTTTATTATGAGTGATCAGTAAATTACCTTCATTATTATTTACACATTGATTTTTTACTTACAAGCTAGTATTGAAGTGTATTGTTTTATCTCATATTTTTGATCTGTGTATTATGAAACAAGTTTCTCACATGCAAATTTGTTCGCTTTAAGAATCAAGTGTTATTGAAGAAGACAGTGCACGCGTTTTAATTGGCTATTACTTCAGACCCGGTATTCAGGTGTAATTGAGTGAAGCAGCTCAACCTATACACAAGTGCAAGGTTTTTAGTTTGACTAGATACAATATTTACTAACCAAGGAAATATATGTACAATTCTGAGGCAACGTGTCATTGTTGCATCCAAATAAAAACAATTACCGTAAGTGCTGATAGTGAGGCCATGTATAGGTGTTAAGAAGGAATGTAAAAAAGCAGCGTGTACACACTGTCTTTTATTGTATTATTTATCTTTAAAAAAAATATATTTAAAATTCTAGCCATTTGTCAGGTAAATATATCTTAGTATTATGTAGTCTTATGTTTGGCCAGCAGGTAGTGCTCTTGGCTCCTTTTCACATCTGTCTTTTTTGTAATAGAACCCATTTACAGGACTCAATGGCTCCAGTTGGAGCTTACACACAAAGTCAAAGTAATTTCTTAGGCCCCTTTCACACTGATGTACCGATCAAGTCCACCTGCCAGTTTTTCAGGCAGACCCAATTGGACCATCCATTGCTCTCTATGGATCGGCAGATGTGTCTGGCACCCGCCAACATCCAATCTATCCCCCCCCCCATCTGTCTAACAGATCGAATGACACGCGGTCTGTTTCTCATCGACAGCCCATACAGGAGAGCTGGTTGCGTCTGTTCTGCATCAGCAGAGTGGACCAGTCCTCTGCCTGCTCAGTGGGGATCAGCTGATTGATGCCCGCTCCCTGCCGAGCAGGCAGATCTGCTGGTGGACTCTGCCTGGGTTAAAGGGAGCCTTACTGGGAAGCTTTGCCCAAGATTTCAATAAGACAAAGCAGGCAGCTTGCCAATCTCCATAGCCAACCTATTGTGATCTGGGAATTATTTGTCCTTGATCATTTTTAAAGCAAAGAATCTATACATATAGTTAAACAAAAACACACCACATTTAATGTAAAAACTAATAACCGACACCTAACCATTATATTTTCCTTTTATGCCACATTATTATATGAGTATCTACACAGTGCTGGCTTAGCACATAAAAAAAAAGCAAACAGCTGATGTTTACCTGCTTGTTTGCTAGCACCATCAGCGGTAAATGCGATGCCTCTTCCAGAAGTCTATGTAGTTCCTGTCTAGCAAGCTGCAGGCGATTGTCATCCGTGGAATCCACAACAAAAACCATTATATGTGCATTCTTCAGGTACTGGTTCCAGTATGTCCTAAGGTTCTGGCTACCACCTACTGTGGAGAGGGGAGAAATACTATTACAGTACATAAACAGGCGCTTGCAGATCCCTCAACCTTTGTTCCATGTTTTGTTAGAAAATGGTGAAAAATCTTTTGTTACAAAATTTTCACAGGGGGCCCGGGTCTTAAGATCCCCACAGCTGGATCATATTTAGGGCGCGTTCTGCTGAATCAGCCAAAACTAGAGCCATTGATGGACTTGCAAGAGGGGGGAAAAAAAAAAAAAAAAAAAAAAAAAAAAAGAAGAGGAGATCGAGAGATACATATATTTATTTTTATATTTTAGAGGTGCACAGAAATTTCAGGCCGACTAAAACATGTTTTTCATTCGGGCTGAATGGAAAAACAGCAGATACTTAAAGGGTGTGGTCCACCCGGGTGCCGCCCATTGTCATCCTGGAGCACCCAATCCTCCACCCCTCCCTCCTCCTCGCGATCTCCGTGATTCACGAAGCTGAATTGCCCAGCTGCAGTAACAGTGTCCCGCCTCCTGTGATAGACGGCACACTGATCCAATCAGCGTGATGAGATTACAGGAGGTGGGACACTGTTACTGCTGACGCGGGCAATTCAAATCCAGCTCCGTAACGCACAGGGATCACCGCTGATGCGGGCACAGGTGGGGAGGACAGGAAAAAAAAAAGTATCAGTAAGGGTACGTTCACATTGAACATTGGTTTGAAATCGTGTTGAGTTCAAAACTGCATTTTAGTGCGAGTTCGGGGGTGATTTGAAAGACATCTGCAGGTTCATGCACAGATTGTGTACTGAAGGCACCAAAAGTAGTGCAGGAACTACTTTGGGAAATAGTTGCGGTGTCGCACCAATTGGGACAGTGCCATCGCCGGCAATAGGCTACAATTTGGCATGTCTAATCGTGCCAATGTGAACGGGGGCCCAAACCGACTGCAATCTGGTTACTGAAATTGCCTAAATACAATGGATTGCCACACTGTTAGTGTGTAAGGGGGGAGTGCTGACTATTGAGTATTAATATAAGGGGATGCACTGAGCAGGGGCCACCAACGTAAAGGGTCACACTGAAACCAATGCAAGAGGTGAACACTCAGCACTGACTGAAACATAAGGGGGGGGGGGGCACACTCAGCACTGACCCCCAATGCAAGGGGGAGGCCCACTCAGCACTGACCATCAGTTACAGGATGGACTGAACACTGATCCACAGGTGAAGGTAGCACGCTGACCACTAACAGAAGACACTAAGGAGATACAGACCACTAACAAAGGGTCACACTGAAATTGCCCACCAATGTAAGAGGAGATCACTCAGCACTGACCGCCAACGAAAGGCGGGTACACTCACCACTGACCGGCAGTTACAGGATGGACTGAACACTGACCCCCCCCAAGGGTATAATGGGGCTTGCTCAATGAAGGTTGCATGCTGACCACCAACTTAAGAACTTACTCCTAACCACTGCTCTCTGCAAGCTGTGTTATGCAATTACACAGTCCTAAGCCCTGCACATTACAGAGTCCCGACCTGAGCCCCGCTGCACATTACACAGTCCCATATGCAGCACGTTTTTTTTGCACTTTGTCGGAGCATGGAAACTTTAAAAGAATTCACTGGTTTTACTTTACTCTTGTTAAAGAATTTACCCTGCCCCAGTTTCAACAAGGTTGACAACCACTGTAATAGCAGCTCTGCAGCACTCACATGGCACTAGGTGGAATGGCGTTAGTATTGCCTTACAACAAACTTGCCTGCTTTCAGCTACCAGTTTACGGGCGGCACGACTTCAGGGGCGACTCGTCGGCGCGATCAAGACGACTTGAGACGCCCGCCTGAGGCGATTTGCATAATGACTTCTGTATAGAAGTCAATGCGAGACGCCCGCCTGAGGCGATTTGCATAATGACTTCTGTATAGAAGTCAATGCAAGTCGCCCTGAGTCGCCCCCAAAAGTAGTACAGGAACCTTTTTCTAAGTCGGAGCGACTCAGGTCGCTCCTATTAGAACGGTTCCATAGCACAGACCGGGACGCCACTCCTCAGGCGACCGAGTCGCCTGAGGAGTCGCCCTTATGTGAACCAGGCTTTACTGTCAGACCTGCAAATTGTAGCAAAGAATAAAAATGAGCCAAGTCTCATAATGATGTTTCCAGTCTAGATAACAAAATCCCAGTGTGGTAGAAAGCAGAAGAAACATCTGGGAAGGGATTGGCTCTTATGTTGTGTTAGCCTGCTACATCACAGATTTTTTTATACTTCATAAAAGTGTACTACAGTACAATGTGCTGCTATCCTTTTTGTATTTCTGAACATCTAAAAGTAAGCTACATGCAAGGAAACCTACAGTGGGAGAAACATACTGGTTGACATTGCTGCATTTTCCCTTTGAAAATCCTTGTTGCCTTGCAGTCACCAACTCACAGCAAGTACACAGATTGGGAGTTCTGGCTTTACTGGATACACACATTTGTTCTAGGTCAGAGTAATAGATAGTAGTTTTTAAATTTTGAAGGGTTACTAAACCCACAGTCTGAGTATAACAAGCATGCTTTACTGCACATACACTGTAGAACCCCAGGGGTTAATCCTCCACAAAAGGCAGTTTGATCCTGTCTTCTCACATCCTCTCCTTCCACAGTCCCCAATCCATCTGCTGATAGCACAGAGCCCTAGGAGACACTGCACACATGCTCGGTTTGGTGTGTATTGCTAGAGTTTCTTGGTTTTCTCTTGGGAGAGTGCATCGGAGCAGCACAGAGCTAATCAGCTCTGTCCAGACAGAGGGTTAGGGGTCATGCAGCCTCACAGGACAGACAAAAGAATAAAATCTCCTTCTAAGGCTCTGTTTCCACTAGTTTGACTTGTCATATGACTTGACACAAAGTTGCATGAGAAGTCACAGCCCATTGATTTCAATGGCACCCGTTCTAATTTATGGGACTTAAAGTTAAAGCAACTTGGCTGGACATTGGTAAAAGTGATAAGACTGCTATATACTGCAGATGAGAAAATGTATTTAGCCGTTTAGATTTACTAAAATAATTGTATTCCCATGTTCTGTGGGAGACCAGATAGTGATTACAGGGTCCTGGTTTAGTAACACTGATCCAGAACAAGGCACTATGACTTTCAGCCAGCAGTTTGTTCTAGATCTGTAAGGTTAAGGAGGTCTCTGGTCTTGTAAATTCTGCCAATGGTGGTTCATTGAGAGCATAGGGTCTCTACTAATCTCTCCTGGTAAATTTAATAAAAAAATTCTAGTTGCCTTGCTTTTGTTCCAATCCAATGGCTTCAGAACTTGGTCACATACCCAAAACATTTACATAAAGGTTTCAGATCAGTGACTACACACCGAAGCCATAAATAGCCAAAGTATTTTCATAGCAGGTCAGTAATGGCATCCTACGCATTTATTTTGGTGTAGGTTTCCATAAAAAAAAAAAAAATGACTTACTCTTTTAAAACAATGCAGTTTGTGACATTATGTATGTGTGTACATACATTACAAGGACGCTGTCTAAATCCCTCTAAAAAAAGTGAGCAAATTACACAGATTCCTACAAATTTAACTCCCCCAAATGGAAGAACTCACCTTCCAGTAGTTCAATCCTCAGTCCCTGGCTGAGAATCTCGGCAGTGTTAAACCCATGAGTAGGTGCCGAGCTGGATCTGGTGGTGTTTGTGCTCAGGGCATGAATTATACTGCTCTTCCCAGCGCCATCCAAACCTAGGACTAAAATCTGACGATCCAAATAATTTGGCTGTATGCAAAAAAAAAAAAAAGAAAAAAAAGAAGGGTTGAGATGTCAGGATTGTACAAGTTAAAAAAAAAAAAAACAAACACACATTTTCACTATATTGTGTGCAAATGTAAGATTAAATATTTAGGAATAAATGTAAACTGCATTATTTGGGGTTTTTAAAATACAACTTCAAACCAAAACTAGGTCATGAATAAAATTCTTGAAATGTACTTTTAAGAACACAGGACTCTGTACAGAGGGAACAATCTGTTTTTTATCCCTGCAAAGCAGGGAAAAGAAACAAAGATCTTTAGTATAAATCAGCACACATTACACATTGATAGGCATACATACAACTTCTTGATTATCCCTTGAGGTTAACCCCTTCCCAGCCAGTGTCATTAGTACAGCGACAGTGTACAGCATTAGCACTGATCACTAGTGGGGGGAAAACAAAAAAACTAAAAATTGTTGTGAACACGGCACATAACTGATGCGCATGAATACTGATGTCTCTGCAAGTGAAGTCTGCACATATGGTGTGAACGAGCCCTAATGCAGCGTACACACAACCGTTTTTAATGTCATTGAAAAAAAAAAAAAAAAAAAAAATATTATATATATTTTCTCAACGTGATTCTTCTCAAGCCTGCCTTGCCTACACACTATCGTGAAAAAAAAATGCTCGAGCAAAGCGCGGTGACGTACAACGGCATTATAAAGAGGAAGTTTCATTCGGATGGCGCCACCCTTTGGGCTGCTTTTGCTGATCCTCGTGTTAGTAAAGTTTGGTGAGAGGCGATTTCGCTTTTCAGCCTCGTGCTCTTCAGTCCGTTACAGCGTGACGAATGTGCCATCTCCATTCTGAATGCCAATTTTACCAGAACGAGCACTCCAGTCTCATTACTTGCTTCTGAGCATGTGCGTTTTTTTATGTCGTTAAAGCCTACATACTGCCGTTTTTCACAACGAGAAAAACGACGATAAAAAAAAAAAAAAAAAAAAAATAAAAATAGTGCATGTTCCAAATTTTTAATGGTCATTTTTCACGTCGCAAAAAATGCTCTGGAGCCCACACACGATCGTTTTTAACGACCAAATTAAAAAAAATAGGATTTTTGTACTCACCGTAAAATCCATTTCTCTGACGTCCATGGACTGACACAGCTGGATACTGTAAACGTGTGGGTATATGTCCCTGCTCGCAGGAGAAGATCTAGGCAGAATGTTAGATGTTAAAAACATTCTAGAACAAACCAGAGCTGAACAGCCCCGCCCAGGGGGGCGGTCCCTCCGGACATTACCCTCCCACCTGCAGCTAGCAGACCTCAGTTCGTAACAAAGCAGTACAAACCTTAAAAAGGAAGGGTGGGTGCTGTGTCAGTCCATGGACGTCAGAGAAATGGATTTTACGGTGAGTACAAAAATCCTATTTTCTCTTATCGTCCATGGACTGACACAGCTGGATACTGTAAACGTGTGGGATGTCCCAAAGCAGTATCAGAAGGGTGGGAGCGGTAGCAAAGGAACAACCAAAACGTCACTCCAAACAAGCAGAGCTCCTCAACGGAGGAGTTGCGACATTAAACAGCGGCCTGCAATGCTTTGCAGCCGAAGGGAGCATCCAAAGATGCAGCCACATCAACCTTATAAAATCTTGAAAAGGTATGAACGGACGACCAGGTCGTCGCCTTGCACACTTGTGCAACCGATGCTTGATGTCGGAAGGCCCGGGAAGCACCAATTGCCTTGGTGGAATGCGCCGCAACCGGAAAGGGAGGCGCCCGCCCCTTAAGGGCATAGGCCTGTATGACGGTCTGCCTGATCCACCTAAAGACGGTGGCAGACGACACCGCTCGGCCCTGTTTTGGACCAGACAAAGAATTCCGAATGGAAACAGTAGCAGACAGGTACACTCGTAAGGCTTGTACCCATCTTAATGTATGAAGCGCAAACTCTCAGGGATGCGATGGGTGAGGACACAAGGACAGAAGAACAATGTCCTTCTTAAGGTGAAAGGCCAAGACCATCCTTAGAAAAGAAGGATGGTCGTGGGCGCAACACCAACATATCCTTATGGAGGACCAAGTAAGGCGACTTGCCGGACAAGGCCGCCAACTCAGACACCCGTCTAACCGAAGCAATGGCCACTAAAGCCAACTTCCGGGACAAGGTCAAGAGAGGAATCTCTCTGATATTCTCAAAGGGATGTTCTTGGAGAACCGAGATGCATCAAAATCAGATCCCAAGTAGGGAGAGGAGGCTTGACAGGGGGGATCACATGGCGAACCCCCTGCACAAAAGGTGCTAATCAAGGAATGGCCCGGTAGCGGTCGTTGAAAAAGACAGCCCGGGCCGAAATCCGACCCTCAAAAAAGGTATGCAAGGCCAGCTATTGGGTCACACCACGCTGCAAGAACAGCAAAATCCTGGGAACGGAATACATACGAGGATGCCACTCAAGTTCCTCGCACATAGCGATGTAAGCCTTCCAGGTACGGTGAGATATCTTTCTGGAGGAAGATTCCCGTGTCAACAACATAGAAGAGATGACCGAATACGAGAGAACTCGGTCCTTCAGCACCTGGCTTTAAACAGCCATGCCATTAAAGCCAAGGACTGTAAAGCAGGATGAAGTATGGGATCATGAGACAGAAGGTCCACCCCAATAGGCCGTCGCCAGGAATGTCTGCGACTAGCCGAAGTAGATCAGCGTACCAATGTCGCCGTTCGAGTACTGGAATGGCCTCAGCCCCTACTCTGCGAAGCCGGCGAGGCAACAACAGTAGCGGAGGGTAAGCATATATCAGGTGATACTGCCCCCACGGGCTTCTGACGCGTCCGCCCAGGGGTCCCTGGACCTGACCACGACCTTGCCACCTTGCGAGTGAGTCGAGAGGCCACAAGGTCCACTTCCGGTGCCCCACCTCCGGTAAAGAAGGTGGAAACACCTCCGGATGCAAGGACCCTTTACCTGCAATGCACACGGCCGACAGGACCGTCTTGCAGCGAGATGTATGAAAATCCCAAAGAGACTCCGCAATGTATCGGAGAAGGGAGGCCCCAGTGTACAGGGTGCCTCAAATGTTGGCCAATAAAGGCAACTTGACGGAACTTCCCTAGAAACTCGGTCAGAGGACTAGTACCTCAGCCTCCACAGGTGGCGCAAACCCACCCCGGGCACAGAGACCCTAAAGGCTAAAGCAGTTGTAGTGCACCTGCTAGACGACTGATGGATGAAGCAGAGGCTTTTGCCCAGTTATTGAGCTATAAAAAAATGCCAGAGACGCAGCCACTAACGGGCGTAACGCTAACCCCAACCTGGCGAACACAGTCCAAGCCAGCGCTTCTGATCACCACTGAAAGCAGGTGGAAAGTGATAACCCTGAAACCAGGGATCCTTGTGACAATGCTCCATCCAGCAGCTACCCATGGATAGGTGCCGATTGTGCAAACACATAGTTTATACTATGTATTGCGTCAAACGCACAAATGGAGAGAGAGTGTGGGAGGAAACCCACCCAGCCACAAAGAGCATAATACCACCACATACGGCGTATGTAGTTTAGTATTTGTGGATAAACCTATTAAACACGTATATACTGTGCCAGCGACGAAGGCGCGCACATCATCGGGGCCTGGACGTAAACCAGCCACGCAGATTGCGTACACAACCGTGTAGGTATGTTAGCCTGCGAATAAACAAATTGCACATGTTTATACTGTGCATAGTGCTGAAAATGTGCACACCATTGGAACGCAGGGGAGAAACCTGAGCACCCGGATGAAACCCATGCAGACTGCATGCGCATACCGTGTATGGTATTATAGTATGTGTGCTAAACATTTTTCACAAGCCCATGTGCGCATAGCACCGAAGGCGCGCACACTGTTGGCGCGTGGGAGGAACCGAAGTACCCCACGCATACTCAGAGAATGCAATACCTACAGCTAATGTAAATGTATTTAGTGTAGTGTATAGACATAATGTGTATGTTTACATTGTGTATTGCACCAAAGGCATGCATGTCATGTAGCGTGGGCGGAAACCCACGCAGAGTGCAAAGACATACCGGGTAGGTATGTTAGTATGTGGATATCCAATCGCACAAATTTAGACTGTGCATAGCGCCGAAGCGCCCATATCAATTGAGTGTGGGAGGAAACTGGAGTACCCGAAGGAAAACCACACAGACTGCCTACACATACCGTGTAGGTATTATAGCATGCGTGATAAACATTGAACATGTTTAACTGTGCAGAAGACCAAAGGCGCACATACCGTCAGCGCGTGGGAGGAAACCGGAACACTCGGAAGAACTCCACACAGACAGCACACAGATACTGTGTAGGAATGATAGCATGTGAATCAACATATTGCACATGTTTATGCTGTGCATTTCCATTGGAGCGTGGGGGGAAACCGGAGTACCCGGAACCCCACGCAAACAGTATACCCATACTGTAAACATGTATAATATGTGCAATAAACATATTGAACATGTCTATACTGTGCAGAGAGCTGAAGCGCACATACCATGAGAGTGCGGGAGGACACCGGAGCCCCCGCCAACCCAGAGAGTCTAATACATACATACATACATACATATACTGTGAATGTATCTGGAGTCGTGCATAAACATATTTTGTACGTTTATATCATGTATGGCACTGAAACACACCATTGGAACGTGGGGACAGCCACGCAGACACAGAGACCAATAACACATACATGCACTGTGAATGTATGCAGTGTAGAGGTATAGGATGAGTTAAATTATGGCGCAGAGGCGCATAATCTTCTCTGTATCATTCCAACCTGCTTGACTGTGCTGCTGAAGCAGCATGCAGGTAACAGGTAACCTCTGATCCTCAGACCATGTGTCTGTCAGAGCTCAAATCATTCCCCAGGAAATGATGGGAAATGTTACCTCAGGTATCACACATAAGGCTCACAGGGATTAGAGACATAAATGAATAAAGTCCTCCCTCATCCATGCTGCTCTTGAGGCAGTGTGAGGAAAACAGTGAGGAAACTGTAAAAGAAAAGCTTGTCACAGCAATTCCAGCCTGAGAGTGTTTCTCACATCAATGAGATCACTTACAAGCGCCCTGTCATTCACTGACACAGAACTGGAGTCTTCCTCACAAGGGAATGTCCTGTTCATAAACATTAAATATTCAGAGGTCGGGTCCTGAGCATAGTAGCTAGGCCCATATCTGACTCAGAGCACCCCTTCAGTAAAGATTTTTGTTGGGGGAGGGGGCTTATAGCTCCTTTTGCTCGCACACCGCTTCCATTCTGACAGGAATTATTCCAGTACTGCTGACAACTGGTCCATAAGGACCGCAGGTGCAGGAAACATATGAACATGTTTAACTGTGCAGCACTGCCAGTTGCCCCAGGCAAGTGTGGAGAGCAGGTGTATCAGACTCCATAACGCCACCCTCTGAGACCTTATACACTATACAGTGAATATACAGTCCACCCACTGGCTACGCTGAGGAGGGGATACCCGGGAGGACCCACCAACCCTTAAGGACCGCTCAGTCTGTGAGGAGATTGTGGAGGGGATTCGCGCCGCCGCTAGAAATAAATGCGTGGCGGCCACAAGAAAATGGCCGCCGGCCGCAGCTATAACTGCGCCACTGAACGCCAAGATGGCCACCGAGCGCGAAATTCAAAGCTCTAATGCGCGCCAATGGCGCACGCAATAATCACCTCACACACCAGAAAAAACTGCAGACATGAGCGCCCAGCCAGGCCAGAGTGACCCCCAAGCACCCCACAGCACAGCACCAGTACAGGGTGCAGAGAGCAGCATAACAGGGGGGAGACAGGGAGAAACCCCCACACACAGAAACACAGCCAGCATGTACTCACCTGCAGTAGGAGAGACTACTTACCCGTCCCTTTCAGGGACCCACTGGCTTGTTTCAGACAGACCTATCACAGAGTCGTACTGCGTAGCTGTCGGCCCGGTCCACCGCGAGAGATACAGTCAGTCAAGTACTGTTCAATCTTGAGAGGACCGCGGGAGCATGAAAGCAACCCGGCCACCCCTGGAGTATGTCGTGAACTGAGTCTCACGCACACAAGGCGAGGATCAGCACGCTCGATGGTCGGACAGGGAAGACTACGAGGATACCAGTGTACCCAACCTGTTGCCCAGCCGACAGTTGATTGAAGGTCTCAAAAATAAAATAATAAAATTCCCAAAGGAATAAAATTTAAAAGTAAAATCTTCCAGGAGACTGGCTCCTGAGAGAGCCACGTCTTCTCCTTCTGCTAGGCAGAAAAAAAACTGAGGTCTGCTAGCTGCAGGTGGGAGGGTAATGTCCGGAGGGACCGCCCCCCTGGGCGGGGCTGTTCAGCTCTGGTTTGTTCTAGAATGTTTTAACATCTAACATTCTGCCTAGATCTTCTCCTGCGAGCAGGGACATATACCCACACGTTTACAGTATCCAGCTGTGTCAGTCCATGGACGATAAGAGAAATTGCATTTTTCTCGTCATGAAAAACAGTCGTGTCTATGCGGGATTAGAGTCAGATTGCCTGCCGCACCATTGCAGTCCCATTTATTTATTTATTTTTTTACAACAAAGGGGATTTATGGCAGCCATACACGCTTCAAATTTTGTTATCCGATTGACGTGCGCTTCCATCAAAACTATCGGGTAACAATTGAATAGGTATAACTTCCCCTATCGATTTAGATCAGATTCAATTGGCAAGAGCAGACATTTGCTCATTCTGCATCACCTTCTGCAGCTATTGAGAACCAATGTTCTCTAAATGGTTTGAAGTTCTGCCCTTCATATAGGATATACATGTGTTATATGCCTCTCCTCTACCCAGTGTATCATACTATATTATCTCTAATCACTGTGGGCAGAACCGGGGTTCTTTATTGTAGCCACTAATATGGACCAGTTATACATGGGACGACATGTCTGCAACATCCGCCGCACCCTGGACACCTTTCTATTTTGATACCTACTTCTGGCTGTTGTGAATAATAATGTATACCAAGGTGCCTGAAGTGTTCATACGTGTAACATGTAGAGCCGAGCTACTGCACATTTTGATCTACTCGTACCAAACCTGATAAAACAATTATTGTCTCAACAAGGACATCATTATGATCATTCAGGAATAATTCTTGGTGCATGGGACCGTCCTAAATCGGTGCGACGCCACATGATTTTAAAAAGTAGTTTCTGTACTACTTTTTGCAATTTCGGGCCGCAATTTACATTAACATCTCTCCAGAAACCTGCACAGATGTCTCTGTAATCACAGCAAAAAAAAAAAACGGGACTGAGAAGCGGGAGTGAAATCGTGCGAGTTCAGCTGAACGCGCACGGCTTCATTCCCGCAGCCCAGTGTGAACCTGGGCTAAATCTCAGTGCCTATAAAGTCCAGTATCAAAATTCCTCCAATAGTACCTTGTGTCCATTTACATCAGGCTACTTATTTATATTATTTATACAGGGTTTATATAGCGTACAGTTTGCACATGGTTTTACAACACAAGGGCAGACAGTACAATTTAATACAGCAAGAATCAGAGCGCTGCTCGTTAGAGCTTACAATCTAAGAGGGAGGGTCAGGAGATCCAAAAAAAAGGTAACTGTGGTGGGTGAGCTGATGGAGAAAATAAAATGTACAGTTGTTAGGTGGGGGCCGGATAGGCTTCTCTGAAGAGATGAGTTTTCAGGGATCGTCTGAAAGTGGGGAAAAAAAGTAGGAGATAGTCGAACAGATTGGGGTAGAGAGTTCCAGAGGATGGGAGAAGCTCTGGAAAACTCCTGGAGGTGAGCATGGGATGAGGTGACAAGGGAACTAGTGAGCAGGAGGAACGAAGAGGACAATTAGGTCCGTATTTTGAGACTAGGTTAGTGATGTAGCCAGGAGCAATTGTGGATGGCTTTAGAAGTTAGTTAGTATTTTGAATTTAATTTATTGGGTGAGCAGAAGCCAGTGGTGGGTTTGACAGAGGAGTAGCAGACACTAAACGATTGGTAAGGTGGGTGAGCCTGGCAGCAGCATTTCGTCACATTTAGGTCCAGGGAAACAGAAAAGGCTGCCATTTCCAATTGTTTGTTTTTTCTGAAACCAAATGGACTGAAATCGGTTTATATCAGCCTGTTCATAGGGCTGCATGGAGCTTCCTAAAACCCATCCGGACTGCGTTTCTACGATGTGAAACGGCCCTTGGAGGGGAAAAAAAATAAATAAAAAATCGTGTCACTCCCCTCTACAGAGCAGCGATTTGGGACTTGAGATACAAGCCAGCATTTGCAAACAGTTGCCTAGACAATCACAAAATGTGGATCTTTGCTATAAGATCAGAATGTCTCTAGGTGACCCCAGTAACAAGGTTACGGTAATCATTGTCCTTTGTACACACTCCTGTAATTAACAAAGCCAATGTGTTGTTGCTTAGTTAGTCACAGGCTGCCCCTACGTAGCTCCATATGGTGTGCTATTAAGTTTTAGGACTCTACAATACACTCCATAGTGTTTACATCACAGAGGTGAGAGTAGAAGGGTAACCAAGGTGGCCATAGACATCAAGCAAGATGAATCTGATCAGAGCATCATGTCTGCCGAACATTTGTCCAGGTTTCTAACCGTTAGTGGGGTCAAATCAATTGACATTCATTTGCAACTGCAGCAATGAGCAAAATTTATTGAAAAATGCTTTTCAAACAGCTCAAGGGGTTTTCATTCAGGAAAGTCCCATTCATTCCAAAATTAAATGTTAAAAGCAAAAAAAAATAAATAAATATCTTGAAATGCTTTTGAAAAACATACTGAGAATTTTTGTACGAAGGTTTATTTGAAAATCTACCAGTGTATGAGCAGCTCTAGTTTTTCTGGCCATAAACCAGGATTGCTCAGGCTGTAATGCAAACACAGTAATAATGCATTGCATTATGTGCATTGCTATTCATTTAGAACACTAATGGACCCCAGTGCAGCATACTACAATGCACATACCATGCGTTATGTATTGCTTTTACAGAATAAAGTTCTGGCTGTAACACATCACTTTAGAATGAGCAGATGCAAAGGGGTCCCTAGTCACAAGTTGGCAGCAGGTTTAAAAAGCAAAGAAACTGCCTTAACCACTTCAATACCAGGCACTTATACACCTTCCTGCCCAGGCCAATTTTCAGCTTTCAGCGCTGTCGCAATTTGAATGACAATTGCACAGGCATGCTACACTGTACCCAAACATTTTTTTTATCATTTTGTTCCCATAAATAGAGCTTTCTTTTGGGGGTATTTGATCACCTCTGCGATTTTTATTTTTTGCGCAACAAATAAAAAAAAAGCGAAAATTTTGAAAAAAAAATAAGTTTTTCTTTGTTTGTTACATTTTTTTGTAAATAAGTACCTTTGCTCTTGCACTGACGGGCACTCATATGGCGGCACTGACCAGCACTCATAAGGCGACACTCATTTTGTTGGTGCCAGTCAGTGCCCATTTGTGGGCACTGATTGGCATATGTTGGCTATACATTTGTACATGTGGATGGCCATCCACTTGATGCCCGCTTCCCTGGTGGTCCTGGGCGGCATCCTGGTCGTCAAGTGTTGGCATCCGAGGGGGGGCAGCACTGATAAACAATCAGCGCGAACCCCCCTGTCAGGAGAGCCGCCGATCGGCTTGCGTCTGTCAGACACAAGTGAGGAAGAGCTGATCGATGGCTCTTCCTGTTTACATCGTGATCAGCCGTGATTGGACACGGCTGATCACGTGGTAAAGAGTGTCCGCCGAAGGCTCTTTACCAAGATCGGTGTTGCGGCGTGTCAGACTGACACACCGCACCACCGATCGCCGGGGTGCGCGGGGGCCGTTATCCTGCTGGATGTCATATGACGCCCAGTCAGGATCGCTGAACCACCGCCCGGCTGTCATTTTACTATAGGCCGGGAAGTGGTTAAAGTGGGACCCACAACAACCTGATAAAAAATAACGGGGGTTATTTACAAATACCAATCCACTTTGCACTACAAGTGCACTTGCAAGTGAAGTCGCTGTAGATCCGAGGGGGACATGCAAGGAAAATAAAAATACAGCATTTTAGGTTGCACATGATTGTATAATAAAATCAGCAGAGCTTCCCCTCAGATTTACAGCGACTGCACTTCCAAGTGCACTTTAAACTTGTAGTGCAAAGTGGATGTGCCTTTTGTAAATAACCCCAAATGTTCTTTAGCAAGGAACATACATTCCACATTAATAATTATGCTACCAAAAGGAGTGCGTTCTGCAAATTGCCTCCAGCATGTAGAGCAGGGTGAGACCGTGTATTACTGCACTTTACACAGTATAGTCACTTATTTTTAATGTCTTACATAGATATACCTACAAAAAGGGGCCAGGCTGAAGTCATCTAGCAAGACTTAATTTTCTGGACTAAAGATGCACTTTAACACAATGCATGCTAATGTGCATACTGTTACACACTTCAGAGAAGGCAAATGTGAAAGCTGGTAAACTCCCAAAATTCCCATGAACATTGCTATGGCAGAAGTATTTTTGTGAGCCCTTGAAAGCTGCACAGCCATTATCATGTACAGACCTATCTGTCTCTATAGTGTGCGCGGGACTGCTGACCATGCAGGATGGGGGGGAAAGTGCTGATTATACACTAAAATTAGTCAGTGACTCTCAAATGACACTTTCCTGTGTGATGGCTCTGAAGCAAATCCAACAGCTTTTCAATCTCTCTTTCAGATGGCAATACATGAGCAGATCTTTTCTAAACAATCCCCATTATTGTCCAGTCTTCATACAATCAACATTGATGCACTTTCCCGTGTTGGATAGTTTTGAACAATAGATTCGCAGTCAACAGAAAGTTGTTTTTTTTCTTTCCCACTTACTAAGCAACTTTTTTTTTTTTTTCCCCCAGATCATTACTTTGTGATTATTGGCAACCTTTCACTAAAGTTGGACAAACACTGAGCGAAATCCAGCTGGTTCAGCAGAGAGCAGCTGAAATTTGATCAGTGGTTGGCTGTCCCTGTTTGATCATCTCCTGTTAAAAAGGCAAAGTTGGAATTTTTTTCTTGATCAACAGCTGCAGCCCCCCGACCCAGTGCATAGCCGCAGCCCCCCGACCCAGTGCATCGTCGCAGCCCCCCCCCCCCCGACCCAGTGCATCGTCGCAGCCCCCCCGACCCAGTGCATCGTCGCAGCCCCCCCCGACCCAGTGAATCGTCTCAGCCCCCCCCCCCGACCCAGTGCATCGTCGCAGCCCCCCCCCCCAGTGCATCGTCGCAGCCCCCCCCCCCCCGACCCAGTGCATCGTCACAGCTGCAGCACCCCCCCCCCCGACCCAGTGCATCGTAACAACTGCTGCTCCTGCTGTCAAAATACAATTAATGACCCTTCTCTGTGTATGTACCTCAAACCAATGTACAGATAAAATTGTATTGAGACTAAGGCTCCATGTACACAGAAGCTCAAAAACGGCCGTTTTTAAAGCAGCAGAAAAAGCTAGCTTTTATCAGCGTTTTTTTTACTAGCTTTTATTAGCGTTTTTCAGTGTAGCTTTTTTTAACTTTAAAAAAAAAAAAAAAAAAATTTTCAATGGACCAAAAAACGCTCGAGGCCAGCGTTTTTGAGCGTTTGAGCGTTTTTTCGGCGTTTTGCGTTTTTTTGCGTTTTTTTCTGCCGAAAAAACGGCACTTTGAACGCAAATTTCCTGCGTTCAGAAAAAAGCCCATTAACTCCACTGCTCATTAAAGCTAAAAAACGTTATGTGTACATGAACACATAGGCTAACATAGAGTGCAGTTAATGGGCTTTTAAAAAAAACGCCAAAACGCCCATTAACTGCAGTTTATCAGCTTCTGTGTACATGGAGCCTTATTTTTCAATAAACCGTTTGTAAACAAAAAAAAAAAAAAAAAAAGAGAAGAGCTTTTTCGGCTGGGCTTCTCCCAAGGGTCACAGGAGTGCAGTTCGTTTTGCACTCCTGTGACCCGTTTTCAGCGGAGAGTGGTCTGAAGTCCGCTCTCCACTGACGTCACAGGAATCAGTCGGGGCAGTGCGTCATCCCAACTTCCAAGTCTGGATCCGCCAGCTGCCCTGATTGATGGCAGTCTCAGCGAGCTGCTGAGACGGCCGCGCCCGTCCACTGTTCAGCGCACCAATGAGCAATGAGAAGTAGAACAGAAGCTATGCTGACTGACAGTCAGCATCGCTCGGGGAGGAGTGAGAACCGAGCCATCGGTTGTGTTCGGTGGCTTGGTTCTCAGTGCAGAGACGCCGGGGGACAGATGCAGCATCGGTCTGATGCTCCATCCACGGAGGGAAGTATAACTAGAGAAGAAAAAAAAAAACAAACAAAAAAAAAAACCTTTTCTTCTCTTTTAAAAAGCTCATAATGTGCTAGTATGCATTGCACATTATGACAGACTTATCTGAAAATGAAGCCCTCCAGCGGCGCAATGTCACCCAGTCTTCTTTACGGTTTCACCAGCTTCAGCGCTATGAATGGCCGAGCCAGCGATGACGCATGCACACTGGAGTCACCGTTAAAGGCAGGGCTCTGAAGGAACGGCACAGGTATCCCATTCCTCCAGAGTGCATGCAGTGGTAGCATCTGAGGTAAATATCTCCTACACAGCGCACATTTAGGAGATATTTACAGTACCTATAAGTATGCCTAGAATAAGGCTTGCCTATAGGTACAAATCATACATGGGAGTTTACTCCCACATTAAGCTGGAAGCCGATTGATTTCTATGCAGAACTGCACCATATTTTGCACTCTCCAATTTTAGTAAAATCAAGCCCACATGTCTTTTATGGCCAACAAAACCTAGCACTTCATGCCATTTATACACAAATCTATCATATTATAGCTACAGAGATTATATTGTGGTAAGCCAACTATGTCAAAAAAATGGGGGCCCAAATGCCACATCCCAAAAATTGCAAAGAAACAGAAGTGTCCCTGGGACGTTATGGGCAATGGCCATGACTAGATAGGAGAGTAGACGGATATAGTAAAAGTACGAAATTTGAATATAAAATATACTTTTACTATATACTTCTACTCTCCTATCTAGTCTTGGCCATTGCCCATAAAGTCCCAGGGGCACTCTCCTGTTTCTTTCATAGCTACAGAGATTGGGAGTTGCCATCTAGAAGTTGCATTGCCTGAAGCCTCGTACACACGAACGAGTTTCTCGGCAAGAAACGACAAGAAAACTGCCGACATAGCTTTCTTGCCGAGAAAACCGTTCGTGTGTATGGTTTCTCGTCGAGAAAACTGACCAGAATCTCGGCAAGAAAAAGAGAACCAGCTCTCTATTTTCTCGTCGGCATGTTTCTCAACGAGAAAAGTGTGTGTGTGTGTGTGTGTGTGTGTGTGTGTGTGTGTGTGTGTGTGTGTGTGTGTGTGTGTGTGTGTGTGTGTGTGTACACTGACCTGTCGCCATGGAAACCCGCGCATGCTCGAATTGACTTGACGCATGCGCGGTAGCTTCCTAGGCATAGGTAGGGTGTAGCAACATGGCGGCGACAGCATCGAATGTGATGAGCGCACGCTCGTCGATGACGTCACCGCGTTCGCTCCATTCAAAGAACCACAGGTTCTTTGAATAGAGCGTGTGTACACTCGGCCGGGACAAGTTTCTTGTCCAAGAATCTCGTCAAGAAAAACGACGTGTTTTTTCATGAGATTCTCGGCCTTGTGTACGAGGCCATATTGTTTCTGACCATGTCAGTGTTTTTCCCCCTTTAGGCCTCATGCACACTAGGCTCTTCTGAACACCTTTCTACTTACAGGAGAAAGGCAGCAATAAAAATGTGCCCGAGGACCCTTGCACACGGGCAGACCGTTCAGGTCCGCCTGTCAGGTTTTTTTTTTTTTAGGCGGACCTGAACGGGCGCTCCGCGCAGGTCTATGGTGCGACGGATGACATCCGACCCGCTAAAGTGTGATGGATGGAAACTGACTCTACGGTCCGTCTTCATCCGATCCCCCAAAAGGGGAGACCGGCCTGTCATCTGCCTGCTCAGTGGAGATCGACGGAGCGATCCCTGCTGAGCAAAGCGGAGCCCGTATACAGACACATCTGTGTGAAAGGGCCCTTAAGCTGCAACACACACACCTCAAGTATTTGGGAGCTTGTTCATTCCATTGGCCAGAATATAATTTTATTCTGGCCTCTGACATGAACGATTGTTTAAGTGTTAATGTGCACAGCATTAAGAGGTGTTTAGTTGCGTTTACATGCGTCTGACTTTTTTTTCTGCCCAAATGCTTCTATCCTGAATGTGATTTTGGTGCATTAGGACTCCTACACCTAAGGCCCAGTCCACACCGGTGCGACTTTGAAATGGCGCTACTTCAGTGCAATTTGCACTGCTGATTTCATTGCCGGCATGCGACTTAAAGCGGATCTCCCCCCAAAAAGGGACGCTCCACTTATTTGCCTCTGCTGCCACATTTGGCATCTTTCGGGAGAGGAGGGGGAGCGGGCGAATGAATCTGGAATTTCGGCCCCCCTCCTCCTTACTCCGCCGCCGGGCTATTTACAAAGTGCAGAACGCTTTGAGCATATGCAGTAGGGAATCGGCTGTGAAGCCGCAAGGCTCCACTGCCAGGTTCCCTTACCCAAGATGGCGACAGCAGCACCTGAGAGCCAATTGAAAAATCAGCTATGGGGAAGACATCGCTGAATTTATGGACAGGCAAGTGTCCCAATAATAAAAGTCAGCAACTACAGTATTTGTAGCTGCTGACCTCATTTTTCTGAAGGAGCCTGGAGCTCCACTTTAATTTATCAAGTCGGAATGGGACCACCCACACACACACCACACACACACCACACACACACCACACACACACCACACACACACCACACACACACCACACACACACCACACACACCCTCTAAAACGTAGTGCAGGAACCTTTTTCATATTGGCTGTGACATGAATCTTGGCAATATGAACAGTTCCATTGCGGGCAATGGGGTGTGATTTGTCATGCAATTTGGAAATGTCAAATGGTATGACAAGTCACACTAATGTGAGAACGGGGCTAAATGCCTATGTATGCAAGGGAACATAGGCTTAAAATAGGGGGTTTTAGGGGCAGGAGAAAAAAAAAAAGAAAAGTAAGACACTTGTAAAATGGGCAATTATCAAATGTAGTGTGGATAACGCTTAGGTTCTACTCTGGTCTGCCTCCTCTTTGACCTCTATTGGGCCAAATCCCATCTAGTAATCTAGCATACATCAACCAACATCCTGTTAGCCCAGGGTGTCCAGGACACAACTCCAGCCTGAATTCACGGGTTCACTTGGATCTTCCTGATCACAGATGAAGCTTCCCTTCTACCACATCTTTGGCTACTCCCAGCACATCCTCAGACCACACAACCACATCGTTCTATCACAGATCCAATGAAAAAAAACTACAAATCCCATCTGACACCAAGGCACTGGAGGACAAGTGGGGTGAGGTCAATGCACCTGTAGTCCATCACTTCCTCCAGCCCTGTAATTGAAGGTCTTTACTAGCAGGGTTGGTGCTACCACTAGGCAGCTGCCTAGGTTGCACTGCCGCCCAGGGCGCGGCCATTGCCAATGTTTACAAAGAACAAGAGGAAAGCACCTCTAAGTGCAGACTGTATAAATCTTATTTAAAAAAAAAAAAAAAAAAAAAAAAAATGCCAAATGGCAACTCACATAAGGTAGATAATAGGCTCATCGGCATGGTAAAAGTATGGAACGCTGTGCAGTATTTACCGGCCGTGGAGCCACCAGGGTCTGCTGCCATGCTGCAGAGTGTTTAGGAAAGCCATCCAGACACTTCCAAGATGGCGCTGGAGTACACGCTTGGCCCGCAGCATCAGCAAGATGACGTCACCAGAGTGGGAGCGATGCGTTTGAGCATGCGCTGTGGACTCTTTCCTTAACCACTTAACGACCGCCCACTGTAAATATACGTCGGCAGAATGGCACCGACAGGCACAATCACGTATATATACGTGATTGCCTTTGTATAGTTGGGGGGGTCCGATCGGACCCCCCTTCTTTACAGTGAGCGGTCGTTTTACCTTCGGGAGCGATCCGGCATGAGGGGACGGCCGTTCGATTCCGGCCACCCCCTCTCGATCGCTCCCGGCGAATGAGAGAGCTTCCCCTGCCTGCCAGGAAGGAGGAAGTGATGTCATCTCTCCTGGGGCGCTCACATATACCGAGCACCGTACAGGAGAAGATGCCAGGTTAGTACACACAACACTACACTGACACCAGGACACATAGGCACATAAATCGCGCCCCCAGACACCCCCAGATCACCCCCCAGTCACAGTGTCACTGATTGCAGTGACCATTTATTTAGTGATCACTGCAATCAGTGACATTTGTGACTGTAAAAGTGTCACCAAAGTTTAGTCTTAGGTCCAGTGTAGCCCCCTAACCCCCCCTAATAAAGGTTTAACCCCCTGATCACCCCCCAGATAACCCTTTCACCCCCTATCACCACTGTCACTAAGCAATCATTTTTCTGATCGCTGTCTTAGCGTCGGTGATGCAGATCGGTAGCCAGTAATTTTTTTTAGGTTCGCCGCAGGTTTTTATAGCGTCAGGTACCCCCATATATTATCTAATAAAGGTTTAACCCCCTGATCGCCCCCCAGGTAACCCTTTCACCCCATATCACCACTGTCGCTAAGCAATCGTTTTTATGATCGTTGTCTTAGTGTCGGTGATGCCGATAGGTAGCCAGTAATTTTTTTTTTAGGTTCGCCGTCAGGTTTTTATATAGCGTCAGGTACCCCCATATATTACCCTAATAAAGGTTTTAACCCCCTAATTGCCCCTAGTTAACCCTTTCACCAGTGATCATCATATAAGTGTTACGGGTGACGCTGGTTAGTTAGTTTGCTTTTTATAGTGTCAGGGCACCCGCCGTATATAACCCAATAAAGGTTTAACCCCCTGATCGCCGGGCGGGTGATATCAGTTAGGTTTTAGCGTCAGAGAGGGTCTGCGTCACACCCCAGGCAGCGTCAGGTTAGTGCCAGTAACGCTAACACCCACGCGTAAAGCATACACCCCCCTTAGTGGTATAGTATCTGATCAGATCAGATCTATACTAGCGTCCCCAGCAGTTTAGGGTTCCCAAAAACGCAGTGTTAGCGGGATCAGCCCAGATACCTGCTAGCACCTGCGTTTTGCCCCTCCGTCCAGCCCAGGCCACCCAAGTGCAGTATCGATCGATCACTGTCACTTACAAAACACAACAAACATAACTGCAGCGTTCGCAGAGACAGGCCTGATCCCTGCGACTCCAGTGCTGTAGGAGGTAATTTCACCACCCCAGTTAAAAAAAAAAAAAAAAAAGCATATATGCCGAAGCATTGGGGCAGCAGGAGCGGAGGAGCGATTTTGCTCCTAATGCCGCGTACATACGGTCGAAATTCCGACGGAGGCTTGCCCGTGGAAAAGTCCGACCATGTGTGTGCGGCATAACTTTTTTGCGGGAGGATGCCCCCATGCTTCGGCATATATAAATGGTGCATGTATGCCCATCATTAGAAGTGGGTGGATGAAGGGCGGTATTCTAATGGTGGGCATACCCACTGATCAATCTTTTTTTTTCGTTCAGCCAACAGGCTGCATGAAAAAAAAGATTACAATACATGTCCAACAAGGACCAGCAACGTACTGGTATGTTGCTGGACTTTGAATGTTTATACCAGAATGATGCCTGCGGGTTTAGGTATCATCTTGGTATCATTCTTTTCAGCCAGCGGCCGGCTTTTAGCTAATTAGCCTCTGGACTGCTTTTACAAGCAGTGGGAGGGAATGTCCCCCCCCCCCGGATATAAAAAGCGCCATTGGGAAAGCATTTTATCACACCGATCTTGGTGTGGTCAGATGCTTTGAGGGCAGAGGAAAGATCTAGGGTCCAATAGACCCCAGTTTTTTCAAAAAAAGAGTACCTGTCATTACCGATTGCTATCATAGGGGATATTTACATTCCCTGAGATAACAATAAAAGTGATAAAAATAAATAAATATGGAAGCAACAGTTTAAAAATAAAATAAAAAAGCAAAATTAAAAAAAAAAAAAAAAAAAAAAAAAAGCACCCCTGTCCTGCCCTGCTCTTGCCCAATGGCAAACGCAAGCGTCGGTCTGGCGTCATATGTAAACAGCAATTGCACCATGCATGTGAGGTATCACCGCGAAGGTCAGATCGAGGGCAGTAATTTTAGCAGTAGACCTCCTCTGTAAATCTAACGGGGTAACCTGTAAATGCTTTTAAAGGCTTTTAAAAATGTATGTAGTTTGTCGCCAATGCGCGTTTGTGCGAAATTTTAAAGCATGTCGTGTTTGGTATCTATGTACTCGGCCTAAGATCATCTTTTTTATTTCATCAAACATTTGGGCAATATAGTGTGTTTTAGTGCATTAAAATTAAAAAAAGTGTATTTTTTCCCCAAAAAATGCGTTTGAAAAATCGCTGCGCAAATACTGTGTAGAAAAAAAAAATGCAACACCCACCATTTTATTCTGTAGGGCCTTTGCTTTAAAAATATATATAATGTTTGGGGGTTCAACATAATTTTCTTGCAAAAAAAAATATGTTTTCATGTAAACAAAAAGTGTCAAAAAGGGCTTTGTCTTCAAGTGGTTAGAAGAGTGGATGTAAGCTTCCTAATGTTGTGTATAAAATGCCAGAACAGTTCAAAACCCCCCCAAATGACCCCATTTTGGAAAGTAGACACCCCAAGCTATATACTGAGAGGCATGTCGAGTCCATGGAATATTTTATATGTTGACACAAGTTGCGGAAAAAATATTTTTTTTTTTATTTTTTTTTAATTTTTTTGCACAAAGTTGTCACTAAATGATATATTGCTCAAACATGCCATGGGCATATGTGGAATTACACCCCAAAATACATTCTGTTGCTTCTCCTGAGTACGGGGATACCACATGTGTGAGACTTTTTGGGAGCCTAGCCGCGTACGGGACCCCAAAAACCAAGCACCGCCTTCAGGCTTTCCAAGGGTGTCAATTTTTGATTTCACTTCTCACTGCCTATCACAGTTTCGGAGGCCATGGAATGCCCAGATGGCACAAAACCCCCCAAATGACCCCATTTTGGAAAGTAGACACCCCAAGCTATTTGCTGAGAGGTATTGTGAGTATTTTGCAGATCTCGCTTTTTGTCACAAAGTTTTGAAAATTGAAAAAAAAAAGAAAAAAAAAAAATGTTCTTTCTTCATTTTCAAAAACAAATGAGAGCTGTAAAATACTCACCATGCCTCTCAGCAAACAGCTTGGGGTGTCTACTTTCCAAAATGGGGTCATTTGGGGGGGTTTTGTGCTATTTTGGCATTTTATGGCCTTCAAAACTGTGATAGGTAGTGAGGAGTGAAATCAAAAATTTGTGCCTAGAAATCCTGGAGGCGGTGCTTGGTTTCCGGGGTCCCGTACGTGGCTAGGCTCCTAAAAAGTCCCACACATGTGGTATCCCCGTACTCAGGAGAAGCAATAGAATGTATTTTGGGGTGCAATTCCACATATAACCATGGCATGTGTGAGCAATATATCATTTAGTGACAACTTTTTGTAATTTTTTTTTTTATTTTTATTTTTTGTCATTATTCAATCACTTGGGACAAAAAAAAAAATATTCAATGGGCTCAACATGCCTCTCAGCAATTTCCTTGGGGTGTCTACTTTCTAAAATGGGGTCATTTGGGGGGGTTTTGTACTGCCCTGTCATTTTAGCACCTCAAGAAATGAGATAGGCAGTCATAAATTAAAAGCTGTGTAAATTCCAGAAAATGTACCCTAGTTTGTAAACGCTATAACTTTTGCGCAAACCGATAAATATACGCTTATTGACATTTTTTTTTACTAAAGACATGTGGCTGAATACATTTTGGCCTAAATGTATGACTAAAATTGAGTTTATTCGATTTTTCTTATAACAAAAAGTAGAAAATATCATTTTTTTTCAAAATTTTCGGTCTTTTTCCGTTTATATCGCAAAAAATAAAAATTGCAGAGGCAATCAAATACCATTAAAAGAAAGCTCTATTTGTGGGAAGAAAAGGACGCAAATTTCGTTTGGGTACAACATTGCATGTCCGCACAATTTACAGTTAAAGCAGCGCAGTGCAAAATTCTGAATTCACCTCTGGTCCTCTAGCTACCAAATGGTCCGGGGCTTAAGTGGTTAAGCTGAAGATAGAGATGAAGAGCCTCTATATATCAGAACCGGCCCGCTGATGCTGTCATTTATCAGTAGTTGGGCTGCAAGTCATGGTAATATTTTTGATGTTTCATTTTTTTTGGAAGGGGGGGGGGGGGGGGGAAGTAGCTGGTCTTGCCTAGGGTGCAAAATAGTGCAGCGCCAGCCCTGTTTACTAGGGATGAGCCCAGATTTGGTGTGAACTTGGGTTCAGAGTGAACCTGGAAGGAAGTCATCACTCCTGCCCAAACACAAAAGGGGTGGGGACATCATTGACCTAATATGGTCACTACTATAGACCACATATGTCCATATTGGGTCAATGATGACCTGCATAGGGAGCTGGGATATAAACAATGCAGGGGCCTGCACCCAGGGGGCACTGATCACAGTTACAATGCTCTGCAGAGTTCCAATAAATGTACAATGCAGTGGCGTTGCTAGGTGGGGCGGGAGGGTGCAGGCCACTACCGGGTGACACCTGTGGGCAGCGGCATTGCACGGTCCGCACCGATCTGTGTCTCTCTCAGCGGAGCGGACTGAAGCCGCCTCCTTGAGTCCTCCCTCCTCTCTGTTTACATGTACACAGGACAGGAGGAGGGAGTCCAAGGAGGGACACACCACTATGCCGCGCTGTTTTGAGGTCTGAATAGTGCATTTTATCTTAGATGGACATGTGCTGGGGGCGCCATGGGAAGGGAGGGACTACTAGCACAAGTGGAGAGGGGGGGCCTGCACTGGGGGGTGTCTATGCTGTTGGGGGGGTCTGCACTGAGGGGGGTTCTGCACTGAGGGTGTGTCTATGGGAGGGTCTGCACTGAGGGGGGTCTATGCTGACTGATGGGGGGGTCTGCACGGGGGGGTGTCTATGCTGTTGGGGGGGGGGTCTATGCTGACTGATGGGGGTCTGCACTGAGGGTGTGTCTATGCTGACTGATGGGGGTTCTGCACTGAGGGTGTGTCTATGCTGTTGGGGGGGGGGGGGGTCTATGCTGACTGATGAGGGTCTGCACTGAGGGTGTGTCTATGCTGACTGATGGGGGTTCTGCACTGGGGGCAGGGCCGGATTTCCCACAAGGCCACCGAGGCCAGGCCTCGGGGCGGCAGTTGATACAGGGGCGGCGGCGCCGCTCCTGCGGCGACTTCTCGGCTTTCGCTATCATAGCCCCCTGTGGGCGGCGGCGCCGGCACTTGCTACTTTGCCTAAGCTGTGTGGAGGCGGCCGTGAGTGACAGGCGCGCGCACGGAGGCGTGCGTGGCGGCGTGAGGCGGCGCTCACGGAGGCGTGCATGGTGGCCTGAGGCGGCGTGAGGTGGCGCGCGGTAAGGACACCAAGAGAAATTAGAGGATTTTGAAGGCTGCCGCAGGTGTGTACACGCATCTCAATGGGACTTTTTTTATACCGGTTAGCAACATATATTTTTTTTATCTCGTTTTTTCATTCAAAGTGAAAGACCACTTTAATATCGATTTTCGTGCTTGTTCTTGCAATTATATTTGTATGTGGGAGGCAGCAATATTTACTCTTTATTTGCTGTAAGCATACTTTGCTTCCTGCCTAGCAGTGGTGCACAATTCTTGTGCCTACCATTTGGTACATCCATCTATCAGGCCTGGCTGTCTGGAAACAAAATACGCTCCATGTGGCATATACCTTATCTCAGCAGTTTCTAATAAGCGAGTGATTGCAGTGAGGGCCCATTTGCACTGTACTTTGCAATGCTGCAGTACTAGAAGATACAATTCAATAGACTTGAATGAGGGATTGCAAGAAAAAAGACAAATAAAGTGTAATAAAGTTATTTGTGCAACAGGCTGTTGCACAAATCACTTTATTACACTTTATTTATGATATCTATGGCTGCTAGTGCTATGCATATTTATATAATCCATATTGAGCACTATATTTGGCTGCTTCTGCCTGGCACACACGCACAGTCGCACATGATGATGAATTTAAGTCGTCCTCATCATGTGCGATTGTACGTGTGTGCCAGGCCCAAGCAGAAGCAAGCAGCCAGTTAAATATTATAGTGCTAAATATTGATTATATAAATATGCATAGCAGCCATAGATATCATAAATAAAGTGTAATAAAGTGATCTGTGCAACAGGCTCATTAAAGGGGTTGTAAAGGCAATTTTTTTTCTTTTAAAAAAAATAACAAACATGTTATACTTAACTCCACTGTGCAGCTCGTTTTGCACAGAGTGGCCCCGAACCTGATCTTCTGTGGTCCCTCGGCGGCTCCTCCCAGCAAGAACTAACCCCCTTCATGCGAGCTCTCTCGCATATGGGAAAGTTCTTGCGGTCGCGCTCCCGTGATACAGCCGGTCCGTGTGTGTGTGTGTGGGGGGGGCGGCATTGAAGGACCCGGCCTTGGGGCGGCAAAGGGAGTAAATCCGGGCCTGACTGGGGGTGTGTCTATGCTGTTGGGGGGGGGGGCTGTACTTAATGGGGGGGTTTATACTGAGGAAAGGGGGTCTTACTGAAGAGGGATTATAGTTGGTGGAGGGGGGACACCAATTTATTTATTTTTTGCACCGGGTGACACCAACTCTAGTGACACCACTGATACCATGTTGAATTTTATGAATGTGGAGACATTTCTTACAATAGGGGGCTCATGCACTGGACTGAGGGGTCATCTGGGGGTGCCAATAGGAGGACTCATGGAAAGTGGAGCACAAGTTGTTGCATTGTCTTGCATCAACCAATCAGCTTCCAGCTGTCATTGCTCCTGCCCGAGGTGTGTCAGTGAGGTGAGGATGGGTACTGGGGGGTGTGACACTTCCATAGCAAAGCCCCTGTCATGTGACCACAATACACAGAAGGGAGAGTACCCCGATAGTGACACACATTGCCCCAATCTGTCACCCCATCCAGGCAGGGTGGAGTGTGCAGGGAGCAGCTCACCTGACTGTTCAGCGGTTTGTACTCCAGCTGGTATCCCGCCCTCCTGGACCTCCTCCGGCCCGGTATGTACCGGTTCCAGACAATGAAGAGCACCGAGCCCAGCGCTGCCACCACCGCTCCAATCGCCATAGAGAGGTTCCTGAGAGCGGCCATCCGCCCGGTGCAACGGCAGCACCTCCAACTATGACCCCGCCCGCCTCTGACGTCAGGTTCCGAGGCCACGCCCGCGGAATCCTTTTAACTGCTTGCTGCCCTCCAAGGGCTCCTGTGCGCATGCGTGATCGTCCATAGGGAATGTAATATAATTTAACTGGTACTGTCATCCCGTCTTTAACCACTTCAATATCAGGCACTTTCCCCTCTTCCTGCCCAGGCCAATTTTCATCTTTCAGCAATCAGCGCTGTGACAGTATAGGTGGAAATACAAAGGTATAAAATGTATACACACGTGTAAAGACTGCGGAATACTAAGTTAATCTAAAATGTGACAAAGCTTAAAAAGAATGTATTTGTATTTGTTGGAATGCGATGTAATAATGTATTCTCTACCACCCTTTATATATAAATAAAGAATTTGGGGGGAAAAAATTATCTGAATGCAGTACCCACTTACGGGGTTATTTTTTACACTTATTTTTTAGTAACACACCTGACCTTTATTACATTTTTTATTATAATTTTTTTTTTTTAATAAAAATTCAGACTGGAGTTGAAAAAAAAACCAGACTGGAGTTGAAAAAAAACCCGGACTGGAGTTAAAAAAAACAAAAAACGAACTGGAGTTGAATGAAACCCCGGACTGGAGGAGGAGAATTTTTTTAGTTATTATCCCCCCCCCCCCCCCCAAAGAATATGTGCAGCAACCCCCAGTGGGACATAGATCTGGTTAAAAAAAAGCCCCCAGCAGCTACCGTATTTATAGTATTTTTTTGGGTGGCTAGAGGAAGGGAAGATCCTACTTAATTGCGTATTAGTGTAACATAACAGTAAGGTCACTCCAGTGCCACATCCATATAAATTACAGAATTTGTACCGAGAAAAATTGGTCAGATTTCAAACGCAACATTGGACAATGCATATTTAAAATCAATATGTTTTATTGATAGACAAGTAAGAAAAGAAGCATGCCTCCACAACTTTATACCAGAAATGTTTTGACAGTGTCTTGCCACCTATAGTTGATTGCTTCAGTTGCACTATCGGGGACTGAAATGCTCCAGGAAAGCTCTTTTCATGCAGAGCTAATCAGAGTGATCAGTTGACAGTCAAATGGCTTTGTGTGCTATTGAGAAGGTGATTAGCTACACCTGATTGAGTTTACAAGTACGTTTTAGGAGGGGGGTGATCCTTTTTCCAACTCAGTGATTCTGTTTTTGAATTCTATTCACGTTTTTGTTCTCCCCTCACACTTTTGTTTTCCTCCCCGGACACTTTTGATTTGAAAAAAAAAATGGACCGGATTTGAAAAAAAGGAGGAGAACCGCCTGTCAAATACTCTCTGAAAAGCGATCTGAATGCAGAACCAACTTACAGGGTTATTTTTTAACAACACACCCTACCTTTATTAATTTTTTTTTATATTAATAATTTTTTTTAATAAAAACCCGGACCGGATTTGAAAAAAAAACATACCGGAGTCGGAAAAAAAACCCGGACCGGATAAAAAAAAAAAAAAAACGGTCCGGAGTAAAAAAAAAAACCACACCGGATTTTTTTTAAAAACGGACCGGAGTCGGAAAAAAAAACCCGGACCGGATTTTTGATTGGTTGCAAGAGGTTAGTGCACATCATCTCCTCACTGCCTTCACACCATGGCCTGGGAAGGTGGGGGGACCCATCAATAGACAGAAAACCCCCAGAGATCCTAGGACTCCTGGGGTCAGTGGCAATGCTGGGAGGTTGATGGTATAAGTGGCAGTGGTGGGGAGATGGGATTAGTTAGGAGGCAGTACACATTGACAAATTCTGAATAATGAGCAAAGCCGGGAATCTTTGGCAAGTATATAGTGGGGGATTCTACACTGACCACCAATGCAATGGGAATTTACAATGAATTGACCACCAATGTGAGGATGAATTTGCACTGACCATCATGTAACTGGAGATTTTACACAACCCATCAATATAAGGAGGGATTTCTACACTGACACCAATGTAATAGGAGCATTTGCACCAACCACCAATGTAAGAGGGAATGTACAATGACCTCCATGTAAGGGGAAATTTACATTGACAACCATTGTTGAGGAGATTTTTTCTGACCACCAATGCAAGGTGACACTTCTACACTGACCACCAATGTTAGGAGGATTTACACTGACCACCAATGTAAAGGGAAATTTTGCACTTACCACTAGTGTACAAGGAAATGTACACTGATCACTAATGTAATGGGGAATTTTACATCAACTGCCAATAAAGGGGGATTTCTACACTGACCACCAATGTAAGGGGGAGTTACACTCACCACCAATTTAAAGGGGCTTCTACATTGACAACCAATGTAAGGGAGGATTCGACCACAAATGCAAGTTTGGATTTTTTTTTTTTACCAATTACCAATATGAAGAGGAGTTTCTACCTGGCCACCAATGTAATGGGGATTTACATTGACCACTAACGTAATGTGGATTTACACTGATTACTATGTAATAGGAGTAGTACTAGATAGTACTAGATAGTTATCAGAAGACCTAAAGGAGATTGTACAGATAGATTGTATTGTGTGTTAAGAAAGCCCCCGTTCACACAGTTTAGTACGATGCCAGGCGTTGCGCATATGAGCCTTTTTCTGTGTGTTTTCACTTATTAAAGCGTAGGGCACATGGTTGCTAACTGTCAGAAAATTCATGAACAGTTTGTAAAATATGTGATTTTTACATCTGTCCGTAAATGTCTGTTACGGATTGTATGTCAATAACGGACATTCATGGACAGATGTAAAAATTATGGATTTTACAAATTGTCCATGAATTTCATTAGGGTTGGCAACCTTGGTAAGGCAGCCTGTTAATTTCAATGTATGGAAATATGCAATATGTGATTCTGATGAAATGTAAAGAGTATATAGAAAAATGCATAGACTTTTAAATATAAATATGAAATTCAATTATTATTTGAATCAATTAAAAGCTATCCTCCATCAAATTTATTCTCTGTGTCCGTGTGCCTCATATAAAGTCCTGCTTCTTGCCCTAATTCCCTTTTCAATACCAAACCGGGATGGAGGAGGGGATCTGAACGGCCCCTGTACCTCATTTAAAGTCCCAAACCCCCTTCCCCCTCTTTTTGTATTTTATTATATCTTTTCATGTGACAACACTGAAGAAATGACACTTTGCTACAATATAAAGTAGTGAGTGTACAGCTTGTATAACAGTGTAAATTTACTGTCCCCTCAAAATAACTCAACACACAGCCATTAATGTCTACACCGCTGGCAACAAAAGTGAGTACACCCCTAAGTGAAAATGTCCAAATTGTCAAGTGTCAATATTTTGTGTGGCCACCATTATTTTCCAGCACTGCCTTAACCCTCTTGGGCATGGAGTTCACCAGAGCTTCACAGGTTGCCACTGGAGGGGACAGCAAATTTACACTGTTATACAAGCTGTACACTCACTACTTTACATTGTAGCAAAGTGTCATTTCTTCAGTGTTGTCACATGAAAAGATATAATAAAATATTAACAAAAAATTTAACTTTTGTGAGATACTGTTTATACCATACCTGAGTAATCCCAGTGGAAGCGGAGAATCACTGTAATAGTTGCTGCTTCTACAGTGATTGCCACTGTCTTTGGGTCGCATTCCCAGTCGCTAGCCTCAGTGGTTTATTTAGGTTTTTGTGCTGCCCTAGGCCTAAATAAACTTGTGCACCCCCTAATTTAAAAATGACCACCCCTTCCTGTGAATGTGACGCTCTTCCTGTTTAAAACCCGTCCTGTCATTTGTAAACCACACCCTTCCTCTTTAAGCTCCACCTTTTCCTCTCTGTACATTAAAAGTGGGTACCAAGTGCAGCCTCATCAGTGCCCATCAATGCAGCTTTGCCAGTGCACATCAATGCAGCCTCACCAGTGCCCATCAGCGCAGCCTCATCAGTGCCCATCAATGCAGCTTCACCAGTGCCCATCAATGCAGCTTCACCAATACCTATCAATGCAGCCTCATCAGTGCCCATCAGTGCAGCCTCACTAGTGCCCATCAAAGCAACCTCACCAGTGCCCATCAGCGCAGCCTCATCAATCTCCATCAAAGCAGCCTCACCAGTGCCCAACAGTTTAGCCTCATCAGTGCCCATCAATGCAGCCTCATCAGAGCCCATCAATGCAGCCTAACCAATGCCCATCAGCAGAGCCTCATTGGTGCCCATCAATGCAGCTTCACCAGTGCCCAATAAGGGTCTCCAACTGCATTCTAATCATACCTGTCCTGTACACTTTAACATACACACAGAAAGTGTTTCTGTGTGTGCATCAGGGGGTGGAGTATGGATGCAGCTGATGGGGCAGGCACAACAGAGATTGGATAGATCATAAGGAGGTGGGGCAAAATAACTGGCCTTTTCAGCAAACTGCACTGTTCACTCCAGATAGAGACATGTGTAGTTAAAAAAAAAAAAAAAAAAAAGGAAATATCTGTCAGTCTTAAAGTGGTTGTAAACCCTTACAACACACTTTTTGCTACAGGTAAGCCTATAATAAGGCTTACCTGTAGCTACCCTGGATATCTCCTAAACTTGAACAGTTTAAGAGATATCCCCTGTCATCGGCACATGCGCACTAAAGCAAACTGTCAGAGAAGGCATGGCCGTGCAGCAGGAATCGCACGTCAGACTCGCACATTTACAGCGCGTCAGCATGTGCGCCTGTCACCAACATTGGCACCAAAGGGGCTATTTAAAGCGGAGTTCCACCCAAATTTAGAACTTCCGCTTTATACACTCCTCGCCCCCTTACATGCCACATTAGGCATGTCATTTTTTTGGGGGGGGAGTGGGGGCTTCAGTAGGAGTGGGACTTCCTGTCCCGCTTCCTCCTTCCGCCCTGGGGTCGCCTAGGCGATACGTCATATCGCCTTGTGGCGGCCCCTCCCTGTAGGCGATCACCTGGGACGTGACAGGTCCCAGGCGATCGCCTGTCCATTCAGAGAGCGCTGCGCCGTTCGCGCATGCGCAGTGAGTGCCCGGCCGTAAAGCCAAAAGCTGTCACGGCCGGGTGCCCACACAATGAATGGAAGCGCCGGCGGAGAAGGGGGGGAGAGGAGCGGAGCTCCAGGCGGCGCGGCGCTGGACAGTGGAACAGGTAAGTGTATGTTTATTAAAAGCCAGCAGCTACACTTTTTGTAGCTGCTGACTTTTAATAAACATAAAAAAAGGGTGGAACTTCCCTTTAAAGTGAGTGCACCAAAGACTCTTTCCTGTTTTGTCTGCAGCTTCTGTGTGTCCTGAAACCTGTTATCTGTGCTGACCTCTGATCCCTGACCCAGCTTGCTCTCACTAACCCTGTCTGCTTGATACCCTGACTTTGGCTTGCTTTTGGACTTCTCTTCTGCCTGTTGCTCTGCCTGATCCGCCAGAACGTCTCCGACCCGGCCTGCCTGACTCCGCATCTGCTCCTCAAGCCTGCTGCAGTTCTGCTCTACGAATCGCACCCGTTCCTGCATCACCTGCGATCCAGTCTGCCAACAGTTCTGGTCTACCCGGCCTTACCAGTCCGCCTGCTGCATCTCCAGCCACAAGCATCCAGTCCAGCCATACCAATACTGGACTGATCCTAGGCACTCCTGCGTCACCGTGCTTCTGTGGCTGCTGTCTCAATCTCAGGGGCCCACAAGCCGGTGCAGCAAGAAAGGCTCTCCCCTACACGTCAGGCTCACAATCCAGGTACGTGACACAAACTGAAGCAATGGCACGTATGTGCCGTTGCTTCCGTGAGTGTGCCGTTACCGTTGGCTCTCACGCGCAAGACATAGCACTGGCTGCCCTGCTGCTAAGTAACCGCAGGGGGACACTCATTGGCACAGGCACCATTCTCAGAAGGCCTTGTATTTTTCTCAATTAATGAAAAAAGTTTTCTGATTGGACGAGATAGAGATTGTGACATCACCGACCTACTTCTCCACATCTTCCAATCACGGTTTGGGATGAAGACAGTGGTGGTCAATATAGTAGCAGCAACTATTACAGTGATTGTCCGCTTCCACAGGTATGGCATGTGGATATTTATGTACATTGGTCCAGGCTGGAGCAATGTTACTATGCAATAAAAAGTTCAGCTTTAAAGGATAACTAAACCCAAGAAAAAAATATATTTTACAATGTTCCAGTCTGTATGTGGTGGTTGCATTTGTTTTCCAGTTATGGTGATGTCACACTCTACACCCCACTATTTGCATTCATTGAGAAAAAAGCAAGGCAATCTGTGAATGGTGCCGTCGCTGAATGAATGCCCACCTGTGTTCCCTATGCAGCAGGGCATCTGCTGAGAACAGGAACGGGTTTGTGTGCCTTTCAGTTTTCATGCAGGCATAGGGATGTAAACAGATGTCTTCGGTATGGGTCAGTTCAGTAAAAGTCTGTTTTCGAAATAGTAAGTGAAGGTCTCCTATTCTACTTCCTTTCAACTGCATTCCCAGTACTCATCATTCCCTTCTATTATTATTATTATTTAGGCACTTATATAGCGCCGTCAATTTACGCAGTGCTTTACATATACAATGTACATTCACATTGGTCCCTACCCTCAAGAAGCTTACAATCTATGGTCCCTAACACACATTCATATACCCCTCATTATCAAAACCTATAGGCAGGAGAGAGAAGAAAAATGCCTCTAAATGCAGACAGTTTACAGGTTTATTAGGTGCAGTAAAATACAACTCGCATGAAGTGACGTATGACAAGCTCATCAGAAAGGGGAGTCCGGGATGCTCGCTTGATGTCCGCGATGTGGACCGCCAGGGTTTACTGCTGCGTGGTGTAAGCGAGGCGGAAGTCCTCAGGTGGAAAGCGGAGATGAAGCTGGACTGCAGACCGCAGCACATGCAGATGATGTCACCGGAAGGGGGGAGGTCGCGACGCGTTTCTGGCTCCGGTCCTGAGCATGCGCACTCCTTCGCCTTGTATTTTACTGCACCTAATAAACCTGTAAACTGTCTGCACTTAGAGGCGCTTTTCCTTCTCTCTCCTGCCTGTCATTTAGAGCCTGCTTCTTCTTTAGTGCTTGGACACTATGTCCTAGGATTCTCTCATTCTTGTTGGATCACTTCCTCCTGTCCTATGAACTTCATACTTACATGGATTTCATGTTATCAACTATTAAGAGTACAAATCAAATTTTATTGAACAAACCTCCTAATGATAACAGTTTTTTTTTTCAAAATAAAAAACTTACAATGCACTGTTCCAAATTATTACGCACATTAAGTTTCAAAACACTTTATAGGTTGTAAAGAACTGAAAATTGTAATTTGTTGTGTTTGCAGCATATTTACTGAAATCAAAAGCTATTTCAATCAAACTTTGAACAACATTTTAGCTTTTTAAACATTTTAACAGGTCACCTTACATTTTAAAATAGGACCCCTTATTTGATAGCAGCTTCACAAGTCTTGCATCCATTGAACTTGTACGTTTTTGGACAATTTCTGCTTGAATTTGTTTGCAAGATGTCAGAATAGCCTCCCAGAGCTGCTGTTTGGATGTAAACTGCCTCCCACCCTCATAGATCTTTTGCTTGAGGATGCTCCAAAGGTTGTGTGAGGGGGTTGGCTCGGCAGTGGGTGTGTGTGACCCCCGAGATGGGCTCCCCACACAAAAACAGGCCCAGCAAACGGAGGTTGTGGTTTTCAAAATCAAAATGGTGCGGTTTATTTTCTATTTACAGTGACAAAACACAGCAAAGAAAAAGAAACATAAACAAAATAAATCCTGGTCAACTTGACCTCTGACTAAACATACAGGTTTCCTAACTAACAACTGGGATCAGCCTAGTGCTGTCCTAGTCCCTAAGTCCCTGGTTTTAAATGTCCAAGCAAATAGCCACACAGGCTTTGTCTCACCGCACAGGGGTTCACTCTCCCTAGACAGTCCACACAGGTCTGGGTCCAGGCATGAGCTAACATCTAATGAAGCTGGGAGTTCTTATAGAGGCCTAAATGAGCTGACAAGCTTCAGCTGGTCTCATCAACTCCCTGTCTGCACGACGCCCCACACTCTCCCTAGAGGTATGAGTCATCCATGAGCCCACTAGCCTTATACAACTCTCCACCTAGTTGTATAAGTCGGCGTAAAGCCTGAATCTGGGCGAAATATATCTACCCCCCTGGATGCAACCAGGTGACTTTACCTTCCTGCTGTCACATACCCCCCCTCTTGTTTTAACCTCGGGGTTGGAACACCAGCAATCAGGCATTCATGTACTCGAGACAAAGCATCCACATTCCCCATTTGAACGCCAGGGCGATGCTTTACTGTGAAGTTGAATTCCTGGAGGGCCAGGAACCACCTATTCACTCTTCTATTTGTTTCCTTGTTTTGAGCCATCCACTTTAACGGAGCGTGATCCGTAACCAGGTCAAAGTGCCTACCTAGCAGGTAGTACCGAAGGGAATCTAGAGCCCACTTCACCGCTAAACACTCCTTTTCAACGGTGGCGTAATTTACCTCATGGGCCTTCAACTTCCTGCTGAGGTAAATGACTGGGTGCTCTTCCCCGTTCCAGACCTGGGACAATACTGCTCCTAACCCCACATCTGACGCATCACTTTGTACGACAAAGTCTTTAGAGAAGTCGGGTGAGTACAACACTGGCTGGCTACATAAGGCTTGTTTCAAGAATTGGAATGCTGCCTCGGGGGTCCATTTAATCATGACCGACCCTTTCCCCTTCGTCAGGTTGGTTAGGGGCACAGCCTTAGAAGCAAAGTGGGGAATGAATCGCCGATAATACCCAGCGATTCCCAGAAAGGCTCGTACCTGCTTCTTGCTGTTGGGACGTGGCCAACTCTGGATGGCCTCGACTTTGTTGAGTTGGGGTTTTATTACTCCCCTCCCAATGGTGTACCCAAGATATTTGGCCTCCTCCTGCCCAATGGTACACTTCTTGGGGTTAGCCGTAAACCCCGCTTCCCGAACAGAGTCCAGGACTGCTTGCACTTTTGGCAGATGTGAGGCCCAATCTGTGCTATGGACAATTACGTCATCCAGGTAAGCCGCAGCATACTTCCGATGGGGCCTCAGCATCTGGTCCATTTTCCGCTGGAATGTGGCCGGCGCATTCTGTAACCCGAACGGCATTCTTTTATATTGGAACGCCCCGTCTGGGGTTACAAATGCGGTTTTCTCTTTGGCCGACTTGGCCAGGGGGATTTGCCAATACCCTTTTGTGAGGTCAAGAGTCGTCATGTATCGGGCTGTTCCCAGCCGGTCGATCAACTCATCTATACGTGGCATGGGGTAGGTGTCAAATTTTGTAACTTTGTTCAACTGACGAAAATCGTTACAAAATCGCCAGCTCCCATCCGGTTTAGGCACCAACACAATGGGACTAGACCAATCACTTTGGGACTCCTCTATCACCCCTAAGTTCAGCATTTTCTGTACTTCCTCCCGTATTGCCTCCCGTCGGGCCTCTGGGATCCGATAGGGTTTTAACTTCACCCTTTCACCGGGCGGGGTAATGATGTCATGCTCTACCCCAGATGTTTGTCCCGGCAGCTCAGAGAATACCTCCTTGTTGCGAAGCACAAACTCCTTAACCTCCTGTTGTTGGGGTTGTGACAAGGTGGCTGCTATTCCAACCTCAGGAATCACGCAACCAGTTTGAGCTGGTGACCAAGTGTCTGCGACTAGGGACTCTCTATCCCTCCAGGCTTTCAACAGATTAACGTGATAGATCTGTTCGGGCTTTCGCCTTCCTGGTTGTCTGACCTTGTAATTCACTTCGCTCACTTTTTCCATTATCTCGTAGGGGCCTTGCCATTTGGCAAGGAATTTACTTTCAACCGTAGGGACAAGTACCAGTATCCTATCCCCCGGGGAAAAGGTACGGGTCTTGGCTCCACGGTTGTACACTCTCTGCTGTGCTAACTGCGCTTGGGCCAAATGTTCCTTCACGATGGGCATTACCTGTGCAATTCGGTCTTGCATCAGGGCGACATGCTCAATCACACTCCTGTGGGGAGAACTCTCACTTTCCCAAGTTTCCTTGGCAATATCCAACAGCCCTCTTGGGTGTCTCCCATACAGTAACTCAAAGGGGGAGAATCCCGTAGAGGATTGGGGCACCTCCCTAATAGCAAACATCAGATAAGGAAGTAGACAGTCCCAATCCTTTCCATCTCTATCCACCACTTTCTTCAACATTTGTTTTAGGGTTTTGTTGAATCTTTCAACCAGCCCATCGGTTTGGGGGTGATACACAGATGTACGTAATTGCGTCACTTTGAACAATTTACACAGCTCCTTCATAACCCGGGACATAAAGGGTGTACCTTGGTCCGTAAGCAGTTCTTTACAAATACCCACCCGGCTAAACACAAGAGATAGCTCTTTGGCTATGGTTTTGGCCGAGGTATTTCGGAGAGGGATCGCTTCTGGATAACGGGTGGCATAGTCCATTATAACTAATATGTACTGGTGCCCCCTAGCGGACTTGATTATAGGACCTACCAAATCCATGGCGATCCTCTCAAACGGGACCTCAATGATGGGTAGAGGGACCAGCGGGCTACGGAAATGTGGCATCGGGGCCGACCTCTGACACACAGGGCAGGAGGAACAATAATTTTCTATGTCCTTCATCACCCCCGGCCAATAGAATCTCTGTAATACCCTCTCTCGGGTTTTCTCTGTCCCCAGATGACCTCCAAGAATGTGCCCATGGGCCAACTCCAACACCAACTTCCTGTAAGGTTTGGGCACCACAAGCTGCTCAACGGTTTCTTCTGCCCTTTTTGCCACCCGATACAGTAGGTCCTTCTCTACGCTGAAGTATGGGTAAGTGCCGGTATTATCTGGGTTCACTAACTCGCCATCTATTTTCACTACGTTTTCCCGTGCCTTTATTAGGGCGGGGTCTTTCAACTGTTCTGTGGCAAAGTTTTCCCTGTGAACCTCAAGATCAGAAAACTCCACAGACGGTAGGTTTTCGTCTGAGGAGGTGAGCTCCTCTCCAGTTTCTTGAGTCTCCCCTGCCAATACTGATAAGGGAAATTCCGGAGAGTCCTCACCACTCTCAGGGGAGTTCTGGCTATCACATTCCTGGTACATAGGGGCACCAGTGGGGGGCTCAGGATCATCCCACAGTTCCCAGAACTTCGGAAAATCCCTTCCCACAATGGCGTCATGCGGTAACTGAGATACTAAGCCCACTGGATGAGAGAGGGTACCTTTGGGGGTCTCGAAACACACTGTAGTCACTGGATACTCTCGGGTGTCCCCATGCACACAAATAACAGCTACCTTGCTATTCCCAGAGACCTCTGTTTTAACTAACTCAGCCTTTATCAGGGTCACAAGGCTACCTGAATCCAGCAATACCACAACATTTCTACCATTAACACACATTTTGCATAAATGTTTCTCAGTTCCTCGAATGGCAGTGCATGCGACTGTCGCACACAGCGACTGACGTCTGCCCGTCAGAAAGTCACACTGCATGGGTTCCTCCACAACCGGGCAATTGGCTGCAATATGTCCCGCTTGCCGGCAGCGGTAGCAAACGATCCTTCTTGCCGCCTCTTGGGCCGCTGATTTCCCAGGCTGTTCTCGCCAAACTTGGGGTAGAGCTCCCACCCTCTCACTCTCTCCACCCTCACCCCTTGGAATCCTCTTATCCGCCCCTGGGGATGGTCTGGTCTTAGGGTGGAAAGTCCGAGTGTCTCTGGAAGAGGCCGTCAGGTTCTCTGTATCCAAGTATTTCTCCACACGATCCACAAGACCATCGGCCGTCTCTGGGTCTCCATGGCTTACCCACTTTTGGATGGCAGTAGGAAGAGCTCTCAAAAACCGATCCATTACAACACGTTCCACAATCTTTGGTGCGGACAAAGTCTCTGGCTGTAGCCACTTTCTGCTCAGGTGAATGAGATCATACATTTGAGACCTGGGGGGTTTTCCAAGCTGGAAAGTCCAGTTATGCACACGCTGAGCCCGGACAGCCTGGGTGACACCCAGCCTTGCCAATATTTCAGCTTTTAGCATCACATAGTCTTTTGCTTGGTTAGGCTCTAGGTCATAGTAAGCTTTCTGCGATTCACCAGTTAACAGAGGAGCCACCAGTCCAGCCCACTGCTCCTCAGGCCACTTTTCTCTTTCAGCGGTCCTTTCAAAGGTGGTCAAAAATACCTCTGGATCATCCTCTCCAGTCATTTTTGTCAATAAACGACTCACCCCAAAGGACGCGGTATTAGTGGGACGGCTTTCCTCACTGGTCTGCGGACGTTGCTGCATTACTGCTTCCATCTGTTGTTGTAGTCTCTGCTCTTGCTTCTGCAACAGGTCTATGAAGCGGGCCTCAGATTGCTGCTGGGCTTGTTGCTGAGCCTCCAGACTCTGTTGCAAAGTTGCGTTTGTCTGCTGCTGGGCTGCAAGGCTCTGTTGATGAGCTTGCTGCTGGGCTGCGAAGTTCTTTTGCAAACCTGCATTTGTCTGCTGTTGATTGGCATTTGCTAGAGCCAGCTGCTTCAGTATCTCCTCCATGCTGGCTTAAAAAAAAACTGCCACTGGTTCTCCACCAACTGTGAGGGGGTTGGCTCGGCAGCGGGTGTGTGTGACCCCCGAGATGGGCTCCCCACACAAAAACAGGCCCAGCAAACGGAGGTTGTGGTTTTCAAAATCAAAAAGGTGCGGTTTATTTTCTATTTACAGTGACAAAACACAGCAAAGAAAAAGAAACATAAACAAAATAAATCCTGGTCAACTTGACCTCTGACTAAACATACAGGTTTCCTAACTAACAACTGGGATCAGCCTAGTGCTGTCCTAGTCCCTAAGTCCCTGGTTTTAAATGTCCAAGCAAATAGCCACACAGGCTTTGTCTCACCGCACAGGGGTTCACTCTCCCTAGACAGTCCACACAGGTCTGGGTCCAGGCATGAGCTAACATCTAATGAAGCTGGGAGTTCTTATAGAGGCCTAAATGAGCTGACAAGCTTCAGCTGGTCTCATCAACTCCCTGTCTGCACGACGCCCCACACTCTCCCTAGAGGTATGAGTCATCCATGAGCCCACTAGCCTTATACAACTCTCCACCTAGTTGTATAAGTCGGCGTAAAGCCTGAATCTGGGCGAAATATATCTACCCCCCTGGATGCAACCAGGTGACTTTACCTTCCTGCTGTCACAGTTGTCAATAGGATTGAGGTCAGGGGAGGATGGAGGCCACACCATGACTTTCTCTCATTTTATACCCATAGCAGCCATTGATGCAGAGGTATTCTTTGCAGCATGAGATGGTGCATTGTCATACATGAAGATGATTTTATTACGGAAAGCATAGTTCTTCCTTCTGTACCAGGGAAGGAAGTGGTCAGTCAGGAACTCCACATACTTTGTAGAGGTCATCTTTACACCTTCGGGACCCTAAAGGGGCCGACCAGCTCTCTTCCCATGATTCCAGCCCAAAACATGACTCCACCACCGCCTTGTTGACGTCGCAGCCTTGTTGGAACAGGGTGGCCGTCCACCAACCATCCACTACTCCATCCATCTGGACCATCCAGGGTTGCACGGCACTCATCAGTGAACAGGACTATTTGAAAATGAGTCTTCATGTATTTTTCTGCCCAATGCAGCCGTTTCTGCTTGTGAGCATTGGTTAGTGGTGGGCGCATGGAAGGTTTATGCACAGTTGCAAGACTCTGGAGGACACTACACCTTGATGTCCGTGGGACTCCAGAGGCACCAGCAGCTACAAATATCTGTTTGCTGCTATGTAATGGTGTTTTAGCAGCTGCTCTCTTGATCCGATGCATGGATCTGGCAGAAATCTTCCTCAATGTGCCTTTATCTGCACAAAACCTGTCTGTGCTCTGAATCAGCCACAAATCTCTTAATAGTGCAATGATCACGCTTACGTTTTTGTGAAATATCTAATGTTTTCATACCTCGTCCAAGGCATTGAACTATTTCACCCTTTTCGGCAGCAGAGAGATCCTTTTTCTTCCCCATATTGCTTGAAAATGGTGCTCTGCTTAATAATGTGGAACACCCTCCTTTAGCCCACGTTCACACTGGGCTGCAGGAGTGAAGCCTGCGAGTTCAGCTGAACTCGCACGATTTCACTCTCGCTGGCAGTCCCAATTTCAGCCACGATTTCAAAGACATCTGAAACAGATGTCAATGTAAATCGCGGCTGAAATCGCAAAAAGTAGTACAGAAACTACTTTTTGTAATCGGTGCAGTGCCGCAGATGCGGCGTCGCACCGATTAGGACGGTGCCATTGCCCGCAATTTGCGGCAAATTTCGCCGATTTGACATGTCAAATCGCATGTCAAATCGCACCAGTGTGAACCAGGGCTTAGTAGTTTTTCCTTTAATTGGGCTCACCTGGCAATCTAATTATCACAGGTGTCCGAGATTGTTTTCAGTGATCAAAAGAGCCCTGAGACACAATGCCATCCATGAGTTAAACTGAAAAACAAAATATTTAAACTTTGTGACACTGAAATAGAATTTGCATAATAATTTGGAACAGGGTGTATCTATCTATACATATTGACCTACTGTAGTTCATTTACTAAAGGCAAATGGACTATGAAAAGTGCAAGTGCAGTTGCTCCAGAGCTTAGTAAGTGAACAGAAGCTCTACTGACTTCCATCATCCAATCATGTGCACGCAATAATGCTGTTTTTTTTTTTTAATTTCCCTTGCATATGATTGCACAGCTCCGGCGCAGCTCCCTTGCACAGCTCCGGCGCTGTGATTGGCCATGCGCGCGGGAGCCGTCAAATCCGGCTAAGCCGGATTTGTGAATGGGATTAACCCTGTAAATGCGCCGTAGACATCAGTGCATGTCTTTTATTGCAAATATCTCCTAAACCGTGTAGGTTTAGGAGATATTTCTTGCACCTACAGGTAAGCCTTAATCTAGGCTTACCTGTAGGTGCAAGTTGCATAAGTGGGTTTACAACCACTTTAAAGGCAGATATCTATTTGCCTTTAGTAAAACAACACCATAATGTGTGTGTGTGTAAAAATTGATTTGAATGGATGTTCAAATGGATGTATATTGATGAAAACTAAATGGAATGAAACTGCACAGTAGGCGGATGTCCAATCAGATGTAAACTGGTCACTACTTATCTGTATTCTGTGGACGATTTTTCAAGAAGCTGCAGATTACGCCCATGTGAAATGTGCTTGCTAGACATAGTTTTCACAATTATGTTTTTTTTTTACTGCCATTTGAAAACATGCAATCTTAGGGCCCTGTTCACACCTGAGCGTTTTTCAGCTTGTATAACGCTCAGCCCTGAAGCTCCAAAACACCCAACAAGCAAAATCACAATCATTTCAATAGCCCCTGTTCACATTTGAGCGTTCTGTCTCCAGAAGCAAAACGCCTGAAGCTCGAAAAAGCTCCTTTTTGGCAGATTACAAGCGTTTTTGGCCCCATAGACTTCAATAGAAACGCCTGACTTGAACAAAAAAACGCTTGTAAAACGTTCAAATAGCAGCTCTCCACCCTTAATTTCCTCTCCCTCTCCTCCCCCTAGTGCTTTCTATTGGCTAAACAAAAACGTCTGAAGCTGTAAAATGCTTGTAATACACTTCTAAAATGCTTTAAAAAAGCTAAAAAAAAACGCAAAAAAAAGCCTGAAAAATACCAGTATATCGATACGCTCAGGTGTGAATGGAACCAAAAATGAGAAAAACACAGTATCAGCATTGTTAGCATTTACATCTAACATTTTATACAGATCTCTACATCAGACATAGAAAAATTGTGGTGAAAAGAAGAATGGATACATTTGTTTGCCCAGATGATTGGGATTTATGCATTCCTCTTAATGTAATCTGAATGGGTAGGAGATGTTAAGCCTGTATGAGGAATGTGCTTGTAAATCTTCAATGTAGCTGTTTAGTCGTTTTTAGATTCTTGGAATTTTAGTTATTCGTAGCATGTGACTTCGTTTATGAGTGTCACAAAGTTGAAAATAAATACAATACAATCAAAGAGAACAAAGAATTTTTAACAGTTACAGAACTATCGCAGTGTTAGCATGTAAAAAAAAAAATTGCAAGTAAAAAATGCAAATTTAAGTAATAAATAACACAAAACATAAATAGTTAACGCATTTGGCAAATAACGCACGTTGTTAGTGAATTGAATACTGTTGAGATAAATACGGCATGATTTATTAACTCAAATAATGTAGTATTTATTAGCTCTTAGTGAATTGACCCTTTCTCTCTTTATTACACTAACTTGTGACCCCTTGAATGTAATACTTTTTTTTGTATACAGACTTTTTATTTAGAAAAATATAGTGGTACAAGATAATATTGATGATTGGTGAACCCACTAGTGGGTTCACCAATCATCAATTACTGGGGGGATTCTCTCCGGCTGGAGGGATCCATTGTGATTTGATGATCTCTCAATGGTTTTCTATTTGGTCATATGTCATATTGGGATAATAGTAGTGTTTTTATAATTTTATATTTGCCTGATTTAGGCTAATAAAATTTGTAATATTATTCATATAGGTGTGTGGAGGTTTGTTCCTTTTTTGTTCTTTATCTCTATATATGTATCATATTTGACCACACCCCCGATATCAATCAGTGAATATTACCATTTCAATAGATAGGATTCCCATAATTGCTCTTCTTTTTTACACAAGATAATATTGTAGATCAAAAATACAGTGAAAAATACATTGTATGCATGTAGTATAGGGATTGTTGAAATAAAAAAAATTCAATAGAAAGGAGATAAATACAAAATAGAAGAAGAGTAATAAAATTATTGATACAATATAGTAAATAATATGAAATAAATGATAAAGGAATATTTCTAACCATATAAATGGTATATTATAATTGTAAAGTATTTGTATTAAAAACTCTAAACAGGAATCTTCGATAATTTGAGATTAATTATCAATGGGTTGAAAAAGAATGTCAGCGTGTCTAAACCAGGGATCCCATTGTTTCTCATAGAACTGTGAAGTATTATATAATGTATGTTTTTTTTTTTTCTCCATAAGATTGATTGTGTTCACTCTCGCGCTCAATTGAGTAATAGGGAATAACATGGATTTCCAGTGAAGAACGATTAGCCAGTGGATGGCTACACTTATTGTGTGAATAAGTCTCATATGTGGGATAGAGATGCCTGGGACGGATGTGAATAATAGACAGTTAGTTAATGAGAGCTTAACTACTAGACAAACAACCTCTGCAGTTATAGCTACGGCAGGTTGGCTCGCCTGGGCCAACCGCCGTAGGTATACGTCGGGGGCGCACGCGACGATGGAGCCAATGCACGCGCCCGGCGGCCACGAGGTTCGCCGGGCACCCGTGATCGCTCGTGAGAGACACAGAACGGAGATCAGTCAGTGAAAACAGACAGATCTCCGTTCTGTCAGGGGTGAGGAGACACATCTGTTGTTCATTCAGGCAGTCCCATCCCCCCCACAGTTAGAATCACTCCCTAGGACACACATTTAACCCCTTGATCGCTACCCTGGTGTTAACCCCCATCCCTGCCAGTGACATTTATACAGTAATTGTCAGTAGAAAGGGATATATTGCACTATATTCACTAAATTATAATCTATTTCTGAAATAAGCCCCCTTCCTCTTGGGTTTTTTAAACATATTATTTCGTAAAATGTAGAGGGATCCATAACTGTTGTTTGATAATGAGTATTATAAAAATTCCTAATTTGTAATAAATTACAATGTTCATTGTTTGATATGTGATACTTTGTTTTTAGGGATGCAAATGAGGTGAATGTAGAGTTCTCGATGAATTTATGTAAGTTTATGAGGTTATTATCTATCCACCAGGAAAAATTATCTAGTCTATGTATTCCTGGAGGGAATTTTGAATCCCTACTACATCATACGTTTAGCAACTAATATAATTATAGATGCAAACATAAAATCCCAAGAACTACTACCTTGAGCTTAGCTATCAACGCTTTCGATCGTGTCACTTGGAATTACCTAAATACCATCTTACAAAAATATGGGCTTAAGGGAGAATTTCTTCATGCATTTCAGTTACTTTCTAACAACCCTCAAACGAGAATTCGCCTACCAGGAATTCGCTCCTTTTCATTACCCAACCTATCACTTCATTACCAAATTTAATTAAAACACTACAACACTTTTCATCCCTCTCAGGATTAACAGTCAATATATCAAAATCCATTGGAATTCCGATAAATTTACCTACAACACAATTTAGCACCCTTAGAAATGAATTTACCTTTACATGGTCCATGGATTCTCTTTCTTACTTAGGGATCCATCTTACCCCAAAGTTCTTATTTTCCAAGAACTATATTCCATTACTATTAAAACTAAGAAGAACGATAAAACGATGGAAATTCTATCATATCTCTTTTCTAGGTAGAATTACAGAATGTGATACTTTTCTATCTTTACCAGCATCAATTTACATTTTCACTGATGTAGTTTCCTTTTTTTGGGTGAAGATTTTGAATATTTTTTTTCAGGCAACAATCTTTGGTGTATATTTTTTGCTTTTTTTCCCTCTGTAATTTTGTTTTCTGTATTTTATATATTCTGTTTTTATATCGAAAACATAAATAAAAAATGCATAAAAAAAAGAAACTCTAGGAAAAGTAAAAGTCCTCTCTTGCAGAGGGGCTGCGAAGGTTAAAGAAAATGTAAACCCAACATTTTATATTCCTGATATGTGCCTGCTGTACCATGTATTTGTATGAAAAGTATCCTGTTCTCTTTGTATTGCTTCCTATGTGTGAGATCCCTGGTGTTCCTGCCAGTCCCTCCGCTTTCCTATTACAAACTGACCACACTAGGCATGAGAGCACAGCGTGGTCAGTTTTCTGGCTTTACTGGGAGCAAATCAAATGATCAGACATGTGCTGACATGGCTCCCTGCACAGCCATTCACACGAAAGACCAGATGGAAATTAAAATTATCCACCTACAGAGGGCTGAATTTAAAGACACCCCAAAAATCAAAGTGAAAAAATTATGCAGCAAGCTAGTCCATTTTGCTGAAATTTCATTGCAACAACTCAAAATGGTCCTCAGTAGTTTGTATGGCCCCCAAGTGCTTGTATGCATGCCTGACAACATCAGGGCATGCTCCTAATGAGACGACGGATGGTGTCCTGGGGTATTTCCTCCCAGATCTGGACCAGGGCATCATTGAGCTCCTGAACCTGCAACCTGGCGGCACCGGATGGACCGAAACATAATGTCCCAGAGGTGTTCTTTTGGATTTAGGTCAGGTGAGCGTGGGGGCCATTCAATGGTATCAATTTCTTCATCCTCCAGGAACTGGCTGCATGCTCTCGCCACATGAGGCCGGGCATTGTCGTGCACCAGGAGGAACCCGGGACCCACTGCACCAGCGTAGGGTCTGACAATGGGTCCAAGGATTTCATCCCGATACCTAATGGCAGTCAGGATGCCATTGTGTAGCCTGTAGAGGTCTGTGCGTCCCTCCCAGGATATGCCTCTCCAGACCATCACTGACCCACCACCAAGCCAGTCATGCTGAACGATGTTACAGGCAGCATAAAGTACTGCGTGGCTTCTCCAGACCCTTTCACGTCTGTCACATATGCTCAGGGTGAACCTTCTCTCATCTGTGAAAAGCATGGGGCACCAGTGGCGGACCTGCCAATTCTGGTGTTCAATGGAAAATGCCAATCAAGCTCCACAGTGTCCGGCAGTGAGCACAGAGCACACTAGAAGACGTCGGGCCCTCAGGCTACCCCCATGAAGTCTGTTTCTGATTGTTTGGTCAGAGACATTCACACCAGTGGCCTGCTGGAGGTCATTTTGTAGGGCTCTGGCAGTGCTCATCCTGTTCCTCCTTGCACAAAGGAGCAGATACCGGTCCTGTTGATGGGTTAAGGACCTTCTACGGCTCTGTCCATCTCTCCTAGAGTAACTGCCTGTCTCCTGGAATCTCCTCCATGCTCTTGAGACTGTCCTGGGAGACACGGCAAACCTTCTGGCAATGACACGTATTAATGTGCCATCCTGGAGGAGTTGGACTGCCTGTGCAACCTTTATAGGGTCCAAGTATCACCTTGTGCTACCAGTAGTGACACTGACCCTAGCCAAATGCAAAACTAGTGAAAAATAGTCAGAAAAGATGAGTAGGGAAAAAAAATGTCAGACACCTCCACCTGAAAAACATTCCTGTTTTGGAGGTCGTCTCATTGTTGCTCATCAAGTGCACCCACCTGTTGTTAATTTAAATTAACAGCAAAGCAGCTGAAACTGATTAACAACCCCCTTTGTATACACCCCTCTGCTACTCAACTGACCAAATCAATATCCCAGGAGTTCTGATTCAAAAGTGTTCCGTTAATTTTTTTGAGCAGTGTATATATATATATATATATATATATATATATATAGATAGATAGATAGATAGATAGATAGATAGATAGATAGATAGATAGATAGATAGTGTTTTGTTTTGCCTTTTGTTTCTATTTTAAACTGAATGAGTTGTTTTACAAGGTGAGAGTTCACATATACTTTAACTGCTGTTTATGTCTAGGGGCAGTGGTGGCCCGTATTCCAGGGCCCACGGGTGCCGCCGCCCCCCCCATCCATGCATCCGGTCCCCTAATCTACATGCAGGGTACCAGATGCATGGATTCTAATCAAGGTTTTTTTTTTTTCTGAAGCACGTGATTAGAGCCAGAGGCTCTAATAGGCTTTGAAAAGGTTGGACTCGGGTTGCAGAGCACTGCGCCCCAAGCCCACCGTTGTGCGACAATAGCAAATGAATATTCGCTATTGTCTTCCTGATTCTGAGTCCCGTTTCCCGACGGCCGAAAGGAGAAGCGTTCCAATTGCAATTGGCCTAGGAGGAAGGAGACACACGGCGGAAGCTGCCGTGATTTCGAGGAGGAGATGCAGGAGAAGCTGCCACCTGTCGCCTGGAGGGAAGCGCTGCCTGCGCCATAGATGGGGTCAGTGACGGGCTCGTAACTGACTGACCGGGGGGTTGTGCGGATGACCGGAGGAGGTGGGTCGTGGTGTGGGTGACCCGACCGACTGGGGGGGGGGGGGTGGCTGTGGGTGCACTGTTTGCAGCCCCCCCCAAAAAATTTTACCTCCAGCCACCACTGTCTAGGGGACTGGGTAAAGTACTTTTACTTACCTGATCCTCTTCTCTTGCAGGCTCCCCTGCACTGCTAGACTTGTCTACCCTTCACTTTGACGATTAGATGCCCCTGAAATCATCAAGACAGATGCAAAGACCATAGCCATGCATTAGATGTGAGAATGCCAAGGAACAGTCCACTGCCAGAGTGTATTGGCATTTATTTTAGAGTGGAGGATCAGCTATGTAAGACCACTTTTACCATCCCCTAGACCAGGGGTCTCCAAACTACAGCCCCCCAGTTGTTCAGGAACTACAATTCCCATCATGCCTAGTCATGTCTGTGAGTTTTACAATGCCTCATGGGACGCGTAGTTCCACAACAGCTGGAGGGCCGTAGTTTGGAGATCCTTGCCTTAGACCAGGCATGTCCAAAGTCCGGCACGCGGGCCAATCGCAGCCCGTGGCCCGGTTTTATACGGCTCGCCTGGTTATCTAAACATATATATCTTTTGTGGCCCCCGACGATCTCCCAGCGCCGGGGCCACAAAAGATATACCGTATTTATCAGCGTATAACACGCACATTTTTCCCCTTAAAATCAGGGGAAAATCGCGAGTGCGTGTTATACGCTGATCCCTGCTGTGTGTCTGTGAGGAGAGCGAGCGCTGCCGAAATAGCCCGAGCCGAGTGTACTGTGTACTCGGTTAGGCTCGGCTCCGCTCGCAGTCACGCCCAGTCCCGCTATTGGACCTGTGTTATGTCCATCATAGGAGCTGGGCCAAGGGGCGGGACTGCGAGAGGAGCCGAGTACAGCCGAGTACACAGGACATCCGGCTCTAAGTATCTCGGCGGGCGGCAACATTTAAAAACGATAAAGCTTATTTTTGGGCACAGCTGCAGATGGACACTTGGGACAGGCTGCAATGGTGAGTGCATTCCTGGCAATGGTGGGGCTGCATTCCTGGCAATTAGAGTTCATTCCTGGCAATGGTGGGGCTGCATTCCTGGCAATGGTGGGGCTGCATTCCTGGCAATGATGGGTGAGTGCATTCCTGGCAATGATGGGTGAGTGCATTCCTGGCAATGGTGGGTGGCTGCATTTCTGGCAATGGTGGGTGGCTGCATTTCTGGCAATGGTGGGTGGCTGCATTTCTGGCAATGGTGGGTGGCTGCATTCCTGGCAATGGTGGGTGCCGCATTCCTGGCAATGGTGGGTGCCGCATTCCTGGCAATGGTGGGTGCCGCATTCCTGGCAATGGTGGGTGCCGCATTCCTGGCAATGGTGGGTGCCGCATTCCTGGCAATGGTGGGTGCCGCATTCCTGGCAATGGTGGGTGCCACATTCCTGGCAATGGTGGGTGCCGCATTCCTGGCAATGGTGGGTGCCGCATTCCTGGCAAAGGTGGGTGCTGCATTCCTGGCAATGGTGGGTGAGTGCATTACTGGCAATGGTGGGTGCTGCATTCCTGGCAATTGGGGGTCTGCAGATGGGCACTGACCCTTATTTTGCTTCATGGTTCTTTATTTCAAATTTTAAGGGTTTTTTCCTGAAACTTCCCTCTTAAAGTGAAGGTGCGTGTTATAAGCCAATAAATATGGTATATCCAAATAATACGCCTGAGCGCATCTGTTTACTCACACAGCCACAAAGGCAAGAGAATTCTTGTTGGGCGTGTATTAGTGCTCGGAGGAACACACTTAGACCGAATTTTAATGGTTCAAAGAATGTCAGGCAAAATGGTTGGCCCTCGCGCATGTTCACTTTATCAAATCTGGCCCTCTTTGAAAAAAGTTTGGAAACCCCTGCCTTAGACTAACTAAGCATTTAACCCTTGCAGTGCAGGCACAGCTCCTCTGCAGTAGAGGACTTTTAGGCACTGACATCACGTTCCAAAGAAAACCCTTTGTTACACAAGATAATACTAATTATTTATTTATTCATAAACTGTTCTGCACCACATGAAATGAGCAAGCCAACCAGACATAATAAATACAAATATAAGGTAGAATATTGCTTTGGGTAATCTTAGGATGGTAAAGCCTAGTACTCCATTTGCATTAATGCTGGGAAGGTTTTCATCCTCAGTCGATCAAGATCAGTGCGTTGTATGGCGATCTCTTGAGCTTGCGCCTTTACAAGATCTACTAATTTTCGGCGCTGCAAAATGTCTACGTATCTCTGTCTTGCATTCTTCTCAGCACTTTGCTCTAGCCCTGAAGAAAATGTCAAACAAACCATTAGTCATGAACAGGGGCGTAACTAGAAATCACAGGGCCCCATAGCAAAATGTTGTATGGGCCCCCCCCCTGCAAACAGCCCCCCCCCACAGCCACTCTAGTGTCAATGCAGCGTGACCTGTGCCCCATACAGCGTGACCTGTGCCCAATGCAGTGGGACCTGTGCCCAATGCAGCGTGACCTGTTCTCAATGCAGCGTGACCTGTGCCCCATACAGCGTGACCTGTGCCCCATACAGCGTGACCTGTGCCCCATACAGCGTGACCTGTGTCCAATACAGTGTAACCCGTGCCCCATACAGCGTGACGTGTGCCACATACAGCGTGGCCTGCCTGTGTCCAATGCAGCATGACCTGTGCCCAATACAGCGTTGCCTGTGCCCAATAGAGCCTGGCCTGCCTATGCCCAATACAGCCTCACCTGTGCAGAGGAAGAGGCAAGCCGCCCGGATCAGCAGAGAGCGGGATTGCTGTAATAGCTTTCATTTGAATTTCCCGTCTTCCCGGGGCTTATCATCACATATCCCTACCTCTTGGCCCAACGCCTTTGATGACTTCACACGTCCCGCATTGGACTGGCGTTCTGTCTATCAAAGGTGGGGCTATGTGACGTGAGCCCTGGGAACACTGGAAGTTCTAATGAAAGCTATTACAGCGGGCAATCCCGCTCTCTGCTGATACGGACAGCTCGCCTCTTCCTCTCCTCTCCTCTCTCTTCCCCTGGCTGGGAGACTGTGCTCACCCCCCCCCCCCACTCTGAAGCAGCCCCATGCTCGCCAACAGCCATTTTCCACGTGCGAGTGGAAAATTTGAGGACTGCTCATCCTCACCGGGCCCCACTCGGCTGTGGGCCCCATAGCGCCCGCATGGGTCGCTATGGCGGTAGTTCCGCCACTGTCATTTATGTATTGATTGTGCATACCTTGCTTCATTTCTTTAAAGCACAAATACAGGTAAAACATACTACTTTTTATGTTTTGGAGAATCAGGAAGGGTTTTTAGTGCTGTCTAATTACCCATCATGGAGATTTTTCCCCACTGACTGTCCTGATTTGAAACATGTAACCACGGCAGGATGTGGGCAGAATCTGTTGAATGGGGAAACAAACAGCAAAAAAAAGCACTTTGAGCTGTTTTGTTTGATCCTTCTCTAATGATCAGTGTGACAGCCAGGCAATTAGCATTTTCAGAAGGAAAGGTCAGCACTGGCAGCCTACATATGGTAATACAGGTTTCCCTTACTTCTACAGGTCCTTCTCAAAAAATTAGCATATTGTGATAAAGTTCATTATTTTCTGTAATGTACTGATAAACATTAGACTTTCATATATTTTAGATTCATTACACACAACTGAAGTAGTTCAAGCCTTTTCTTGTTTTAATATTGATGATTTTGGCATACAGCTCATGAAAACCCAAAAATCCTATCTCAAAAAATTAGCATATTTCATCCGACCAATAAAAGAAAAGTGTTTTTAATACAAAAAAAGTCAACCTTCAAATAATTATGTTCAGTTATGCACTCAATACTTGGTCGGGAATCCTTTTGCAGAAATGACTGCTTCAATGCGGCGTGGCATGGAGGCAACCAGCCTGTGGCACTGCTGAGGTGTTATGGAGGCCCAGGATGCTTCGATAGCGGCCTTAAGCTCATCCAGAGTGTTGGGTCTTGCGTCTCTCAACTTTCTCTTCCCAATATCCCACAGATTCTCTATGGGGTTCAGGTCAGGAGAGTTGGCAGGCCAATTGAGCACAGTAATACCATGGTCAGTAAATCATTTACCAGTGGTTTTGGCACTGTGAGCAGGTGCCAGGTCGTGCTGAAAAATGAAATCTTCATCTCCATAAAGCTTTTCAGCAGATGGAAGCATGAAGTGCTCCAAAATCTCCTGATAGCTAGCTGCATTGACCCTGCCCTTGATAAAACACAGTGGACCAACACCAGCAGCTGACATGGCACCCCAGACCATCACTGACTGTGGGTACTTGACACTGGACTTCAGGCATTTTGGCATTTCCCTCTCCCCAGTCTTCCTCCAGACTCTGGCACCTTGATTTCCGAATGTACTTTGGACCACTGAGCAACAGTCCAGTGCTGCTTCTCTGTAGCCCAGGTCAGGCGCTTCTGCCGCTGTTTCTGTATCAAAAGTGGCTTGACCTGGGGAATGCGGCACCTGTAGCCCATTTCCTGCACACGCCTGTTCACGGTGGCTCTGGATGTTTCTACTCCAGACTCAGTCCACTGCTTCCGCAGGTCCTCCAAGGTCTGGAATCGGTCCTTCTCCACAATCTTCTTCAGGGTCCGGTCACCTCTTCTCGTTGTGCAGCGTTTTCTGCCACACTTTTTCCTTCCCACAGACTTCCCACTGAGGTGCCTTGATACAGCACTCTGGGAACAGCCTATTCGTTCAGAAATTTCTTTCTGTGTCTTACCCTCTTGCTTGAGGGTGTCAATGATGGCCTTCTGGACAGCAGTCAGGTCGGCAGTCTTACCCATGGTTGCGGTTTTGAGTAATGAACCAGGCTGGGAGTTTTTAAAAGCCTCAGGAATCTTTTGCAGGTGTTTAGAGTTAATTAGTTGATTCAGATGATTAGGTTAATAGCTCGTTTAGAGAACCTTTTCATGATATGCTAATTTTTTGAGATAGGAATTTTGGGTTTTCATGAGCTGTATGCCAAAATCATCAATATTAAAACAAGAAAAGGCTTGAACTACTTCAGTTGTGTGTAATGAATCTAAAATATATGAAAGTCTAATGTTTATCAGTACATTACAGAAAATAATGAACTTTATCACAATATGCTAATTTTTTGAGAAGGACCTGTATACATCAGAACTTACCAACTACATCATAGATGTGTTTCCTTTCAGAGAAGGAGACAAGTACATCCTGCAGTTCTGTATCCAGCTCTTCATCTGCTTCCATTTTCCTAATATATTTCTCTAAATCCTCATGAGTTTTTTTGTAGTGCTTTACATTTTTCTCATGTTGCTGTAAAACAAAAAAAGTGTGTTATAGCTTTCCACACATCTGTGAATATATATTCGCATTTAATTAGGGTTTTCACACTGATGGCGGAACAAAACTGATATGGTAATGCTGTTTTGTTGCCATTTGGTTGACATTGATGTATTTTGTATGCTTCAGCATTCTAACTCATTGGGGGAGATTTACTAAAACTGGAGCACTCAGAATCTGGTGCAGCTGTACATGGTAGCCAATAAGCTTCTAACTTAAGCTTGTTCAATTAAGCTTTGACAATAAGGCTGGGTTCACACTAGTGCGACACGACATCTGTCCTACTTTGGATCCAACTTTGCCCTGCGACTTGAAGCCGACATATGTCCGACTTTCAATGAACGGGGATCCGACTTGGATCCCCGCCAATTCCAGACACTGTGTTTGGTATGAATCTTGAGGGGGAACTCCACGCCAAATTTTAAATAAAAAAAAGAAGGCATGGGTTCCCCCTCCAAGAGCATACCAGGCCCTTCGATCTGGTATGGATTTTAAGTGTTTTTTTATTGACACTTTTCCTCCAGGTGAATGGGTAGGGGTACGATGTACCCCATACTCATTCACATAGGGTGGGGGGCCGGGATCTGGGGGCCCCCTTATTAAAGGGGGATCCCGGATTCTGATAAGCCCCCCGCCCCAGACCCCGACAACCAACGGCCAGGGTTGTCGGGAAGAGGCCCTTGTCCTCATCAACATGGGGACAGGGTGGTTTGGGGTGGGGGGCCGCATGGCGCCCCCCTGCCCCAAAGCACCCACCCCCATGTTGAGGGCATGCGGCCTGGTGCGGTTCAGGAGGGCAGGGGGACGCTCGCTCGTCCCCACCCCCTTTCCTGACCTGGCGGGCTGGGTGCTCGGATAAGGGTCTGGTATGGATTTTGGGGGGACCCTTAAAATCCATACTAGACCGAAGGGCCTGGTATGCTCTTGGAGGGGGAACCCATGCCGGTTTTTTATTTAAAATTTGGCCTGGAGTTCCCCCTCAAGATCAGCAGAGCACAAGTTGCATGCCAAAGTCGGATCATGCAAGACTGCGGTCCGACTTTGATCCGACTTCAATGATATTCAATGGGCTGAAGTAGAATCAAAGTCAGACCAAAGTAGTACAGGGAGCATTTTCAAAGTCGGACCGACATGTGTCGGACCAGTTAAGACGGCTCCCATAGGGAAACATTGATTTTCACACGTCATGCGACATGAGCTCCCAATGTCGGAGCGTTTGTCGCACCAGTGTGAACCCGGCCTAAAACCTGAAAGCTAATTGGTGTCTATGCAAAGCTGCAGCCAATTTCTCACACTTCAGTTTTAGTAAATCCCTCCCATCGGTTAAAAATTTGACAAATGCTTGCTGCCTGAAATCTCTTAAGAGTGAGTTCCTGCATTGTGCATTCTCAAGAGATTTTGAGCAGTCAGCTTTCCCAGGTGGCAATGGCGGGGGACAATACCATCGCTGGTGTCCACAGGAAGTGCTGGGAGCTGAGGTTTAATGTAAGTATTTTTATTTTTTTATTTCTTTTACTTTTTTTTGTAATCATTGTGTTTTATTCATAGGGTACGGGGTAAGAAAATAACTGGAGGACTAATTTAACTGTTAAAGGTAGGGTTAGGTGTGTGTATTTACAATTGTCAGTTTTCAAGGTATAAGGGGCCTAACTGTGACCCCTGACATTACCAGTGATGCACATAATGTACTATTGTATACATAATGTATTACTAGAGAGCACAGTCAAAGAATACAGACATACAAAGGGGAAATGGTAGTCAAAGACTGTGGAAAGTCTACAGATTGGTTGCAATCTGGACACATGCTGCAGAGGACAGTGAGAAACTGGGAGCATGTAACATGAGGCTAGTAGAGACCACTGTGATTAAAACTTTACAAATCAATTTTTCCATTCCCATTACAGACTGCTGGGGTCCAAGAACCACACAACAAATACCAAAGTCTACCTGTTGGGCACCAGGAACCTATATACCAGCTTGTTATCTGCTGGAGAGCAGAGAGTCTTCAAAATAGAAATGTCAGCTTCCTTAACCCCTTCATGCCGATCGCCTCCTTTAAGAGTTCTAAAATCCCAGAGGCGGAGGCAAGCATTCAGGTCATGTGACCTCTGTGATTGGCTGTCACAGCAATCACATGATCAGAAAGCTCCCGATCGCAAGTATGCATTGGGAGCTTATCGATCCCCGGCAGCTACTGTGCTGACAGCACGTTCTCAGCCCAGTAAGTTGTTTTAACAGGGCTGCATATATGCAGTTGTTCGGCATTAAGACCCACCCGCCGAGCGGCCGCATATATGCGTATGGCTGGCGCCAAGAGCTTAACGCAACCTGCATGCCTTTCAACTTGACACTGGGTGCAATGCATGTGGTTTTAAAGCTGAGCTACAGGTATGATTTTTATTGTTTGGTTACAATAGCCCAGCTTGGGATCTTGTGGGACCACTGCAGAAGCAGAAAAACACTGTAGTAGTCACCACTACGACAGCGATCCCGCTATTTTTTGAATGCAATGAATGCAAGCCATTTTCTGATTAGAGGAGTTTGAGAAGTGGTTTGGTGACATCACCTCATGCGGTTAAGCGCAGGACCTAGAAGACCGAGATATTCGCTGTAGTAGCGGAGACTTCTACCACCGTATTCTCTGCATTCTCTGCTTCCACAGCTGTCCCACAAGTATAGCATAAGTATATTTACATTGATACATGCTGAACCAATGTAACTATGCAAGAAAATCCATACCTGGAGTTCACCTTTAAGATCCCTTTCACACTGAGGTGCTTTGCAGGCGCTATAGCGTTAAAAATAGCTCCTGCAAAGCTCCCTGAAACAGCTGCTCCATTCACTCGAGTGTGAAAGCTCGAGGGCTTTCACACTGGAGTGTTGCGCTGGCAGGGTGTCAGAAAAAGTCCTGGCAGCAGCTTCTTTGGAGCGCATTAGGAGCGGTGAACTCACCGCTCCTAAAGCGCCCCTGCCCATTGAAATCAATGGGCAGTGCCGCCGTACCGACGGCAAAACACCGCTGCAGCGGCGCTTTGCCAGTGGTTTTAACCCTTTTTCGGCCACTAGCGAGGTCAAAAGCGCCCTGCTAGCGACCGAAAAGCGCTGCAAAAACTACGGTAAAACGCAGCTAAAAATAACAGCATTTTACCGCCGACGCCAGGGGTGGCTCAGTGTGAAAGGGCTCGAAAGCAGTCACATGGTCAGCAATTGGTAAAAAAGCATTTACAGTCCATATGCTCTGCTCTGATTTTTTTTTTTTTTTAACCAGCTGATGCACAAAAGAATCATGGGAGCCAATTAAAGTAGTTTTTAAAAATATGTTGTTTTTTTTTGTTGTTTTTTTTATAACAAGTTAATTTTAGCATATGGTTTATTTAGAGCCTAGAGGTCATCTTTAACACACAACTTACCCTCATCATCCGACATACAAAGCAAAAATGATAATAGATAACGGCTGCAAAGCTTTCACCTCTACAGTTGTTACAGCAGCTTCTACATATGTCTTCTACAGTCTTCAAAAACACTCCAATGCTAAATCCAGGGTTTTTCTCTTTCACAATGCTTCAATACGTAATTCCTCTTTGGGGTGCAGCCCTCCCCAGACTGGGAAATCTTTAATAAACTGCAAAAACACACAGGAGGGCGCAAACACCTTATGCATTATCATAGACAAGTTTATTATAGCCACCAAGGCAAATGGATACTCACAAGCAGATAAAAACAGTAAGCATAAAGCTGATGTGCTTCAGCCGAACACGATGTAACCAGTCCCAGGACCAAAACCAGTGGATTACTGACGCGTTTCGGGGGACAAACCTTCCTCAGGGGGTTTTGTCCTGATGGTTGTAATAAGCATGTCTATGGTAATGTGCAAGATGTTTGCGCCTTCCTGTGTGTTTTTGCAGTCTATATATGTATACTTTCATTTATCCAGCTCGTGGTACAGCTAGTAGTGTTAATTGTTTAGCCCAGATGACAACTTCTACATAATGATTAATAAAGAAATACTTAGCCTTTTAAACATACATTTTCTTGGACATTGATAGTCTCTTCTAGGACCTGGATCTGGTTAGATACACGCTTGTCATAATTGGATTCATTGAGAAACTATGTAACAAGAAAAATAAACATCAGTTAAATGAATAGACAATGTACAATAAAAGTTTTATGGCTGTTTTACTTGTTTCAGCTATTATATTTATGTTACAGATCTGATAGAAATGTTTGTAAAAAAAAACAATCAAATGCTTGCTTTCCTTGCTGCAGATCTATGCTGGAAAAATAATGCCTCGTAGAGTTTGTTGACTTGTATTTACATTATATGTGTACTTATTGTAGCACACATTTGTGTAGTGTAGCACACACCGGGTGTAATAATTTTCCAAGCGCTGCATTTTTATTTTTTTATTTTCTTCAAGTATACTATATATCTACACTTATTTGCATGCAGCTGGTTGGTTTTGCACCGTTTAGTGCTGACTCATGCATATTGTTTTGTTTTGGTTCAATTTACAAGTACACATTACCTACAGAGAGCATTGCAAAGCAATATGGATTTTCTAAAAAGAAAGCTTAGCAGAAGCGGCTTCAAACTGACTTTCTATTATTAAAACTGCATCGGAAAGACCAGGCAGGGATGGAGAGGGATAAATCACTTTTTTGATTAAGGCCCGGTTCTCACAGGGGCGGCACGACTTCGGGGGCGACTCGGCGGCGCGATCTCAAGACGACTTGAGACGCCCGCCTGAGGCGATTTGCATAATGACTTCTGTATAGAAGTCAATGCAAGTCGCCCTGAGTCGCCCCCAAAAGTAGTACAGGAACCTTTTTCTAAGTCGGAGCGACTCGGGTCGCTCCTATTAGAACGGTTCCATAGCACAGACTGGGACGCGACTCGGTCGCCTGAGGAGTCACACCTATGTGAACCGGGCCTTAGGATAAATCATTCACATCATTCGTTGTACCACTGAGGTATTGAGCTGTATAAGAAGGCTTTTGCTTCAACAAAGCAGTTAGGTTTAGCCTTGCAAACATGCAAAATGGGGCCTGGAGCTCCACCTGCTGGCTAAGAATGCAAATATGAATGTGAAATATTATATTTATCTGACTAAATTATATATTTTTTACGTTTTATTTTTTTAGCCCTGAACTTAATAAATACAATAAATAATGATCAGCATGTGTATAAACCTAGTGACTGGCCACTGAATGGTTAACACAGCCATACTCATTGTCATCTGACCCAATAGGTCCAGCTGCCATTGATGACCTGCCTCTGAAGTTAAAGCGGACCTTCAGTCATTTTTTCATCTTCCCATCTATTAAACCTTGTTGTTTTGACTATGGATAGTAAAACATTTTTTTTCTGCCAGTAAATACCTTATACAGCCCACTTCCTGTTTCTTGTCTGGTAATAAGCCTAGGCTCATGACATCATGCACAGCTCCCTCTCTCTCTCACTCTCGTGAGAGTTCGCCAGGAAGGGAGGGGGTGAGTCATAAGAGGGCCAATGAGAGCTGCAGAGCTGGAGGTGTGCCTCTGTGTGTCTGTGTAAATCCAGGAAGTGAACAGGCAGCAGCTTCTGCTGCCCACAGTTAAAATGGTTGCAGCCAGACTCAGTGGAGGGAGATTTCTGCAGCATATTTGGCAAGTACAGAATCACAGTATAAAAAAATAATATGCAAAGTGGTTGGAGGAAAACTTCAGAATGGCAAAGATGTTTATGTTACAAATTATGTGAGCAGACTGCAGTTCCTCTTTAATAGTTCATTGGCTGTCTGTGGCTTTAAGCCACAGCACTGGAATGACAGTCAGGCAATTCATATTTTCTAGGATGGCGGTAAGCGTGGTCAGCCTACATTCTGTGCCGTTTTTTTGCACCACAACAAATCTCACAGCAGTGGGTTTCAGTGCAAAATTAATGACACCCAAAATAATGGTTGAAAATGTATTGTGTTTTCCCACAGCGGATTCAATGTTACAAATGTACCACTACTTTTGCTGTGGTGCAGTGCGATTTTAGTCCATTCAAAATGAATGGCCTCAAATCTCACTGCACAGAACTGTATGTGAATCGCACAGGAACACGCAGCGTGATCCTGTGTGGTTCACATGCAGTTCCTAGTGTGAACGGGCGCTTAATTTTTTTTTAATAGTTGTTCCTTCTAGTAAATCTGTATATGATTATGTGCGTTTCAGAAAAATATTCCGCCCGGGGCATGATGGGCCCGTGACGTCACAAGGGGGCTTGGCCACCGGATGACGTAATCTGATAGCCACGCCCCGCCGTTATTTAAGTAATGCAGGACATCGGCGCCGACAGATCAGCGGGAAGCAGCATCGGAGGAGGAGCATCGGCAGAGGAAGAAGAACACCGGACACAGAAGAGCGGGAGAAGGAGAAGACCGGAGGAGGAAGATGCGGGAGAACATCGAGGAAGACCGGAGGGAGAAGAAGAAGAAGATTTTTAATAAAAGACTTGTCAAAAACTGTCTACTGTCTTTTTTAACACTACACTACTTTGTACCCCATACTCATTCACATAGGGTGGGGGGCCGGGATCTGGCGGCCCCCTTGTTAAAGATTCCGATAAGCCCCCCGCCCGCAGACCCCGACAACCACCGGGCAAGGGCTGTCGGGAAGAGGCCCTTGTCCCCATCAACATGGGGGCAAGGTGCTTTGGGGTGGGCTGGCGCAGAGCCCCCCTGCCCCAAAGCACCCATCCCCCCATGTTGAGGGCATGCGGCCTGGTATGGCTCAGGAGGGGGGGCCACTCGCTCGTCCCCTCCCTTTCCTGACCTGCCGTGCTGCATGCTCGGATAAGGGTCTGGTATGGATTTTGGGGGGACCCACATGGACCCCCAAGGGCCTGATATGGACCTGGGGGGGGACCGCACGCTGTTTTTTTTTTCTCTATTTTTTTTTTTTTTAGCCGGCAATTCTTTTTTTTTTTTACATTCAGCGGGAAGCCCGCTGACAACTGATGACTCATCGGTTGTTAATGACACGGCGGCCGGCTTCCCAGCCCCCTCCTTAGCAACCAGTTATATACAGTGTAAAAAAAAGAAATAAAAAAAATGCAAAACGCAAATCGCGGCAAAATAGCGGTAAAAACGCGGTACTTGCGTTTTGGATGCAGGTCCATTGAATTCTATTACATGCAAAACGCTGCTTTTTGCGGGAAAAAAAGTCCCCGACCCTTTCCAAAAACGCAGAGGCACAAAAATGCATTGATGTGAACATGTTCCATAGGAACCCATGTTAAAAAAATTCTCTGCATTTCTGCAAAATGCATCAAAAAACGCATTAGTGTAAATCAAGCTCAAAGGCTGAAAAAGGGATCTAAGTTATCCTGAGAACTTGCATCCTTAATAACCTAAGCTAGCTAATAAAGGGTATCACTTAAACTCCAAACTTTCTGTATTAATAGATGCATAACTAAGACCTGGTTCACACCTATGCATTTTTTAGTGCATTTTCTGTTTTGCAGAAACACACTACAGTCCATTAAACATGGTTTCCTATGGATGTAGTTCACATCTGCGCATTTTATGGGCTTTTTTTCTGGTTTTTGGTTCCATAGACTGGATGAAAAACGTGGATTGAAAAACGCAAAATGCACCTGAAATATGCAAACTACAACCTGCATAAGTGTAAACCAGGCCTGAAATACCATTTAACACCGTACAATACTCCACAAAACACGGATATCGTTGCATGTGACTGTCCAACTACAAAGATTCTTCCTAGAGTTATGTTTTAATTATTGCTAATATAAAATATTTGCAGTGTCATACAATCTGAATGTCTTTAGTTACGCGGAGCATCGTTATGTCCCTGGATTTCTTTTTCAAGTCTTCCATCTCCATTCGGATCTTCTTGTGTTCCCACTCAAGCTGAAAGATTCCTTTACGGAAATCTTTGCTCTCCACCATGATGGCGATTTTCTGTTCTCCCAGGCCCTAGGAAAATGCATGGGACAGAAGAATAAAACTTAACAGTGCCACGTTCGTGTTATATGATCATCCTGTGTATATGCAAGTTGTACTTAGAAGTTGCTTTTGCTAACTCTTAGTCAAAAGAACCTCCATAAATATAAGACTTTAACCACTTCAGCCCTGGAAGAATTTACCCCCTTCCTGACCAGGCCATTTTTTGCGATACGGCACTGCGTCGCTTTAAATGACAATTGCGCATCCGGACAAAATTTTTTTTCCCACAAATACAGCTTTCTTTTGGTGGTATTTGATCACCTCTGCGGTTTTTAGTTTTTGCGCTATACACAAAAGAAGAGCGACAATTTTGAAAAAAACACTATCTTTTACTTTTTGCTATGGTAAATATCCTTTTTTTTTTTTTTTTTTAAATACGATTTTTTTTCCTCAGTTTCGGCCGATATGTAGTCTTCTACATATTTTTGGTAAAAAAATTGCAACAAGCATATATCGATTGATTTGTGCAAAAGTTATAGCGTCTACAAAATAGGGGATAGATTTATGAAATTTTTCTTATTTTTTTTTTTTTACTAGTAATGGCGGCGATCAGCAATTTTTATCGGGACTGCGATATCGCGGCGGACATATCAGACACTTTTGACACATTTTTGGGACCAGTGACAATTATACAGCGATCAGTGCTATAAAAATGCACTGATTACTGTATAATTGTCACTGGCAGGGAAAGGGTTAACACTAGGGGGTGATCAAGGGGTTAACTGTGTTCCCTAATGTGTGTTCTAACTGTGGGGGGATGGGACTGACTAGGGGAGGAGAGAGATCGTTGTTCCTACTTAGTAGGAGCACACAATCTGTCTCCTCCCCCCGGAGAGAACTGGGATTTGTGTGTTTACACACAGAGATCCCGAATCTCGCTCTGTCACGAGCGATCGCGGGTGCCCGGCAGACATCATGCCCGCCGGGCACTTGCATCGGCTCCGGGGGCACGCTGTGGGAGTGTGTGCGCCTCTGGCGGTGTGCACGCCTCCTACAGGGCCGTTGTACAGCTACGAACGCTCGCCCAGGGGAGCCATCCTGCCGCAGTATAAGTGCGGCGGCTGGTTGGGAACTGGTTAAGCTTGTCATGTGGTATACAGTCTTCAAAGACGCAGAGAGTGGTGGTGCTGCATGTGTGTGCATGGTACCGTGGTGTCACCCCCCCTCAGGAGGTGGGTCCATGACACCAGAAGACCAATGACATGCAGGAGAAGAAAGGAATTACTGCAAGGGGGCAGCACCCGATGAGAGGTGAGTGTTGCAGTCAAATCTGCTTTTTTGTTTTAAACCCTATCTGGGAGACTATTTTTAAATATGCCATGAGTTGGGCTTTAACAGCAAAAAAAAAAAACACAGCACCACCTTTCCCACAGATAAGCATACATAATAAGATTGTCATTTACCCTTATGCTGCTATTCAAATCTTCGATCACACTCCTGTGCAGCAGGATCGCATCAGCATAGTTAGGCATTAAATCTGTATTTTCAACTTCCACTTGCCCTTGTTTAAGTATGAACTGGACAGTCAGATCCAACAGAAACTTCATTTTCTCATTACGCAATCTGCAATGATGAGATGAGGAAAAATATGTTTTATTATGAATCAATAATAATCAATAAGAAAGAAAGTAGACTAGCCAGTCAGATTTCATTTTACCATACTTATATCAGTAAAGGGTTCATTTAGATGAGCTGCAATGGGTTACAGCACTTTACACGTTGTCTCTGCTTAGCACTGCCTTATGGAATCATCCCTACCTGTCACTATAAGGACCCTTAATGACAGGCTTTGGGCTTGTGTCAATGACATCAGTTTGAGATGTGTCTATGATTATTCAGAATTCATTGACAGGTACAGTACTGTACATTTGACTTGTAGTTGACCTCCTTCTGAAATGCATCTCACCTGCATTTCTATAAACGTGTATAGGCATGCAAAACCTTTTTAAAGCAAACAAAAGCCCATCAACATAAGCCATTAAGATGTTGATACAAGAGTCAATCAAGAATTATTGTTAATGGAAACTAGTACTGGCGAAATAATGTAGGCAAGCATTGTCTACCTCCATTTGAAAATGTTGCTTTCCTAGTTGTTACTGATTGAAACATATCTGAGTCACTGGCCCTGAATAATCAAGCATGCAGCAAGTCAAGGCAGAGTAATATCAGAACTTAAAGTGGTTCTAAAGGCAGAAGGTTTTTTACCTTAATGCATTCTATGCATTAAAGTGGTTGTAAACTCTTATGCCGCGTACACACGACCGTTTTTAATGTCATTGAAAAAAACGAAGTTTTTCTCGACGTGATTCTTCTCAAGCCTGCCTTGCCTACACACTATCGTGAAAAAAATTGCTCGAGCAAAGCGCAGTGACGTACTAGACGTACGACGGCACTATAAAGGGGAAATTACATTCGTATGGCGCCACCCTTTGGGACGCTTTTGCTGATCCTCGTGTTAATAAGTTTGGTGAGAGACAATTCGCGCTTTTCAGTCTCTGTGCTTTTCAGTCCGTTACAGCGTGACGAATGTGCTATCTCCATTACAAACGCTAGTTTTACCAGAACGAGGGCTCCCGTCTCATACTTAATTCTGAGCATGCACATTTTTTTCCCACTCGTAAAAGCATACACACTACCGTTTTTCACGACGTTAAAAAGAACGACGTGAAAAACGACGTGAAAAAATAGAGCAGGTTCTAATTTTTTTCAGGCCATTTTCACGTCGTTAAAAATGCTCTGGAGCCTACACACGATCGTTTTTAATGACCAATTAATTTTTTTTTATTTTTCACGTCATGAAAAACGGTCGTGTGTACGCGGCATAAGAGCAGAGGACTGATTCACATATTCACTTTAAACCAGGGGTTCTTTACCTGGGGTCCATGGATGAGTTTTAGGGGGTCCATGAGGGTCAGATTAAAAAAGGAGAGATAGAAAGAGAGAGATAGAGAGAGAGAGAGAGTAGTAGTAGTAGTAATGGTAGTAAAAAATACAGTAGTTACTACTAGTAGTAGTAGATTTAAGATGACTGTATTTTATTTTTGTACTGACTGACCATTACTTTTTGCATGAAAAGGAGTGAGGTTTTTGTTAAGATTGTTTACTTTATTCAAACCTTGTGTATGTCATATATGGGAGTCTATAGCGTTCATCAGATTCTTAAAGGGATCCGTGATTCAAACAAAGATTAAGAACCACTGCTTTAAACACACACACAAAAACATTTGGCTATCCTGAAGACACTAGTTTCTACAAATTCTCTTAGGTACCATTTACACTGGAGCAATGCTGCTTTTTGGCACCTTTTTGTTAGCACATTATTGGAGTGGCACCATTTAATTGAATGGGCCTCCCTCCACTCCAAAAACATGCAAAAGAAGCTCATGCGTCAAATTTTGCGTTGTGGATTTTGTACGTTTTTCTCGTGTTCTGTCGCGCAGAAAACAACAAAACACACAACCGCTACCCACTTTTGTGGTGCCATTAAGAAATAATGCAAGTGCATTGTGCGTTTTTGCACATTTGTGGAAATGCAGGCAGAAACGCTTGTTTTTCTGCCTGCGTTTCTGCTACGTCTAGGTGTAAACTGGGCCTTATGCCGCGTACACACGACCGTTTTTCATGACGAGAAAAATGCCATTTTTAATTTGGTCATTAAAAACGATTGTGTGTAGGCTCCAGAGCATTTTTCGCGACGTGAAAAATGGCCATTAAAAATTTGGAACATGCTCTATTTTTTCTCGTCGTTTTTCACGTCGTCGTTTTTTTCGCTGTGAAAAACGGACGTGTGCAGGCTTTAACGACGTGAAAAAACGTGCATGCTCAGAAGCAAGTGATGAGACGGGAGCGCTCGTTCTGGTAAAACTAGCGTTCATAATGGAGATAGCACATTCGTCACGCTGTAACGGACTGAAGAGCACGAGGCTGAAAAGCGCGAATCGTCTCTCACCAAACTTTACTAACACGAGGATCAGCAAAAGCAGCCCAAAGGGTGGCGCCATCCGAATGGAACTTCCCCTTTATAGAGCCGTCGTACGTCTTGTACGTCACTGCGCTTTGCTCAAGCATTTTTTTTCACGATAGTGTGTAGGCAAGGCAGGCTTGAGAAGAATCACGTCGAGAAAAACTTCGTTTTTTTCAATGACATTAAAAACGGTCGTGTGTACGCGGCATTAATGTTAAGACCACATTAAAATGTTACATTATAGTTACATGTTAAGATCTTGCATAATATTCTCAATGTCCTGCCGTGTCTTCTCATCTTCTTCTATCCTCTTATATAGAAACTCCTGCATTTCAGCCAGGATCTGTGCCTTTCGCTTCACCTAAACCAGCAGAAAATACAAGTACAATAACATAACTGACACTTTTATCACATAGATACATAAACAAATGAAATGTTAAAAATCCAACCATATTCTCTTCCACAACTTTATTATAGTTTTAAGTAAAGCCATAGGGTGTCTTACTTATGTAGCGGGGTATTGCCTTTTTAAACCCCCAGAGACTACAGTACCCAATGTGCAACGGGACACCCAGGGTGCATTGTCCCGCGCAGAGACTGCTGGGGCGGGTTATTTAACCGAAGGGCGGGGCTGAATTCGCTCTCTTTGGACACCGCCCACCCAGCAAGTGGAACTCCTTTCCAAGCCTGCTGAGATACAAGGCCTGAAGCCTGGGCCTTTCTCCAAAGAGCCTTCCGCTCTCACCGAGGAACCTGAGGGACGTCTCTCCATACTGTTGCTGCATCGTTGCCAGGAGGACCGAAGACTTGGATGTCGTGAGACCTGTGTACCAAGACACAGCAGCGGAAGATACGGACACAGACTGGTCCGGTTGGGTGAGAGAGCACCTGCTCAGAGAACTATATAGGATCTCTAGGCCCAATAACTGTTATCCGGAGTTATCACTAGTGTTGCGCTGCGCACCGGAGAGACAGTGCATCGGAGCAACTTTAGAGATTGCCTTTAAATTCACCAAGTTATTCAAACCCCTTTTACCCTGTGGATTACAGTTTGTTTTTCTTCAAAGTGCACCACCGGTTTGCTAGCGAAGATTTCCCCTACAGAGCTTTTACACAGTACAGTCAGGCCAGACTTAGCGTAGACATTGCTGGGCGCCATTTTTTTGCCCACGAAGGAGAATAGCTGCAGCGGGGACCATTAGTGTTATGCACAGTACTGTATATCTATCTGTTTGTTGAGATATTCTTTTATTGCAGGGCTCTGCACATATATGTACACTGTTGATTACATGCTCATTCAACAAATCTGAGTAAAAGTGCCAAGGTTAAGTTTATTGGTGTTTGTGTCATTTACTTTGCAGAGGAGACGGGTAAGGATAGCTATACTTTATTGTTGTGTGTGTGCTATTATAGGATTGTGTCCCTGGGAGTTACAGGCCACGCAATCCTACTACCCCCTCTACTAACTGTGCCAAAGGAGGTTAGGGCTAATTACTTGGGGTTGACAGCGGTGCACTACAGGGCCCAAAAATTATCTGGCAGCCCTCTTAGCTGGGGGTATCGCTACACGTGGGGGCTCGAGTCCGGGATTCCTGTACAATGCACGCTGCAATCAAGCCTGCCAGAAGCACCGGCATGGACCCGCTAGCAGTGACACGGTGGTGCGCAACAGTTGGCGCCGATACAACCATGGCGGCAGTTATCCAACTCCCAGGGGAAAACTGTCCGGAAGAGGAGGTAAAGCAGCTTATACAGTCGCTGTCCCCGAGTTAGAAGGCATGGGTGATGGATTTAAAGCCAGATCCAGAGACCTTGTTTACTTACGCATTAGTGGAGTGGAGAAGCGGAATACCTGAAGACTTTAGAGGTCAGAACATACAGGCCATAGATAACCAGATATACCGCTTGGCGCATACAGAAGCGGTGAAGGGGGAACCTCTACAGACCCCCCTGTCATCCCCCCACCATTATTTCCACCACTATCCCCTAAAGCAGAGAAGTCTCAGGGGATGACAACCTCTGGGACACCCCTGGCCGCTATAGGGCCTGAACTGTTGAATGCTCTGGGAGACTTTGTCACAAAGTGCCAGAAGAGCAGTACGGTACATGTGGAAGCTGGGTACCGGAAGCTTAGGATTTTCTCCGGAAAACAACCAGTCCCCCTCGGAGAAGAAGACTTCGACACCTGGATTGAGCAAGCGATGCAGGCTGTAGAGGGATGGGAAGTACCAGAGGGACAGAAGAAGCAGCGCATAAGCGAAAGTTTGAAGGGTGCTGCTGCAGAAGCTGTGAAGAATCTTAGGTTTAGCAATGCTGCTTGTACTGCTTATGATTATCTGGCTATGTTACAGGAAGAATTTGGCCAGCTGGAAAAGGTGGCTGAACTAGTATACCAGTTTGAACATACCCTTCAACAGCCGGGAGAAAGGTTATCCGAATATGTCCGGAGGTTAAATAAGATGCTGTGCCAAATTGTCCTTAAAAAGGGGATGTTACCACAAGTCATAGACACAACTAGGATGAAGCAGATCCTGAGGGGAGCATTGCGTTCGCATCCAGTTTGGCTCCACTTGAAGACCTCTGAAGGAGTCATGGCTCTGAGTTACCCAAACCTTGTGCGGATCATAAGGGATGAAGAAGCTTTGTTGAAGGACCCACAGGCGGTCGAGAGAACCACGCCCCCCCCCCCCTCAGTGGGAGTCAGATCAGCTATAGCCACTGAACGGGAATCAGAAGTGGAGATCTTAAAGTCTCAGATGACTCAAGTGCTGGATCTTTTGACCTCTTTAATGGCAAAGAACTCAGGGATCAGTGAAAAAGAAGAAAGCAGGAAAGAACTGCACCAGAGCGCCTCAGCACCAACATCCAAGCGAAAGAGAGGAGAGACTGTCTACTTCAACTGTGGAGGAGTCGGCCACTTGGGAAGAGTGTGCCCAGTCCGAGGAAGAACCAAGGCGCCTATCACCAGCCGGCGGAAAACTTCAGAGGGCCACGGTGAAGGAGTTAGCCGGGCGCCCACTATTTACAGAAAGCTCCACAAACATCCTAAAGCCAGAAGAGCTAAGAGAGAAGGGAAACAATGCCCCTCCCAAAATACTCAATACCACTTGTCAGGAGTTAAAACCCCAAAGTCTGCAAGAAATCAATGCATACAAGGCCCAACAGGGATTAAGATCCAGGAAGAGATGGAAGAAGAAGAAAACCCAAAAAGGGAAGTCCATGAGTCCAAAGAAAGAAGCCTCCCCGAGTAGGTTTCCAGCCGATTTGGTGGGACCCTCCCCTGTGGTTCCCATTTAAGTGGAGGGAGTCTACACAAGGGCCATCCTAGACACAGGGGCCCAAGTAACCCTTTTATACAGAGACTTTTATCAAAGACATTTGAGTCACTTGCCCCTACAGAAGCTGGAAGATCTAGAAATATGAGGAATTGGCACCCAAAGCTTTCCCTACGATGGGTATGTTTCCATCAGACTGGTCTTTGACCCCTCTGTAGCAGGAAAATCGGAGGTCTTTGACACCCTGGCAGTAGTTTGCCCTCGCCCACCAGAAGCCAACAAGAGTTCCCTGATTATAGGGACCAATACTGACCTGGTCAGAAGATTACTGGCTCCCCTAGCACAGGGGCAGAGTACTTCAACAGCCAGGATCCACCCAATGATGCAGTTAGCCTACCGGAGATTGGTCCTGGAACAGAAGGCCCCAGAAGAGGGGGTAGGGAAAGTCTGGAGACTGTCCAAGAAGGAGAGGATGTTGCAGCCTGGTGAAATGACCTGTCTGAAGGCTACGGTGAAGCTCTCATGGGAGCAACCTGGCCCCTTTGTGGTTCTGGACCGGCCGGATGTTGCTGGGCAGAGTAAACCCTGCTACCCCAGTGGCCCTGTCTGACCTGGAGAAGACAGAAGGAGAGGAACCCACCCTGGAGAAGCTCTGCTTGGAGAACACGACCCCATCACCGGTGTGGAAAGAGAGAGCCAAGGCCCAGCTGACCAGGTGGAGAAAAATCTTCTCAAAAGATGAATTTGACGTAGGGTGTGCGAGGAGTGCCACCCACAAGATCCGCCTGCAAGAAGACAAACCTTTTCGGGAAAGGGTCCGGCGAGTCCCCCTGGCTGACCTGGAGAACTTGCGTGAGCAACTGGCAGAGCTCAAGAGAACTGGAGTTATCCGAGAGTCCAGAAGCCCATATGCCTCCCTTATTGTAGTAGTCAGGAAGAAGAACGGGTCACTGAGACTCTGCATAGACTACAGGACTCTCAATAGGAGGACCATACCTGACCAATACACCACTCCTAGGATAGAGGATGCTCTACAGAGTCTGTCTGAAGCTAAGTGGTTCAGCGTAATGGACCTGAAGAGTGGGTATTATCAAATCCCAATGCATCCAGATGACAGAGAGAAGACAGCATTCATCACCCCAGTGGGGTTCTACGAGTTTAACCGGATGCCTCAAGGCCTGTCGGGGGCTCCTGCCACTTTCCAGCGACTGATGGAGAAGACAGTGGGGGACATGAATCTCATTGAAGTCCTGGTGTACCTAGACGACATCATTGTCTTCGGGAAGACTCTGGAAGAGCACGAGGAAAGGCTGGAGAAAGTCCTGAAGAGACTCAGTGAAGAGGGACTTAAACTCTCCAGGGAGAAGTGTCAGTTCTACCCGTCCTCAGTCCATTACCTGGGACACATAGTGTCTGAAGAGGGGGTATCTACAGATCCTGACAAACTGGAGGCAGTTACCACCTGGCCCCGACCAACTACAGTGACTGAGCTCAGATCCTTCCTCGGGTTCTGCTCCTACTACCGCAGATTTGTGGAAGGGTATGCAAGAATTGCCAAACCTCTGAATGAGTTGCTGAAGACAGAAGGAGAGGTGGATGACACTGGCCCCAGGAAGCCGGAGAGTCCGTGGAAGATCAGTGGACGGAAAAGTGTGAGGAGGCCTTCACAATGCTGAAGAAGAGTCTGCCACTGCCCCTGTCTTGGCCTATGCAGACACCAAGAAACCATATGAACTGCACGTGGATGCCAGCCATGATGGTCTGGGAGGTGTGCTGTACCAGGAGTATGAAGAACAGTTAAGACCAGTCGCCTATGTTAGTAGGAGTTTAACGCCAGTGGAAAAGAACTACCCCACCCATAAATTGGAATTATTGGCCCTAAAGTGGGCTGTTGTAGACAAACTCAAAGACTATTTGTATGGAGCTGACTTTGTAGTGAAGACCGACAATAACCCACTCACTTACCTTTTCACCACAGCCAAGCTGGATGCCACTGGCCACCGTTGGTTGGCAGCCCTCTCTGGATTCAACTTTAGTTTGAAGTATAGACCTGGAACTGGAAACCGAGATGCCGATGCTTTGTCTAGAAGGTTTCATGCTCCCACTTTTCGTACGGAAGACTGGACCCAGGTGACCCCTGACGGAGTACGGGCCTTGTGTCAGGGTGCACAGCTTCAAGCTAGCGGCGGATCCAGGGCAGAAGAAATTGGAGTTTCAGTGGTGGGAGTGCCCAAATACATTGTGATGTGACTCAGATTGGTGAAGGCGACTTACCAAAACTGTCCAGGAAAGATATAAGACGGGATCAGTTGGAAGACTCCTGGGGAAGATTAGCCCTGGAAACACTGGAGGATCAGGATCCAGACAGGCTCTTGCATGATCCCTCAAAGGAGGCCAGATTAATCCGCAAAGAGTGGGACAAGTTACAGGTGTATCAAGGGGTGGTCTACCGAAGGGGCCCCTCTGATGACCTGGAGGATAAGTGGCAACTGTTCTTGCCGGAAAAACACAGAAAGACTGTCTTAGCTGCCCTACATGACAACCATGGCCACTTAGGGGCCGAACGAACCTTTCAGCTTGTCAGAAGTAGATTCTACTGGCCTTGTATGCAAGCTGAAGTGGAGGAGTACTGTCACTCATGTGCTCGCTGCATACAGAGGAAGACATTGCCACGTCAAGCTGCCCCAATGGGCCACCTGCAGAGTCAAGGACCCTTGGACTTGGTATGCATTGACTTTCTTTGTCTGGAACCTGACTTGAGTGGACATGGAAATGTTCTGGTGATAACCGACCATTTCACCCGTTATGCCCAGGCCTTTCCAACTAAAGACCAGAAGGCCTCCACTGTAGCCAAGATACTTATGGAAAAGTACTTTGTGCGCGACGGGTTACCCCAACGCCTTCACTCGGATCAAGGGAGAGACTTTGAAAGCCGACTGATCCGGAAGTTACTGGACTCTTTGGGCATAAAGAAAACTCACACTACTCCTTATCACCCCCAAGGTGATGCCCAACCAGAAAGATTCAACAGGACTCTGTTAAACATGTTAGGGACTCTGAACAGCGAGGAAAAGCAACATTGGGGCAAACACATAGCTGCTATAGTGCACGCCTGTAATAGCACGACCAGTGATGTCACAGGATATTCCCCTTATAGACTTATGTTTGGTAGGGAAGCAAGACTACCAGTAGACTTGGCCTTTGGCACCTCAGTGGACCACACATCAGCTGCCTCACACAAGGGATACATAGACAGACTGCGAAAGAGCTTAAGGCTGGCCTATGAGAAGGCCCAATTAGCTTCTGACCAGAGAGGAGCCCGGAATAAACGGAACTTTGACTTTAGAGTCCGGATTCAAGATTTGCAACCCGGGGACAAAGTGCTACTGAGAAATTTAGGGGTTCCAGGAAAGCACAAGCTGGCAGACAGGTGGAAGTCAGAGCCCTAAGTGATTTGTAAAAAACTGCCTGGTCTACCAGTGTACCAGCTGAAGCCTGAAGGAAGATCGGGCCGCCGAAGACCTGGCACAGAAACCATCTGTTACTCCTCTCTGAAGCAATCAGGATGCCCCCTACTCTGGATTCTCCGGAGCTGCCTTCAACTCCCTGTACTCCTAGACCAAGGGTCTCAAAGTACCGGCCCGCGGACTGGTTAAAAATGGCCCGCAGCGCCGATCCAGGACGTCTTTTTGCACAGGCACCGCAGAGGGGGAGGCGCCGAAGAGCTTTACCTCTCTATCACCTCTGTCCTCTCCGCTGCACACTGCCGCAGCCCAGAGAGAGAACAGAGCAGAGGAAGGATCCGCCCATCGCCCCGCCCACCTAAGCACTGACAATCAGAGCCCCGATCCAGGGTCCTGCTGCTCAGAGCGGGAGATTGTGTTCTCTGGGTGCCCTGTCACTAGGCCTCTGTGGAAGCCAGGAGGAGAGGACTCGGGAGCCAGACGATCCTGACTGCCAGGAGAGGTGAGTGAGGCAAAGTCCTTAGTGGGGTGAATGGGGTATTTTATGGAGTGTGGAGGGGGGGTAATTGTGTAGTGTGGGGCTATTTGTGCAGTGTGGGGGGTATTTTATGGAGTGTGGGGGATTTGTGCAGTGTGGGGGGTATTTTATGGAGTGTGGGGGGATTTGTGCAGTGTGGGGAGTATTTTATGGAGTGTGGGGGGGATTTTATGGAGTGTGGGGGGATTTGTGCAGTGTAAGGTTATTTTATGGAAAGTGGGGGGTATTTTTGGAGTGTGGGAGGATTTGTGCAGTGTGGGGGTACTTGTGCAGTGTGGGGCTATTTGTGCCATGTGGGGGGTATTTTATGGAGTGTGGGGGGTATTTTCTGGAGTGTGGGGCTATTTGTGCAGTGTTGGGGGGTATTTTATGGAGTGTGGGAGGTAATTGTGTAGTGTGGGGCTATTTGTGCAGTGTGGGGGTATTTTATGGAGTGTGGGAGGTAATTGTGTAGTGTGGGGCTATTTGTGCAGTGTGGGGGTATTTTATGGAGTGTGGGAGGTAATTGTGTAGTGTGTGGGGATTTGTGCAGTGTGGGGGTATTTGTGCAGTGTGGGGGTATTTGTGCAGTGTGGGGGGTATTTTATGGAGTGTGGGGGGATTTGTGCAGTGTTGGGGGTAATTATGGAGTGTGGGGGGTATTTGTGCAGTGTAGGGGGATAATGCTGGGGGTTAATAATGCGTTTGCTGACACCAGTGATGGGGGTTAATAATGTGTTTGCTGACACCAGTGATGGGGGTTAATAATGTGTTTGCTGACACCAGTGATGGGGGTTAATAATGTGTTTGCTGACACCAGTGATGGGGGTTAATAATGCGTTTGCTGACACCAGTGATGGGGGTTAATAATGCGTTTGCTGACACCAGTGATGGGGGTTAATAATGCGTTTGCTGACACCAGTGATGGGGGTTAACAATGCGTTTGCTGACACCAGTGATGGGGGTTAATAATGCGTTTGCTGACACCAGTGATGGGGGTTAATAATGCGTTTGCTGACATCAGTGCTGGGTATAGTATAGTATATTATTGCTGGTATAGTTTATTGTTTTAAAAGTTTGCATGCGGCCCCCATGGGATATGAAAACTTGTCATGTGGCCCTCAAGCAATTTGAGTTTGAGACCCCTGTCCTAGACCCAATACCAGGTCTCAAACCACTCTATCAAGAGAGGAGGATACTTCAGATCAAAGTGAAGAGGAGGAGCTGGAGCTCACCTGGCTATGGCCGTCTCAGACACCTGAATCCCTAGTGTTGGATCCTTCGCCTTCTGATTCCCCCATGAGTGACACCTTGAATGCTGAAGCTGCTGAGTTCATCCCGTCCAATGTTCAGAGTGAAGAATGGGAAGATGCACTGGAATCAATCCCAGATGAAGACCGAAGGAACTCAATGTACCTCCCTGCACCTGAGTCGGATGCCCCCGAAGCAGCAAGTCCCACCACACCTGCCTTAATGGAAGCACCCTTAATACCAGAGGTCATAACTCCTCGAGAACAAAGAGTGAAGAGAACTATCCGCCCTCCTCGGAAGTTGACATACACTCAGATGAGAGAATGCTCTGAGGACACTGTGACAACTGCAAGAAGGACAATACAAAAACCTGGTCCCTCCACTGTGCATTTGGTGGAGGGCAACCCCAGCTCTCTCTCTGGCACAGTTAGGCAGGTCACTTCTGCTAAAATGACCTGTGGGCAGGGCAACCCCCCATACCCAGTTTGGTGAGAGGTTCTCCTGCCAAGTTCTTTTGCTACAATAAACTGCATTGCTTGTAGATATTGCTTATGTTATCTTTGGGGACCAAAGATTTTAAGTGGGGGGAGTGTGTAGCGGGGTATTGCCTTTTTAAACCCCCAGAGACTACAGTACCCAGTGCGCAACGGGACACCCAGGGTGCATTGCCCCGCGCAGAGACTGCTGGGGCGGGTTATTTAACTGAAGGGCGGGGCTGAATTTGCTCTCTTTGGACACCGCCCGCCCAGCAAGTGGAACTCCTTTCCAAGCCTGCTGAGATACAATGCCTGAAGCCTGGGCCTTTCTCCAAAGAGCCTTCCGCTCTCACCGAGGAACCTGAGGGAGGTCTCTCCATACTGTTGCTGCATCGTTGCCAGGAGGACCGAAGACTTGGATGTCGTGAGACCTGTGTACCAAGACAGAGCAGCGGAAGATACGGACACGGACTGGTCCGGTTGGGTGAGAGAGCACCTGCTCAGAGAACTATATAGGATCTCTAGGCCCAATAACTGTTATCCGGAGTTATCACTAGTGTTGCACTGCGCACCAGAGAGACAGTGCATCGGAGCAACTTTAGAGATTGCCTTTAAATTTACCAAGTTATTCGAACCCCTTTTACCCTGTGGATTACAGTTTGTGCACCACCGGTTTACTAGCAAATATTTCCCCTACAGAACTTCTACACAGTACAGTCAGGCCTGACTTAGCGTAGACATTGCTGGGCGCCATTTTTTTGCCCATGAGGGAGAATAGCTGCAGCGGGGACCGTTAGTGTTATGCACAGTACTGTATATCTATCTGTTTGTTGAGATATTCTTTTATTGCACCGCTCTGCACATATATGTACACTGTTGATTACATGCTTATTCAACAAATCTGAGTAAAAGTGCCAAGGTTAAGTATATTGGTGTTTGTGTCATTTACTTTGCAGAGGAGACGGGTAGGGATAGCTATACTTTATTGTTGTGTGTGTGCTATTATAGGATTGTGTCCCTGGGAGTTACAGGCCACGCAATCCTACTACCCCCCTCTACTAACTGTGCCAAGGGAGGTTAGGGCTAATTACTTGGGGTTGACAGCGGTGCACTACAGGGCCCAAAAATTATCTGGCAGCCCTCTTAGCTGGGGGTATCGCTACACTTACCTTATTCCTGGCTCCAGCAAGGTCTTTCAATCCATGCAACCGGTCCCCCACAAAAAATATTTTAGTTGTACAACAATTGCATACCCGCCATTAATTTATCCATATATCCTCCAACATGAAGGCTATCGTAGATCAGAGTTAGAGCTGCACATTACAGAGGGGCCTTGACAAGACAGTGCAGCTTTCACATATATTTGCAAATGTTGTCCAATTAAAACCTCTGTTTGTATTGTTTTGTCTCATTTTCAGAGTCCAGCTTTAAGGTTTGATTGGTTTTTAAAACAAAACATGTAAAACATTCAGCTTGCGGGCACCATACCATTCCTATTGGCCACTGATGATCTCGCTGCCTGTACCTTTAACAGGCAAAGGAGGCATTCCTGCCTGCAGTCTGCACAAGGCTATCAGGCAGCATGTTTAACACCATGGTGGGGCTTTGTGAATGGGGAACCCAGCACTACAGGGCTGGTGGGTGGGAACTGTCTGCTAGCAGTATCCATTCACCACCTGTATGTAAGGGGGCTTCTGATTAGCCCCAGTTGGCACCAAACTACTCAAGCTTCTTCTTGGATAGGACAACAATCCACTGCTATAGCTCAAAGCTTCCGCCATATTGTGCCTAATGACCTTCCCACAAATGACTATTAGCCTTCATATTCCTATAAAAGGAATGTGCACACAAAGTTATAGCTCTGGACTTTCCTGTTGTTCTTACAGATGGCAGTGGCAGCAACACATTACATAGGTATACTATCTGGTGTCGCGTGGCATACTTCATAAATCGCATATAGTGGACAGTCCACAGCAGTCAAATGTGAAAGCCACACATTGCACATCACTGTTAAGACATCTTCCCTTAATAATCTTTTCCTCTTCTTGGGAGCAACACTTTGTTGGAACCCAGGAGTGGGGTGTTTGGCTCCTATGTCCTAGCTGCCTAACGCTCACCCAATCCTGACTTTTATTTGGGCACTGACTACACCCATTATATGGCTAAAAGGGGACTTCTCTAAAATGGGAGCCATCACTTGCTTATAACTTTTCCCAATTACCATACCATAATGAGAACACATCCATCTAGTGGCCAGTCAGCTAACTGCACCTGTTTACATGTCATTCACAACAGCCTGCCCATTTGGCATGCATAGTGAAACTACAGTGGGTACAGAAAGTATTCAGACCCCCTTAAATTTTTCACTCTTTGTTATATTGCAGCCATTTGCTAAAATCTTTTAAGTTAATTTTTTATTTTTTCCTCATTAATGTACACACAGCACCCCATATTGACAGAACAACACAAAATTGTTGACATTTTTGCAGATTTATTAAAAAAGAAAAACTGAAATATCACATGGTCCTAAGTATTCAGACCCTTTGCTGTGACACTCATATATTTAACTCAGGTAATGTCCATTTCTTCTGATCATCCTTGAGATGGTTCTACCACTTTTATTTGAGTCCAGCTGTGTTTGATTATACTGATTGGACTTGATTATGAAAGCCACACACCTGTCTATATAAGACCTCACAGCTCACAGTGCATGTCAGAGCAAATGAGAATTATGAGGTCAAAGGAACTGCATGAAGAGCTCAGACAGAATTGTGGCAAGGCACAGATCTGGCCAAGGTTACAAAAAAAAATTCTGCTGCACTTGAAGTTCCTAAGAGCACAGTGGCCTCCATAATCCTTAAATGGAAGACGTTTGGGACTGCCAGAACCCTTCCTAGAGCTGGCCGTCCGGCCAAACTGAGCTATCCGGGGAGAAGAGCCTTGGTGAGAGAGGTAAAGAAGAACCCAAAGATCACTGTGACTGAGCTTCAGAGATGCAGTCGGGAGATGGGAGAAAGTTGTAGAAAGTCAACCATCACTGCAGCCCTCCACCAGTTGGGGCTTTATGGCAGAGTGGCCTGACGGAAGCCTCTCCTCAGTGCAAGACACATGAAAGCCCGCATTGAGTTTGCTAAAAAAAACACCTGACGGACTCCAAGATGGTGAGAAATAAGAATCTCTGGTCTAAAGAGACCAAGACAGAACTTTCTGGCCTCAATTCGAAGCGGTACGTGTGGAGAAAACCAGGCACTGCTCATCACCTGTCCAATACAGTCCCAACAGTGAAGCATGGTGGTGGCAGCATCATGCTGTGGGGGTGTTTCAGCTGCAGGGACAGGACGAATGGTTGCAATCGAGGGAAAGATGAATGCGGCCAAGTACAGGGATATCCTGGACGAAAACCTTCTTCAGAGCGCTCAGGACCTCAGACTGGGCCGAAGGTTTACCTTCCAACAAGACAATGACCCTAAGCACACAGCTAAAATAACGAAGGAGTGGCTTCACAACAACTCCGTGACTGTTCTTGAATGGCCCAGCCAAAGCCCTGACTTAGCCCCAATTGAGCATCTCTGGAGAGACCTAAAAATGGCTGTCCACCAACGTTTACCATCCAACCTGACAGAACTGGAGAGGATCTGCAAGGAGGAATGGCAGAGGATCCCCAAATCCAGGTGTAAAAAACTTGTTGCATCTTTCCCAAAAAGACTCATGGCTGTATTAGATCAAAAGGGTGCTTTTACTAAATACTGAGCAAAGGGTCTGAATACTTAGGACCATGTGATATTTCAGTTTTTCTTTTTTAATAAATCTGCAAAAATGTCAACAATTCTGTGTTTTTCTGTCAATATGGGGTGCTGTGTGTACATTAATTAATACATTTAATTTAAGCTAAAGCAGGAGATGAACAGCGAATTTGTCAGTGAATTTGAGTTTGTATTTAAACATTTCCAGTTACCATTTATATCTGTCAAAGTGCAGCCCATGGATAAAAGTGCAAACGCCTTTGCAGACTGCAGGGAATGTTAGCTGAAAATGGTGTTGCAAAGTAATTTTGAGCTAAAGAAGATGAATATGAGTACATAAAGGTTTGTATTAAAACAATTACAATTCCGATTTATATTTCATAATGTGCGGTCCATGGATGAAGATTTGACCACCTTTGCAGTCCATGATATGAACTGAGTATGACATGCCTGGTTTAAAGAGTCAGTTCAACCAACAAGAACTGTGGCAAGAAGACCTGACAGTTAGAGTATCCAAACTATCTAAAAAGTCAGAGTCATTTATGTTTGTCATGTGCCACCTATAACTACAATTTTGGGTGAACTGGCCCTTTAATTTTAGATATTTTTTTTTGATCTGCAGTTACACCTAGAACCTTAGAACCCCAAACATTATATGTTTTTTGAAAGCTGAGACCCTGTAGAGTAGGATGGTGTCTGTGGCAAATTTTTATGTCACATGATATTTGCGCAGCCATTTGTCAAACGGAAATTTTCAGGAAAGAATACACTTAATTAATTTTAGTGCAGAAAAACAATACACATTTTTTTTTGTAAAATATGATGTTACGTCAAATAAATAGATACCAAACATGTCAAGATTTTAAATTGTGCACGCCTGTAAAAGGGCAACAAACTATTATACCTAAAATTGTCCATAGGCGACGCTTTAAAAGCCTTTACAGGTTATCAATTTAGAGTTAATGCTAGCTATGGTGCTAGAATTAATGCTCTCATTCGGACTTTATGTTGATACCTCACATGTGTGCAATCACCGTTTACATATGCATACCAGACCTACATGCATGTTTGTATTAGTATGGGAGCACGGGGGAACAGGGGGTGCTTTTACGTTTTTTTTTATTTTTATTATTTATATTATTTTTTACACTTTCTCTTATATATATATATATATATATATATATATATACTGTGAGGGGGTTAGCTCGGCAGCGGGTGTGTGTGACCCCCGGGATGGGCTCCCCACACAAAAACAGGCCCAGCAAACGGAGGTTGTGGTTTTCAAAATCAAAAAAAGGTGCGGTTTATTTTCTATTTACAGTGACCAAACACAGCAAAGCCAAAAGTAACATAAACAAAATAAATCCTGGTCAACTTGACCTCTGACTAAACATACAGGTTTCCTAACTAACAACTGGGATCAGCCTAGTGCTGTCCTAGTCCCTAAGTCCCTGGTTTAGTCAATGTCCAAACAAATAGCCACACAGGCTTTTTCTCACCGCACAGGGGTTCACTCTCCCTAGATAGTCCACACAGGTCTGGTTCCAGGCATGAGCTAACCCCTAATGAAGCTGGGAGTTCTTATAGAGGCCTAAATGAGCTGACAAGCTTCAGCTGGTCTCATCAACTCCCTGTCTGCACGACGCCCCACACTCTCCCTAGAGGTATGAGTCATCCATGAGCCCACTATCCTCAGCTGGGCTTATACAACTCTCCACCTAGTTGTATAAGTCGGCGTAAAGCCTGAATCTGGGCGAAATATATCTACCCCCCTGGATGCAACCAGGTGACTTTACCTTCCTGCTGTCACATACCCCCCCCCCTCTTGTTTTAACCTCGGGGTTGGAACACCAGCAATCAGGCATTCATGTACTCGAGACAAAGCATCCACATTCCCCATTTGAACGCCAGGGCGATGCTTTACTGTGAAGTTGAATTCCTGGAGGGCCAGGAACCACCTATTCACTCTTCTATTTGTTTCCTTGTTTTGAGCCATCCACTTTAACGGAGCGTGATCCGTAACCATGTCAAAGTGCCTACCTAGCAGGTAGTACCGAAGGGAATCTAGAGCCCACTTCACCGCTAAACACTCCTTTTCAACGGTGGCGTAATTTACCTCATGGGACTTCAACTTCCTGCTGAGGTAAATGACTGGGTGCTCTTCCCCGTTCCAGACCTGGGACAATACTGCTCCTAACCCCACATCTGACGCATCACTTTGTACGACAAAGTCTTTAGAGAAGTCGGGTGAGTACAACACTGGCTGGCTACATAAGGCTTGTTTCAAGAATTGGAATGCTGCCTCAGCCTCGGGGGTCCATTTAATCATGACCGACCCTTTCCCCTTTGTTAGGTTGGTTAGGGGCACAGCCTTAGAAGCAAAGTGGGGAATGAATCGCCGATAATACCCAGCGATTCCCAGAAAGGCTCGTACCTGCTTCTTGCTGTTGGGACGTGGCCAACTCTGGATGGCCTCGACTTTGTTGAGTTGGGGTTTTATTACTCCCCTCCCAATGGTGTACCCAAGATATTTGGCCTCCTCCTGCCCAATGGTACACTTCTTGGGGTTAGCCGTAAACCCCGCTTCCCGAATAGAGTCCAGGACTGCTTGCACTTTTGGCAGATGTGAGGCCCAATCTGTGCTATGGACAATTACGTCATCCAGGTAAGCCGCAGCATACTTCCGATGGGGCCTCAGCATCTGGTCCATTTTCCGCTGGAATGTGGCCGGCGCATTCTGTAACCCGAACGGCATTCTTTTATATTGGAACGCCCCGTCTGGGGTTACAAATGCGGTTTTCTCTTTGGCCAATTTGGCCAGGGGGATTTGCCAATACCCTTTTGTGAGGTCAAGAGTCGTCATGTATCGGGCTGTTCCCAGCCGGTCGATCAACTCATCTATACGTGGCATGGGGTAGGTGTCAAATTTTGTAACTTTGTTCAACTGACGAAAATCGTTACAAAATCGCCAGCTCCCATCCGGTTTAGGCACCAACACAATGGGACTAGACCAATCACTTTGGGACTCCTCTATCACCCCTAAGTTCAGCATTTTCTGTACTTCCTCCCGTATTGCCTCCCTTCGGGCCTCTGGGATCCGATAGGGTTTTAACTTCACCCTTTCACCGGGCGGGGTAATGATGTCATGCTCTACCCCAGATGTTTGTCCCGGCAGCTCAGAGAATACCTCCTTGTTGCGAAGCACAAACTCCTTAACCTCCTGTTGTTGGGGTTGTGACAAGGTGGCTGCTATTCCAACCTCAGGAATCACACAACCAGTTTGAGCTGGTGACCAAGTGTCTGCGACTAGGGACTCTCTATCCCTCCAGGCTTTCAACAGATTAACGTGATAGATCTGTTCGGGCTTTCGCCTTCCTGGTTGTCTGACCTTGTAATTCACTTCGCTCACTTTTTCCATTATCTCGTAGGGGCCTTGCCATTTGGCAAGGAATTTACTTTCAACCGTAGGGACAAGTACCAGTATCCTATCCCCCGGGGAAAAGGTACGGGTCTTGGCTCCACGGTTGTACACTCTCTGCTGTGCTAACTGCGCTTGGGCCAAATGTTCCTTCACGATGGGCATTACCTGTGCAATTCGGTCTTGCATCAGGGCGACATGCTCAATCACACTCCTGTGGGGAGAACTCTCACTTTCCCAAGTTTCCTTGGCAATATCCAACAGCCCTCTTGGGTGTCTCCCATACAGTAACTCAAAGGGGGAGAATCCCGTAGAGGATTGGGGCACCTCCCTAATAGCAAACATCAGATAAGGAAGTAGACAGTCCCAATCCTTTCCATCTCTATCCACCACTTTCTTCAACATTTGTTTTAGGGTTTTGTTGAATCTTTCAACCAGCCCATCGGTTTGGGGGTGATACACAGATGTACGTAATTGCGTCACTTTGAACAATTTACACAGCTCCTTCATAACCCGGGACATAAAGGGTGTACCTTGGTCCGTAAGCAGTTCTTTACAAATACCCACCCGGCTAAACACAAGAGATAGCTCTTTGGCTATGGTTTTGGCCGAGGTATTTCGGAGAGGGATCGCTTCTGGATAACGGGTGGCATAGTCCATTATAACTAATATGTACTGGTGCCCCCTAGCGGACTTGATTATAGGACCTACCAAATCCATGGCGATCCTCTCAAACGGGACCTCAATGATGGGTAGAGGGACCAGCGGGCTACGGAAATGTGGCATCGGGGCCGACCTCTGACACACAGGGCAGGAGGAACAATAATTTTCTATGTCCTTCATCACCCCCGGCCAATAGAATCTCTGTAATACCCTCTCTCGGGTTTTCTCTGTCCCCAGATGACCTCCAAGAATGTGCCCATGGGCCAACTCCAACACCAACTTCCTGTAAGGTTTGGGCACCACAAGCTGCTCAACGGTTTCTTCTGCCCTTTTTGCCACCCGATACAGTAGGTCCTTCTCTACGCTGAAGTATGGGTAAGTGCAGGTATTATCTGGGTTCACTAACTCGCCATCTATTTTCACTACGTTTTCCCGTGCCTTTATTAGGGCGGGGTCTTTCAACTGTTCTGTGGCAAAGTTTTCCCTGTGAACCTCAAGATCAGAAAACTCCACAGACGGTAGGTTTTCGTCTGAGGAGGTGGGCTCCTCTCCAGTTTCTTGAGTCTCCCCTGCCAATACTGATAAGGGAAATTCCGGAGAGTCCTCACCACTCTCAGGGGAGTTCTGGCTATCACATTCCTGGTACATAGGGGCACCAGTGGGGGGCTCAGGATCATCCCACAGTTCCCAGAACTTCGGAAAATCCCTTCCCACAATGGCTTCATGCGGTAACTGAGATACTAAGCCCACTGGATGAGAGAGGGTACCTTTGGGGGTCTCGAAACACACTGTAGTCACTGGATACTCTCGGGTGTCCCCATGCACACAAATAACAGCTACCTTGCTATTCCCAGAGACCTCTGTTTTAACTAACTCAGCCTTTATCAGGGTCACAAGGCTACCTGAATCCAGCAATACCACAACATTTCTACCATTAACACACATTTTGCATAAATGTTTCTCAGTTCCTCGAATGGCAGTGCATGCGACTGTCGCACACAGCGACTGACGTCTGCCCGTCAGAAAGTCACACTGCATGGGTTCCTCCACAACCGGGCAATTGGCTGCAATATGTCCCGCTTGCCGGCAGCGGTAGCAAACGATCCTTCTTGCCGCCTCTTGAGCCGCTGATTTCCCAGGCTGTTCTCGCCAAACTTGGGGTAGAGCTCCCACCCTCTCACTCTCTCCACCCTCACCCCTTGGAATCCTCTTATCCGCCCCTGGGGATGGTCTGGTCTTAGGGTGGAAAGTCCGAGTGTCTCTGGAAGAGGCCGTCAGGTTCTCTGTAGCCAAGTATTTCTCCACACGATCCACAAGACCATCGGCCGTCTCTGGGTCTCCATGGCTTACCCACTTTTGGATGGCAGTAGGAAGAGCTCTCAAAAACCGATCCATTACAACACGTTACACAATCTTTGGTGCGGACAAAGTCTCTGGCTGTAGCCACTTTCTGCTCAGGTGAATGAGATCATACATTTGAGACCTGGGGGGGTTTTCCAAGCTGGAAAGTCCAGTTATGCACACGCTGAGCCCGGACAGCCAGGGTGACACCCAGCCTTGCCAATATTTCAGCTTTTAGCATCACATAGTCTTTTGCTTGGTCAGGCTCTAGGTCATAGTAAGCCTTCTGCGATTCACCAGTTAACAGAGGAGCCACCAGTCCAGCCCACTGCTCCTCAGGCCACTTTTCTCTTTCAGCAGTCCTTTCAAATGTGGTCAAAAATACCTCTGGATCATCCTCTCCAGTCATTTTTGTCAATAAACGACTCACCCCAAAGGACGCGGTATTAGTGGGACGGCTTTCCTCACTGGTCTGCGGACGTTGCTGCATTACTGCTTCCATTTGTTGTAGTCTCTGCTCTTGCTTCTGTAACAGGTCTATGAAGCGGGCCTCAGATTGCTGCTGGGCTTGTTGATGAGCTTGCTGCTGGGCTGCAAGGCTCCTTTGCAAACCTGCATTTGTCTGCTGTTGATTGGCATTTGCTAGAGCCAGCTGTTTCAGTATCTCCTCCATGCTGGCTTAAAAAAAACTGCCACTGGTTCTCCACCAACTGTGAGGGGGTTAACTCGGTAGCGGGTGTGTGTGACCCCCTGGTTGGGCTCCCCACACAAAAACAGGGCCAGCAGACGGAGGTTGTGGTTTTCAAAATCAAAAGGTGCGGTTTATTTCTCTATGTACAGTGACAAAACACAGCAAAGCCAAAAAGAAACAAACAAAATAAATCCTGGTCAGTTTGACCTCTGACTAAACATGCAGGTTTCCTAAACTAACAACTGGGATCAGCCTGGTGCTGTCCTAGTCCCTAAGTCCCTGGTTTAGTAAGAGTCCAAACAAATAGCCACACAGGCTTTGCCTCACCGCACAGGGGTTCACTCTCCCTAGACAGTCCACACAGGTCTGGTTCCAGGCATGAGCTAACACCTAATGAATCTGGGAGTTATTATAGAGGCCTAAATGAGCTGACAAGCTTCAGCTGGCCTCATCAACTCCCTGTCTGTACGACGCCCCACACTCTCCCTAGAGGTATGAGTCATCCATGAGCCTACTAGCCTCAGCTGGGCTTATACAACTCTCCACCCTAGTTGTATAAGTCAGCATAAAGCCTGAATCTGGGAGAAATATATCTACCCCCCTGGATGCAACCAGGTGACTTTACCTTCCTGCTGTCACAGTATGTATGAATATATATATATATATATATATTATTTTTTTCCCTTTATTGATATCTCAAGGGGTGAACAATCCCCTTTTGATAGCTTTGGGCAGTGACAAGTACTCTTTATAGAGACATCAGGGGTCTATTAGAACCTCAATGTCTCCCATGCACTTCAAACATCTGATCCAACACAGATAATGTTTGATCAGATGCTTCCCTGGAGGTACCAGACAGGGAAAGAGATGTCCCTCTATCTCCTCTGTGTGCAGTCAACCCAACTGCTTACAGCAGTCTCAGGCTCCCCAGTGGAATAGGAGAGCCTGGGAACGGCGGTCGGCAGCAGCGATAAAAGCGAGATAAAAACATCACTTTTACTGGGTAACCCACTGCTGACACAAAAAACTGGTACCAGGAGCATGGCTGCAGCTGCTTACTAATGGGGTTGTATTTAAAAACGTCCCCACCAATGTGCTGCATTTTGTTATAGACAAGCAGGTTGTGAGCTGATGCTGATCAATCTTAATGTAATAATAAAAAAAAAAATGCCCCCAGACCACCGTCATTCCATGTCCATTGTGTGGCAGCAGGATCTTCCAACCACTGTCTGTGTTTTCTTGTTGTGACTAGCACTCTATTATTGCAGTGTTAGGATCCTGTGCCAAGTCCTGACCTGTAATACAATTTTTAGGAAGTTTATGGGCTTATGTACACTGCAGCTCCAAAAAAAGCTGTTTTTACAGGCATCTTAGCTTTTATTTACTCTTGGAGAATCTTGTACTTTTTTGGGCTCTTTTGCACATTTTTATTGTGCTTCTTTTGAGCAAAAGCGTGTTTTTTTTCCCCCACAAACCTCAGCTAATTTGTCCTATTTTTTTGAGTGCATTTTCAAGCTTCTTTGAGTTGTTTCACGCTTTTTGCACTTTTTCACATTATTTTGGCCACTTGGTGCGGGTGGGGTTTTTCTTCTGCCTGTAGGAGCATATGCCTGAAAAAGCCAAAGTGTGTATGGACACATTGGCTAATGTGATGGACTGGGGTATATATGGTCACATAAGAAACAAAACAGACACCCCATAGTCCACATTCATTTTTTTATTTTTTTTCTAAGCAAAGAAAAATAGGATTTTTATAACAGCTTACCTGTAAAATCCTTTTCTTGGAGTACATCACGGGACACAGAGCGGCATAGTCATTACTATGTGGGTTATATAGAATTACCTTCAGGTGCTGGCACTGGCAACTTTCAAAACAGGAAGTACCCTCCCCTATATAAGCCCCTCCCATCCGGGTGTACCTCAGTTTTGTAGCAAAGCAATACGTGTCCCCAAAAGAGGGGTGGGAGCTCTGTGTCCCGTGATGTACTCCAAGAAAAGGATTTTACAGGTAAGCGGTTATAAAAATCCTATTTTCTTCCTCGTACATCACCGGGCACAGAGCGGCATAGTCATTACTATGTGGGACGTCCCAAAGCAATGCCAAATGAGGGGGGGGATACACCATACATAAGCTGGGCGCCATCAGGCATGAGGATCTTTTGCGGCCTGCAACACACTGCGCCCAAAGGCGACATCCTCCTGACTTCTAACGTCCACCTGGTAGAACCTAGTAAACGTGTGTACTGAAGACCATGTTGCGGCCTTACAAATTTGAGCCAGGGAGGCCTGGTGATGCACTGCCCATGAAGTTCCAACTGCTCTCGTGGAGTGCGCCCTAACTTTGAACGGAGGCGGTCTACTTCTCAAGCCATAGGCTTGTATTATGACCTGTCGAATCCACTTGGCTAAAGTAGATTTTGATGCTGCCTGACCCTTTCTGGGGCCTTCCGGCAGAACAAACAAAGAATCCGTTCTACGAATCTGAGCAGTGGCTTTTAGATAAGTTTTAACTGCTCTTACTACATCCAAAGAATGCAATAACTTTTCCTCTACCGAGCTTGGTTTGGGGAAAAAAGAAGGAAGAACCACATCCTGGTTCAAGTGAAACCTCGATACCACCTTAGGAAGAAAGGCTGGGTGAGGACGTAGTACTACTCTGTCCTTATGAATAACCGGATATGGCTCCTTACAGGACATGGCGGCTAATTCCGACACTCTTCTAGCCGAGCATATGGCTACTAAAAATATCAATTTTCTGGTGAGTAGAACCAAGGAAATGTGCCGCAAAGGTTCAAATGGCTGTTTCTGCAGAACCCACAGAACCAAATTTAGATCCCATGGGCATATGGGAGCTTTAATCGGTGGAATAATACGAGTCACCCCTTGCATAAAGGATCTGACAAGTGAATGCATAGCCAGGGGCCTTTGAAATAGTATTGATAAGGCCGAAACCTGACCCCTGATAGTACTTAAGGCAAACTTCCTGTCTACAGCCCACTGTAGGAAGTCCAGAATTCTGCCTATAACGTACTTACGTGGATGCCATTTTCTGGCCTCGCACCAAGTGATGTACGCCTTCCAAACTCTATAGTAGATCTGCCTGGATACAGGCTTCCTGGCATTGATTATAGTTGATACCACAGAGTTAGAGAGACCTCTCTTCTTTAGGATGTGGGATTCAATAGCCAGGCCGTTAAACTTAGAGTTAGTAAGGAAGGGTGGTATATCGGTCCTTGCGAAAGCAGGTCCGGACGACGTGGAAGGGTCCAAGGACTCCCCACAGACATTTTGATGATCTCCGCGTACCAGGCCCTTCGGGGCCACGCTGGAGCCACCAGGATCACCGGCTTCTTTTCCAACCTGACTCTGCGAAGGAGTCGAGGCAACAATTGTAGCGGAGGGAACGCATATATCAGTCTGAACTGATCCCAAGGGAACACCAGAGCATCCGAGCCGCAAGCGAGGGGATCCCTTGTCCGGGAGACAAATCTGTCCACCTTTGCGTTGAATCTGGATGCTAGCAGATCTACATCCGGTGTTCCCCACCGCTGACATATTGCTCGGAAGACCTCGGGACGAAGGGACCATTCCCCTGGGCATAACTGTTGGCGACTCAGAAAGTCCGCCTTCCAATTCTCCACCCCTGGAATGAAGACAGCTGATATACATGGGACATGCTTTTCTGCCCATTCCAGGATGTGACTTACTTCCCTCTGGGCTGCACGACTCCTGGTGCCTCCCTGATGATTGATATATGCCACTGCTGTGGCATTGTCTGATTGAATTCTGACAGGGGACCCTTGGAGTCTGGATGTCCAGGCTACTAGGGCATACCGGGCTGCTCGTATCTCTAAAAGATTGATGGGCAGGGTTTTTACTACATTTGACCATCTGCCCTGGAGAGACCATTGCTCCAGTACTGCCCCCCAGCCTATAAGGCTGGCATCTGTAGTGACCACCTTCCAGGATATCAGACTGAAGGGTTTTCCCTTCTGGAGATTCTGGGGGATCAACCACCAGCAGAGACTCTTCCGAACGGAAGGGGACAAAGCCATCGGGAAGTCTAGAGCCTGAATTTTTCCATTCCAGGCTGACAATATGGCCCTCTGTAAATTCCTTGAGTAGAATTGGGCGTATGGCACAGCTTCGAATGATGCTACCATCTTTCCTAGCAGCCTCATGCACAGGCGTATGGACGGCTGTCTTTTTGCACAAAGCAGACGGACCAAGCCCCTCAAAGAGGATACCTTGTCTAGAGGTAAGAAAATCTTCCTCTGGTCTGAATCCAGCCGTAGCCCTAGATATACCAGGTTTTTCACTGGCTGTAGGGCTGACTTGTCCAGGTTGATGACCCAACCGTGCGATTCTAGATACTTGATTGTATCGACAATTACCACTTCTAGCTTGGCAACTGAGTGGTCCATCAACAACAGGTCGTCTAGGTATGCCATTATCGTTACACCTCGTGTTCTTAGATCGGCCAACAGTGGGGCCAGAATTTTTGTGAACACTCGTGGTGCTGTGGCCAGACCGAATGGTAAGGCTCTGAACTGAAAATGGCGCCCTTCTACTGCAAAGCGTAGAAATTTTTGATGACCTGGAAAGATGGGAACATGCAAGTAAGCATCTTTGATGTCGATCGAGGCTAACCATTCCTCCCCCTGTAGGGCAGCGGTGACCGATCGGATCGACTCCATCCGGAAGGACCGGACGTTTAGAAATTTGTTTAGACTCTTTAGGTCCAATATGGGTCTTATGTCCCCGTTTGGTTTCGGGACTGTGAAAAGGTTTGAGTAGAAACCCAACCCCCACTCTTCCATAGGAACCTCCATAATTACTCCTTGGAGCAATAGTTGTTCTAGCGCCAATAGGAGAGACCCTCTTTTCAGAGGGTCTTTTGGCATGCCTGACCACATAAAATGGGAAGGAGGAGACTCTTTTAACTCCAACTTGTATCCCAGAGTTACTGCGGAGAGCACCCATCTGTCTTTGATCGTCTCCCGCCAGGTCTCTGCGAACAACTGAAGTCTTCCCCCCACCCGTTTGAGTGGGGGCAGCCCTTCATAGGCTTGACTTGGAGGCTGGTTTAGTACCCCTTCGGATCCAGGGTTTCTTATTACCCTGTGACTGTCCCTGATTTTTACCCCCTGAGTTTGACCGAGGAGGCCGTCGGAACTGCTTAGTAGCAGACGTCCCAGGGATAGGAGAGGTAGTCCTCCTAAAAGATGGACCCCTAGACCTCTTTTTACTTGGTAAGAGAGTACTTTTACCACTGGAAATCTTCTGGATATACTTATCCAGGTCTTTGCCAAAAAGGCGTTCCCCATGAAATGGGAAGCTAACTAAGAGCTTCTTACAGGGAGCTTCAGCAGACCAGTTCTTGAGCCACAGAAGCCTACGCATATGTACCAAAGACAGCGTGAGGCGGGAGGCCTGATGGATGGAATCCTTGATGGCGTCAACCGCAAAGCATAATGCTCTAGGCAGATCAGCCAGAGCCTGGGCCTGCTGGTCTGGCAAATCCCTCAGGACCATTTTCATCTGATCCTTTAAAGCTTGGCAGACCCCAATAACCGCCACTGCTGGCTGTGTAACAGCCCCTGCTGTGGAAAAAGCAGATTTTAATAAAGATTCCAATTTTTTATCTACTGAATCTTTGAACATTTGAACATTATCTACTGGGCATGTCAGGGATTTGTTCACAGAAGAGATGGCTGCATCCACCGTAGGAACGTTCCATCTCTGGGTGAACTTTTCCTCCATGGGATAGATCACCGGAAATTTCTTAGGCGGAACAAATAGTTTATCAGGATGTTCCCAGTCCTGGTATATAAGTCCTTCCAATAATGGATGTATTGGAAAGGAGCAATTAATCTGGGGAGCTTTTAGCGACCCCAATGAGGAGACAGCAGTAGTTGATGGTTCAACAAGAGGCATTTTAAATGCAGATTGAACCATGTCAGTTAGGGTCTGGACCCACAATCTTTCAGTCTGTGATGCTGAAAATGGTTCATCTACTGTCGATTCCTCAAAAACAGAGTTAACCTCCTCCTGATCCCCTTCAGGTAGGTCAGTCCCTTCCTGGGACTGTTGCTCTGCCAACAGGCACTCTAATGGAGGTGATGGAGATCTGGCGCGTTTTCTTTCCTGTAGAGAAGAAGCGATCAATGCTGCCAATCTCTGCTCCAATCCCTCCAGAGTTGAGGCAAAAACATCCTCTGTTATATATGCAGGAGCAGGTGGACTGAGGACAGCCGCAGTACCTGGCACTCCCGGGGGTTCCTTATGGGTATTAACCTCTGATTTCTCAGGGGAGGAAGGTGCAGATGACTGCTCCAGATCCTCAGAGCCCGATGGAGACCCCCTACACTTCCTGAGAGGTATATCCCGGAGTTTTTTAGGCGGCATATTCCTTAGTTCAAAGCTGAGGTATTCCAGCCGCAATACACCCCTTTACTGAAATAGTCTAATGCAATTTGCTGCTATGTACATCAGTGGGTGTCTACTAATGCGTCTTTCTGGGGATGCCTGTATCAACCGCCCGCTGTAAGCCCCTATACCATGCTACCAGCTCCTTTTCATGCTCTGTGTCCATAGCAAGCAGCGTGGACTGAGTCCTTTTATCTTGCTGGGACGCCCGCACATGCGCAGAAGCGCTAGGCGCACAGAGCGCGTCATCCGCCAGGCTCCGCCCCCTTTTTTGAAGCTAAATCTATAAAAGAAAGCGTGTGCGCGCGCGCGCGTGCACGTGTGCACTCTTGGCGCCATGTAGGGAGAGGAGCCAGGGTCCCTGTTTCACCAGGACTCGGGGATGGAAGGAAACTACTCGGCAGCATGACAGAGGAATGCAGCTTCCCTGATAGAGAGCACACTCATCTGCCTGGACTTTCACCATGGAAGGAATAGTCCCAAGAAAAAAAGATGTTCCACAGCGGCCTCTAGTGGACAAACACAGGTACCGCACTTTTGTCTTTTTTTTTTTTTTTTTTTTTTAAACTTCCTTTATGAAAAGACATTTCTAGGATTTCTTAGGCATATACAGCTATTAGCGGGAATACCTTAGGTAACAGGCAGAAAGACATATTAGGCTTGGGGGTCCCCTCAATAGAACCAAGTTCCTGAGGGGCCCCCACTTACCTTTTCCCCGCCGCAGGACTTTGTTTGGTCCACAGAAGCCCAAACTTCACCTCTCACGGCAGGCATTGTACTAGACCTTCAGGGACCGGGTTCCCAAGGATTCCACTCCCCTGGACCTGTAAAGCACCCTGCACAGATAGCCTCTTGGTTTTGGGTATGACCAGAGCTCTGGATCCCAGGGTCCAGCCCTCCTAAGAGAGGCATTACAGGCAAAACCTTGCTCTTCTCTGCAAGGCCCGGGTACCGACCGTTTAGCTATGAAGCTTTTTTGGTCGGATCCGGAATAGCTTGCTAAGGCCCAGAGAACCTGTACACAAGCCCAGATGAATACATGTTAACCTTGGCCAACACCTTAGACACTGGCAAAAAACTGAGGTACTCCCGGGTGGGAGGGGCTTATATAGGGGAGGGTACTTCCTGTTTTGGAAGTTGCCAGTGCCAGCACCTGAAGGTAATTCTATATAACCCACATAGTAATGACTATGCCGCTCTGTGTCCCGTGATGTACGAGGAAGAAATGGAATCGTTTTCCTGCTATTCTATTTACAACCAGTAGATGTCAGAGAAGGCACACGAACAGAGTCTATATAAGACCACACACCATGTTACTGAAAGCAAAACCACTTCATTCATAAAAGTGATTGGTCATATCTTCTCCTGTTCGCGTCTTTCTTTGCAGGTACGTACTTTAAATCGTTTCTAATCCTTGCTAAACTGTGATAGAAAGATTCCTAAACATCTTGAGCAGATGCAGGAAAAGGTTTCAGCAGATTTTATGCAATACTTTTGCTGTAATTAGAGGTTCAGAACAACATGTGTTAGGATCAGTAAAAAGGGCGCCAAAATCATAAAACGACTGTATTAGTCAGAGAAAATGTTTATTGTAAGCACTAAACTGCTATACATAGGTATATTTAAACCTGGTTTATGCAAAGTTACATGAATTAGAAACCACATGTTTAAAAAAACTATATTAAATGGTTAAGAATCTATTGTACTTTAAAGGTTATACATTGCTTCGTAGAGACATGCAGTGTGCACCATCTAGTGGTCAAAAGAGAGAACTACCGAAGCATATCTGCATTAAACAGTATTAAAGCAATACAATGCAATTATCATTATGGCACAGCTAAAGTGTACCAGCGATAAATATAATTATCTATAACACTGAATAAAAGGAAAATATATGTTTACTAAAATATAATAATGTTCATTGTTGTAACTATGTTTTAAAGTATTTCAGTCAAAATTTGTACTATTATTGTCAACGGTTATGAACATGTGATTATAAAAAATTTAATATATGTATTGTCATGTGAAAGCGAAACCACTTCAGTCATAAAAGTGATTGGTCATATCTTCTCCTGTTCGCGCCTTTCTTTGCAGTACCCGCCGAGATGATCACATTACCTCATCGCGTCTACAATCATCGGCTCTCTTAATTTATATTTTGAAACCGGTAACACTAACATAGAGGAGATTTTCCAGGCAGAAAAAAACAAGAGCTCCAAAAAGCTCAAAAGCCTATAGGAGCCGCTTCTTTAAGCTTCTTTGAGCTGCAGTGTGCATGAGCCCAATTTGTTGTTTTTGGGTTTGAAACAATTCATTCTGGCAGCTTCAGTTTCTTCCATTATTTTAAAAAGTGATGCTAGATTAACTGCCCTCAACTGGTGCCTGGGAGAATGTTTCCATTTACTCTAAAGTATTTTATAACATGTAAGTGATGTGTAAATACAGAAAATAAATGCTTGTTTATGTTACTGACCTTCTGTTCATATTCCATTTTAGACCTCCTTGCTAGACAGAAACGCTCCCAAACTGGAAGTTCGAGTCCTTCTGGCATGTGTTCTGGAGCATCTAATTCATCCATCGCTTTCATGAGCTGAGCAATTGAATCACTGTACATTTTCCCTGATGCTGGCCGATCACCAAAGGGGACCTCATTTTCTGTCTGAGTCCTAAGACGCTGAACTCTACAAAATGTACATAACCATTATTTAGACCGGGGATCTCCAAACTTTCTAAACAAATGGCCAGTTTACTGTCTTTCATACTTTAGGGGCGCCGGACTGTGGCCAGTGGGGGTAGAAGTTGTCCTTGCATTTGTGGGAATAAACAGTGCAGGAATTATGTACCATTGTTGGTGTCAGTGGGAGGAAAAGTGTCCCAAGGGCCAGATAAAGGCAAGCAAAGTGCCAGTTTGAAGTTCACCGATTTAGACAATACTGCAGTTAGAAATTCAGTACACTTAGGCAGTGCTTTGTGGTTTTGCGCAATTATACACTCTTCATAAACATATAACCAAGAGTAGGCTTCCCATTTTATGCTGTTTTGTAGAATTTTTTTAGTTTAGCGGTGCTAAAGTTTTGAAAACAGTTAAATAGAAAATAAGTAGTGTGGTAACCCATATCAACCTTTCAAAAACTTTGTTCTGGCTATGATAAGCTCATGACAGCTAAAATGTTTACAATGAGAAGATACAAGTTGGCTATAATAAATCATTACTTATCGTTGATCTGCACTCTTATTGACAAACACTCTCTGCTGTTTAGGGATGAGTCTTATGTTCGAGTCGAACAAGAGTTCGACTCGAACATTGGCTGTTCGCCCGTTCGGCGAACAGCGAACAATTTGGGGTGTTCGCAGCAAATTCGAAAAGCCGCGGAACACCGTTAAAAGTCTATGGGAGAAATCAAAAGTGCTAATTTTAAAGGTTAATATGCAAGTTATTGTCATAAAAAGTGTTTGGGGACCTGGGTCCTGCCCCAGGGGACATGTATCAATGCAAAAAAAAGTTTTAAAAAGGCTGTTTTTTTCGGGAGCAGTGATTTTAATAATGCTTAAAGTGAAACAATAAAAGTGAAATATTCCTTTAAATTTCATACCTGGGGAGTGTGTATAGTATGCCTGTATAGTAGCACATGTTTCCCGTGTTTACAAATGTCCCTGCACAAAATGTAATTTCTAAAAGGAAAAAAAGTCATTTAAAACTACTAGCGGCTATTCATGAATTGTCGGGTCCCGGAAATACAGATAAAAGTCATTGAAAAAAACAGCAGGGGTCCTCCCCACAGTCCATTACCAGGCCCTTTGGGTTTGGTATGGATATTAAGGGGAACCCCGCACTAAATTTTAAAAAAAATTGCGTGGGGTCCTCCCAAAAAATCCATACCAGACCCTTCATGTCTGGTTTGGTATGGATTTTAAGGGAACCCCGCACCAAAATTTTAAAAAAAATGGCGTGGGGTCCCCCCAAAAATCCATACCTGACCCTTATCCGAGCAAGCAACCTGGAAGACTGCAGGAAAAGAGGGGGGGACGAGAGCGCCCCCCCCTCCTGAACCATACCAGGCCACATGCCCTCAACATGGGGAGGCTGTCCCCATGTTAATGATGACAAGGGCCTCATCCCCACAACCCTTGCTCGGTGGTTGTGGGGGTATGCGTGTGGGGTGCTTATCGAAATCTGGAAGCCCCCTTTAACAAAGGGGAACTCCAGATCCCGGCCCCCCCATGTGAATTGGTAACGGGGTACATTGTACCCCTACCATTTCACAAAGAAAGTGTAAAAATTTGTAAAAAACACACAGACACAGTTGGACAAGTCCTTTATTTAAAAAAATAAATAAAAAAATTCAAGCGATGTAATCTTGTCGATGTCCAACGATGATCCATTCTCCAGTGACGCTGCAGTCTCCCCTCTCTGGCAGGAACAAAACCCCCATGACGCGTAAGAGGGGGCGCGGTCACCCGTCCTTATCATAGGGAACCCCTGGGGTTCCCTATGATAAGGACAGGTGACCCCGCCCCGTGACGTCACAGGGCAGGGTCATCCGTCCTTATTATAGGGAACTCCAGGGGGTTCCCTATGATAAGGACGGGTGACCCCGCCCCCTCTTACGCATCATGGGGGTTTCGTTCCTGCTGGAGATGGGAGACTGCAGCGTCACTGGAGAATGGATCATCGTTGGACATCGACGTTATTACATCGCTGGAGTTTATTTTATTTATTTATTTTTTAAGTAAAGGCCTTGTCCAACTGTGTCTGTGTGTTTTTTGCTCTCTCTTACCCCCCCCCCCTCTTTTCCTGCGGCCTGCCAGGTTGCGTGCTCGGATAAGGGTCTGGTATGGATTTTTGGGGGGACCCCACGCCATTTTTTTTATTTGGTGCGGGGATCCCCTTAATATCCATACCAAACCTGAAGGGCCTGATATGGAATTTGGGGGGACCCCCACTTTTTTTTTTTTTATGTTCGGGGTTCCCCTTAATATTCATACCAGACCTAAAGGGCCTGGTAATGAACTGTGGGGGTACGAAATTTAAAGGAATATTTTACTTTTATTGTTTCACTTTAAGTATTATTAAAATCACTACTCCCGAAAACCGGACGTTTTTAAAACTTTTTTTTTGCATTGATACATGTCCCCTGGGGCAGGACCCGGTCCCCAAACACTTTTTATGACAATAACTTGCATATTAGCCTTTAAAATTAACACTTTTGATTTTTCATGTTCATGTCCCATAGACTTTAACGGTGTTCGCGTGTTCGAACTAATTTTTTTGCCTGTTCGTTCGCATGTTCTGGTGCGAACCAAACAGGGGGGTGTTCGGCTCATCCCTACTGCTGTTAAACATTAAAGTAGAACTATAGGCAAAACATATTTTTTTTCATTTTGGATAGGGCAAGGGTAGGTTATAACCCAGGGGTGCCCAACCTTTTAAAGAGCGATGGCCACTTAAGCCACTTGGCAACAGGTCCCGGGCCACAATGAGCGGAAGCGGGTGGATGGCAGGTCCGTGTTTGCTCTGTATATGCAGAGCGGACAAGGACACAGCCCACTATACTCATTTTTTTTTCTTCCGAATTGGATCAGAGGTAGGACACAAGTCGGTTTACATCTGCCACTCCTTAGAGGTGATTGGAGGGCCCTATTGGGTCGGACTGACCATGTGAAAGGGGCCCAAGTCTGCTTTCACACAGATGCGCTGCAGTTTATCCACACCGCTGGTGCAACGCAGTGTACCTTTGGCTTTCCTGCACTTTGCAATAGACTTCTATTATATTCTGCAGGTTTGGTGCACTTTCAGAAAGCTCACCAAACTCGCAGGTAACAACAGAAGTCTATGACTCAGTGCAGTTTGAAAGCAGCCCAGTAACCACTGCAGAACAGATATGCCTATATATATATATATATATATATATATATATATATATATATACATACAGTATATATATATATATATTGTGACAGCAGGAAGGTAAAGTCACCTGGTTGCATCCAGGGGGGTAGATATATTTCGCCCAGATTCAGGCTTTACGCCGACTTATACAACTAGGTGGAGAGTTGTATAAGGTTAGTGGGCTCATGGATGACTCATACCTCTAGGGAGAGGGCTGGGCGTCGTACAGACAGGGAGTTGATGAGGCCAGCTGAAGCTTGTCAGCTCATGTAGGCCTCTATAAGAACTCCCAGCTTCATTAGATGTTAGCTCATGCCTGGAACCAGACCTGTGTGGACTGTCTAGGGAGAGTGAACCCCTGTGCGGTGAGGCAAAGCCTGTGTGGCTATTTGTTTGGACTTTTACTAAACCAGGGACTTAGGGACTAGGACAGCACTAGGCTGATCCCAGTTGTTAGTTAGGAAACCTGTATGTTTAGTCAGAGGTCAACTTGACCAGGATTTATTTTGGTTATGTTTCTTTTGCTTTGCTGTGTTTTGTCACTGTAAATAGAAAATAAACCGCACCTTTTTTTTGATTTTGAAAACCACAACCTCCGTTTGCTGGGCCTGTTTTTGGGTGGGGAGCCCATCCCGGGGGTCACACACACCCGCTGCCAAGCTAACCCCCTCACAGTTGGTGGAGAACCAGTGGCAGTTTTTTTTAAGCCAGCATGGAGGAGATACTGAAGCAGCTGGCTCTAGCAAATGCCAATCAACAGCAGACAAATGCAGGTTTGCAAAAGAGCCTTGCAGCTCAACAACAGAACTTCGCAGCCCAGCAGCAAGCTCACCAACAGAGTCTGGAAGCTCAGCAACAAGCCCAGCAGCAATCTGAGGCCCGCTTCATAGACCTGTTACAGAAGCAAGAGCAGAGACTACAACAAATGGAAGCAGTAATGCAGCAACGTCCGCAGACCAGTGAGGAAAGCCGTCCCACTAATACCGCGTCCTTTGGGGTGAGTCGTTTATTGACAAAAATGACTGGAGAGGATGATCCAGAGGTATTTTTGACCACATTTGAAAGGACTGCTGAAAGAGAAAAGTGGCCTGAGGAGCAGTGGGCTGGACTGGTGGCTCCTCTGTTAACTGGTGAATCGCAGAAGGCTTACTATGACCTAGAGCCTGACCAAGCAAAAGACTATGTGATGCTAAAAGCTGAAATATTGGCAAGGCTGGGTGTCACCCAGGCTGTCGGGCTCAGCGTGTGCATAACTGGACTTTCCAGCTTGGAAAACCCCCCAGGTCTCAAATGTATGATCTCATTCACCTGAGCAGAAAGTGGCTACAGCCAGAGACTTTGTCCGCACCAAAGATTGTGGAACGTGTTGTAATGGATCGGTTTTTGAGAGCTCTTCCTACTGCCATCCAAAAGTGGGTAAGCCATGGAGACCCAGAGACGGCCGATGGTCTTGTGGATCGTGTGGAGAAATACTTGGCTACAGAGAACCTGACGGCCTCTTCCAGAGACACTCGGACTTTCCACCCTAAGACCAGACCATCCCCAGGGGCGGATAAGAGGATTCCAAGGGGTGAGGGTGGAGAGAGTGAGAGGGTGGGAGCTCTACCCCAAGTTTGGCGAGAACAGCCTGGGAAATCAGCGGCTCAAGAGGCGGCAAGAAGGATCGTTTGCTACCGCTGCCGGCAAGCGGGACATATTGCAGCCAATTGCCCGGTTGTGGAGGAACCCATGCAGTGTGACTTTCTGATGGGCAGACGTCAGTCGCTGTGTGCGACAGTCGCATGCACTGCCATTCGAGGAACTGAGAAACATTTATGCAAAATGTGTGTTAATGGTAGAAATGTTGTGGTATTGCTGGATTCAGGTAGCCTTGTGACCCTGATAAAGGCTGAGTTAGTTAAAACAGAGGTCTCTGGGAATAGCAAGGTAGCTGTTATTTGTGTGCATGGGGACACCCGAGAGTATCCAGTGACTACAGTGTGTTTCGAGACCCCCAAAGGTACCCTCTCTCATCCAGTGGGCTTAGTATCTCAGTTACCGCATGACGCCATTGTGGGAAGGGATTTTCCGAAGTTCTGGGAACTGTGGGATGACCCTGAGCCCCCCACTGGTGCCCCTATGTACCAGGAATGGGATAGCCAGAACTCCCCTGAGAGTGGTGAGGACTCTCCGGAATTTCCCTTATCAGTATTGGCAGGGGAGACTCAAGAAACTGGAGAGGAGCCCACCTCCTCAGACGAAAACCTACCGTCTGTGGAGTTTTCTGATCTTGAGGTTCACAGGGAAAACTTTGCCACAGAACAGTTGAAAGACCCCGCCCTAATAAAGGCACGGGAAAACGTAGTGAAAATAGATGGCGAGTTAGTGAACCCAGATAATACCTGCACTTACCCATACTTCAGCGTAGAGAAGGACCTACTGTATCGGGTGGCAAAAAGGGCAGAAGAAACCGTTGAGCAGCTTGTGGTGCCCAAACCTTACAGGAAGTTGGTGTTGGAGTTGGCCCATGGGCACATTCTTGGAGGTCATCTGGGGACAGAGAAAACCCGAGAGAGGGTATTACAGAGATTCTATTGGCCGGGGGTGATAAAGGACATAGAAAATTATTGTTCCTCCTGCCCTGTGTGTCAGAGGTCGGCCCCGATGCCACATTTCCGTAGCCCGCTGGTCCCTCTACCCATCATTGAGGTCCCGTTTGAGAGGATCGCCATGGATTTGGTAGGTCCTATAATCAAGTCCGCTAGGGGGCACCAGTACATATTGGTTATAATGGACTATGCCACCCGTTATCCAGAAGCGATCCCTCTCAGAAATACCTCAGCCAAAACCATAGCCAAAGAGCTATCTCTTGTTTTTAGCCGGGTGGGTATTTGTAAAGAACTGCTTACGGACCAAGGTACACCCTTTATGTCCCGGGTTATGAAGGAGCTGTGTAAATTGTTCAAAGTGACGCAATTACGTACATCTGTGTATCACCCCCAAACCGATGGGCTGGTTGAAAGATTCAACAAAACCCTAAAGCAAATGTTGAAGAAAGTGGTGGATAGAGATGGAAAGGATTGGGACTGTCTACTTCCTTATCTGATGTTTGCTATTAGGGAGGTGCCCCAATCCTCTACGGGATTCTCCCCCTTTGAGTTGCTGTATGGGAGACACCCAAGAGGGCTGTTGGATATTGCCAAGGAAACTTGGGAAAGTGAGAGTTCTCCCCACAGGAGTGTGATTGAGCATGTCGCCCTGATGCAAGACCGAATTGCACAGGTAATGCCCATCGTGAAGGAACATTTGGCCCAAGCGCAGTTAGCACAGCAGAGAGTGTACAACCGTGGAGCCAAGACCCGTACCTTTTCCCCGGGGGATAGGATACTGGTACTTGTCCCTACGGTTGAAAGTAAATTCCTTGCCAAATGGCAAGGCCCCTACGAGATAATGGAAAAAGTGAGCGAAGTGAATTACAAGGTCAGACAACCAGGAAGGCGAAAGCCCGAACAGATCTATCACGTTAATCTGTTGAAAGCCTGGAGGGATAGAGAGTCCCTAGTCGCAGACACTTGGTCACCAGCTCAAACTGGTTGCGTGATTCCTGAGGTTGGAATAGCAGCCACCTTGTCACAACCCCAACAACAGGAGGTTAAGGAGTTTGTGCTTCGCAACAAGGAGGTATTCTCTGAGCTGCCGGGACAAACCTCTGGGGTAGAGCATGACATCATTACCCCGCCCGGTGAAAGGGTGAAGTTAAAACCCTATCGGATCCCAGAGGCCCGACGGGAGGCAATACGGGAGGAAGTACAGAAAATGCTGAACTTAGGGGTGATAGAGGAGTCCCAAAGTGATTGGTCTAGTCCCATTGTGTTGGTGCCTAAACCGGATGGGAGCTGGCGGTTTTGTAACGATTTTCGTCAGTTGAACAAAGTTACAAAATTTGACACCTACCCCATGCCACGTATAGATGAGTTGATCGACCGGCTGGGAACAGCCCGTTACATGACGACTCTTGACCTCACAAAAGGGTATTGGCAAATCCCCCTGGCCAAATTGGCCAAAGAGAAAACCGCATTTGTAACCCCAGACGGGGCGTTCCAATATAAAAGAATGCCGTTCGGGTTACAGAATGCGCCGGCCACATTCCAGCGGAAAATGGACCAGATGCTGAGGCCCCATCGGAAGTATGCTGCGGCTTACCTGGATGACGTAATTGTCCATAGCACAGATTGGGCCTCACATCTGCCAAAAGTGCAAGCAGTCCTGGACTCTGTTCGGGAAGCGGGGTTTACGGCTAACCCCAAGAAGTGTACCATTGGGCAGGAGGAGGCCAAATATCTTGGGTACACCATTGGGAGGGGAGTAATAAAACCCCAACTCAACAAAGTCGAGGCCATCCAGAGTTGGCCACGTCCCAACAGCAAGAAGCAGGTACGAGCCTTTCTGGGAATCGCTGGGTATTATCGGCGATTCATTCCCCACTTTGCCTCTAAGGCTGTGCCCCTAACCAACCTAACGAAGGGGAAAGGGTCGGTCATGATTAAATGGACCCCCGAGGCTGAGGCAGCATTCCAATTCTTGAAACAAGCCTTATGTAGCCAGCCAGTGTTGTACTCACCCGACTTCTCTAAAGACTTTGTCGTACAAAGTGATGCGTCAGATGTGGGGTTAGGAGCAGTATTGTCCCAGGTCTGGAACGGGGAAGAGCACCCAGTCATTTACCTCAGCAGGAAGTTGAAGTCCCATGAGGTAAATTACGCCACCGTTGAAAAGGAGTGTTTAGCGGTGAAGTGGGCTCTAGATTCCCTTCGGTACTACCTGCTAGGTAGGCACTTTGACATAGTTACGGATCACGCTCCGTTAAAGTGGATGGCTCAAAACAAGGAAACAAATAGAAGAGTGAATAGGTGGTTTCTGGCCCTCCAGGAATTCAACTTCACAGTAAAGCATCGCCCTGGCGTTCAAATGGGGAATGTGGATGCTTTGTCTCGAGTACATGAATGCCTGATTGCTGGTGTTCCAACCCCGAGGTTAAAACAAGAGGGGGGGGTATGTGACAGCAGGAAGGTAAAGTCACCTGGTTGCATCCAGGGGGGTAGATATATTTCGCCCAGATTCAGGCTTTACGCCGACTTATACAACTAGGTGGAGAGTTGTATAAGGTTAGTGGGCTCATGGATGACTCATACCTCTAGGGAGAGGGCTGGGCGTCGTACAGACAGGGAGTTGATGAGGCCAGCTGAAGCTTGTCAGCTCATGTAGGCCTCTATAAGAACTCCCAGCTTCATTAGATGTTAGCTCATGCCTGGAACCAGACCTGTGTGGACTGTCTAGGGAGAGTGAACCCCTGTGCGGTGAGGCAAAGCCTGTGTGGCTATTTGTTTGGACTTTTACTAAACCAGGGACTTAGGGACTAGGACAGCACTAGGCTGATCCCAGTTGTTAGTTAGGAAACCTGTATGTTTAGTCAGAGGTCAACTTGACCAGGATTTATTTTGGTTATGTTTCTTTTGCTTTGCTGTGTTTTGTCACTGTAAATAGAAAATAAACCGCACCTTTTTTTTGATTTTGAAAACCACAACCTCCGTTTGCTGGGCCTGTTTTTGGGTGGGGAGCCCATCCCGGGGGTCACACACACCCGCTGCCAAGCTAACCCCCTCACAATATATATATATATATATATATACACACTGTGATTTTAGTAATAAAACTCACCTTAATAACAGTATTTTATTCTAATCCATCCCAGAGCAGGAGGTCGCAGGCCACATCAGAGGGCTCCGCGGGCCACTGATTGGGCACCCTTGTTATAACCCGTCAGATTTTTTTTTGCCATCTGTGTCCAATTGCAGAGATTTCCCTTCACTTCCTATTCCATAGCCAAACATTAAGTGAGAAGAAATCCCTGCAAATTAAAGGAATTCCTTGGGGACCCCCAGATCACAAGAACTTCTACTTTTCTGAGCACAACCCAAAATTTGGGATTTTCTTTTACTTTCACTTTCAATGATAATGGTAAACAGGAAAAATATAGAAGGTCAATCTCTCTAACGGGTGCACAGAGAGCAATGAAAACTGATGTGTTCAAATTCCTCTCAACTCTATCCAAAACTAGTTATACTTTAATCTGTATCACACCATGCTTTTGGTAGGGTTGGTTCTATTGTCTCACCTGGAAATAGTTCCTTATTATAAATCATTAATCACCACTCCCTAGAGGACTACCTTTTGGTCACTAGTGATATATACAGTTTCCCAGTCAAAAGTCTTCCTAAAATGTACCTTGGCCTTCGTTTGTAGAGTCTGTAAAGCTGGTCCACATAATGGGCTGGTACATCTGGAAATTCTTTCTTAAATCCTCGATCCAACAACTAAAACCAAAACAGGTTAAAATGATATTGACTGGGAAAGAACACTTATCATTTCCATTAAGGACAGACATATAGGCTTTACCTTATCTTCTGCCACTAGGTCATCATAGGACTCTCTGAAAGATTCTACCTGAACTTTAAACGTCTTAACTAGTTCAGCTGTTTGATTCTAGAACAAAAAGGCATTAGAAATAAAATGTTGTAATTAATCTGGATAGGTGAAAATGACAAATCACACATATTGTAGACTGAAAGTACCTTTTTTATAATTACAAAGGGTTTACAAATGATGAACTCTTAGGCAGGCCATACACTAAGCAAAATTCTTTCCTGCAAGCACGGGAGCTCCATTCCCCCATCAACACAGTGTGAGGGGGTTAGCTCGGCAGCGGGTGTGTGTGACCCCCGGGATGGGCTCCCCACACAAAAACAGGCCCAGCAAACGGAGGTTGTGGTTTTCAAAATCAAAAAAAGGTGCGGTTTATTTTCTATTTACAGTGACAAAACACAGCAAAGCCAAAAGAAACATAAACAAAATAAATCCTGGTCAACTTGACCTCTGACTAAACATACAGGTTTCCTAACTAACAACTGGGATCAGCCTAGTGCTGTCCTAGTCCCTAAGTCCCTGGTTTTAAATGTCCAAGCAAATAGCCACACAGGCTTTGTCTCACCGCACAGGGGTTCACTCTCCCTAGACAGTCCACACAGGTCTGGTTCCAGGCATGAGCTAACATCTAATGAAGCTGGGAGTTCTTATAGAGGCCTAAATGAGCTGACAAGGTTCAGCTGGTCTCCTCATCTCTGTCTGCACGACGCCCCACACTCTCCCTAGAGGTATGAGTCATCCATGAGCCCACTAGCCTTAGCTGGGCTTATACAACTCTCCACCTAGTTGTATAAGTCGGCGTAAAGCCTGAATCTGGGCGAAATATATCTACCCCCCTGGATGCAACCAGGTGACTTTACCTTCCTGCTGTCACATACCCCCCCCTCTTGTTTTAACCTCGGGGTTGGAACACCAGCAATCAGGCATTCATGTACTCGAGACAAAGCATCCACATTCCCCATTTGAACGCCAGGGCGATGCTTTACTGTGAAGTTGAATTCCTGGAGGGCCAGGAACCACCTATTCACTCTTCTATTTGTTTCCTTGTTTTGAGCCATCCACTTTAACGGAGCGTGATCCGTAACCATGTCAAAGTGCCTACCTAGCAGGTAGTACCGAAGGGAATCTAGAGCCCACTTCACCGCTAAACACTCCTTTTCAACGGTGGCGTAATTTACCTCATGGGACTTCAACTTCCTGCTGAGGTAAATGACTGGGTGCTCTTCCCCGTTCCAGACCTGGGACAATACTGCTCCTAACCCCACATCTGACGCATCACTTTGTACGACAAAGTCTTTAGAGAAGTCGGGTGAGTACAACACTGGCTGGCTACATAAGGCTTGTTTCAAGAATTGGAATGCTGCCTCAGCCTCGGGGGTCCATTTAATCATGACCGACCCTTTCCCCTTCGTTAGGTTGGTTAGGGGCACAGCCTTAGAAGCAAAGTGGGGAATGAATCGCCGATAATACCCAGCGATTCCCAGAAAGGCTCGTACCTGCTTCTTGCTGTTGGGACGTGGCCAACTCTGGATGGCCTCGACTTTGTTGAGTTGGGGTTTTATTACTCCCCTCCCAATGGTGTACCCAAGATATTTGGCCTCCTCCTGCCCAATGGTACACTTCTTGGGGTTAGCCGTAAACCCCGCTTCCCGAACAGAGTCCAGGACTGCTTGCACTTTTGGCAGATGTGAGGCCCAATCTGTGCTATGGACAATTACGTCATCCAGGTAAGCCGCAGCATACTTCCGATGGGGCCTCAGCATCTGGTCCATTTTCCGCTGGAATGTGGCCGGCGCATTCTGTAACCCGAACGGCATTCTTTTATATTGGAACGCCCCGTCTGGGGTTACAAATGTGGTTTTCTCTTTGGCCAATTTGGCCAGGGGGATTTGCCAATACCCTTTTGTGAGGTCAAGAGTCGTCATGTATCGGGCTGTTCCCAGCCGGTCGATCAACTCATCTATACGTGGCATGGGGTAGGTGTCAAATTTTGTAACTTTGTTCAACTGACGAAAATCGTTACAAAATCGCCAGCTCCCATCCGGTTTAGGCACCAACACAATGGGACTAGACCAATCACTTTGGGACTCCTCTATCACCCCTAAGTTCAGCATTTTCTGTACTTCCTCCCGTATTGCCTCCCGTCGGGCCTCTGGGATCCGATAGGGTTTTAACTTCACCCTTTCACCGGGCGGGGTAATGATGTCATGCTCTACCCCAAATGTTTGTCCCGGCAGCTCAGAGAATACCTCCTTGTTACGAAGCACAAACTCCTTAACCTCCTGTTGTTGGGGTTGTGACAAGGTGGCTGCTATTCCAACCTCAGGAATCACGCAACCAGTTTGAGCTGGTGACCAAGTGTCTGCGACTAGGGACTCTCTATCCCTCCAGGCTTTCAACAGATTAACGTGATAGATCTGTTCGGGCTTTCGCCTTCCTGGTTGTCTGACCTTGTAATTCACTTCGCTCACTTTTTCCATTATCTCGTAGGGGCCTTGCCATTTGGCAAGGAATTTACTTTCAACCGTAGGGACATGTACCAGTATCCTATCCCCCGGGGAAAAGGTACGGGTCTTGGCTCCACGGTTGTACACTCTCTGCTGTGCTAACTGCGCTTGGGCCAAATGTTCCTTCACGATGGGCATTACCTGTGCAATTCGGTCTTGCATCAGGGCGACATGCTCAATCACACTCCTGTGGGGAGAACTCTCACTTTCCCAAGTTTCCTTGGCAATATCCAACAGCCCTCTTGGGTGTCTCCCATACAGTAACTCAAAGGGGGAGAATCCCGTAGAGGATTGGGGCACCTCCCTAATAGCAAACATCAGATAAGGAAGTAGACAGTCCCAATCCTTTCCATCTCTATCCACCACTTTCTTCAACATTTGTTTTAGGGTTTTGTTGAATCTTTCAACCAGCCCATCGGTTTGGGGGTGATACACAGATGTACGTAATTGCGTCACTTTGAACAATTTACACAGCTCCTTCATAACCCGGGACATAAAGGGTGTACCTTGGTCCGTAAGCAGTTCTTTACAAATACCCACCCGGCTAAACACAAGAGATAGCTCTTTGGCTATGGTTTTGGCCGAGGTATTTCGGAGAGGGATCGCTTCTGGATAACGGGTGGCATAGTCCATTATAACTAATATGTACTGGTGCCCCCTAGCGGACTTGATTATAGGACCTACCAAATCCATGGCGATCCTCTCAAACGGGACCTCAATGATGGGTAGAGGGACCAGCGGGCTACGGAAATGTGGCATCGGGGCCGACCTCTGACACACAGGGCAGGAGGAACAATAATTTTCTATGTCCTTCATCACCCCCGGCCAATAGAATCTCTGTAATACCCTCTCTCGGGTTTTCTCTGTCCCCAGATGACCTCCAAGAATGTGCCCATGGGCCAACTCCAACACCAACTTCCTGTAAGGTTTGGGCACCACAAGCTGCTCAACGGTTTCTTCTGCCCTTTTTGCCACCCGATACAGTAGGTCCTTCTCTACGCTGAAGTATGGGTAAGTGCAGGTATTATCTGGGTTCACTAACTCGCCATCTATTTTCACTACGTTTTCCCGTGCCTTTATTAGGGCGGGGTCTTTCAACTGTTCTGTGGCAAAGTTTTCCCTGTGAACCTCAAGATCAGAAAACTCCACAGATGGTAGGTTTTCGTCTGAGGAGGTGGGCTCCTCTCCAGTTTCTTGAGTCTCCCCTGCCAATACTGATAAGGGAAATTCCGGAGAGTCCTCACCACTCTCAGGGGAGTTCTGGCTATCACATTCCTGGTACATAGGGTCACCAGTGGGGGGCTCAGGATCATCCCACAGTTCCCAGAACTTCGGAAAATCCCTTCCCACAATGGCGTCATACGGTAACTGAGATACTAAGCCCACTGGATGAGAGAGGGTACCTTTGGGGGTCTTGAAACACACTGTAGTCACTGGATACTCTCGGGTGTCCCCATGCACACAAATAACAGCTACCTTGCTATTCCCAGAGACCTCTGTTTTAACTAACTCAGCCTTTATCAGGGTCACAAGGCTACCTGAATCCAGCAATACCACAACATTTCTACCATTAACACAAATTTCGCATAAATGTTTCTCAGTTCCTCGAATGGCAGTGCATGCGACTGTCGCACACAGCGACTGACGTCTGCCCGTCAGAAAGTCACACTGCATGGGTTCCTCCACAACCGGGCAATTGGCTGCAATATGTCCCGCTTGCCGGCAGCGGTAGCAAACGATCCTTCTTGCCGCCTCTTGAGCCGCTGATTTCCCAGGCTGTTCTCGCCAAACTTGGGGTAGAGCTCCCACCCTCTCACTCTCTCCACCCTTACCCCTTGGAATCCTCTTATCCGCCCCTGGGGATGGTCTGGTCTTAGGGTGGAAAGTCCGAGTGTCTCTGGAAGAGGCCGTCAGGTTCTCTGTAGCCAAGTATTTCTCCACACGATCCACAAGACCATCGGCCGTCTCTGGGTCTCCATGGCTTACCCACTTTTGGATGGCAGTAGGAAGAGCTCTCAAAAACCGATCCATTACAACACGTTCCACAATCTTTGGTGCGGACAAAGTCTCTGGCTGTAGCCACTTTCTGCTCAGGTGAATGAGATCATACATTTGAGACCTGGGGGGTTTTCCAAGCTGGAAAGTCCAGTTATGCACACGCTGAGCCCGGACAGCCTGGGTGACACCCAGCCTTGCCAATATCTCAGCTTTTAGCATCACATAGTCTTTTGCTTGGTCAGGCTCTAGGTCATAGTAAGCCTTCTGCGATTCACCAGTTAACAGAGGAGCCACCAGTCCAGCCCACTGCTCCTCAGGCCACTTTTCTCTTTCAGCAGTCCTTTCAAATGTGGTCAAAAATACCTCTGGATCATCCTCTCCAGTCATTTTTGTCAATAAACGACTCACCCCAAAGGACGCGGTATTAGTGGGACGGCTTTCCTCACTGGTCTGCGGACGTTGCTGCATTACTGCTTCCATTTGTTGTAGTCTCTGCTCTTGCTTCTGTAACAGGTCTATGAAGCGGGCCTCAGATTGCTGCTGGGCTTGTTGCTGAGCTTCCAGACTCTGTTGGTGAGCTTGCTGCTGGGCTGCAAGGCTCTGTTGATGAGCTTGCTGCTGGGCTGCGAAGTTCTGTTGTTGAGCTGCAAGGCTCTTTTGCAAACCTGCATTTGTCTGCTGTTGATTGGCATTTGCTAGAGCCAGCTGCTTCAGTATCTCCTCCATGCTGGCTTAAAAAAAACTGCCCGCATTCTCCACCAACTGTGAGGGGGTTAGCTCGGCAGCGGGTGTGTGTGACCCCCGGGATGGGCTCCCCACACAAAAACAGGCCCAGCAAACGGAGGTTGTGGTTTTCAAAATCAAAAAAAGGTGCGGTTTATTTTCTATTTACAGTGACAAAACACAGCAAAGCCAAAAGAAACATAAACAAAATAAATCCTGGTCAACTTGACCTCTGACTAAACATACAGGTTTCCTAACTAACAACTGGGATCAGCCTAGTGCTGTCCTAGTCCCTAAGTCCCTGGTTTTAAATGTCCAAGCAAATAGCCACACAGGCTTTGTCTCACCGCACAGGGGTTCACTCTCCCTAGACAGTCCACACAGGTCTGGTTCCAGGCATGAGCTAACATCTAATGAAGCTGGGAGTTCTTATAGAGGCCTAAATGAGCTGACAAGGTTCAGCTGGTCTCCTCATCTCTGTCTGCACGACGCCCCACACTCTCCCTAGAGGTATGAGTCATCCATGAGCCCACTAGCCTTAGCTGGGCTTATACAACTCTCCACCTAGTTGTATAAGTCGGCGTAAAGCCTGAATCTGGGCGAAATATATCTACCCCCCTGGATGCAACCAGGTGACTTTACCTTCCTGCTGTCACAACAGACAGTGTTGATGGGGGAATCCTTCCCGTAAAGCCATTATTTTCTACCGGCGGGGAAGCCGCCCCCGCCGTGAGAAGACAGTGATTATTGCTAGCGGCTATACCAGCCACTAGCGATAATCATGTGCAAAATCTGGCAGGCTGGTTGTACTCAAGCTGATTGATTAACTTGGTACATTCAGCCTGCCCATACATGGTTTGAATCTCAGCTGGGTTCTCATGAACTGGCCGAGATTTGAACCATCTATGGCTGGCCTTAGCTTCTTCATACAGGATTCCACCTAGTCATTGATACTGTATCTACAGATGTATAACTAAAATCTGAACATCTTTGATGCTCTAAGAACTTGCATTTTACTCTTGATGCCTACAGGCATAGTTGAATACCTCATAGTAGAGCAGTACATTGTCTATATTTACAATAGCAGAAGAGGACTGGTCTCTCTGAAGAGGTCTAACACACCCCCACTGAGTCACAGCCAGAACTCTCCAATCGCCAGGAAGCATAAGCTTTCCTGATTGCGTAGCTACAGGCCTGACTCTGCAAGCAGTGTCACAGACCTCTTCAGAGAGATCACCCACAGACAGCAGGCAGCAAATGAAAAAGAAATCTAACACACCCATAAAGCTGAGAATAGATTTACATATTTTTTTTTAAACTTGTAGCACATATAAAATATGTACTGTATATATGATAATTGAGGAAGCAATATTTTAAAAAGAAAGGTCATAATTAATATCATTAACCACTTGACCACTGGGCACTTAAACCCCCTTAATAACCAGACCAATTTTCAGCTTTCGGTGCTCTCACATTTTGAATGACAATTACTCAGTCATACAACACTGTACCCATATGAATTTTTTGTCCTTTTTTTCACACAAATAGAGCTTTCTTTTGGTGGTATTTAATCACTGTTGGGTTTTTTTTTTTTTTTGCGCTATAAGAGAAAAAAGACTGAAAATTTTGTAAAAAAATGATTTTTTTTTCGTTTCTGTTATAAAATTTTGCAAATTACTATTTTTTCTTCATAAATTTTGGCCAAAATTTATACTGCTACATATCTTTGGTAAAAATAAGTACAAATTGGTGCATATTATTTGGTCTTTGTGAAAGTTATAGAGTCCACAAGCTATGGTGCCAATATCTGAAAATTGATCACACCTGAAGTACTGACGGCCTATCTCAATTCTTGAGACCCTAGCATGCCAGAAAAGTACAAATACCCCCCAAATGACCCCTTTTTGGAAAGAAGACATTCCAAGGTATTCAGAAAGAGGCATTGTGAGTTTTTTGAAGTTGTCATTTTTTCCCACAATTCTTTGCAAAATCAAGATTTTTTTTTTCTCTTTTTTTTTTTTTCACAAAATTGTCATATTAGCAGGTCATTTCTCACACACAGCATATGCATTCCACAAATTACACCCCAAAACACATTCTGCTATTACTCCCGAGTATGGCGATACCACATGTGTGAGACTTTTACACAGCGTGGCCACATACAGAGGCCCAACATGCAATGAGCACCTTCAGGCGTTCTGGAGCACCCAGGCCAATTCTGACATTTCTCTCCTACATGTAAAAATCATCATTTGTTTGCTAGAAAATTACATAGAACCCCAAAACATTATATATGTTTTTTTAGCAAAGACCTTAGAGAATATAATGGTGGTTGTTGAAACTTTTTATCTCGCACGATATTTGCGCAGCAATTTTTTTAACGCGTTTTTTACGGAAAAAAAATGTTTTGTGCTTAAAAAAAAAAAAAACAGTAAAGTTAGCCCAATGTTTTTGCATAATGTGAAAGAGGAAGTTACGCCGAGTAAATAGATACCTAACATGTCGCCCTTAAAAATTGCACACACTCGTGGAATGGCGCCAAACTTCGCTACTTAAAAAATCCCCATAGGCGACGCTTTAAATATTTTTATTGGTTACATGTTTTGAGTTACAGAGAAGGTCTAGGGCCAAAATGATTGCTCTCGCTCTAACGTTCGCAGAGATACCTCACATGTGTGGTTTGAAAACCGTTTTCATATGTGGGCGGGACTTACGTATGCGTTCGCTTCTGTATGCGAGCTCACGGGGACAGGGGCGCTTTAAAAAAAAAAAAAAAATTATTCTTCATTTTACTTTATTTATTTTAGTTTGACATGTTTTTCCGCCCCAAACATTTTTTTGATCACTTTTATACCTATTACAAGGAACGTAAACATCCCTTGTAATAGGAATATGGCATGACAGGTCCTCTTTACAGTGAGATATGGGGGGGGTGTCAATAAGACCCCACATCTCACCTCTAGGCTGGGAAGCCTGAAAAAAATACAAAAAAAAAAAAACAACAATCCTGGCTTTGATCGTAGCGGTGAGTCGGTAGAAGCACCGGAGGGCGGCGGGGGGTAAGGGGACATCCCCTCTCGCCTCCCGTAAGAATGATCAAGCGGCGGAACAGCCGCTATGATTGTTCTTATGGTGTAGGGAATCGCCGGCTGAAAAAGCTAATATCTGAATGATGCCTGTAGCTGCTCCCATCATTCAGATATCCCCGCACAAAGTCAAGGACGTCATATGACGGACGGAGGGCGGGAAGTGGTTATTGCAGAGTATTGCCGGGCATTGCGGAGTATTGCCGGGCATTGCGGAGTATTGCAGGGCATTGCGGAGTATTGCGGACTATGGCAGGGTATTGCGGTGTATGGCAGGGTATTGCACGGGGTATTGCACAGGGTATTGCAGAGTATTGCAGAGTATTGTGCAGGGTATTGCAGAGTATTGTGGAGGGTATTGCAGAGTATTGTGGAGGGTATTGCAGAGTATTGTGGAGGGTATTGCAGAGTATTGTGCAGGGTATTGCAGAGTATTGTGCAGGGTATTGCAGAGTATTTTGCAGAGTATTGCGCAGGGTATTGCAGAGTATTGCGCAGGGTATTGCAGAGCATTGCACCAGAGTATTGCAGAGTATTGCACCAGGGTATTGCAGAGTATTGTGCAGGGTATTGCAGAGTATTTTGCAGGGTATTGCGCAGGGTATTGCAGAGTATTGCGCAGGGTATTGCAAAGTATTGCGCAGGGTATTGCAGAGTATTGCGCAGGGTATTGCAGAGTATTTTGCAGGGTATTGCAGAGTATTGCGCAGGGTATTGCAGAGTATTGCACCAGGGTATTGCAGAGTATTACACCAGGGTATTGCAGAGTATTGCACCAGGGTATTGGCAGGGTATTTTGCAGAGTATTGGCAGGGTATTTTGCAGAGTATTGGCAGGGTATAGCACATGGATGGCTGAGCAGGGATGGATGGATGGCTGGATCTGTGACTGCAATTGTCACAGATCCAGCCCACAGCGCTGCTGCCTTGATCTGCTCCCTCCCCTCTCCTCTCACACTGTACCGATCGGTACAGAGAGGGGAGGGAGGAACCGGCGTCATCAAATGACGCCGGTCTGTTTACAAGTGATTGCTCCGTCATTTGACGGAGCGATCACGTGGTAAACGGCCACTATCAGCGGCGATTTACCGCGATTCGTGATCCGCCGGGTCCTCTGGACCCGGCGGTCACGGAGTTTCCCGTGTGCGCACCCCAGGGGGCGCGCGGGAGCGCGATTCTGGGAGGACGTTATATAACGTCCTCCCAGAGTTAAGCAACCACCTTGTCGACGTTATTTGTCGGCAGGTGGTTGTTAAGTGGTTAAATTACAAACTTGTTTGTGTTGCAATATTATGTTTGTCACATCATTTCCTCCTTGTAACATACTGTGATGAACGCCAAGTGACACCATAAATGGGTGTGTACAGTCTTGATGTTTCTAGTAGTTGTTTGAGGGTATTGTTGGACCAGTGGCGTAACTAGAACCTTTAGGGCCCCGGTGTAAGAAACCATGATGGGCCCCCTGACCCCAAGACAGGGCTTTTTCCTCCAAGCCCAGTGGCGGAATGCCAGGGCCCAGTCGCAAGTGTGACCTTTGTGACCCTGGTATGTCTGCCACTCTGGTCAGTATTTTTTTTTTTTTTTACATTATCTTTTATTATTTTTTACAATGTTTACAATTTAGGAGCCCTGTTGGGGGTCTTTGGTGAGATATCAGAGGTCTAAACAGACCTCTGATGTTTCACCTTTGGGACAGAGAAAGGAGATTAAGGATATAGCCCTCAATGTCCTTCCCTGTAGTCTCAGCTGCACAGAAAGAATGGACAGGAATAGCTCTGTACAGAGCTTCCCGTACATTCACAGACCAAAGCATAGTGAACTGTTCCTCTATATGAAGCCTCTCCGCCGCTTCTCCTATCCAGCTGTACAGGGGGGTCGCACAGGCCCCCTGCAGCACTGGGTCAGGTAGCAATTGCGACCCCTGTAGGTACACCCTTGTGTTGGACCCATTTTTTTAAAACTTTTGAAGGCACAGTCTAGATGCACCAAATGTGCCTTATGTGCCCTGTCGTAAGGTGCCTTGACTTTTTTCTTGGAGCAGGAGGTAGTGGCTGGAAACATGCTGCCTGGTACACAGCATACAGAGACAGGCACTCTGCCTATCTCTGCATGCTAACTTAAGAACCACTGAATCAGCCGCACCTGTCAGTAATGCTATTGAAATATGGCAGTCATTTTTTTTTCTTGTTCATACATCACGGGACACAGAGCGGCATAGTCATTACTATGTGGGTTATATAGAATTACCTTCAGGTGCTGGCACTGGCAACTTCCAAAACAGGAAGTACCCTCCCCTATATAAGCCCCTCCCATCCGGGAGCACCTCAGTTTTTTGCCAGTGTCTAAGGTGTTGGCCAAGGTTAACATGTATTCATCTGGGCTTGTGTACAGGTTCTCTGGGCCTTAGCAAGCTATTCCGGATCCGACCAAAAAAGCTTCATAGCTAAACGGTCGGTACCCGGGCCTTGCAGAGAAGAGCAGGGTTTTGCCTGTAATGCCTCTCTTAGGAGGGCTGGACCCTGGGATCCAGAGCTCTGGTCATACCCAAAACCAAGAGGCTATCTGTGCAGGGTGCTATACAGGTCCAGGGGAGTGGAATCCTTGGGAACCCGGTCCCTGAAGGTCTAGTACAATGCCTGCCGTGAGAGGTGAAGTTTGGGCTTCTGTGGACCAAACAAAGTCCTGCGGCGGGGAAAAGGTAAGTGGGGGCCCCTCAGGAACTTGGTTCTATTGAGGGGACCCCCAAGCCTAATATGTCTTTCTGCCTGTTACCTAAAGGTATTCCCGCTAATAGCTGTATATGCCTAAGAAATCCTAGAAATGTCTTTTCATAAAGGAAGTTTTAAAAACTGTAAACCTAGAAATGTTTTTCATAAAGGAGGTTTTAAAAAAAAAAAAAAAAAAAAAAGACAAAAGTGCGGTACCTGTGTTTGTCCACTAGAGGCCGCTGTGGAACGTCTTTTTTTCTTGGGACTATTCCTTCCATGGTGAAAGTCCAGGCAGATGAGTGAGCTCTCTATCAGGGAAGCTGCATTCCTCTGTCATGCTGCCAAGTAGTTTCCTTCCATCCCCGAGTCCTGGTGAAACAGGGACCCTGGCTCCTCTCCCTACATGGCGCCAAGAGCGCACACGTGCATGCGCGCGCGCGCGCGCACACACGCTTTCTTTTTATAAGATTTAGCTTCAAAAAAGGGGGCGGAGCCTGGCGGATGATGCGCTCTGTGCGCCCAGCGCTTCTGCGCATGTGCGGGCGTCCCAGCAAGATAAAAGGACTCAGTCCACGCTGCTTGCTATGGACACAGAGCATGAAAAGGAGCTGGTAGCATGGTATAGGGGCTTACAGCGGGCGGTTGATACAGGCATCCCCAGAAAGACGCATTAGTAGACACTCACTGATGTACATAGCAGCAAATTGCATTAGACTATTTCAGTAAAGGGGTGTATTGCGGCTGGAATACCTCAGCTTTGAACTAAGGAATATGCCGCCTAAAAAACTCCGAGATATACCTCTCAGGAAGTGTAGGGGGTCTCCATCGGGCTCTGAGGATCTGGAGCAGTCATCTGCACCTTCCTCCCCTGAGAAATCAGAGGTTAATACCCATAAGGAACCCCCGGGAGTGCCAGGTACTGCGGCTGTCCTCAGTCCACCTGCTCCTGCATATATAACAGAGGAGGTTTTTGCCTCAACTCTGGAGGGATTGGAGCAGAGATTGGCAGCATTGATCGCTTCTTCTCTACAGGAAAGAAAGCGCGCCAGTTCTCCATCCCCTCCATTAGAGTGCCTGTTGGCAGAGCAACAGTCCCAGGAAGGGACTGACCTTCCTGAAGGGGATCAGGAGGAGGTTAACTCTGTTTTTGAGGAATCGACAGTAGATGAACCATTTTCAGCATCACAGACTGAAAGATTGTGGGTCCAGACCCTAACTGACATGGTTCGATCTGCATTTAAAATGCCTCTTGTTGAACCATCAACTACTGCTGTCTCCTCGTTGGGGTCGCTAAAAGCTCCCCAGATTAATTGCTCCTTTCCAATTCATCCATTATTGGAAGGACTTATATATACCAGGACTGGGAACATCCTGATAAACTATTTGTTCCACCTAAGAAATTTCAGGTGATCTATCCCATGGAGGAAAAATTCACCCAGAGATGGAATGTTCCTACGGTGGACGCAGCCATTTCTTCTGTGAACAAATCACTGACATGTCCAGTAGATAATGTTCAAATGTTCAAAGATCCAGTAGATAAAAAATTGGAATCTTTATTAAAATCTGCTTTTTCCACAGCAGGGGCTGTTACACAGCCAGCAGTGGCAGCTATTGGGGTCTGCCAAGCTTTAAAGGATCAAATGAAAATGGTCCTGAGGGATTTGCCAGACCAGCAGGCCCAGGCTCTGGCTGATCTGCCTAGAGCATTATGCTTTGCGGTTGACGCCATCAAGGATTCTATCCATCAGGCCTCCCGCCTCACGCTGTCTTTGGTACATATGCGTAGGCTTCTGTGGCTCAAGAACTGGTCTGCTGAGGCTCCCTGTAAGAAGCTCTTAGTTAGCTTCCCATTTCATGGAGAACGCCTTTTTTGGCGAAGACCTGGATAAATATATCCAGAAGATTTCCAGTGGTAAAAGTACTCTCTTACCAATTAAAAAGAGGTCTAGGGGTCCGTCTTTTAAGAGGACTACCTCTCCTATCCCTGGGACGTCTGCTACTAAGCAGTTCCGACGGCCTCCTCGGTCAAACTCAGGAGGTAAAAATCAGGGACAGTCACAGGGTAATAAAAAGCCCTGGATCCGAAGAGGTACTAAACCAGCCTCCAAGTCAAGCCTATGAAGGGCTGCCCCCACTCAAACGGGTGGGGGGAAGACTTCAGTTGTTCACAGAGACCTGGCGGGAGACGATCAAAGACAGATGGGTGCTCTCCGCAGTAACTCGGGGATACAAGTTGGAGTTAAAAGAGTCTCCTCCTTCCCATTTTATGTGGTCAGGCATGCCAAAAGACCCTCTGAAAAGAAGGTGTCTCCTAGTGGCGTTAGAACAACTATTGCTCCAAGGAGTAATTATGGAGGTTCCTATGGAAGAGTGGGGGTTGAGTTTCTACTCAAACCTTTTCACAGTCCCGAAACCAAACGGGGACATAAGACCCATATTGGACCTAAAGAGTCTAAAAAAAATTCTAAACGTCCGGTCCTTCCGGATGGAGTCGATCCGATCGGTCACCGCTGCCCTACAGGGGGAGGAATGGTTAGCCTCGATCGACATCAAAGATGCTTACTTGCATGTTCCCATCTTTCCAGGTCATCAAAAATTTCTACGCTTTGCAGTAGAAGGGCGCCATTTTCAGTTCAGAGCCTTACCATTCGGTCTGGCCACAGCACCACGAGTGTTCACAAAAATTCTGGCCCCACTGTTGGCCGATCTAAGAACACGAGGTGTAACGATAATGGCATACCTACACGACCTGTTGTTGATGGACCACTCAGTTGCCAAGCTAGAAGTGGTAATTGTCGATACAATCAAGTATCTAGAATCTCACGGTTGGGTCATCAACCTGGACAAGTCAGCCCTACAGCCAGTGAAAAACCTGGTATATCTAGGGCTATGGCTGGATTCAGACCAGAGGAAGATTTTCTTACCTCTAGACAAGGTATCCTCTTTGAGGGGCTTGGTCCATCTGCTTTGTGCAAAAAGACAGCCGTCCATACGCCTGTGCATGAGGCTGCTAGGAAAGATGGTAGCATCATTCGAAGCTGTGCCATACACCCAATTCCACTCAAGGAATTTACAGAGGGCCATATTGTCAGCCTGGAATGGAAAAATTCAGGCTCTAGACTTCCCGATGGCTTTGTCCCCTTCCGTTCGGAAGAGTCTCTGCTGGTGGTTGATCCCCCAGAATCTCCAGAAGGGAAAACCCTTCAGTCCGATATCCTGGAAGGTGGTCACTACAGATGCCAGCCTTATAGGCTGGGGGGCAGTACTGGAGCAATGGTCTCTCCAGGGCAGATGGTCAAATGTAGTAAAAACCCTGCCCATCAATCTCTTAGAGATACGAGCAGCCCGGTATGCCCTAGTAGCCTGGGCATCCAGACTCCAAGGGTCCCCTGTCAGAATTCAATCAGACAATGCCACAGCAGTGGCATATATCAATCATCAGGGAGGCACCAGGAGTCGTGCAGTCCAGAGGGAAGTAAGTCACATCCTGGAATGGGCAGAAAAGCATGTCCCATGTATGTCAGCTGTCTTCATTCCAGGGGTGGAGAATTGGAAGGCGGACTTTCTAAGTCGCCAACAGTTATGCCCAGGGGAATGGTCCCTTCATCCCGAGGTCTTCCGAGCAATATGTCAGCGGTGGGGAACACCGGATGTAGATCTGCTAGCATCCAGATTCAACGGAAAGGTGGACAGATTTGTCTCCCGGACAAGGGATCCCCTCGCTTGCGGCTCGGATGCTCTGGTGTTCCCTTGGGATCAGTTCAGACTGATATATGCATTCCCTCCGCTACAATTGTTGCCTCGACTCCTTCGCAGAGTCAGGTTGGAAAAGAAGCCGGTGATCCTGGTGGCTCCAGCGTGGCCCCGAAGGGCCTGGTACGCGGAGATCATCAAAATGTCTGTGGGGAGTCCTTGGACCCTTCCACGTCGTCCGGACCTGCTTTCGCAAGGACCGATATACCACCCTTCCTTACTAACTCTAAGTTTAACGGCCTGGCTATTGAATCCCACATCCTAAAGAAGAGAGGTCTCTCTAACTCTGTGGTATCAACTATAATCAATGCCAGGAAGCCTGTATCCAGGCAGATCTACTATAGAGTTTGGAAGGCGTACATCACTTGGTGCGAGGCCAGAAAATGGCATCCACGTAAGTACGTTATAGGCAGAATTCTGGACTTCCTGCAGTGGGCTGTAGACAGGAAGTTTGCCTTAAGTACTATCAAGGGCCAGGTTTCGGCCTTATCAATACTATTTCAAAGGCCCCTGGCTATGCATTCACTTGTCAAATCCTTTATGCAAGGTGTGACTCGTATTATTCCACCGATTAAAGCTCCCATATGCCCATGGGATCTGAATTTGGTTCTGTCGGTTCTGCAGAAACAGCCATTTGAACCTTTGCGGCACATTTCCTTGGTTCTACTCACCAGAAAATTGATATTTTTAGTAGCCATATGCTCGGCTAGAAGAGTGTCGGAATTAGCCGCCATGTCCTGTAAAGAGCCATATCTGGTTATTCATGAGGACAGAGTAGTATTACGTCCTCACCCAGCCTTTCTTCCTAAGGTGGTATCGAGGTTTCACTTGAACCAGGATGTGGTTCTTCCTTCTTTTTCCCCAAACCGAGCTCGGTAGAGGAAAAGTTATTGCATTCTTTGAATGTAGTAAGAGCAGTTAAAGCTTATCTAAAAGCCACTGCTCAGATTCGTAGAACGGATTCTTTGTTTGTTCTGCCGGAAGGCCCCAGAAAGGGTCAGGCAGCATCAAAATCTACTTTAGCCAAGTGGATTCGACAGGTCATAATACAAGCCTATGGCTTGAGAAGTAGACCGCCTCCGTTCAAAGTTAGGGCGCACTCCACGAGAGCAGTTGGAACTTCATGGGCAGTGCATCACCAGGCCTCCCTGGCTCAAATTTGTAAGGCCGCAACATGGTCTTCAGTACACACGTTTACTAGGTTCTACCAGGTGGACGTTAGAAGTCAGGAGGATGTCGCCTTTGGGCGCAGTGTGTTGCAGGCCGCAAAAGATCCTCATGCCTGATGGCGCCCAGCTTATGTATGGTATATCCCCCCCCCCTCATTTGGCATTGCTTTGGGACGTCCCACATAGTAATGACTATGCCGCTCTGTGTCCCGTGATGTATGAACAAGAAAGTAGGATTTTTAAAACAGCTTACCTGTAAAATCCTTTTCTTGGAGTACATCACGGGACACAGAGCTCCCACCCCTCTTTTGGGGACACGTATTGCTTTGCTACAAAACTGAGGTGCTCCCGGATGGGAGGGGCTTATATAGGGGAGGGTACTTCCTGTTTTGGAAGTTGCCAGTGCCAGCACCTGAAGGTAATTCTATATAACCCACATAGTAATGACTATGCCGCTCTGTGTCCCGTGATGTACTCCAAGAAAAGGATTTTACAGGTAAGCTGTTTTAAAAATCCTACTATTTGGTGCAGGCCATACCACCAGAAAAGTGTTTTTAGGGCTTTATTGAAAACCCCCTATAGTTTTTCTTAAAGTAAAAGGAAACAATTTCTCACCTTATGTTTTCGTTTTATGGCCATGATTTGGTTTAATTGTTCCACTCTGGTATTTATCTCTTCTTCAATCAAAATGGAGAATAGAAGATTGCTGATTTTCAGTTCTTCCTGTTCAGCACAAAGATTAGTTCAAAAGTTTATCAAAGTTTCAACACAGTATTTTAAGGAGCAGGCCCTCAAAACAAAAATGTAATGTGTAGGGATGTCATTGCTGAAGGCCCCAAGAGTTAAAGAATGCAGGGGGTTATTTACTAAAGGCAAATCCACTTGCACTACAAGTGCAAACTTCAAGTGCAAAGTGCACTTGAAATTGCACTGAAAGTGCACTTGGAAGTGCAGTCGCTGTAGATCCGAGGGGGACATGCAAGGAAAAAAAAAACCAGCATTTTAGCTTGCACATGATTGGATAATAAAATCAGCAGAGCTTCCCCTCATTTCAGATCTACCCCTCAGATTTTCAGCGACTGCACTTCCAGGCAGGGCCGCTGATAGGGGGGGACCACCAGTCCTCCTGTAGGGGGCCCAGGTACACAGGGGGGCCCAGACAGCAGAGGGAATTGGTGTGGTCGGGCAAAGGGGCAATTACAGAAGGATGCCCTGTGCATCTCCCTGCAACAGCTGAAAGCCGGTTTCTCTCCCTCCTGCTGGCTTTCAGCTGCTGCAGGGAGAGACACAGACACAGGGAATTGTTCTTGTAATTGCTTCCCCCTCACTGTTCTGCCTGCTTTTGATCCCCCCTGTGTGTCACTGTGCTGCCCCCCCCCCCATGGCACTGCCGGCTTATCTGTTTCGTACTAAAAATTTTAATTATAAAAAAAGTTTAAAGATTGTACAAAACTATTTAATAAAGGGCTAATTCACACAGGTTCTCTGCTATGTTTGTGTCTGCTAATAATGATTTTTTTTGTGAAAATATTGTTTTGCTATATTTCGGGGGTGGGGGCCTGGGGGGCCCTGCCAGGTAGACTTAGGGGGCCCCGTGATTTCTAACAACAGCCCTGCTTCCAAGTGCTCTTTCAGTGCAATTTCAAGTGCACTTTGCACTTGTAGTTTGCACTCGTAGTGCAAAGTGGATTTGCCTTTCGTAAATAACCCCCACTGTGTAGGATCCAGTGCACCAGTATCTATCCAAAATTATATCCCATAATTGGATGTATTGACTTTTTGTCTTTCAATGAGGAAATAATGTTAAGCATCTATGAATCTCGCAGGACAGGTATTGTTTTTCTCTCACTCATTTAGATTATTGTATTGTTAAAAAATTTATTTTTTCTGCATGCAAGTATTATATTTTTATTGACTAATTTGATAAAAAAAATTCTTAAATTGCACTTACCCTTTAAGATAAATTTTATTATACGCTTTATCTTATATTTACCCACTGAAGGTACAGACAAGTTCCTTGTTTTACCTATAATCAAAAGCAAAAACATCTCTTCTATATCTACTGGAGCACTTTATGGCACCTATTGGGTGGTTTTACTAAAGGCAACTTTGCTGTTACACATTGAGCTCTGCTGATTTCCAACATCCAATCACGTGCAATCGAAAATAGAGGGTGTTTTTGTTTTTATAATTCCACATGATTGGGTATTGCAAAATGAATTTTCACCACATTTGCCAAGCTTGCAAAGTGAACAGTCTATTTGTTTACGGTAAACTAACCCTACATTTTTCTTATCATTAGCATAGCTGCTTACACTAGCATACCTAAAATCCTGAAGCTGCAAAGCAAAAGATACAGCACATCGTTTAAATTCATGTTTTGCCTACTAAAGGCAGAAACAAGGGTCTGTTCCAGCCCTCTGTGTTGTTAGGGATGACAATGGTATGTTTATGTACTCAAGGTACTTTGAAGGTATTCTTTGTGATTTTCAAATGGGGTTTTGTAGTGCCTTTTGTTAGCCTTGTAGTATATTGAGTGCTGCGCCACGTTCGATATGCTTGACTTTATTGGTAATCCTCTTTTTCCTTGCTCCCAGGGTTTGGTGGGTAAGCTCTGCTCGGTGCAGGGTTCAGATGGATGAAGAAGTTGTCTCCCAATACCCCACCTCAAACTGAATGCTCTGTGAATGTTTGAATCCAGGATGCTATTAGACCAGGTAATAATCTTTTTAATATCTGTTTTCCTGGTGGCCATTAAAGTGGTTGTAAACCTCAGACATTAAATATGAACAAAGCATATCCCTCTATAGTGTGTACCTGACTCAATTAAGGGCACTAAGTGTCATTTCTGTCTGCTGCTTCGTTCCTCTGCTATTAGCATGAGTCACTTATGACACGTTTTCCTGACACCAAGAGAAAAAAGGTGGCAGGGGAGGGAGCTCCAGCAGATTGACAGCCTCCGCTCAGTTCCTGTGTGCTGTGTGAAGAGGGCTGTGTCTCTTTCCTCCAATCAGCTGTCAAAGTTCTCCTCACTGAGTTCTGCAGAGTGTAATTTCAGCTCTCTGCCCCCTCCTTTTTTGACAGCTCAGACAAGCTTTATATATTCAGCACTGTGAACAGCTGTAGAGAAGAGAACACCGCAGATAAACAGGTACAACTTTCATAGGAGGATTTGTTTAATCTCTGTGTTTCACATGAGGCCAGACACGTTTAAACAGAATTGTTATAATGGTGTTTTTCAGAGTAGACAAATGGCCTTTTATATATATTTTGCAGATTTGCTTATTGCTCAAGTTGAGCTGCTAAGATAACGAAGAGGAAGTCTTTACACAGGAATTGTGTTTCTTGTCAGCAACACATGCCTGCCAGTACATCTAAACCTTGCCTCTTGTGTGCACAGCCTCAAGATGTCACCATTTCTCTGCAAATGCTTGAGTCATAATAGTTTACCTTGCAGCCTGTATACAAACTCTGGCAGGAACAATGGATGAAGATTTTTATTGTAGACTGCAGTTCTTCACAGGAAAATGTCAACATGGAACATAATCTTCCAGGATGAAACATTTTGCGTTGTGTCCTGAAGCGTAGTAAGTGGGGCTTTTATCAGACTTTCCTGAGCAACCTATAAATCCCAGACTGCACATGGTTCATTTTTTCTAAGCCTAACATCCTGTTCAGTGTATCAGGTTTAATTAGCAGCCTACTGTACCTATAGAATGTTACACTTTTTATCCTTTTTCAAATCCTTTTTTTATAGAAAAAGCAAGATTGAAGTAAATTAAAGACCAAATAAATCCACTAAGGCTTGAACTTTTTTCGAGAAGGACCTAGAGTAAGTTTTGAACATGCAAGGTCTTTGAGAATTTATTTTCTTTGGATTTAACGCTGAACTCCAGGCATTTTTTATTTTTTTTTTGCTTGTAAAAATGCATAGAGGATATCTGACAGACCGCTGAGGATGTTCTAAATCATTTTAATTGTCCACATTACATACAATAAGAGCCGTGATCCTCCAGGTTCTACATAAGCTGGTTTCCCTCTACAAACTGACCACACAGGGTCACTCATTTGGCACCCCCAGCACCCATAGAACTCCTTGTATTTTTTTTTAATGAATACAAGGTGTTCTCTGACTGGATGAGCTGGAGATCATGATGTTACTGCTCCTCAACTCCACCTTGTCCAATCACAGAACTCCTTGCATTTACTGAAAAAAAAGGTCAGATTAGACAAGACTTTCTGTAAATAGCTAGGTGCCGAGCGCGCAAACCCCCCTGTAGTCAGTGTGTAGTTGGGAAGCACAGAACCCAGAAGATCAATGCTATAACTGTATATGGTAAAGACTACTATTTACAGCATGTCCAGAAGCCCCCTGGAAAACACATTTCAATACAATGAGCCAAGCTGGGCCAATGTGACTATGCAAAAAATATAATTCCTGGACCTCTCAGCCTCTAGTCTGTCAAGCTGAAGCTTTAACGATTTAGTTGGAGGAAGTACTCCTGAACTAGGAGATCAGGACTTAGAAAGTGAAATGACAGCTGTTGTAGAGCGAGTATCTCTAAGTTCTGCAGTGAACATGTCCACCCTGATGACCAAGACACAAGAAGATATTTAAAGCTGAACTCCAGGCAAACAGTTAAATACACAGATGAGATGCATATATGGGAACTGTTTCACCTGCCAAAGGATTTGTATTTCTGTTTATCTAGCCATGAAACTTACACAGCTCTGCCATGGGCACAGCCCTGTCTGGTAGGGCAGGATACCTGATTTTTCTCTGCTGAAGATAAGCAATGATCGTTGTATTCTGACGCCAGGGAAAACTCCCACTGTCAGAATACAGTGGGAGGGATTGCCCTATAAACACACCCTGTGTTGATGGGTAGAATCAAGCAACAGACTTCTGTTGCTGTCAGTCAAACCCTGGAAGAAAGGAGCGGGGGCATGGGCAAGCTGTGCTGTGGGTGTCTATGGACGCACACAGTCTGGTTTGGGGGTAAACCCACAGGTACCCCCTCAGCACACGGCTTGCTAAATGGTCACTCGAAGTAGAAAAGGAGCAGAGAGTGTAGGTGGGGACTCCATAAGAGGAGGTTAGGGACTGCTCTGTGTAATACTATTTATTTTTTTATTTTTTTTATTGAAAAAAATATCCTTTGCAATGACTTTAAGCTCCCTAACAATGGTAGATATTTGTGGAGCTGGCCTTTTGTTGAGGATTGATGCAAAGTTGATTCTGTTGGAAGCAACTGAACATCAAGACCCACCCTCCCAATGCTGTGGTTAATTCAAATGACATTATGCCAAGGATGGAAATGGTAGAAATATACTTACTTAAAATTGTCTTTGAGTCCCAGGGATCACTTACCGTATTTATTTCCCTCCTCATTTATCTTCTTTGCTCATTTATCTCTCTTTAATTACATAAAAGTGCTTTACTTCCTTTCCACCATTTCCATTATGAATGTACTAATGTGGGCAGCTATGCTAATGATGTACAAACTTATGTGGTGCAATATGAAGTAATCTCTTTCTCAATCACTTTAAGTGTCAGCCTTGCAAGGTGTTAGTTTGTTACATATTACTTGCACCACAAGTACAAAAGTTCACATTGACAACATTTAGTGAATAAGATTCGTTTCAAATTCTCTTTTTATCAAATATATTACATGCTAACAGCATTAAAATATACAGTACCTGGTAAATGGCCATTTCAGATTTCACCTTCTTTTCAAATAGTCTCATCAAAACATCATCAAAAGTCTGGGTAGTCTCCATTATTGAAGCTTGAATTTTTTTCATTTCCGCCTCTAAAATCTAAAAGTAAAAATATAAATGATAAGAAATGAAATGGAACAAACCTAAAACTCATACAGTATTCAGATCAATAATATCTGCCATACAACTCTGATCATAATGGTGCAATGACACTGCTTATCATATTAAGACAGTAGAAAATAATTACAAGTGGAGGAGGCACAAACACACAGCAAAGTGATATCCAATCCAACAGTGGCACTCTTCTCCACAGTAAATTATTGTCTACTTTGACATTTCAGGTGAAATGTAATAAAACTGCTAGCATTGCTTTGCAGGAACTATTGTAAAGCTGACCATACACCATAACATTTTCTTATTCAATTTCCTTTAGATTTACCTTCAACTATGTAGTACTAGGGCCTGCCTGATTGCATACAAATTGAAAGTTTTTAGATTTGACCTTATATTATATGGATTTGGTAAATTTAAAGGAACTCTATAGTCGAAAATTGTATAATGTTTGGGCAGCCTAAAGGGGTTGTCTCGTTTACCTGCAGGTGTGTCTAATCAATCGTTTGATAGTAAGGCGAGCACAAGAGAAGGCGGCACAAGTACAGAATCACAACTTCTACCCCCCCAAATCTTTTCAATGGTAGTTAATGGAATTGAGTCTCTTCTTACACCCTTAAGCCCTGTACACACGATCGGATTTCCTATGGTTTTTAAACCGATGGATTTTTCCATCGGAAAACCGATGAAGCTGACTTCCATCAGTCTTGCCTACACACCATCAGTCAAAAAACTGACCGTTCCAAACGCGGTGACATAAAACACTCAGATGAGCCGAGAAAAATTAAGTTCAATGCTTCTGAGCATGCGTCGACTTGATTCTGAGCATGCGTGGGTTTTTTATCGGATGGAGTTCCCCACAGACAATAGTAATTTGCTATGGTTTTTTTATCCATCGGATAAATTTAAAACATGTTCTATTTATAAACACCGATGGACTGTTTTCATCGGTAAAACCGATCGTGTGTACACGGCTTAACACTAAATCAATATGCTGGTCATGAGTTTACAACCTTTCATAATGATAGGATAAAGAAGATGGTCATTTTAGCACTTTTATGTGATTGAAAAACTATGGCATATTAATGTAACTCCTGTTTTCTGAAATGATATTTGGCTGACTTTTACAATACAGACAGGAACCATCCTTTGCTATTAAATACCCAATTTAATATTTAGAATGTGGGTCTGCTAGCAACCAGCAGGGTGCTACCTCCATTTTCTAACTAGCACAGGATAATTAAAAATCAGAGTTGTAGGGTGTCGAGTACAGCACGCATACAATATGAAGAAAGAAAGTTTATTTTTAGCATTGACCAGATGGGATTTAGATTCCCAGTTTGTGATTCTTACCTTCCTGTACTTGTCCTTCTCCTCATTCAGCTCCTTACATTTTTTATCATACTCTTTGAACTGCTTTTTCTCATCTTCAGTCCATTCTGCCTCAGTCTTAGACAGAAATCCCGGATTTGGCACTTCCTGCAGGGCACAGATAATCAGCACATGTTATTTTCATTTACAAGCAATATTTTCAACCTTTACTAGGTTGTATGAATGTAAATTTCTTAATTAATGGGAAGGTCCCAAAACTGATATGTCAACTAATGATGGATGCTGGAAAGTGAAACCACCTTATATCTTTCAGGGAATATATTGGTAAGATCTCTTCACTTATGTTACTGGGTCTGCACACCTGTTGTGGCCATTATGAGGGGGTACTACCCTCCATGTGGGATAATTGAGTTATATCAGGGATATGCAATTAGCGGACCTCCAGCTGTTGCAGAACTATAAGTCCCATGAGGCATAGCAAGACTCTGAAAGCCACAAGCATGACACCCAGAGGCAGAGGCATGATGGGACTTTTTGCAACAAGTTTTGCAACAGCTGGAGGTCCGCTAATTGGATATCCCTGAGTTATAATATAGAGACGCTGGAACAAACAAAAGTGGGTAGAAAGGCTTGAAAGTCTGAGGGTCACAGAACAAATTGAGGAATCATGGCAGGGGGATCATGTCAGGGGTATCAGGAGCAAATAGGCAGTCGGAGCCTAACTTAGGCTGCCAGGCTCTATTTGTCAATAAACAAAACAAAAAAAAACATTTAGTCCAGTATAAGCCAAGATTGACGAATACCAGGCAGTGCATTTTCTGATCGTTTTTGTGCCAAAAAATTAATATGCCATCACTACTATTAATATATAGGGTAGTAGTGTTTATTTAAGGGTGCATTCCCTAGAAAGCCTACTTTATCCAGTCAGCCTTCTTTTCAAATCCCAATCATGTGCATGAGAGCAAAGCTACCAGAGTATGCATAGCATACCTGCAAATTATGACTGACTTACCCTTTAGTATTTCCTCCTCTTGCAATGCAAGGTCTACACTTTCTCCTCCCTTCCTTTGTTCACTGCATAGCTAATTCAGCCCAGCGCCAAGCTCAATTCTCGGCATCTCACAGATGACAGGCATGGACCAAGAGAGGACACTACTGTACATGTGTACACTTAGGTGGGAAACTGTCGACCAAACAGTGGGGTTGATTTACTAAAACTGGAGTGCAATATTTGGTGCAGCTGTGCATGGTGGCCAATCAGCTTCCAACTTCAGCTTCTTCAATAAAGCTTTGACAAAAATAAAAATAAAAATGGAAGCCGATTGGTTACTATGTAGAGCTGCACCAGATTTTGCACCATCCAGTTTTAGTAAATCAACCTCTGTGACTTCATCCAATCAGATGCAGTCACCGTTTGTGTATTCAGAGAACTGCAGGCTCCGAATGTCTGAATACAATAGCCAGCAGGGAAGATTGTGAGGATGGGAGAATCAAGTGAATGAGGAAAATCTAAACATGTATGGCTAGCTAACAAAATGTTTGCTAGCAGACAGGTAAAGCTGATTTTCAGCAGAAGAGAATTATAAATTCTATCTGATAATGTTTTTATATTTTCTTTTTAAGTTCATGTGTACTTTAAAAGCTAACTCAGCCCAAAATATTTATTTCAGCTCAGATTTTCTATTTCATGCAGACTAGAGTGGTAGTCTCCTGCAGCAGTTTGCCTCTCCTCCTCCTCCACAGTCTGTAATGAAACTGTCACTAATAGTAGGACTTCCAAATGACATATTTATACATTATAGAGACTCTATCATAAGAGCTTGACACCTCTTGCTTTGAATGGCACTACCAGTTGGGCTGAACTGCGAATTGTGGTGGTGGTGATGGAGAGAGCTCTCTACTGGAGTCCCTAAATTATATAAGAAGACTACAAGATTACGCATCAGTGAATAAGCAGGAAAAAAAAAAAAAATTCAAAACTCATAAAATACCTGAACATTTGTGGAAAAAAATACTGTGAAACAACAATACCTGCAGCTAATTACAGATTAGAAACCGAGTCAGCTACTTGAATTAATTCATTATCATGGTTTCTGAACAATAGTGCTAATTTTTCTCCCAAATACATATTTTATTCCAAACATTCGAATGTAAAAGAGGATGAATTAATCTAACTATTAAGTAGATACAAACCAAAACTGGATTTTTAAATTTTCGCTAAAGCAGTGTATTATAAACAACTGTCATTTAGTTCATAAAATACTGTTTTCATCTTTTCAAGCTTTATTCAGCCACTTCCAGTCTACATGCACTCAATAATTGACTGGCTCTTAGCAATTATGGCTATTTGCATGGCATTACTCTTGAATGGCTATGAATTAAAATGAACTAGTAAATCCTTTATGAGATTTGAGTAATTGGGTTTAGATCTAATTTAGACGCGGCCTGAATACACTTACTACTGCATAGTCTGACCATTTGATGATCCTGTTTCACACTCACCATTCTTAAAATATCTTCTTTCTTTACTTCCAGAACACCTCCCATCATATCATTGAGGGCACGGTGTTTAGCATCATCTTCCTAAGAAAATTAGACATAAAATACATTACAAAAAGTTTCAACATTTCTACTTTGGCAAAACTTATGACAAATAATGTTGGGTTGGGGGATGACAGGAAGAGTGATCAGACCATGCAGCTCAGGCGCTCATGTTTTCTGTCAACTGTAACCGAGAACTAATCATTTCTAATTAACAAAGGAGCTTGCACACTTTTTGTTAATTAGGAGCAGCACCTGCACCATGTTCTAAAATTAGAAGAGTTCTCTCTTTGTTAATTTCCCCATTATCTTTCAGTAATACCAAATGGACGGACAATCTATTACAAGTTTCACGCAAAACTTTTTATGTTCCTGATAATGCAAATACATATACTAACTTTAAAATTGCATCTGCAAATATTGCTATAAATGAATAGGGATGAGCTTCGAGTTCGAGTCGAACTCATGTTCGACTCGAACATTGCCTGTTCGCCCGTTCGCCGAACAGCAAACAATTTGGGGTGTTCGCGGCAAATTCGAAAAGCTGCGGAACACCCTGTAAAAGTCTATGGGAGAAATCTAAAGTGCTAATTTCTTTCTCGTACATCACGGGACACAGAGCGACATAGTCATTACTAATGGGTTATATAGTTACCGTCAGGTGCTGGCACTGGCAACTTCCAAAACCGGAAGTACCCTCCCCTATATAAGCCCCTCCCATCCGGGAGCACCTCAGTTTTTTGCCAGTGTCTAAGGTGTTGGCCAAGAAGAAACATGTGTTTTTCACTGAGCTTGCGTACAGGTTCTTTTGGGCCTCAGTAAGCTATTCCGGATCCGACCAAAAAAGCTTCATAGCTAAACGGTCGGTACCCGGGCCTTGCAGAGAAGAGCAAGGTTCTGCCTGTAATGCTTCTCTTAGGAGAGCTGGACCCTGGGATCCAGAGCTCTGGTCATACCCACGACCAAGATGTTTTCTGTGCAGGGTGCTATACAGGTCCAGGGGAGTGGAATCCTTGGGAACCCGGTCCCTGAAGGTTTGATTACAATGCCTGCCGTGATAGGTGAAGTTTGGGCTTTTGTGGACCAAACAAAGTCCTGCGGCGGGGAATAGGTAAGTGGGGGCCCCCAGGAACTTGGTTCTATTGGGGGACCCCCAAGCCTAATTTGTCTTTCTGTCTGTTACCTAACGGTATTCCCGCTAATATCTGTGCATGCCTGTAACTACTAAAAAAATGTAATAATTTTTAATGGTGGTCAAGAAAAAAAAAAAAAAAAAAAAAAAAAAAAAAAAGAATGTTTTTTTATATATGTTTAGTATATTAAACTGCGGTACCTGTGTTTGTCCACTAGAGGCCGCTGTGGAATGTTTTTCTTGTCATATGGACTAGTTTCTTCTCAGAGAGCAAAGTCCAGGCAGCTGGTGAGTTCTCCTACAGGAAACTGTTTCCTCTGCCATGTTGCAGTGTTCGTCTATCCCCCGGCCTGCGGCAAAGGGGGCCCTGGCTCCTGTCCCTGGTTTCCATGTTTGAAAATTAGCGCCGAGGCGCACGTGGCCGCGCGCGTGCGCGTGCACGCGCCTCTATATATAGAGGTGGCCGGAAAAAGGGGCGGGGCCTGGGGGATGACGCTCTGTGCGCGCCGCAGCGCTTCTGCGCATGTGCGGGCGTCCCAGCAGGTTTTTAAAAAGCCACATTATTGCAGTAAGCTGGCTATGAAGTACAGAGACAGAGCTGGCAACATTTAAAGGCATACAGCAAGCGGTTGATACAGGCATCCCCTAGAAAGGCACATTAGTAGACACCAACTGTGATATAGCAGCAATTGTGCTAGACTATTCTCAGTAAAAGTGGTGTATTACGGCTGGAATACCTCAGCTTTAGGCTTAGGAATATGCCGTCCAGAAGCTCCGGAACTGAATCTTCCAGGAAGCGAAGGGGGTCTCATCGGGCTCTGAGGATCTTGGGCATACTCCTGCTGCACCAGTCTCCCCTGAAGTTCAGAGGTAAGTGACCGTAGAGACCCCGCAGGGGTACTTGGTACTGTGGCTGTCCTCAGTCACCTGCTCCTGTGTATGTAACAGAGGAGGTTTTTTCCTCAGCTCTGGGAGGATTAGAGAGAGATTGTCAACATTTATCGCTGCCTCCCTGTCAGGGAAAGCACGTCCGATCTCCGTCTCCTCCTTCAGAGTGCCTGTTAGCAGAGCAACAGTCCCATACAGGGATCGACCTGCCTGAAGGGGATCAGGATGAGGTTGATTCTGTTATAGAGGAATCAACAGTGGGGGAACCTTTTCTCAGCATCTTAAGCTGAAAGATTATGGGTTCAGTCTCTGACTAACATGGTCCGATCAGCATTTAAAAATGCACCTTGCGGAACCATCAACCACTACTGTATCCTCGTTGGGGTCGCTAGAAGCCCCCAGACTGTTTGTTCTTTTCCACTTCACCCTTTACTGAAAGGGCTCATTTACCAGGATTGGGAACGTCCTGAGAAAATATTTATTCCCCCAAGAGATTTCCGGTGGTCTATCCCATGGAGGATAAGTTCATCAAAAAAAAAAAAAAAAAAAATGGAAGGTCCCTACAGTGGACGCAGCCATCTCTTGTATGTATAAATCACTGACATGTCCAGTGGATAATGTCCAAATGTTCAAGAACCCAATAGATAAAAGATTGGAGTCCTTATGAAAATCTGCTTGGTGATACAACCAGCAGTAGCAGCTATTGGGGTCTGCTAAGCAGTGAAGGATCAGTTGAAACAGGTCTTGAGGGACTTGACAGATCAGCAGGCTTTGCCCTAGCTGATCTACCTAGAGCCTTAGGCTTTGCGGTTGACGCCATAGAGGATTCAGTCCATCAGGCCTCCCGCCTTACGCTGTCTATAGTACATATGCGTAGGCTCCTATGGCTCAAAAACTGGTCTGCTGAAGCTCCCTGTAAAGAATGGCTGGTTAGCGTCCCATTTCATGGTGAACGCTTATTCAGGGAAAACCTGGACAAATATATCCAGAAAATTTCCAGCGGTAAAAATACGCTCTTGCCGGTTAAAAGCAGAGTTAGAGGTCCCTCTTTAAGAGGCCTGCTTCTCCAGTCCCTGGGGCATCGGCTGTGTAACAGTTCCGACGGCCTCCTCGGTCAAATCCCGGGGGTAAAAAACAGGGACAGTAGCAGGGTAATGAGAAACCCTGGGTCAGGGGAGGTACAAAACCTCCCCCAAAGTTAAATTCATTGAAGCCCCCACTCAGTCGGGTGGGGGGAGGACTCCAGTTGTTCGCAAGAGACCTGGCGGGACACGATCAAGACAGATAGGTGCTCTCCGCAGTAGGTTTGGGATACAGTTTGGAGTTAAAAGACTCTCCTCCTTCCCATTTTTGAGGTCAAACGTGCCAAGGGATCCCCGGAAGAGAGAGTCCCTCCTGTTGGCACTAGAACAACTATTGCTCCAAGGAGTAATTATGGAGGTTCCCCTGGAAGAATGAGGGTTCGGGTTTTACTCAAACCTCTTTACAGTCCCGAAGCAAACGCGGACGGGAGGCCCATATTAATTCTAAAAGGGCTATACAAATTCCTGTATATCAGGACTTTCCGATGGAGTCGATCCGATCGGTGGCCACTGCCCTACAAGGGGAGGATTGGTTAGCCACGATCGACATCAAAGATGCTTATTTGCACATTCCCATCTTTCCAGTCCACCAAAAATTTCTACGCTTTGCAGTAGAAGGGCGCCATTTTCAGTTCAGAGCCTTACCCTTCGGTTTGGCCACAGCACCACGAGTGTTTACAAAAATTCTGGCCCTTTATTGGCCAATCTAAGAACACAAGGTGTAATGATAATGGCATATCTGGATGACTTGTTGCTGATAGACCACTCAGTGAAAAAACTAGACGTGGTCGTTCACAAGACGATCAAGTATCTGGAATCTCACGGTTGGATTATCAACCGAGACAAGTCAGCCCTAAAAACCAGTCAAAAGTCTGGAATACTTGGGGCTAAGGTTGGATTCAGGCCAGAGAAAAATATTCTTGCCTCGAGGAAAGGTGTTGTCTTTGAAAGATTTGATCCACTTAGTGGGTACAAAAAAGACAGCCGTCCATACGCCTGTATATGAGGCTGCTGGGAAAAATGGTGGCATCATTCGAAGCAGTACCCTACGGTCAATTCCATTCAAGGAATTTGCAAGGGGCCATACTGTCAGCCTGGAACAAAAAAGTTCAGGCCCTAGACTTACAATGTCCTTGTCCCCTTCCGTTCGCAAGAGCCTCCGTTGGTGGTTGGTTCCCCAGAATCTGGAAAAAAGGAAATCCTTCAGTCCGATTTCTTGGAAGGTGGTCACTACAGATGCCAGCCTTATAGGCTGGGGAGCAGTACTGGAGCAATAGTCTCTCCAGGGCAGATGGTCGGATGCAGAAAAGGCCCTGCCCATCAATCTCTTAGAGATACGAGCAGCCCGGTATGCCCTAGTAGCATGGACATCCAAACTCCAAGGGTCCCCTGTCAGAATTCAATCAGACAATGCCACAGCAGTGGCATATATCAATCGGGGGGGCACCAGGAGTCGTGCAGCCCAAAGGGAAGTAAATTACATCCTGAGATGGGCAGAAAAATATGTCCCAGCCATATCTGCGGTATTCATTCCAGGAGTGGAGAATTGGAAGGCGGACTTTCTAAGTCGCCAGCAATTAGGCCCAGAGGAAGGGTCCCTTCACCCCGAGGTTTTCTGGACAATATGTCAGCGGTGGGGAACATCGGATGTAGATCTTCTAGCATCCAGATTCAACGCAAAGGGGGATAGGTTTGTCTCTCGGACAAGGGATCCCCTAGCTTGCGGCTCGGATGCCCTAGTGTTCCCTGGGGATCAGTTCAAGCTGATATATGCATTCACACCGCCACAATGGTTACCTCGATTACTCCGCAGAATCAGGGTAGAAAAGAAACCAGTGATTCCGGTGGCTCCAGCGTGGCCCCGAAGAGCGTGGTACGCGGAGATTGTAAAATTTCAGTGGGGAGTCCTTGGACTCTCCCACGTCGTCCGGCTTTCGCAAGGACCGATATACCACCCTTCCTTACCAGCCCTAGGTTTGACGGCCTGGCTATTGAAGCCCACATTCTAAAAAAGAGAGGGCTCTCTAATGCTGTGGTATCTACCATGATCAATGCCAGGAAGCCGGTATCCAGGCAGATCTACTATAGAATCTGGAAGGCGTACATCGCGTGGTGTGAGGCCAAGAAATGGCATCCACATAAGTACGTAATAGGTAGGATTCTGGACTTCCTACAGTGGGCTGTAGATAGGAAGCTTGCCTTGAGTACTATCAAGGGTCAGATTTCGGCCTTGTCAATATTTTTTCAAAGGCCCTTGGCTTCGCATTCACTAGTCAAAGCCTTTATACAAGGAGTGATGCGTATTAGTCCTCCGGTTAATATTCCCATATGTCCATGGGATCTAAACTTGGTTCTGTCGGTTCTACAGAAACAACCATTTGAACCATTACAGCATATTTCCTTGGTGCTTCTTACCAGGAAATTGATTTTTCTAGTAGCCATTTGTTCGGCTAAAAAGAGTATCGGAATTAGCAGCTATGTCCTGTAAGGAGCCATATCTGGTTATCCATAAGGACAGAGTAGTGTTACGTCCTCATCCAGCCTTTCTTCCTAAGGTGGTATCGAGGTTTCATTTGAACCAAGATGTGGTTCTTCCTTCTTTTTTCCCCAAACCTACTTCGGTAGAGGAAAAGTTATTGCATTCTTTGGATGTAGTAAGAGCAGTTAAAGCTTATCTAAAAGCCACTGCTCAGATTCGCAGAACGGATACTTTGTTTATTCTGCCGGAAGGCCCCAGAAAGGGTCAGGCAGCGTCAAAATCTACTTTAGCCAAGTGGATTCGACAGGTCATAATACAAGCCTATAGCTTGAGAAGTAGACCGCCTCCGTTCAAAGTTAGGGCGCACTCCACGAGAGCAGTTGGAACTTCATGGGCAGTGCATCACCAGGCCTCCCTGGCTCAAATCTGTAAGGCCGCAACATGGTCTTCGGTACACACGTTTACTAGGTCCTACCAGGTGGACGTTAGAAGTCAGGAGGATGTCGCCTTTGGGCGCAGTGTGTTGCAGGCCGCAAAAGATCCTCATGTCTGATAGCGCTCAGCTTATATATGGTGTATCCCCCCCCTCATTTGGCATTGCTTTAGGACATCCCATTAGTAATGACTATGTCGCTCTGTGTCCCGTGATGTACGAGAAAGAAAATAGGATTTTTATAACAGCTTACCTGTAAAATCCTTTTCTTGGAGTACATCACGGGACACAGAGCTCCCACCCCTCTTTGGGGACACTTATTGCTTTGCTACAAAACTGAGGTGCTCCCGGATGGGAGGGGCTTATATAGGGGAGGGTACTTCCGGTTTTGGAAGTTGCCAGTGCCAGCACCTGACGGTAACTATATAACCCATTAGTAATGACTATGTCGCTCTGTGTCCCGTGATGTACTCCAAGAAAAGGATTTTACAGGTAAGCTGTTATAAAAATCCTATTTTTAAAGGCTTATATGCAAGTTATTATCATAAAAAGTGTTTGGGGACCTGGGTCCTGCCCCAGGGGACATGTATCAATGCGGGGTCCCGCCTACGTCATTGGCTATCCCCAACAAGCGGGGAAAGCTGGGGCTTACCCTATGATGTGACGGGTGACCCCGCCCCATCGTACGTCATGGGGGTTTCGTGTGGAGTGGAAACTGGAGGAGACTGCAGCGCTGGACATCGGATCACCGCGGGACATAGAGAACAACGCTGGACAGACTGGATTACATCGCTGGAATGGGTTTTTTATTTTTAATAAAGGACTTTCCCAACTGTGTCTGTGTGTTTTTTTTACAATTTTTTACACTTTCTTTGTGAAATGGTAGGGGTACAATGTACCCGTTACCAATTCACATAGGGTCCCCTTTTTTCAAAGGGGGCTTCCAGTTTCCGATAAGCCCCCCCACCTGCAGACCCCCACAACCACTGAGCAAGGGTTGTGGGGATGAGGCCCTTGTCCCCATCAAAATGGGGACATCCTCCCCATGTTGAGGGCATGTGGCCTGGTACGGTTCAGGAGGGGGGAGCGCTCTTTCGTCCCCCCCTCTCTTCCTGTGGCCTGCCAGGTTGCGTGCTTGGATAAGGGTCTGGTATGGATTTTTGGGGGGAACACCACGCCATTTTTTTTTAATTTTGGTGCGGGGTTCCCCTTAACCACTTCAACACTGGGCTTTTTTTACCACCTCAATACTGGGCCCATTCTGGCACTTCTCTCCTACATGTACAAATCATCATTCTTTGCTAGTGTCTGTAGTACAGACACCCCCAGTGCAGATCTCCCAGTACAGACACCCCCAGTGCAGACCTCCCAGTAGTACAGACACCCCCAGTAGTGCAGGCAGACACCCCCCAGTAGTGCAGGCAGACACCCCCTAGTACAGACACCCCCCCTTACAAACCTCAGAACAGCAATACACGGCGCAGTGTGTGTCCCTCAAGCGCAGGCTCCTCCTCCTCTGTGGATGTAAACAGAGAGGAGGGGGAGGCGGCTTTGTTCCGTATGCTGCTTATTGTTCCTGCTGACGTCAGCGTGCCGCTAAGCCGCTAATAGGCCGCCGCCGGTGTACCAAGATGGCCGCGGCTCCGGAGCTAGGCCGAAGCCGCGGCCTTACCTAATGGCCGAGGCTCCGGCGCGCTACGCGGATCGGGCCGTGTGCTGATCCGAACAGGATGACACGTTTGAGTCACGGATCGCTTACAATCCATTGGCACCACTACTCAAAATTCCATGACTTTTCCAAAACTTAGTGGGGTTCAGTCATTTTCCAAAACTTTCCCAGGCCTGGAAAGTGCCATGTCAAAATCCCATGACTTTTCCAGGAATTTCATGACCGTGCGAACCCTGCACTTATGTATCATGAGTTGTAGATATAGTATTTTTTTATATGGGGTTCCCAGAGACTGGAAAGGTATTTTTATGACCTCCTCTGTAAGTTGTGATCCTAAATTAAGACTCAGACATGATTACACTTAAAAAAAGGTGAATTATTAACCTTTCTAATTCGAACAGCAAAATAACTATTCCCAAACGCTAGAATAAATCGCCTTCTCTTAGTAAATGGTTTATCGCAATAGACAAATGTTTCTGCATGAATGAAAGAGAATTAAACTTACTGATATCCATCTCATCATTCTCAATCAGTGGGATAATGTGGTAAAAGTTAAAAATTTCTATTAGATATACTGTGTAAAAACATCTTTCTTATATATTTTATATACTGTATGTGTAACTAACACTCATTTGTACATAAAAAAAACATTGTTTATGTTTTTTCCTTCCTTATATTTGTTTCATTTTTTGCATATTAAAGGCAGTGTGCCATTTTCTTTCTCGTACATCACGGGACACAGAGCGACATAGTCATTACTAATGGGTTATATAGATACTGTCAGGTGCTGGCACTGGCAACTTCCAAAACCGGAAGTACCCTCCCCTATATAAGCCCCTCCCATCCGGGAGCACCTCAGTTTTTTGCCAGTGTCTAAGGTGTTGGCCAAGAAGAAACATGTGTTTTTCACTGAGCTTGCGTACAGGTTCTTTTGGGCCTCAGTAAGCTATTCCGGATCCGACCAAAAAAGCTTCATAGCTAAACGGTCGGTACCCGGGCCTTGCAGAGAAGAGCAAGGTTTTGCCTGTAATGCTTCTCTTAGGAGAGCTGGACCCTGGGATCCAGAGCTCTGGTCATACCCACGACCAAGATGTTTTCTGTGCAGGGTGCTATACAGGTCCAGGGGAGTGGAATCCTTGGGAACCCGGTCCCTGAAGGTTTGATTACAATGCCTGCCGTGATAGGTGAAGTTTGGGCTTTTGTGAACCAAACAAAGTCCTGCGGCGGGGAACAGGTAAGTGGGGGCCCCCAGGAACTTGGTTCTATTGGGGGACCCCCAAGCCTAATTTGTCTTTCTGTCTGTTACCTAACGGTATTCCCGCTAATATTCTGTGTATGCCTGTTACTACTGAGAAAATGTAAAAATTTTAATAGTAGGCAAGAAAAAAAAAAAAAAAAGATGTAAGACCGCGGTACCTGTGTTAGACACTAGAGGCCGCTATGGTTCTTTTTCTTGTAATGTGGATTTTTTTCTTCCAGAATCAAATCCAGGCAGTTGGTATGTTCTCTGCTGGGAAGCTGTCTCCTCTGCCCTGTTGCTGCGCTCATCCATCCCCGGGCCCTGCGGCAAAGGGACCCTGGCTCCCATCTAGCTCCTTGTTGTTTTCAAAAAAGGCGCCGAAGGCGCACGTGCCCGCGCGCGTGCGCGTGCACGCGCCTCTATTCATAGAGGCGATCTGGGAAAAGGGGCGGAGCGGGTGGATGACGCTCAGGTGTGCGCCGCGGCGCTACTGCGCATGTGCGGGCGTTCAGCGTGTTTTGAAGCACATTATAGCTGGCTGTTGAAGGCACAGACAGAGCTAGCAACAATATAAAGGCACATAGAGGCGGTTGATGCAGGCATCCCCTAGAAAGGCACTTTAGTAGACACCAACTGTGATATAGCAGCAATTGTGCTAGACTATTCTCAGTAAAAGTGGTGTATTACGGCTGGAATACCTCAGCTTTAGGCTTAGGAATATGCCGTCCAGAAGCTCCGGAACTGAATCTTCCAGGAAGCGAAGGGGGTCTCATCGGGCTCTGAGGATCTTGGGCATACTTCTGCGGCACCAGTCTCCCCTGAAGTTCAGAGGTAAGTGACCGTAGAGACCCCGCAGGGGTACTTGGTACTGTGGCTGTCCTCAGTTCACCTGCTCCTGTGTATGTAACAGAGGAGGTTTTTTCCTCAGCTCTGGGAGGATTAGAGAGAGATTGTCAACATTGATCGGTGCCTCCCTGTCAGGGAAAGCACGCCCGATCTCCGTCTCCTCCTTCAGAGTGCCTGTTAGCAGAGCAACAGTCCCATACAGGGATCGACCTGCCTGAAGGGGATCAGGATGAGGTTGATTCTGTTATAGAGGAATCAACAGTGGGGGAACCTTTTCTCAGCATCTCAAGCTGAAAGATTATGGGTTCAGTCTCTGACTAACATGGTCCGATCAGCATTTAAAAATGCACCTTGCGGACCCATCAACCACTACTGTATCCTCGTTGGGGTAGCTAGAAGCCCCCAGACTGTCTGTTCTTTTCCACTTCACCCTTTGCTGAAAGGGCTCATTTACCAGGATTGGGAACATCCTGAGAAAATATTTATTCCCCCAAGAGATTTCCGGTGGTCTATCCCATGGAGGATAAGTTCATCAAAAAAAAATAAAAAATGAAAGGTCCCTACAGTGGACACAGCCATCTCTTGTATGTATAAATCACTCACATGTCCAGTGGATAATGTCCAAATGTTCAAGAACCCAATAGATAAAAGATTGGAGTCCTTATGAAAATCTGCTTCTTTCTACAGCAAGCTTGGTGACACAACCAGCAGTAGCAGCTATTGGGGTCTGCTAAGCAGTGAAGGATCAGTTGAAACAGGTCTTGAGGGACTTGACAGATCAGCAGGCTTTGCCCTAGCTGATCTACCTAGAGCCTTAGGCTTTGCGGTTGACGCCATAAAGGATTCAGTCCATCAGGCCTCCCGCCTTACGCTGTCTATAGTACATATGCGTAGGCTCCTATGGCTCAAAAACTGGTCTGCTGAAGCTCCCTGTAAAGAATGGCTGGTTAGCGTCCCATTTCATGGTGAACGCTTATTCAGGGAAAACCTGGACAAATATATCCAGAAAATTTCCAGCGGTAAAAATACGCTCTTGCCGGTTAAAAACAGAGTTAGAGGTCCCTCTTTAAGAGGCCTGCTTCTCCAGTCCCTGGGGCATCGGCTGTGTAACAGTTCCGACGGCCTCCTCGGTCAATTCCCGGGGGTAAAAAACAGGGACAATAGCAGGGTAATGAGAAACCCTGGGTCAGGGGAGGTACAAAACCTCCCCCAAAGTTAAATTCATTGAAGCCCCCACCCAGTCGGGTGGGGGGAGGACTCCAGTTGTTCGCAGAGACCTGGCGGGACACGATCAGAGACAGATGGGTGCTCTCCGCAGTAAGTCTGGGATACAGATTGGAGTTAAAAGACTCTCCTCCTTCCCATTTTATGAGGTCAAACGTGCCAAGGGATCCCCGGAAGAGAGAGTCCCTCCTGTTGGCACTAGAACAACTATTGCTCCAAGGAGTAATTATGGAGGTTCCCCTGGAAGAATGAGGGTTCGGGTTTTACTCAAACCTCTTTACAGTCCCGAAGCAAACGCGGACGGGAGGCCCATATTAATTCTAAAAGGGCTATACAAATTCCTGTATATCAGGACTTTCCGATGGAGTCGATCCGATCGGTGGCCACTGCCCTACAAGGGGAGGATTGGTTAGCCGCGATCGACATCAAAGATGCTTATTTGCACATTCCCATCTTTCCAGTCCACCAAAAATGTCTACGCTTTGCAGTAGAAGGGCGCCATTTTCAGTTCAGAGCCTTACCCTTCGGTTTGGCCACAGCACCATGAGTGTTTACAAAAATTCTGGCCCTTTATTGGCCAATCTAAGAACACAAGGTGTAATGATAATGGCATATCTAGATGACTTGTTGCTGATAGACCACTCAGTGAAAAAACTAGACGTGGTCGTTCACAAGACAATCAAGTATCTGGAATCTCACGGTTGGATTATCAACCGAGACAAGTCAGCCCTAAAAACCAGTCAAAAGTCTGGAATACTTGGGGCTAAGGTTGGATTCAGGCCAGAGAAAAATATTCTTGCCTCGAGGAAAGGTGTTGTCTTTGAAAGATTTGATCCACTTAGTGGGTACAAAAAAGACAGCCGTCCATACGCCTGTATATGAGGCTGCTGGGAAAAATGGTGGCATCATTCGAAGCAGTACCCTACGGTCAATTCCATTCAAGGAATTTGCAAGGGGCCATACTGTCAGCCTAGAACAAAAAAGTTCAGGCCCTAGACTTACAATGTCCTTGTCCCCTTCCGTTCGCAAGAGCCTCCGTTGGTGGTTGGTTCCCCAGAATCTGGAAAAAAGGAAATCCTTCAGTCCGATTTCTTGGAAGGTGGTCACTACAGATGCCAGCCTTATAGGCTGGGGAGCAGTACTGGAGCAATGGTCTCTCCAGGGCAGATGGTCGGATGCAGAAAAGGCCCTGCCCATCAATCTCTTAGAGATACGAGCAGCCCGGTATGCCCTAGTAGCATGGACATCCAAACTCCAAGGGTCCCCTGTCAGAATTCAATCAGACAATGCCACAGCAGTGGCATATATCAATCATCAGGGGGGCACCAGGAGTCGTGCAGCCCAGAGGGAAGTAAATTACATCCTGAAATGGGCAGAAAGATATGTCCCAGCCATATCTGCGGTATTTATTCCAGGAGTGGAGAATTGGAAGGCGGACTTTCTAAGTCGCCAGCAATTATGCCCAGAGGAAGGGTCCCTTCACCCCGAGGTTTTCTGGACAATATGTCAGCGGTGGGGAACATCGGATGTAGATCTTCTAGCATCCAGATTCAACGCAAAGGTGGACAGGTTTGTCTCTCGGACAAGGGATCCCCTAGCTTGCGGCTCGGATGCCCTAGTGTTCCCTTGGGATCAGTTCAAGCTGATATATGCATTCACACCGCCACAATGGTTACCTCGATGACTCCGCAGAGTCAGGGTAGAAAAGGAACCAGTGATTCTGGTGGCTCCAGCGTGGCCCCGAAGAGCGTGGTACGCGGAGATTGTAAAATGTCAGTGGGGAGTCCTTGGTCTCTCCCACGCCGTCCGGACCTGCTTTCGCAAGGACCGATATACCACCCTTCCTTACCAGCCCTAGGTTTGACGGCCTGGCTATTGAAGCCCACATTCTAAAAAAGAGAGGGCTCTCTAATCCTGTGGTATCTACCATGATCAATGCCAGGAAGCCGGTATCCAGGCAGATCTACTATAGAATCTGGAAGGCGTACATCGCGTGGTGTGAGGCCAAGAAATGGCATCCACATAAGTATGTAATAGGTAGGATTCTGGACTTCCTACAGTGGGCTGTAGATAGGAAGCTTGCCTTGAGTACTATCAAGGGTCAGATTTCGGCCTTGTCAATATTTTTTCAAAGGCCCTTGGCTTCGCATTCACTAGTCAAAGCCTTTATACAAGGAGTGATACGTATTAGTCCTCCGGTTAATATTCCCATATGTCCATGGGATCTAAACTTGGTTCTGTCGGTTCTACAGAAACAACCATTTGAACCATTACATCATATTTCTTTGGTGCTTCTCACCAGGAAATTGATTTTTCTAGTAGCCATTTGTTCGGCTAAAAGAGTGTCGGAATTAGCAGCTATGTCCTGTAAGGAGCCATATCTGGTTATCCATAAGGATAGAGTAGTGTTACGTCCTCATCCAGCCTTTCTTCCTAAGGTGGTATCGAGGTTTCATTTGAACCAAGATGTGGTTCTTCCTTCTTTTTTCCCCAAACCTACTTCGGTAGAGGAAAAGTTATTGCATTCTTTGGATGTAGTAAGAGCAGTTAAAGCTTATCTAAAGGCCACTGCTCAGATTCGCAGAACGGATACTTTGGTTATTCTGCCGGAAGGCCCCAGAGAGGGTCAGGCAGCGTCAAAATCTACTTTAGCCAAGTGGATTCGACAGGTCATAATACAAGCCTATGGCTTGAGAAGGAGACCGCCTCCGTTCAAAGTTAGAGCGCACTCCACGAGAGCAGTTGGAACTTCATGGGCAGTGCATCACCAGGCCTCCCTGGCTCAAATCTGTAAGGCCGCAACATGGTCTTCAGTACACACGTTTACTAGGTTCTACCAGGTGGACGTTAGAAGTCAGGAGGATGTCGCCTTTGGGCGCAGTGTGTTGCAGGCCGCAAAAGATCCTCATGTCTGATAGCGCTCAGCTTATATATGGTGTATCCCCCCCTCATTTGGCATTGCTTTAGGACATCCCATTAGTAATGACTATGTCGCTCTGTGTCCCGTGATGTACGAGAAATAAAATAGGATTTTTATAACAGCTTACCTGTAAAATCCTTTTCTTGGAGTACATCACGGGACACAGAGCTCCCGCCCCTCTTTGGGGACACTTATTGCTTTGCTACAAAACTGAGGTGCTCCCGGATGGGAGGGGCTTATATAGGGGAGGGTACTTCCGGTTTTGGAAGTTGCCAGTGCCAGCACCTGACGGTATCTATATAACCCATTAGTAATGACTATGTCGCTCTGTGTCCCGTGATGTACTCCAAGAAAAGGATTTTACAGGTAAGCTGTTATAAAAATCCTATTATCTCTCTTCAATAAAAAAATATATAAATTTAAAAAATAAGGTGGAATGAGCATTGACCGAAGAGGGAAACTATATCAATCCAAAGGAAAAGATCGGTTGCACTTCATGGAAATTCAAACACTGGACCTTCTCCGGCAATGTGTTTTGCCCACAAGACTTGGCTACTAATTGTTTCAGGGCCTGAGGCAGGCATTCTCTGCCTGTGCTGTCCAGATAAACAAAGTTACCATGGAGTGCTGGCCATCTCTAATGAAGCTTACCAAATTCAGGACATAGGAGCAGCCCTCTCCAATGTCTTGTTCAAAGGAAAATATTCAATTTGGAAAATTAAAAAAAGACAGTGTAATTCCGTGTACACACGACCATTTTTCATGACGAGAAAAATGCAATTTTTTAAATTGGTCATTAAAAACGATCGTGTGTAGGCTCCAGAGCATTTTTCTCCACGAGAAAAATGGGCATTAAAAATTTAGAACATGCTCTATTTTTTTTCGTCGTTTTTCACGTCGTCGTTTTTATCGTTGTGAAAAACGGCTGTGTGTACGCTTTAATGACGGGGAAAAAACGCGCATGCTCAGAAGCAAGTTATGAGATGGGAGCGCTCGTTCTGGTAAAACTAACGTTCATAATGGAGATAGCACATTCGTCATGCTGTAACGGACTGAAAAGCACAGAGACTGAAAAGAGCAAATCGGCTAACACCAAACTTTTACTAACACGCGGTAACACTAAATCAGCAAAAGCAGCCCAAAGGGTGGCGCCATCCGAATGGAACTTCACCTTTATAGTGCCATTGTACGTGTTGTACATCACCGCGCTTTGCTCGAGCATTTTTTTTTCACGATAGTGTGTATGCAAGGCAGGCTTGAGAAGAATCACGTTGAGAAAAACGTTGTTTTTTTCCATGACATTAAAAACGGTCAGGTGTACACGGCATTAGGGAACAATGTATAAAGCAGAATGCAGGCTGGAAAAGATGTACACATCAAAGAATGGTAGAAAATGAAGAAATCAATTGTAAAGCCAGCAGACCATCTATTGCAAAATGAAACAAAGGCAGAAATAGAGGAGCGTTATGGCGTCAGATGGTAACACAAGAAAAGGAAAATGTTGAACAGACAAAAAAAGAGCAAAGGTAAAAAAAGAGAAGATAAAAAGATCCTCAAAAGAAAAGAATATGGAATCAAAGGATAGACAAATAAAATAATTGCTGAAAGCATATGAACAAAAAAAATGTAAGGAAATGTTATAGTGGTGTAAAAAAGAGAAGCCATTTTGAACCAAGAGTGGATTTTTACAGTGAAAATGGTGACATCACATAGACAAAGACCGAATTGAGAAAGGATTCTTTAAATTGTTAAACAAAAACACAACTGAAGTCAAAGAGGATAAAAATACAAGCAGGGAAATGTAACAGGATATCTTTCAGAAGTATTAAAGTACTAATTAGGAGGTGACAGAAACACTAAGGCCCCATTCACAAAGGGGCGGCACGACGCGGCACGACTTCTGGGGGCGACCTCGGCGGCGCGATCTCAAGACGACTTGAGACGCCCGCCAAGGCGATTTGCATAAAGACTTCTTTTTAGAAGTCAATGCAGGTCGCCTTGGGTCGCCCCCAAAAGTAGTACAGGAATCTTTTTCTAAGTCGGAGCGACCTGAGTCGCTCCTATTAGAACGGTTCCATTGAACAGCGTGGGACGCAACTCGTCAGACGACCGAGTCGCCTGACGAGTCGCCCCTGTGTGAACCGGGCCAAAAGATCTATAAAAAAAAAAAGAAAAAGAAAAACTAGACTAGCAAAGATGCGATTGAAGTTGAAATGTTAGTAAATGGAGGAGAAAGACTACAGAAACAGCATATTCTTTGAGTATAGGGGGAAGTAGAGATGCCAGGACAAGGGCGAATGTCTTATTCTCATAGTCTGTAACAGGATTTATGCCCTATGGACACAGAGCTATGTTATACAATGTATATTTACCTGAGCAGCCAAGTATTTTTCCTCTTGCTCTTTAGCTTGCTGCTCTGCTTTGGCTTTTTGCTCAGCTGTCAAGTACTTTTCAACCTTTATCTTTAGAGGAACAGTGGAGAGATATGAAGTTATATAATGTACACAGCTAAGTTTCATCAAAAAATTTATTACAGTAACTCTTAAAAATGTATATTTTTTGTTCAATATTTCTCCCACAGATACAGCTTATCAGCAACAGGAAACTATAGAAGATAGATCACTACCTTTCAGCTCCAAGAATTAAGCGCTGTTAGATCTCGTTGCCAGACTGTGTGGTTTTGGTGATCATACTTTCAGCACCTTATATGATTAGTATACACTTTTAGCAGTTTCTGGACTCTACAAAACTTGTTTGCTTTTCTCCTTGCAAACCAGCAATAAAAACTTGACTTTTTTTGCATACAATCTTTTGAAATAAATAAGCATTTGGTTGGCTGTCAGTAAAGCTCCTGATTTTATGTTGGTGATTTTAATGTGATACCGCATGTCGCACATAGAGCAGCCCATTTACTTCACGTTTTTCCGTGATTGCCGCAAGATTCTGTCACACAACTGCAGCAAAATTGCACGTTTGAGGTGCCATTTAAAAAGAATGGCAACCAAACGTACAGTGTGCGTTTTGCAGTGATTACCATGCAATTTAGAAGTGCACTCAGAAGTGTGCTGATTCCACCCACAATTTCAAATCGCCAAGTGTGAATGGGGCCTAGAGGTTAGAGATCGGTAGAGGTCAGGGGCATTGTTATTAACCACTTAACGACCGCTCACTGTATATGTACGTCGGCAGAATGGCACCGACAGGCACAATCACGTACAGTGTACGTGATTGCCTTTGTACAGTTGGGGGGTCCGATTGGACCCCCCTCAAATACAGTGAGCGGTCGGTATTCGTTGGGGAGCGATCTGAGATGAGGGGACGGCCGTTCGATTCCGGCCACCCCCTCGCGATCGCTCCCGGCGAATGAAAATGCTTCCTCTGTCCGTGTAATGTAAACACAGGCAGAGGAAGCAGGAGGAAGTGATGTCATCTCTCATGCGGCGCTCACATATACCGAGCGCCATACAAGAGAAGACATCAGGTCAGTGCACAAAACACTACACTGCACCAGGACACATAGGCACACAAATCGCCCCCCAGGCCCCCCCAGATCACCCCCCAGTCACAGTGTCACTGATTGCAGTGACCATTTATTTACTGATCACTGCAATCAGTGACATTTATGACTGTAAAAGTGTCACTAAAGTTAGTTTTAGGTCCAGTGTAGCCCCCTAACCCCCCCCCCCCGAATAAAGGTTTAACCCCCTGATCACCCCCCAGATAACCCTTTCACCCCCTATCACCACTGTTGCTAAGCGATCATTTTTCTGATCGCTGTCTTAGCGTCGGTGATGCAGATCGGTAGCCAGTATTTTTTTTTAGGTTCGCCGCAGGTTTTTATAGCGTCAGGTACCCCCATAAATTATCTAATAAAGGTTTAACCCCCTTGATCGCCCCCCAGGTAACCCTTTCACCCCCTATCACCACTGTCGCTAAGCGATCGTTTTTCTGATCGCTGTCTTAGTGTCGGTGATGCCGATCGGTAGCCAGTAATTTTTTTTTAGGTTCGCCGCAGGTTTTTGTAGCGTCAGGTACCCCCATATATTATCTAATAAAGGTTTAACCCCCTTGATCGCCCCCCAGGTAACCCTTTCACCCCCTATCACCACTGTCGCTAAGCGATCGTTTTTCTGATCGCTGTCTTAGTGTCGGTGATGCCGATCGGTAGCCAGTAATTTTTTTTAGGTTCGCCGCAGGTTTTTATAGCGTCAGGTACCCCATATATTATCTAATAAAGGTTTTAACCCCCTAATTGCCCCTAGTTAACCCTTTCACCAGTGATCACCATATAAGTGTTACGGGTGACACTGGTTAGTTAGTTTGCTTTTTATAGTGTCAGGGCACCCGCCGTATATATAACCCAATAAAGGTTTAACCCCCTGATCGCCCGGCGGGTGATATCAATTAGGTTTTAGCGTCAGAGAGGGTCTGCGTCACACCCCAGGCAGCGTCAGGTTAGTGCCAGTAATGCTAACACCCACGCGTGAAGAATACACCTCCCTTAGTGGTATAGTATCTGAACAGATCAATATCTGATCTGATCAGATCAGATCTATACTAGCGTCCCCAGCAGTTTAGGGTTCCCAGAAACGCAGTGTTAGCGGGATCAGCCCAGATACCTGCTAGCACCTGCGTTTTGCCCCTTCGTCCAGCCCAGGCCACCCAAGTGCAGTATCGATCGATCACTGTCACTTACAAAACACAACACACATAACTGCAGCGTTCGCAGAGACAGGCCTGATCCCTGCGACTCCAGTGCTGTAGGAGGTGATTTCACCACCACAGTTAAAAAAAATAAGCATATATGCCGAAGCATTGGGGCAGCAGGGGCGGAGGAGCGGAGGAGCAATTTTGCTCCTAATGCCGCGTACATACGGTCGAAATTCCGACGGAGGCTTGCCCGTGGAAAAGTCCGACCATGTGTGTGCGGCATAACTTTTCTGCGGGAGGATGCCCCCATACTTCGGCATATATAAATGGTGCATGTATGCCCATCATTAGAAGTGGGTGGATGAAGAGAGGTATTCTAATGGTGGGCATACCCACCGATCAATCTTTTTTTTTCGTTCAGCCAACAGGCTGCATGAAAAAAAAAGATTACAATACATGTCCAACAAGGACCAGCAACGTACTGGTATGTTGCTGGACTTTGAATGTTTATACCAGAATGATGCCTGCGGGTTTAGGTATCATCTTGGTATCATTCTTTTCAGCCAGCGGCCGGCTTTCATGTAAAAGCAATCCTAGTGGCTAATTAGCCTCTGGACTGCTTTTACAAGCAGTGGGAGGGAATGTCCCCCCCCCCGGATATAAAAAGCGCCATTGGGAAATTGGGAAAGCATTTTATCACACCGATCTTGGTGTGGTCAGATGCTTTGAGGGCAGAGGAAAGATCTAGGGTCTAGAAGACCCCAGTTTTTTCAAAAAAAGAGTACCTGTCACTACCTATTGCAATCATAGGGGATATTTACATTCCCTGAGATAACAATAAAAATGATAAAAAAAAAAAAAAAAAATTATGAAAGGAACAATTTAAAAATAAAATAAAAAAGCAAAATTAATAATAAAAAAAAAAAAAAAAAAAAAAAAAAAAGCACCCCTGTCCTGCCCTGCTCTTGCCCAATGGCGAACGCAAGCGTCGGTCTGGCGTCATATGTAAACAGCAATTGCACCATGCATGTGAGGTATCACCGCGAAGGTCAGATCGAGGGCAGTCATTTTAGCAGTAGACCTCCTCTGTAAATCTAACGGGGTAACCTGTAAAGGCTTTTAAAGGCTTTTAAAAATGTATGTAGTTTGTCGCCAATGCGCGTTTGTGCGAAATTTTAAAGCATGTCGTGTTTGGTATCTATGTACTTGTACTCGGCCTAAGATCATCTTTTTTATTTCATCAAACATTTGGGCAATATAGTGTGTTTTAGTGCATTAAAATTAAAAAAAGTGTATTTTTCCCCAAAAAATGCGTTTGAAAAATCGCTGCGCAAATACTGTGTAGAAAAAAAATGCAACACCCACCATTTTAATCTGTAGGGCCTTTGCTTTAAAAATATATATAATGTTTGGGGGTTCAACATAATTTTCTTGCAAAAAAAAAATATGTTTTCATGTAAACAAAAAGTGTCAAAAAGGGCTTTGTCTTCAAGTGGTTAGAAGAGTGGATGTAAGCTTCCTAATGTTGTGTATAAAATGCCAGAACAGTTCAAAACCCCCCCAAATGACCCCATTTTGGAAAGTAGACACCCCAAGCTATATACTGAGAGGCATGTCGAGTCCATGGAATATTTTATATGTTGACACAAGTTGCGGAAAAAATACAATTTTTTTATTTTTTTTTTGCACAAAGTTGTCACTAAATGATATATTGCTCAAACATGCCATGGGCATATGTGGAATTACACCCCAAAATACATTCTGTTGCTTCTCCTGAGTACGGGGATACCACATGTGTGAGACTTTTTGGGAGCCTAGCCGCGTACGGGACCCCAAAAACCAAGCACCGCCTTCAGGCTTTCTAAGGGTGTAAATTTTTGATTTCACTTCTCACTGCCTATCACAGTTTCGGAGGCCATGGAATGCCCAGATGGCACAAAACCCCCCCAAAATGACCGCATTTTGGAAAGTAGACACCCCAAGCTATTTGCTGAGAGGTATTGTGAGTATTTTGCAGATCTCGCTTTTTGTCACAAAGTTTTGAAAATTGAAAAAAAAAATATATATATATTTTCTTTCTTCATTTTCAAAAACAAATGAGAGCTGTAAAATACTCACCATGCCTCTCAGCAAATAGCTTGGGGTGTCTACTTTCCAAAATGGGGTCATTTGGGGGGGTTTTGTGCTATTTTGGCATTTTATGGCCTTCGAAACTGTGATAGGTAGTGAGGAGTGAAATCAAAAATTTGTGCCTAGAAATCCTGAAGGCGGTGCTTGGTTTTCGGGGTCCCGTACGCGGCTAGGCTCCTAAAAAGTCCCACACATGTGGTATCCCCGTACTCAGGAGAAGCAGAAAAATGTATTTTGGGGTGTAATTCCACATATAACCATGGCATGTGTGAGCAATAAAGGGATTTTTATAACAGCTTACCTGTAAAATCCTTTTCTTGGAGTACATCATGGGACACAGAGCGACTTAGTCATTACTAATGGGTTATATAGATTACCTTCAGGTGCTGGCACTGGCCACTTCCAAACCGGAAGTACCCTCCCCTATATAAGCCCCTCCCATCCGGAAGCACCTCAGTTTTGTAGCAAAGCAATAAGTGTCCCAAAAAGAGGGGTGGGAGCTCTGTGTCCCGTGATGTACTCCAAGAAAAGGATTTTACAGGTAAGCTGTTATAAAAATCCCTTTTTCTTTTTCGTACATCACGGGACACAGAGCGACTTAGTCATTACTAATGGGACGTCCCAAAGCAATGCCAAATGAGGGGAGGGATACATAAGCTGGGCGCCATCAGGCATGAGGATCTTTTGCAGCCTGCAACACACTGCGCCCAAAGGCGACATCCTCCTGACTTCTAACGTCTACCTGGTAGAATCTAGTAAACGTGTGTACCGAAGACCATGTTGCGGCCTTACATACTTCAGCCAGGGAGGCCTGGTGATGCACTGCCCATGAAGTTCCAACTGCTCTTGTGGAGTGCGCCCTAACTTTGAACGGAGGCGGTCTCTTTCTCAAGCCATAGGCTTGTATTATGACCTGTCGAATCCACTTGGCTAAAGTAGATTTTGATGCTGCCTGACCCTTTCTAGGGCCTTCCGGCAGAATAAACAAAGTATCCGTTCTGCGAATCTGAGCAGTGGCTTTTAGATAAGCTTTAACTGCTCTTACTACATCCAAAGAATGTAATAACTTTTCCTCTACCGAGCTAGGTTTGGGGAAAAAAGAAGGAAGAACCACATCTTGGTTCAAATGAAACCTCGATACCACCTTGGGAAGAAAGGCTGGATGAGGACGTAATACTACTCTGTCCTTATGGACAACCAGATATGGCTCCTTACAGGACAAGGCGGCTAATTCCGATACTCTTTTAGCCGAACAAACGGCTACTAAGAAAATCAATTTCCTGGTGAGAAGAACCAAGGAAATGTGTTGCAATGGTTCAAACGGTTGTTTCTGTAGAACCGACAGAACCAGGTTTAAGTCCCAAGGACATATGGGAATACTAACCGGAGGGCTAATACGCATCACTCCTTGTATGAAAGCTTTGACTAGTGAATGCGAAGCCAAGGGCCTTTGAAAAAATATTGACAAGGCCGAAATCTGACCCTTGATAGTACTCAAGGCCAGCTTCCTATCTACAGCCCACTGTAGGAAGTCCAAAATCCTCCCTATCACGTACTTACGTGGATGCCATTTCTTGGCCTCACACCACGTAATGTACGCTTTCCAGATCCTATAATAGATCTGCCTGGATACCGGCTTCCTGGCATTGATCATGGTAGATACCACAGAATTAGAGAGCCCTCTCTTTTTCAGAATGTGGGCTTCAATAGCCAGGCCGTCAAACCTAGGGCTGGTAAGGAAGGGTGGTATATCGGTCCCTGCGACAGCAGGTCCGGACGATGTGGGAGGGTCCAAGGACTCCTCACTGACATTTTTACAATCTCCGCGTACCATGCCCTTCGGGGCCACGCTGGAGCCACCAGAATCACTGGTTTCTTTTCTACCCTGATTCTGCGAAGTAATCGCAGTAACAATTGTGGCGGTGGGAATGCATATATCAGCTTGAACTGATCCCAAGGGAACACTAGGGCATCCGAGCCGCAAGCTAGGGGATCCCTTGTGCGAGACACAAATCTGTCCACCTTTGCGTTGAATCTGGATGCTAGCAGATCTACATCCGGTGTTCCCCACCGCTGGCATATTGCCTGGAAAACCTCGGGGTGAAGAGACCATTCCCCCGGGCATAATTGTTGGCGACTTAAAAAGTCCGCTCTCCAATTTTCCACTCCTGGGATGAAAACCGCGGATATGGCTGGGACATATTTTTCTGCCCACTCCAGGATGCAATTTGCTTCCCTCTGGGCTGCACGACTCCTGGTGCCACCCTGGTGATTGATATATGCCACTGCTGTGGCATTGTCTGATTGAATTCTGACAGGGGACCCTTGGAGTTTGGATGTCCATGCTACTAGGGCATACCGGGCTGCTCGTATCTCTAAGAGATTGATGGGCAGGGCCTTTTCTGCTTCTGACCACTTGCCCTGGAGAGACCATTGCTCCAGTACTGCCCCCCAGCCTATGAGGCTGGCATCTGTAGTGACTACCTTCCAAGAAACCAGACTGAAGGGTTTCCCTTTTTCCAGATTCTGGGGCACCAACCACCAATGGAGGCTCTTGCGAACGGAAGGGGACAGGGACATTGGTAAGTCTAAAGCCTGAACTTTTTTGTTCCAGGCTGACAGTATGGCCCTTTGCAAATTCCTTGAATGGAATTGACCGTAGGGTACCGCTTCGAATGAAGCCACCATTTTTCCCAGCAGCCTCATGCAGAGGCGTATGGATGGTTTTCTTTTTGTACCCACTAAGTGGGTCAAATTTTTTAAAGACGACACCTTCTCTGGAGGTAAGAAAATCTTTCTCTGATTTGAATCCAGCCTTAGCCCTAAGTATTCCAGACTTTTGACTGGTCTTAGAGCTGACTTGTCCCGGTTGATAATCCAACCGTGATATTCCAGATACTTGATTGTCTTGTGAATAGCTACTTCCAGCTTTTCCACTGAGTGGTCTATTAGTAGCAGGTCGTCTAGATATGCCATTATCGTTACACCTTGTGTTCTTAGATTGGCCAATAATGGGGCCAGAATTTTTGTGAACACTCGAGGTGCTGTGGCCAGACCGAAAGGTAAGGCTCTGAACTGAAAATGGCGCCCTTCTACTGAAAAGCGTAGAAATTTCTGGTGGGCCGGAAAGATGGGAATATGCAAATAAGCATCCCTTATGTCGATCGAGGCTAACCATTCCTGCCCTTGTAGGGCGGTGGCCACCGATCGGATCGACTCCATCCGAAAAGTCCTGATATTTAGGAACTTGTTTAGCCCTTTTAGATTTAATATGGGCCTCACGTCCCCATTTGGTTTGGGGACTGTGAAAAGGTTCGAGTAAAACCCGAATCCGCTTTCTTCCAGGGGAACCTTCATGATTACACCTTGGAGCAATAGTTGTTCTAGTGCCAGAAGGAGGGATCCTCTCTTCTGGGGATCTCTTGGCACGTTTGACCTCATAAATTGGGCAGGAGGAGTGCCTTTTAACTCCAGCTTGTATCCCAGACTTACTGCGGAGAGCACCCATCTGTCTCTGATGGTGTCCCGCCAGGTCTCTGTGAACAACTGAAGTCTTCCCCTCACCCGATTGAGTGGGGGCAACCCTTCATGACTTGGGGGGAGGTTTTGTACCTCTCTTGACCCAGGGTTTCTTGTTACCCTGTGATTGTCCCTGATTTCTGCCCCCTGAATTTGACCGCGGAGGCCGTCAGAACTGCTTCACAGCCGATGTGCCCGGGACTGGAGAAGTAGGCCTCTTAAAAGAAGGACTTCTACTCTTGTTCTTAACCGGTAAGAGTGAACTTTTACCGGCAGAAATTTTCTGGATATATTTGTCCAGATCTTCTCCAAATAAGCGTTCTCCATGAAATGGGAAGCTAACCAGCAGTTTCTTACAGGGAGCTTCAGCAGACCAGTTTTTGAGCCACAGAAGCCTACGCATATGTACTACAGACAGCGTAAAGCGGGAGGCCTGTTGGATTGTATCCTTTATGGCGTCCACCGCAAAACACAAGGCTCTAGGCAGGTCAGCTAGGGCAAGAGCCTGCTGATCTGGTAAGTCCCTTAAGACTTGTTTCAACTGATCTTTCACTGCTTGGCAGACTCCAATCGCTGCTACCGCAGGTTGTGTCACCATGCTTGCTGTAGAGAAAGCAGATTTTAGTAAAGACTCCAATTTTTTATCTATTGGGTCTTTGAACATTGGAACATTATCTATTGGACATGTCAGTGATTTGTTAACAGAAGAGATGGCTGCGTCCACTGTAGGGACCCTCCATTTTTTTATGAACTTATCCTCCATGGGATAGATCACCGGAAATCTCTTGGGGGGAGCAAATATTTTATCAGGATGCTCCCAATCCTGGTAAATAAGCCCTTCTAATAAAGGGTGGATTGGGAAGGAACAGACAGCTTGGGGAGCTTTTAGCGACCCCAGCGAGGAAACCGTAGTGGATGGTGGTTCCGCCAGAGGCATTTTAAATGCTGATCGGACCACATTAGTCAGAGACTGAACCCATAATCTTTCAGCCTGAGATGCTGAGAAAGGTTCTTCCACTGTTGATTCCTCCATAACTGAATCAACCTTATCCTGATCCCCTTCAGGTAGGTCGATCTCTGTGTGGGGCTGTTCCTCCACTAACAGGCACTCTGAAGGAGGAGACGGAGATCGGACGCGCTTTTCCTGAGACAGGGAAGCAGCGATCAATGCTGTTAATCTCTCTTCCAATCCTCCCAGAGTTGAGGATAAAACCTCCTCTGTTATATATACAGGAGCAGGTGGACTGGGGACAGCCGCAGCACCAGGCACTCCTGCGGGGTTTCTACGGCTACTGACCTCTGAATTCTCAGGGGAGATTGGTGCAGTACAAGCATGCCCAATATCCTCAGAGCCCGATGGAGACCCCTTTGGCTTCCTGGAAGACCTATTTCCGGAGCGTCTGGACGACATATCCTTTAAGCACAAAGCTGAGGTATTCCCGTCGTCATACACCAATTTTGCTGGTAATAGTCTAACACAGTTGCTGCTATATACCAGCTGGTGTCCACTAAAGTGCCTTTCTATGGGGATGCCTGCATCAACCGCCTCTGTGTGCCACTGTTTGTTGCTAGCTCTGTTTGCATCCAGCTGACACTTGTACTGTGTCTTTATACAAGCTGGGACGCCTGCACATGCGCAGAAGCGCCGCGCATCGAGCGTCATCCACCCACCCCGCCCCTTTTTTTTCAAAGGAGGCGCGTGCACGCGCCCGCGCGCGCGCCCGTGCGCCATTGGCGCCCTTTTCGAAATCAAACAGGGACTAGGAGCCAGGGCCCTTTTTGCCGGAGGGCCTGTGCGGTGGATGAGCGCAGCAACAGGGCAGAGGAAGTGGATTCCCACAGAGAAACTTACCAGCTGCCTGGATCTTTTGACTTGAGGAAACCAAAGATCCACATGACAAGAAAAATGGACTACAGCGGCCTCTAGTGGTTTAACACAGGTACCGCGGTCCCTTTTTTTTTTTTTTTTCTTGACTACTATTACAATTTTACATTTTCAGTAGTTACAGGCATACACAGATATTAGCGGGAATACCGTTAGGTAACAGACAGAAAGACAAATTAGGCTTGGGGGTCCCCCAATAGAACCAAGTTCCTGGGGGCCCCCACTTACCTGATCCCCGCCGCAGGACTTTGTTTGGTCCACAGAAGCCCAAACTTCACCTATCACGGCAGGCATTGTAATTAAACCTTCAGGGACCGGGTTCCCAAGGATTCCACTCCCCTGGACCTGTATAGCACCCTGCACAGACAACATCTTGGTCGTGGGTATGACCAGAGCTCTGGATCCCAGGGTCCAGCCCTCCTAAGAGAGGCATTACAGGCAAAACCTTGCTCTTCTGCTGCAAGGCCCGGGTACCGACCGTTTAGCTATGAAGCTTTTTTGGTGGGATCCGGAACAGCTTACTAAGGCCCAAAAGAACCTGTACGCAAGCCCAGTGAAAACACATGTTACTCTTTGGCCAACACCTTAGACACTGGCAAAAAACTGAGGTGCTCCCGGATGGGAGGGGCTTATATAGGGGAGGGTACTTCCGGTTTGGAAGTGGCCAGTGCCAGCACCTGAAGGTAATCTATATAACCCATTAGTAATGACTAAGTCGCTCTGTGTCCCGTGATGTACGAAAAAGAAATATAATTTAGTGACAACTTTTTGTAATTTTTTTTTTAGTCATTATTCAATCACTTGAGACAAAAAAAAAAAATATTCAATGGGCTCAACATGCCTCTCAGCAATTTCCTTGGGATGTCTACTTTTCAAAATGGGGTCATTTGGGGGGGTTTTGTACTGCCCTTCCATTTTAGCACCTCAAGAAATGAGATAGGCAGTCATAAATTAAAAGCTGTGTAAATTCCAGAAAATGTACCCTAGTGTGTAGACGCTATAACTTTTGCGTAAACCAATAAATATACGCTTATTGACATTTTTTTTACTAAAGACATGTGGCTGAATACATTTTGGCCTAAATGTATGACTAAAATTGAGTTTATTCGATTTTTCTTATAACAAAAAGTAGAAAATATCATTTTTTTTCAAAATTTTCGGTCTTTTTCCGTTTATATCGCAAAAAAAAAAAAACGCAGAGGCAATCAAATACCACTAAAAGAAAACTCTATTTGTGGGAAGAAAAGGACGCAAATTTCGTTTGGGTACAACATTGCATGTCCGCACAATTTACAGTTAAAGCAGCGCAGTGCAAAATTCTGAAATCACCTCTGGTCCTTTAGCTACCAAATGGTCCGGGGCTTAAGTGGTTAAACTGTAACTTGTGCCTTGGGTCAGGTTGTATGGTTGTAGACAGCTAAATGACAAGAGATATCCATATCTAACACATATGTGCTTAAAGCTGAGCATGCATGGTCAAGAAAGGTCCACTTAATAAATCAGGGTCCCCCCCCCCTTAAAAATAGGAGAACTGAGGATAAAAAAAAAAAACTATGGAGAAAAATGTTAGCTTACCTCTCCTTGGCGTACACACTGTGGGGGATAAATCTTACCAGATACAGCCTCAGCATGGTGCCAAGGCATTTTCTCATGCTATTTAAGATCTTAGGGTCTTGCTGGAAGGATTATGACTTTACCATTACCTGGGCACCACGGGCAGGAGGTAAGTATATTCACATTTTTTCCCCCCCAATAACTCCACTATTAATTATGGGTGAGGGAGCCCTGATATATTAACCACACCTTACTTTTTTAGTGCATGGTCTGCTTTAAATGACAAATGTCTCAATTAAGATGATGGCAAAAATGGCAATCACATTTGCATGTTATTAGTGTGTATGGGGCTATCGCTTGATGGGCATACCTGGCTATTGCCTTTAAACCTCTCCTTTGCCCCTACCCCTCTGCCCATTTCTTCCTTTTCTACCTCCCAGTTCTTTTCCCTCCCCTCTCTTTTCCTCCCCCCACCTCCTTCCCCCATTCCCAACTGCACTGGACTGGTATGCATGTACTATCTGGGAAAATATGGACCAAAGTTTGTGAATCTACCTCTCTGCATACCTTGAAGTTTACCACCACAGTGCCTTTTCATGTCTATGCAATGCATTCTTTTAGCTTGACCTGTACTAAGTGTAAAAATTCAATAAATATTCTTACTGGGGAAAAAAAAAGGCAAAAGCACTGTTAGTAGCAATAATTTTAACAGTTTTATTAGTAAAAGTGATCTGTGTTTTTATTTTCATGTGGAAAAATAGGATTTTTTACTCACCGTAAAATCCTTTTCTCTGAGTCCATGGACCGACACAGCTTCTCTATTGACAAAGTGGGTATTATCCGTTAATTAGGAGTGACTAGGCAGAAAAACTTGTAAAAAGTGTTGCATCACACCTTCTACAGTACCGCCCAGGGGGCGGACCCTCTGGGTATACCCTCTCAGTCTGCACATCGCAGATCAGTTCGTCAAAAAGCAGTACAAACTTAAAAGGAGGGGTGGGTGCTGTGTCGGTCCATGGACTCAGAGAAAAGGATTTTACGGTGAGTAAAAAATCCTATTTACTCTTTCGTCCATGGACCGACACAGCTTCTCTATTGACAAAGTGGGACGTCCCAAAGCAGTGTCAGAGAAAAAACGAGGGGTGGTAACAGCATAAAAACAAACTTCACCCCAAAACACAAAACAGCACTCCTCCAACGGAGGAGTTGCAACTCTAAACAGCCGCCTGCAAAACCTTGCGGCCGAAAGAGGCATCCGAAGATGCACCTACATCAACTTTGTAGAATTTTGTGAAAGTGTGAGCGGACGACCAAGTCGCCGCTTTACATAGTTGGGAAACAGACGCTTGATGTCGGAAAGCCCAAGAGGCACCTATTGCCCTGGTCGAATGCGCCGTGACAGGAAAGGGGGGCGCCTGACCCTTTAAGGCGTAAGCCTGGATTACTATCTGTCGGATCCACCTAGAGATGGTGGCCGATGAGACTGCTTGGCCCTTCTTGGGACCAGCCACCGAAACAAACAGTGAGTCTGACTTCCGGAACAGGGAAGTAGCAGATATGTATACTCTCAAAGCTCGGACAACGTCCAAGGAATGCAACGCCGACTCCTTAGGATTCGACGGCTGAGGACACAAGGATGGAAGTACAATGTCTTCGTTGAGATGAAAAGCCGAAACGACCTTCGGAAGAAAGGAAGGCTGCGGCCGCAGCACCACCTTATCCTTGTGGAAAATCAAATAGGGAGCCTTGCAGGACAAGGCTGCCAGCTCAGAGACTCGTCTAACGGACGTAACAGCCACCAAAAAGACCACCTTCTGAGAAAGTGTCAACAGGGGAATATCTCTAATATTCTCAAACGGTGCCTTCTGAAGCACCGAGAGGACCAGGTTCAAGTCCCACGGAGGTAACGGGGGGCGGACCGGAGGGGCCACATGTCGAACCCCCTGCACAAATGTACTCACGAGAGAGTGAGTCGCCAGGGGTCGCTGAAAAAAGACAGCCAGGGCAGATATCTGTCCCTTAATCTTACTTAGGGCAAGCCTTTGGTCTACCCCATGCTGTAAAAACAGCAGGATTCTGGAAACCAAATAGGTACGCGGATGCCATTTCATTTCCTCACACATGGAGATGTAGGCCCTCCAAGTGCGGTGATAGACCTTCCTAGAGGACGGTTTCCGAGCACTTCTCATAGTAGAAATTACTGAGTCTGACAGGCCCCGGTCTCTCAGTACCTGGTTCTCAACAGCCATGCCGTTAAAGCCAATGACTGTAAAGCAGGATGGAATATGGGACCTTGCGACAGCAGGTCCTTCCGTAGTGGTAGGCGCCAGGGGACGTCTGCTACCAGACGTACTAGATCGGCGTACCAAGGACGCTGAGGCCAATCTGGAGCGATTAGGATCATTGGAATTCCCTCTGCCTCCACTCTGCGGAGCAGAAGAGGAAGAAGCCTTAAGGGAGGGAAGGCATAGATTAGCCGATACTGGCCCCACGATGCTACCAACGCGTCCGTTGCGTCTGCCCATGGGTCTCTTGACCGGGCCACAAACCTCAATACCTTCCGATTGAGTCGGGAAGCCAGAAGATCTACGTCTGGTGTGCCCCATCTTTGGCAGAGGAGTTGGAACACCTCCGGGTGTAAGGACCATTCTCCCTGGTCCAGCATCTGGCGGCTCAGGTAGTCCGCCTGCCAGTTTTCCACACCCGGAATGTACACGGCCGACAGTGCCGGTACGCTCCTCTCTGCCCACTTCAGGATGCGAGCGATCTCCGATGCTGCAGCTGAGCTTCTTGTTCCTCCTTGATGATTGACATATGCCACTGCTGTGGCGTTGTCTGACTGGATCCTGACTGGACGCCCTTGCAGTCTCTGAGACCATTTGAAGAGGCACAGCTTGATCGCCCGGATCTCCAGGACATTGATCGGCAGGAGGGCTTCCTCTGGGGTCCAGCGACCTTGCGCCGACTGGACACCCCAGACTCCCCCCCAACCTGTAAGGCTGGCGTCCGTCGTGATCACTATCCAGTAAACCAGAAGAAATGACTTCCCGGCCATTAGAGCCGGTGCTGTCAGCCACCATACCAGGGATCTCCTGACTAGGTGGCTCACTCGGATTTGATAATCCAGAGATGAAGGGCATCTGTTCCATCTGGACAGAACTTCCCTCTGTAACACTCGAGTGTGGTATTGAGCATATGGGACCGCCTCGAAGGAGGCTACCATGAGGCCCAACACTCGCATGCAAAAACGGAGTGACGACCAATTCCTGGAAGTCAGCTGCCGTACTGCAGCCCGGAGGGTCTGCAACTTCTCCACAGGGAGGAATACCTTTGCCTCTGAGGAATCCAGAATCAACCCCAGGTACACTAGGCGTTGAGTGGGCACCAATACTGACTTTTGCGTGTTTAGTATCCAACCACAGTCTCGAAGAGTCTGACAGGTAATGGACACGCTTACCTCTAATTCTGAGCTTGAAGGGCCCTTCAGCAGAAGGTCGTCCAAGTAACCTGTGATAGCGATACCCCGCTGTCTTAGAAGTGCCAGAATCGGAGCGAGCACCTTGGTGAACGTCCTGGGTGCTGAGGCAAGGCCAAACGGGAGGGCCACAAACTGGTAGTGGTTCTTCCCGATAGCAAATCGCAGAAACCTCTGGTGTCTGGAGTATATGGGGACATGCAGGTATGCGTCCTTGATGTCCAAGGAGGCCAGAAAGTCCCCCGGATGGAGAGCCGTGACTACGGATCGAACCGACTCCATCCGAAATCTTTGTACCTTCACAAAGCAATTGAGGGCTCTGAGATCCAAGATTGGACGAACCCCCTCCTTCTTTGGCACAATGAACAGATTTGAGTAAAAACCCTGACCCCGTTCCTGTTCTGGAACTGGAATAACTACCCCGCGTTCCAGTAGACCCTGGACCGCCCCATACAGGGCCTCCCGACGGGTCGGTAGTAGCTGGAGATTGGAGGTGATGAATCTGTCTGGTGGACAAGAGAGAAATTCTATCTTGTAGCCTGAGGAGATTACTTCGCAAACCCACCTGTCGGAGACTAGAGCAGTCCACTGAGTCGCGAATTTGCGAAGACGTCCCCCCACCCGAGAGCTGGGTGGGGGCGGACCTTCATGTGGACGCAGATTTGTCCACAGGCTTGTTGGGTCTGCGGGACCAAGGACGCTTTTGTCCTTGGGCAGGCGCTTTATCGGCCTGGGGTCTTTTCCCTGTCGCCTTAAGAGGGCGAAAAAACCGCTTACGTGCAGTAAAGGAGGGCCCTTGCCCTTGGCGTGGTCCCCTACCCTTGCTAGTTTGGGGAAGCAAAGTGCTTTTACCTCCTGTAGCATCCTTGATGATGTCATCCAGAGAAGCCCCAAAAAGTCTGTCGCCCTTAAAAGGCAGATCCAATAGGGCTTTCTTGGAAGTCTGGTCCGCAGACCAGCCCTTTAGCCAGATCAGGCGGCGTATTGCTACTGCATAAACCGAAGCTCTTGACAGCAGGGGAATAGTATCCATGTCTGACTCGCAGACAAACTTAAGGCCCTGGACCAACTGGTCGGCCAAAGTTATCTCATTAGGAGGAGCATCTCGCTCCTTTAACCCCTGGAGTAGCAATTTTGCCCATTCAGTAAGTGTCTGAGACACTAGGGCCCCCGCCAATGCCGGGCGTACTGCTGAGCCTACCACTGAGTATAGGTAGCGAGCGAGTGCTTCAGCCTTCTTATCCACAGGGTCCTTGAAAACAGGAGCCCCTTCTACTGGAATAGTGGTGGCTCTATTAAGTCTGGACACCGAAGGGTCCACTATAGGGGGAGAGGTCCATATCTTCAGAAAACTCTCCTCAAAGGGGTACCGTACTGCAAACCTCTTTGGGGCTGTAAAGACCCTCAGTGGGTTCTCCCATTCCTTGTATAAGAGTTTGTCAAAATAAGACACACAAGGGAACACCTTAGCAGTGCGGGCAGGTTTACGAAACCCAAAGGGGACTGGAGTATCTGCTACTTCTTCAGTCCTTTCCAACTTTAGCGTATCCCGCACTGCAGTAATAAGGTCAGATACCAAAGCCGTCTCGCGTACTGACCTGGACTTGGAGTCCTCCTCACTGTCCGATCGGTCACGGTCTGCAGTCTCTGATGCATCAGAATCTGGGCCATGAGCCGTAGCTGGACCTGGTTCTGCATCAGAAATATCCCCAGAAGATTGCAGGGGACGGGGGCGTTTATTACCCCCTGTATTCCCGTGTGCTGCTTCCACCCTGGCAGCAAACGCCTCTAGGATTGCCGACATAGCGTCCATAGACACCTCAGGGACACCAGCTGCTAAATCTGGTGTTTCAGGGGAGAAGACATCTGGCTCAGATGCCATGCTGACCACACGCTGACACTCACAGGGCTCCAGGCAAGATATCAATAGGCCACCCTCCTGCGCTGCAGAGATGCTGGGTTACCCAGAGGACTCACCACCCTGGATAGGTACTGCTATGCTGCGCCTATGATGCTGTCCCCTTGCTGCTGTGTCAGTCTGCTTCTTTTATCAGCACTTCCTGTGTGAATTTTCGTGCCAGTGTAATGCACCCTAGAGGCCGGAGGCTCTCGCAAAATGGTTGCCAAAACCGTCTGTATGGAAGATAATGTGGGCTCTAAGAAAATGGCCGCCGACAGAAGATAGAGGTCAGGCAGCCATAGCCCACAAAAAAGATGGCCGCCGAACGGCAATATCTGCATACAGGGTGGACAAACATGGCCGCCGATCACCTGATAGGGGCCAGTGGGTGTGGCCGAACTACAGGAAGATGGCCGCCAGGCAGTTACAAGAGGCCAAACTTGGCATGGACCACCTCAAAATGGCCGCCGACAGCATGGAGACACAGAAACACAGGTAAGCAAAAATGACATTTCTTTTAAATGTTAGTTACAGCCAGCCCCGCTCCAGTGGGACCCCCTAGGTGACCCCCAGCACCCAGCAACCTTTAGCTAGAAGCCCAGGGAGGAGGGAAAGGCAGGGAGAGAGGGAAGAAAGGGGCCACAACCACTTACTTGATCTCTCCAGGAATGTCCAGCTAAATCACCCAGCCGAGGCAGGGGAGTTTTACTTACCTATCCTGCATGTATTCTGCTGGAAGACATTCCAAACAGATCATCGTCCGCGCACGGAAGGTGACTGTTGGCCAGGCATGCTGTGATTGGACCCAGAAGGGACGATCATATGTATGCCCTGGAGCATGACGCTCACCGGACAGGCTGCTGCGACTCAGCCGTAAGGTCAGCCGAAGCTGAGCGGTCCGATGCAAGCCTTGGAGCGTAAGCTCACCGGCCAGGCTGCTGCGACTCGGCCGTAAGGTCAGCCGAAGCTGAGCGGTCCGATGCAGGCCCTGGAGCGTAGGCTCACCGGCCACCCGTGGAGCGACGGGCATGTCGTGGAAAACCCAGCGCGTAGCTAGGGTCGGCACACGCTCGATGGCCGAAACTGGGGAGACTACAAGGATCGAGGATCCAGCCTGTCACCCAGTCGGCAGTTGATCGAAGATCGCAGGAAACAACAAATGTAGCAAAAAAATAAAAAATATATATATCTTTTTTCCCCGGACCAATGAGCCCGAAGGGAGCCATGTCCTACTCCTTGCTAGACAGAAAAAAACTGATCTGCGATATGCAGACTGAGAGGGTATACCCAGAGGGTCCGCCCCCTGGGCGGTACTGTAGAAGGTGTGATGCAACACTTTTTACAAGTTTTTCTGCCTAGTCACTCCTAATTAACGGATAATACCCACTTTGTCAATAGAGAAGCTGTGTCGGTCCATGGACGAAAGAGTAATAACATTTTAAAGATTACCTCAGAATCCTCAACTGTGAGTGCTCTTTCTGGTTTCTCATTATCTGTAAATTTTGGCTCTAGAATTTTTTCTTGGAGGTTTAGTTCAGACATGATTTCCAGTATTCTTTGGTTTCTTTCATTCACTCGAGTCACTTCTTGTTCCTTCTGTCTATATATAACTTCAAAATCTTTGTTAAAGGCAGTTTTGACATTGTAGATGATGTCCTGTGTGAAATGGTATAACGTATATATAAACAGGCTGCTACCATTGGAATGACAGGTCTTTAATTCAAAAAGCAATATTTAAAACATATGTTCACTCTTCTCTACATTTTTGACATATATGAAGTTGTAAGTCAGTAAGTCAGCAACATAAGATATTTAAAGGGCCAGTTAAGCTCAAACTTTATATATAATATATATATATATATATATATATATATATATATATATTGTGACAGCAGGAAGGTAAAGTCACCTGGTTGCATCCAGGGGGGTAGATATATTTCGCCCAGATTCAGGCTTTACGCCGACTTATACAACTAGGTGGAGAGTTGTATAAGGCTAGTGGGCTCATGGATGACTCATACCTCTAGGGAGAGTGTGGGGCGTCGTGCAGACAGAGATGAGGAGACCAGCTGAACCTTGTCAGCTCATTTAGGCCTCTATAAGAACTCCCAGCTTCATTAGATGTTAGCTCATGCCTGGAACCAGACCTGTGTGGACTGTCTAGGGAGAGTGAACCCCTGTGCGGTGAGAAAAAGCCTGTGTGGCTATTTGCTTGGACATTTAAAACCAGGGACTTAGGGACTAGGACAGCACTAGGCTGATCCCAGTTGTTAGTTAGGAAACCTGTATGTTTAGTCAGAGGTCAAGTTGACCAGGATTTATTTTATTTATGTTTCTTTTGCTTTGCTGTGTTTTGTCACTGTAAATAGAAAATAAACCGCACCTTTTTGATTTTGAAAACCACAACCTCCGTTTGCTGGGCCTGTTTTTGTCTGGGGAGCCCATCCCGGGGGTCACACACACCCGCTGCCGAGCTAACCCCCTCACAGTTGGTGGAGAACCAGTGGCAGTTTTTTTTTAAGCCAGCATGGAGGAGATACTGAAACAGCTGGCTCTAGCAAATGCCAATCAACAGCAGACAAATGCAGGTTTGCAAAGGAGCCTTGCAGCCCAGCAGCAAGCTCATCAACAGAGCCTTGCAGCCCAGCAGCAAGCTCACCAACAGAGTCTGGAAGCTCAGCAACAAGCCCAGCAGCAATCTGAGGCCCGCTTCATAGACCTGTTACAGAAGCAAGAGCAGAGACTACAACAAATGGAAGCAGTAATGCAGCAACGTCCGCAGACCAGTGAGGAAAGCCGTCCCACTAATACCGCGTCCTTTGGGGTGAGTCGTTTATTGACAAAAATGACTGGAGAGGATGATCCAGAGGTATTTTTGACCACATTTGAAAGGACCGCTGAAAGAGAAAAGTGGCCTGAGGAGCAGTGGGCTGGACTGGTGGCTCCTCTGTTAACTGGTGAATCGCAGAAAGCTTACTATGACCTAGAGCCTAACCAAGCAAAAGACTATGTGATGCTAAAAGCTGAAATTTTGGCAAGGCTGGGTGTCACCCAGGCTGTCCGGGCTCAGCGTGTGCATAACTGGACTTTCCAGCTTGGAAAACCCCCCAGGTCTCAAATGTATGATCTCATTCACCTGAGCAGAAAGTGGCTACAGCCAGAGACTTTGTCCGCACCAAAGATTGTGGAACGTGTTGTAATGGATCGGTTTTTGAGAGCTCTTCCTACTGCCATCCAAAAGTGGGTAAGCCATGGAGACCCAGAAACGGCCGGTAAACTTGTGGATCGGGTAGAGAGATACTTGGCTGCAGAGAACCTGACGGCCTCTTCCAGAGACACTCAGACTTTCCACCCTAAGACCAGACCATCCCCAGGGGCGGATAAGAGGATTCCAAGGGGTGAGGGTGGAGAGAGTGAGAGGGTGGGAGCTCTACCCCAAGTTTGGCGAGAACAGCCTGGGAAATCAGCGGCTCAAGAGGCGGCAAGAAGGATCGTTTGCTACCGCTGCCGGCAAGCGGGACATATTGCAGCCAATTGCCCGGTTGTGGAGGAACCCATGCAGTGTGACTTTCTGACGGGCAGACGTCAGTCGCTGTGTGCGACAGTCGCATGCACTGCCATTCGAGGAACTGAGAAACATTTATGCAAAATGTGTGTTAATGGTAGAAATGTTGTGGTATTGCTGGATTCAGGTAGCCTTGTGACCCTGATAAAGGCTGAGTTAGTTAAAACAGAGGTCTTTGGGAATAGCAAGGTAGCTGTTATTTGTGTGCATGGGGACACCCGAGAGTATCCAGTGACTACAGTGTGTTTCGAGACCCCCAAAGGTACCCTCTCTCATCCAGTGGGCTTAGTATCTCAGTTACCGCATGACGCCATTGTGGGAAGGGATTTTCCGAAGTTCTGGGAACTGTGGGATGATCCTGAGCCCCCCACTGGTGCCCCTATGTACCAGGAATGTGATAGCCAGAACTCCCCTGAGAGTGGTGAGGACTCTCCGGAATTTCCCTTATCAGTATTGGCAGGGGAGACTCAAGAAACTGGAGAGGAGCCCACCTCCTCAGACGAAAACCTACCGTCTGTGGAGTTTTCTGATCTTGAGGTTCACAGGGAAAACTTTGCCACAGAACAGTTGAAAGACCCCGCCCTAATAAAGGCACGGGAAAACGTAGTGAAAATAGATGGCGAGTTAGTGAACCCAGATAATACCTGCACTTACCCATACTTCAGCGTAGAGAAGGACCTACTGTATCGGGTGGCAAAAAGGGCAGAAGAAACCGTTGAGCAGCTTGTGGTGCCCAAACCTTACAGGAAGTTGGTGTTGGAGTTGGCCCATGGGCACATTCTTGGAGGTCATCTGGGGACAGAGAAAACCCGAGAGAGGGTATTACAGAGATTCTATTGGCCGGGGGTGATGAAGGACATAGAAAATTATTGTTCCTCCTGCCCTGTGTGTCAGAGGTCGGCCCCGATGCCACATTTCCGTAGCCCGCTGGTCCCTCTACCCATCATTGAGGTCCCGTTTGAGAGGATCGCCATGGATTTGGTAGGGCCTATAATCAAGTCCGCTAGGGGGCACCAGTACATATTAGTTATAATGGACTATGCCACCCGTTATCCAGAAGCGATCCCTCTCCGAAATACCTCGGCCAAAACCATAGCCAAAGAGCTATCTCTTGTGTTTAGCCGGGTGGGTATTTGTAAAGAACTGCTTACGGACCAAGGTACACCCTTTATGTCCCGGGTTATGAAGGAGCTGTGTAAATTGTTCAAAGTGACGCAATTACGTACATCTGTGTATCACCCCCAAACCGATGGGCTGGTTGAAAGATTCAACAAAACCCTAAAACAAATGTTGAAGAAAGTGGTGGATAGAGATGGAAAGGATTGGGACTGTCTACTTCCTTATCTGATGTTTGCTATTAGGGAGGTGCCCCAATCCTCTACGGGATTCTCCCCCTTTGAGTTACTGTATGGGAGACACCCAAGAGGGCTGTTGGATATTGCCAAGGAAACTTGGGAAAGTGAGAGTTCTCCCCACAGGAGTGTGATTGAGCATGTCGCCCTGATGCAAGACCGAATTGCACAGGTAATGCCCATCGTGAAGGAACATTTGGCCCAAGCGCAGTTAGCACAGCAGAGAGTGTACAACCGTGGAGCCAAGACCCGTACCTTTTCCCCGGGGGATAGGATACTGGTACTTGTCCCTACGGTTGAAAGTAAATTCCTTGCCAAATGGCAAGGCCCCTATGAGATAATGGAAAAAGTGAGCGAAGTGAATTACAAGGTCAGACAACCAGGAAGGCGAAAGCCCGAACAGATCTATCACGTTAATCTGTTGAAAGCCTGGAGGGATAGAGAGTCCCTAGTCGCAGACACTTGGTCACCAGCTCAAACTGGTTGCGTGATTCCTGAGGTTGGAATAGCAGCCACCTTGTCACAACCCCAACAACAGGAGGTTAAGGAGTTTGTGCTTCGCAACAAGGAGGTATTCTCTGAGCTGCCGGGACAAACATCTGGGGTAGAGCATGACATCATTACCCCGCCCGGTGAAAGGGTGAAGTTAAAACCCTATCGGATCCCAGAGGCCCGACGGGAGGCAATACGGGAGGAAGTACAGAAAATGCTGAACTTAGGGGTGATAGAGGAGTCCCAAAGTGATTGGTCTAGTCCCATTGTGTTGGTGCCTAAACCGGATGGGAGCTGGCGATTTTGTAACGATTTTCGTCAGTTGAACAAAGTTACAAAATTTGACACCTACCCCATGCCACGTATAGATGAGTTGATCGACCGGCTGGGAACAGCCCGATACATGACGACTCTTGACCTCACAAAAGGGTATTGGCAAATCCCCCTGGCCAAGTCGGCCAAAGAGAAAACCGCATTTGTAACCCCAGACGGGGCGTTCCAATATAAAAGAATGCCGTTCGGGTTACAGAATGCGCCGGCCACATTCCAGCGGAAAATGGACCAGATGCTGAGGCCCCATCGGGAGTATGCTGCGGCTTACCTGGATGACGTAATTGTCCATAGCACAGATTGGGCCTCACATCTGCCAAAAGTGCAAGCAGTCCTGGACTCTGTTCGGGAAGCGGGGTTTACGGCTAACCCCAAGAAGTGTACCATTGGGCAGGAGGAGGCCAAATATCTTGGGTACACCATTGGGAGGGGAGTAATAAAACCCCAACTCAACAAAGTCGAGGCCATCCAGAGTTGGCCACGTCCCAACAGCAAGAAGCAGGTACGAGCCTTTCTGGGAATCGCTGGGTATTATCGGCGATTCATTCCCCACTTTGCTTCTAAGGCTGTGCCCCTAACCAACCTGACGAAGGGGAAAGGGTCGGTCATGATTAAATGGACCCCCGAGGCTGAGGCAGCATTCCAATTCTTGAAACAAGCCTTATGTAGCCAGCCAGTGTTGTACTCACCCGACTTCTCTAAAGACTTTGTCGTACAAAGTGATGCGTCAGATGTGGGGTTAGGAGCAGTATTGTCCCAGGTCTGGAACGGGGAAGAGCACCCAGTCATTTACCTCAGCAGGAAGTTGAAGTCCCATGAGGTAAATTACGCCACCGTTGAAAAGGAGTGTTTAGCGGTGAAGTGGGCTCTAGATTCCCTTCGGTACTACCTGCTAGGTAGGCACTTTGACATGGTTACGGATCACGCTCCGTTAAAGTGGATGGCTCAAAACAAGAAAACAAATAGAAGAGTGAATAGGTGGTTCCTGGCCCTCCAGGAATTCAACTTCACAGTAAAGCATCGCCCTGGCGTTCAAATGGGGAATGTGGATGCTTTGTCTCGAGTACATGAATGCCTGATTGCTGGTGTTCCAACCCCGAGGTTAAAACAAGAGGGGGGGGTATGTGACAGCAGGAAGGTAAAGTCACCTGGTTGCATCCAGGGGGGTAGATATATTTCGCCCAGATTCAGGCTTTACGCCGACTTATACAACTAGGTGGAGAGTTGTATAAGGCTAGTGGGCTCATGGATGACTCATACCTCTAGGGAGAGTGTGGGGCGTCGTGCAGACAGAGATGAGGAGACCAGCTGAACCTTGTCAGCTCATTTAGGCCTCTATAAGAACTCCCAGCTTCATTAGATGTTAGCTCATGCCTGGAACCAGACCTGTGTGGACTGTCTAGGGAAAGTGAACCCCTGTGCGGTGAGAAAAAGCCTGTGTGGCTATTTGCTTGGACATTTAAAACCAGGGACTTAGGGACTAGGACAGCACTAGGCTGATCCCAGTTGTTAGTTAGGAAACCTGTATGTTTAGTCAGAGGTCAAGTTGACCAGGATTTATTTTATTTATGTTTCTTTTGCTTTGCTGTGTTTTGTCACTGTAAATAGAAAATAAACCGCACCTTTTTGATTTTGAAAACCACAACCTCCGTTTGCTGGGCCTGTTTTTGTCTGGGGAGCCCATCCCGGGGGTCACACACACCCGCTGCCGAGCTAACCCCCTCACAATATATATATATATATATGGTGTAAATGGATAGGAACCGGCACCAATGTACAATATAATAAATGTTATAACAAGTGCTGCTCCAAAATTAGTAGTACTAATACAAAAATGAATAAAGTGAAAAGGGCGCAACAAGTTGAACCAATACAGTGCGTGTCAAAAATTATATATAATCAAAAAGTCCATAATGGGCAAATGAATGAACACAGTCCATAATATATTGAATGAAAACAGTGCTAAAATCGTGTCTTCTAACATCCAACACCGTGCTTCCTATAAAGTGCAGTGTGTATATTCAAAAGTGCTTCACCCGAAGTGCCAAATAAATGTGCTCACCAGATTTCCAAGGCCATCAAATGACCATTAGGCATGTAGGAGAACTTTACTCCAGATCCTTTCCTCTCAGCCAGCCTTTCGCAGGCTATGATCAATCCTTATCCGAACACCCCATCAATCCAAAAAATCAGAAATAAAGCTCTTCATAAACTTGGATGCAAAACCGTTGCATTTCACGCTTGTGCGCATGTCATCCTGATGATGCGCGCACGAGTGTGAAATGCATAGAGAGACTGGTACACAGCACTCCTGATACAGGAGCTTTTTGTCCCAGTGAACCAGCAGAGACGCATGCCGTCAGCCTTGTATCACTCGTTAGTGACAGGAACGGCCCCTGTCTTCTTTAAAGCTGCATCATCACCCTGCTATGCCTGGCACATGATTTTAACCCTGTAAGTGTTTTTACAATAAATAAGACGGTATTACACTATCTTTGCTTCCTTGTGGCTCAATGTTCTGGAGCCTTAAACTTTGCAGATTGCAGCAACACTAAAGGGGCTTTAAACGGTTTTGCATCCAAGTTTATGAAGAGCTTTATTTCTGATTTCTTGGATTGATGGGGTGTTCGGATAAGGATTGATCATAGCCTGCGAAAGACTGCCTGAGAGGAAGGGATCTGGAGTAAAGTTCTCCTACATGCCTGATGGTCATTTGATGGCCTTGGAAATCTGGTGAGCACATTTATTTGGCACTTCAGGTGAAGCACTTTTGAATATGCACACTGCTTCATAGGAAGCACGGTGTTGGATGTTCAGAGACCCGATTTTAGCACTGTTTTCATTCAATATAATATGGACTGTGTTCATTCATCTGCCCATTATGGACTTTTTGATTATATATTATTTTTGACACGCACTGTATTGGTTCAACTTGTTGCGCCCTTTTCACTTTATTCATTATATATATATAAAAAAAATTTTGACACAGAGCTCTCAGTGTAAACTTCGAAACTCTAGTAGCTGTCCAAATGTCACAAACAGGTTGATTTACTAAAACTGGAGAGTGAAAAATCTAGTGCAGCTCTGCATGGTGGCCAATCAGCTTTTAACTTCAGCTCTTTCAATTAAAGTGATTGTAAAGTCTCTTTAAAAATAACAAACATGTTATACTTACCTGCCCTGTGCAGTGGATTTGCACAGAGCAGCCTGGATCCTCCTATTCTTGGGTCCCTCCTGTTAAGTGCCCCCACAGCAAGCCAAGCAACTTGCTATGGGGGCACCCGAGCTGAGCTACAGCTCCATGTATCCATTCAGACACAGAGCTGCGGTCTGGCCCTGCCCCCTTTCTCTCCACCTTCGATTGTGATTGACAGCAGTGGGAGCCAACGGCGCCGTGCTGCTGTTTCAGCCAATGAGGAGGGGAGTCCCGGGCAGCCGGGACAATCCTACAACATCGCTGGGTAGAGGGGGGGCTCAGGTTAATATTAGGGGGGCTGAGAGGGGCTGCTGCACACAGAAGGTTTTTTATCTTAATGCATAGAATGTATTAAGATAAAAAAAACTTCTGACTTTAAAACCCCTTTAAGCTTTGACAAAAAAACAAAAAACAAACTAGAAGCTGATTGGCTTCTATGCAGAGCTGCACCAGACTATGTGCTCTCTAGTTTTAGTAAACCAACCCCATAGTTTTCCGAATACTAAAGTAATACTCAGGAATCCATCTACTTATCACTTAACCCAACTCCTAAATCAAGCCCTTAATACTTACCCTTTCAACACTTAACCCTTACCCTGTGCCTTCCAACTTAATCATTGACACCTAACCCTCTACAATCCCAACCCTACTATTTATCGCAAACCATGTAATTCCTTACCCCTAAACTCAATTTTTACATTAAACGAACCCACTGTTCTTTCCTCCTAAATCTCCTGATGACAATTGTCTGTCGAAAAATACTAATGCTGAGTAGAGTTGAGCGGACACCTGGATGTTCGGGTTCGACCGAACTTCGGAAAAAAGTTCGGGTTCGGGACCGAACTTTAACCCGAACCCGAACCCGAACCCCATTGAAGTCAATGGGGACCCGGACTTCTAAGGACTAAAAAGGCTCTAAAAAAGTAATGGAAAGGGCTAGAGGGCTGCAAATGGCAGCAAAATTTTGTTAAGAGCATGGCAAGTGCTCTGCAAACAAATGTGGATAGGGAAATAACTTAAAATAACATCAAAAAAATAAAAAAATATGCTGGAGGCCCCCTTTTCAGCAGAAGAGGTACGGGAAGTCATTAAGAACCTCAGAAACTCAACGGCACGATGTCACACATATGGTGGGAATGCCCCAGAATACGCCCTTTCTGGAATAAATTATTAAATTTAATGGATAAGCTAGTGGGAAAATAAGATACTTTAAAATAAAAATGTAGCGGGGTGCTAAATTTAAGGGAACTGTTTGAGTGGTAAATAGGCTCAAACACCCTAATCCTGTAGGATTCATGGACCATTTTGTCCTCGGGGGATAGTATTGGTGTGCAGTTCCCTGCGGCCTACAGGTGGCGCTGCCATGGTAGGCTAGGGTTGAACCGCCGATACAGTGCTGTGCCTTTTGTGTCCCCTCTTGGCAGTAGTACAGCGGGGCGGGGAACCTGCTGTGCATGCCGGGAGAGCATAAAAAAGGGGCAGACCTTTGGCCTGGGGGCTGATGTCCAGTGGGGTCCGCGCCCAGGTGCCTTCGGCCTGGGTGCATGTGTTCCTGTTCCGTCTCGGGTACCTTTAGCCCGGGGTGAGGTACTATCCTGGAGTTCCTGCTGCCCTGGGTATGGAGGCCTAGGTGCGGGAGTAAAGCCTGGAGTCCAGAGCCTTCATCTGGAGTCTGCTAAGGGTCGAGGAGTCTTAGGGTGCCGCCTCGTGTAGGGGACCATGTTCCAGGGAAGGGAGGATCATTCTGATGGACCGATGTAGGAGTCACGGTGAAGGAAGGGTCTGTTGACTCCCTGGAGAAAAGTCTTCCCCTTGATATGGGCTAGGTTCGTAGAAGGAGAAGCTCAAGGTCATCTTGACTGTATCAGAGGCCTTATTCACCCGGCCCGTGGCAGGGGCCTTATACACCCTGGTCTGTGGCAGAGACCAAAGTTCTCCAGGTCCGTGGCAGGGGCCTTGTACACCCGGTCTGTGGCAGAGACCAACCTCAAGGTCTGTGGCAGAGACCGTGCACCTAAAACTGTTTGAGAAACCTAAGCAGTGAAGTGAATGTGCTACGTTTGTGCCAGGACCTCCTCCACACCTTAAGCTGTCCTGTTTCTTTGCTCTAACCTTTTCTATCCGAGTAGAGTTTATTTTGCCATGAGAGAATAAGAGTTGTAATTTCAGCTGGTGTGGACATTGACTTTACTGGGAATTAAAGGACTTGCCTCTACCTACAGTAGAGGTGAGAATCATCCTCTGGAGGAGTTTTGACTCTGGCTGTGGACACGGCCCGTCAAGTACACCGCTCAACCTCTTTATATAGGAGGGTACGGGATGGTAGTGCGGTGTGCCTTTCTCCCTCCTGCGAGGAGCCAACAACATAAAGGCAGGTAAGGGGGAAAGGATCTGTGCGCTACAAAAAAATAAAATAAAAATTATAATCTTGACCTAGGAGGACGAGGTCCATATGGAGTAGGAGGTTGAGGTGGCGGTGGATGTGGCTGTGTAGGTGGAAGCAGCGGTGGAGGAGGACGAGGTAGCCAACACTGGTTCAAAAATACAACAATGGCTGGGTAAGGCCGGTGATGTGTCGAATTCTGTCCCCCGTCAAATAGTGTCCACCCTGTACTGCGCTTGCTCAGTATGTAGGACAAGGGGATTTAGAAAATCTCCCAAGACGAACGGCGCCTGCGTGGTGAGTTCAGGTGAAGGCCACACCATCCGTGGTTCAAGCCGAGCCAAGTGAGGCCGTGCACGAAGCGTGGCGATCGAACCGAGCCCGTGAGGGGCCCTGTTACTATGTGCTACCGTATGTCCACTTGGATGGTGGGGCTTGAACCTGCACTCACAGCGCAGGCGCCGTTCATCTTCGGAGATTTTGTGAATCTCCTTGTCCTCTGTACTGCGCAAGCGCTGCGCCTTCGCAGTATGGGCCGGACACAATCCGATGGCCGGACAGTTTTTGTCACAACACCGGTATACATGTCTATTCTGCACAAGGTACGGACAAGTCCTGTGGGATCCATGCCTGGTTCATTTTAATGAACGTGAGCTTGTCCACATTGGCTCTGGACAGGCGGCTGCGCTTGTCTGTGATAACGCCCCCTGCCGTGCTAAATACACGTTCAGATAATACACTGGCTGCAGGGCAGGCCAGCACCTCCAAGGCATAAAGGGCAAGCTCAGGCCATGTGCCCAATTTGGAGACCCAGAAGTTAAAGGGGGCAGACCCGTCATCCAGTACGTGTAGGCCTGTGGACACATACTGCTCAACCATGTTGGTGAAATGCTGCCTCCTGCTAAGACGTTCCATCTCAGCTGGTGGTGCTGGTTGTTGTGGCGTGCTGACAAAGCTTTTCCACATTTCAGCCATGCTAACCCTGCTTTCTGAGGTGCTGCCGGTGCCCCGGCTGCGTTGGCGACCTCTTCCTCCTCCTCTGCCTTCGCCTTGTGCTTCCACTGTATGCCCGCTGTATTGCTGGTCAGCTTCCCATTTCATGGGGAACGCTTATTCGGGGAAGACCTGGACAAATATATCCAGAGAATTTCCAGCGGTAAAAGTACACTTTTGCCGGTTAAAAATAGAGTTAGAGGTCCCTCTTTTAAGAGGCCTGCTTCTCCAGTCCCTAGGACATCGGCTGTGAAACAGTTTCGACGGCCTCCTCGGTCAAATCCCGGAGGTAAAAATCAGGGACAATTGCAGGGTAACAAGAAGCCCTGGATCAGGAGAGGTACAAAACCTCCCCCAAAGTCAAATGCATGAAGGGTTGCCCCCACCCAATCGGGTGGGGGGAAGACTTCAGTTGTTCACAGAGACCTGGCGGGACACGATCCGAGACAGATGGGTGCTCTCCGCAGTAAATCTGGGATACAAATTGGAGTTAAAAAACTCCCCTCCTTCCCGCTTTATAAGGTCAAACATGCCAAGGGATCCCCAGAAGAGAGGATCCCTCCTGTTGGCACTAGAACAATTATTGCTCCAAGCAGTAATTATAGAGGTTCCCCTGGAAGAATGGGGGTTCGGGTTTTACTCAAACCTCTTTACAGTCCCGAAGCCAAACGGGGACGTGAGGCCCATATTAAATCTAAAAGGGCTAAACAAATTCCTACATATCAGGACTTTCCGGATGGAGTCGATCCGATCGGTAGCCACTGCCCTACAAGGGGAGGAATGGTTAGCCTCGATCGACATCAAAGATGCTTATTTGCACATTCCCATCTTTCCAGCCCACCAAAAATTTCTACGCTTTGCGGTAGAAGGGCGCCATTTTCAGTTCAGAGCCTTACCCTTCGGTCTGGCCACAGCACCAAGAGTGTTCACAAAAATTCTGGCCCCATTATTGGCCAATCTAAGAACACGAGGTGTAACGATAATGGCATATCTAGACGACTTGTTGCTGATAGACCACTCAGTGGAAAAACTAGAAGTGGTTGTTCACGAGACAATCAAGTATCTGGAATATCACGGTTGGATTATCAACCGAGACAAGTCAGCCCTAAAACCAGTCAAAAGTCTGGAATACTTGGGGCTAAGGCTGGATTCAGACCAGAGAAAAATTTTCTTGCCTCAAGAAAAGGGGTCGTCTTTGAGAGATTTGATCCACTTAGTGGGTTCAAAAAGACAGCCATCCATACGCCTGTGCATGAGGCTGCTGGGAAAAATGGTGGCATCATTCGAAGCAGTACCCTACGGTCAATTCCATTCAAGGAAGTTGCAAAGGGCCATACTGTCAGCCTGGAACAAAAGTTCAGGCTCTGGACTTACCAATGTCCTTGTCCCCTTCCGTTCGCAAGAGCCTCCGCTGGTGGTTGGTTCCCCGGAATCTGGAAAGAGGGAAATCCTTCAGTCCGATTTCCTGGAAGGTGGTCACTACAGATGCCAGCCTTATAGGCTGGGGAGCAGTACTGGAGCAATGGTCTCTCCAGGGCAGATGGTCGGATGCGGAAAAGGCCCTGCCCATCAATCTCTTAGAGATACGAGCAGCTCGGTATGCCCTAGTAGCATGGACATCCAAACTCCAAGGGTCCCCTGTCAGAATTCAATCAGACAATGCCACAGCAGTGGCATATATCAATCGTCAGGGGGGCACCAGGAGTCGTGCAGCCCAAAGGGAAGTAAATTACATCCTGAGATGGGCAGAAAGATATGTCCCAGCCATATCTGCGGTATTCATTCCAGGAGTGGAGAATTGGAAGGCGGACTTTCTAAGTCGCCAACAATTATGCCCAGGGGAATGGTCCCTTCATCCCGAGGTTTTCCGGACAATATGTCAGCGGTGGGGAACACCGGATGTAGATCTGCTAGCATCCAGATTCAACACAAAAGTGGACAGGTTTGTCTCTTGGACAAGGGATCCCCTAGCTTGCGGCTCGGATGCCCTAGTGTTCCCTTGGGATCAGTTCAAGCTGATATATGCATTCCCACCGCCACAATTGTTACCTCGATTACTCCGCAGAATCAGGGTAGAAAAGAAACCAGTGATTCTGGTGGCTCCAGCGTGGCCCCGAAGAGCATGGTACGCGGAGATTGTAAAAATGTCTGTGGGGAGTCCTTGGACCCTCCCACATCGTCCGGACCTGCTTTCGCAAGGACCGATATACCACCCTTCCTTACCAGCCCTAGGTTTGACGGCCTGGCTATTGAAGCCCACATTCTAAAAAAGAGAGGGCTCTCTAATGCTGTGGTATCTACCATGATCAATGCCAGGAAGCCGGTATCCAGGCAGATCTATTATAGAATCTGGAAGGCGTAGATCGCCTGGTGTGAGGCCAAGAAATGGCATCCACGTAAATACGTAATAGGTAGGATTCTGGACTTCCTACAATGGGCTGTAGATAGGAAGCTTGCCTTGAGTACTATCAAGGGTCAGATTTCGGCCTTGTCAATATTTTTTCAAAGGCCCTTGGCTTCGCATTCACTAGTCAAAGCCTTTATACAAGGAGTGATGCGTATTAGTCCTCCGGTTAATATTCCCATATGTCCATGGGATCTAAACTTGGTTCTGTCGGTTTTACAGAAACAACCATTTGAACCATTACAGCATATTTCCTTGGTGCTTCTCACCAGGAAATTGATTTTTCTAGTAGCCATTTGTTCGGCTAAAAGAGTGTCGGAATTAGCAGCTATGTCCTGTAAAGAGCCATATCTGGTTATCCATAAGGACAGAGTAGTATTACGTCCTCAGCCAGCCTTTCTTCCTAAGGTGGTATCGAGGTTTCATTTGAACCAAGATGTGGTTCTTCCTTCTTTTTTCCCCAAACCTACTTCGGTAGAGGAAAAGTTATTGCATTCTTTGGATGTAGTAAGAGCAGTTAAAGCTTATCTAAAAGCCACTGCTCAGATTCGCAGAACGGATACTTTGTTTATTCTGCCGGAAGGCCCCAGAAGGGGTCAGGCAGCGTCAAAATCTACTTTAGCCAGGTGGATTTGACAGGTCATAATACAAGCCTATGGCTTGAGAAGGAGACCGCCTCCGTTCAAAGTTAGAGCGCACTCCACGAGAGCAGTTGGAACTTCATGGGCAGTGCATCACCAGGCCTCCCTGGCTCAAATCTGTAAGGCCGCAACATGGTCTTCAGTTCACACGTTTACTAGGTTCTACCAGGTGGACGTTAGAAGTCAGGAGGATGTCGCCTTTGGGCGCAGTGTGTTGCAGGCCGCAAAAGATCCTCATGTCTGATAGCGCTCAGCTTATATATGGTGTATCCCCCCCCCCTCATTTGGCATTGCTTTAGGACATCCCATTAGTAATGACTATGTCGCTCTGTGTCCCGTGATGTACGAGAAAGAAAATAGGATTTTTATAACAGCTTACCTGTAAAATCCTTTTCTTGGAGTACATCACGGGACACAGAGCTCCCGCCCCTCTTTGGGGACACTTATTGCTTTGCTACAAAACTGAGGTGCTCCCGGATGGGAGGGGCTTATATAGGGGAGGGTACTTCCGGTTTTGGAAGTTGCCAGTGCCAGCACCTGACGGTATCTATATAACCCATTAGTAATGACTATGTCGCTCTGTGTCCCGTGATGTACTCCAAGAAAAGGATTTTACAGGTAAGCTGTTATAAAAATCCTATTTTTGTGTGGCCTTCGGGGCCCCTGCAGGCACTAATCTGCATTTCTGTTTTGCCCTGTTATAGCAGTGATTCTAGGAGTTTCATGTAATATGTTCACTGAATTTTCTTTTTCGTACATCACGGGACACAGAGCGACATAGTCATTACTATGTGGGTTATATAGATACCTTCAGGTGCTGGCACTGGCAACTTCCAAAACCGGAAGTACCCTCCCCTATATAAGCCCCTCCCATCCGGGAGTACCTCAGTTTTTTGCCAGTGTCTAAGGTGTTGGCCAAGAAGTAACGTGTTTTTCACTGAGCTTGCGTACAGGTTCTTTTGGGCCTCAGTAAGCTATTCCGGATCCGACCAAAAAATCTTCATAGCTAAACGGTCGGTACCCAGGCCTTGCAAGAGAAGAGCAAGGTTTTGCCTGTAATGCCTCTCTTAGGAGGGCTGGACCCTGGGATCCAGAGCTCTGGTCATACCCACGACCAAGATGTTTTCTGTGCAGGGTGCTATACAGGTCCAGGGGAGTGGAATCCTTGGGAACCCGGTCCCTGAAGGTTTAATTACAATGCCTGCCGTGATAGGTGAAGTTTGGGCTTCTGTGGACCAAACAGAGTCCTGCGGCGAGGAAAAGGTAAGTGGGGGCCCTCAGGAACTTGGTTCTATTGGGGGACCCCCAAGCCTAATTTGTCTTTCTGCCTGTTACCTAAGGTATTCCCGCTAATATCTGTGCATGCCTGTTACTACTAAGAGAATGTAAAAAAATTTAATAGTAGACAAGAAAAAAAAAAAAAAATGGTAAGACCGCGGTACCTGTGTTAAACACTAGAGGCCGCTATAGTTCTTTTTTCTTGTAATGTGGATTTTTTTCTTCCAAAGTCAAATCCAGGCAGTTGGTAAGTTCTCTGTGGGAAGCTGTCTCCTCTGCCCTGTTGCTGCGCTCATCCATCCCCGGGTCCTGCGACAGGGACCCTGGCTCCCATCTAGCTCCTTATTTTTTTTAAAAAGAGCACCGAAGGCGCACGTGCCCGCGCGCGTGCGCGTGCACGCGCACGCGCCTCTATATATAGAGGCGATCTGGAAAAAGGGGCGGAGCTGGTGGATGACGCTCGGTGTGCGCCGCGGCGCTACTGCGCATGTGCGGGCATCCAGCGTGTTTAAAGGCACAATCACAGCTGGCTATTGAAGTGCACAGACAGAGCTAGCAACAGTAAATAAGGCACACAGAGGCGGTTGATGCAGGCATCCCCTAGAAAGGCACTTTAGTAGACACCAACTGTTATATAGCAGCAAATTGTGCTAGACTATTATCAGTAAAAGTGGTGTATTACGGCTGGAATACCTCAGCTTTGGGCTTAGGAATATGCCGTCCAGAAGCTCCGGAACTAAATCTTCCAGGAAGCGAAGGGGGTCTCCATCGGGCTCTGAGGATCTTGGGCATGCTTCTGCTGCACCAGTCTCCCCTGAAAATTCAGAGGTTAGTGACCGTAGAGACCCCGCAAGAGTACCTGGTACTGTGGCTGTCCTCAGTTCACCTGCTCCTGTGTATGTAACAGAGGAGGTTTTTCCTCAGCTCTGGGAGGATTAGAAGAGAGATTGTTAACATTGATCGCTGCCTCCCTGTCACAGGGAAAGCACGCCCGATCTCCGTCTCCTCCTTCAGAGTGCCTGTTAGCGGAGCAACAGTCCCATACAGGGATCGACCTCCCTGAAGGGGATCAGGATGAGGTTGATTCTGTTATAGAGGAATCAACAGTAGAGGAACCTTTCTCAGCATCTCAAGCTGAAAGATTATGGGTTCAGTCTCTGACTAACATGGTCCAATCAGCATTTAAAATGCACCTTGCGGAACCATCAACCACTACTGTCTCCTCGCTGGGGTCGCTAAAAGCTCCCCAGACTGTCTGTTCCTTCCCACTTCACCCTTTACTGGAAGGGCTCATTTACCAGGATTGGGAACATCCTGATAAAATATTTACTCCCCCCAAGAGATTTCCGGTGGTCTATCCCATGGAGGATAAGTTCATCAAAAAATGGAGGGTCCCTACAGTGGACGCAGCCATCTCTTGTGTGAATAAATCACTGACATGTCCAGTGGATAATGTCCAAATGTTCAAGGACCCAATAGATAAAAAATTGGAGTCCTTATTAAAATCTGCTTTTTCTACAGCAAGCTTGGTGACACAACCAGCAGTGGCAGCTATTGGGGTCTGCCAAGCAGTGAAGGATCAGTTGAAACAGGTCTTAAGGGACTTGCCAGATCAGCAGGCTCTTGCCCTAGCTGATCTACCTAGAGCCTTATGCTTTGCGGTGGACGCTATAAAGGATTCAATCCATCAGGCCTCCCGCCTTACGCTGTCTGTAGTACATATGCGCAGGCTTCTATGGCTCAAAAACTGGTCTGCTGAAGCTCCCTGTAAAAAATTGCTGGTTAGCTTCCCATTTCATGGTGAACGCTTATTCGGGGAAGACCTGGACAAATATATCCAGAAAATTTCCAAAAGTACACTCTTGCCGGTTAAAAACAGAGTTAGAGGTCCCTCTTTTAAGAGGCCTGGTTCTCCAGTCCCTGGGGCATCGGCTGTGAAACAGTTCCGACGGCCTCCTCGGTCAAATCCCGTGGGTAAAAATCAGGGACAATCGCAGGGTAATAAGAAACCCTGGGTCAGGAGAGGTACAAAACCTCCCCCAAAGTCAAATTCATGAAGGGTTGCCCCCACTCAATCGGGTGGGGGGAAGACTCCAGTTGTTCGCAGAGACCTGGCGGGACACGATCAGAGACAGATGGGTGCTCTCCGCAGTAAGTCTGGGATACAGATTGGAGTTAAAAGACTCTCCTCATGTTGTGCCCCTATTTGTAGTGTATTGTCCCTTCCTTCTCCTGTGGACACACAGAAGTATGTGCTGTACTGTGTGAAGTATTTCTTTTGTATACCTATTGCTCTCTGAATAAACTCCTATTTGATTTTTTTTAAAAAAGACTCTCCTCCTTCCCATTTTATGTGGTCAAACGTGCCAAGGGATCCCCGGAAGAGAGAGTCCCTCCTGTTGGCACTGGAACAACTATTGCTCCAAGGAGTAATTATGGAGGTTCCCCTGGAAGAATGGGGGTTCGGGTTTTACTCAAACCTCTTTACAGTCCCGAAGCCAAACGGGGACGTGAGGCCCATATTAAATCTAAAAGGGCTAAACAAATTCCTGCATATCAGGACTTTCCGGATGGAGTCGATCCGATCGGTGGCCACTGCCCTACAAGGGGAGGAATGGTTAGCCTCGATCGACATCAAAGATGCTTATTTGCACATTCCCATCTTTCCAGTCCACCAAAAATTTCTACGCTTTGCAGTAGAAGGGCGCCATTTTCAGTTCAGAGCCTTACCCTTCGGTCTGGCCACAGCACCACGAGTGTTCACAAAAATTCTGGCCCCATTATTGGCCAATCTAAGAACACAAGGTGTAACGATAATGGCATATCTAGACAACTTGTTGCTGATAGACCACTCAGTGAAAAAAATAGAAGTGGTCGTTCACAAGACAATCAAGTATCTGGAATCTCACGGTTGGATTATCAACCGAGACAAGTCAGCCCTAAAACCAGTCAAAAGTCTGGAATACTTGGGGCTAAGGCTGGATTCAGGCCAGAGAAAAATATTCTTGCCTCGAGAAAAGGTGTTGTCTTTGAGAGATTTGATCCACCTAGTGGGTACAAAAAGACAGCCGTCCATACGCCTGTGCATGAGGCTGCTGGGAAAAATGGTGGCATCATTCGAAGCAGTACCCTATGGTCAATTCCATTCAAGGAATTTGCAAAGGGCCATACTGTCAGCCTGGAACAAAAAAGTTCAGGCCCTAGACTTACCAATGTCCTTGTCCCCTTCCGTTCGCAAGAGCCTCCATTGGTGGTTGGTTCTCCAGAATCTGGAAAAAGGGAAATCCTTCAGTCCGATTTCTTGGAAGGTGGTCACTACAGATGCCAGCCTTATAGGCTGGGGAGCAGTACTGGAGCAATGGTCTCTCCAGGGCAGATGGTCGGATGCAGAAAAGGCCCTGCCCATCAATCTCTTAGAGATACGAGCAGCCCGGTATGCCCTAGTAGCATGGACATCCAAACTCCAAGGGTCCCCTGTCAGAATTCAATCAGACAATGCCACAGCAGTGGCATATATCAATCATCAGGGTGGCACCAGGAGTCGTGCAGCCCAGAGGGAAGTAAATTACATCCTGAAATGGGCAGAAAGATATGTCCCAGCCATATCCGCGGTATTCATTCCAGGAGTGGAGAATTGGAAGGCGGACTTTCTAAGTCGCCAACAATTATGCCCAGGGGAATGGTCCCTTCATCCCGAGGTTTTCCGGACAATATGTCAGCGGTGGGGAACACCGGATGTAGATCTGCTAGCATCCAGATTCAACGCAAAGGTGGACAGGTTTGTCTCTCGGACAAGGGATCCCCTAGCTTGCGGCTCGGATGCCCTAGTGTTCCCTTGGGATCAGTTCAAGCTGATATATGCATTCCCACCGCCACAATTGTTACCTCGATTACTCCGCAGAATCAGGGTAGAAAAGAAACCAGTGATTCTGGTGGCTCCAGCGTGGCCCCGAAGAGCATGGTAAGCGGAGATTGTAAAAATGTCAGTGGGGAGTCCTTGAACTCTCCCACATCGTCCGGACCTGCTTTCGCAAGGACCGATATACCACCCTTCCTTACCAGCCCTTGGTTTGACGGCCTGGCTATTGAAGCCCACATTCTAAAAAAGAGAGGGCTCTCTAATCCTGTGGTATCTACCATGATCAATGCCAGGAAGCCGGTATCCAGGCAGATCTACTATAGAATCTGGAAGGCGTACATCGCGTGGTGTGAGGCCAAGAAATGGCATCCACGTAAGTACGTAATAGGTAGGATTCTGGACTTCCTACAGTGGGCTGTAGATAGGAAGCTTGCCTTGAGTACTATCAAGGGTCAGATTTCGGCCTTGTCAATATTTTTTCAAAGGCCCTTGGCTTCGCATTCACTAGTCAAAGCCTTTATACAAGGAGTGATGCGTATTAATCCTCCGGTTAATATTCCCATATGTCCATGGGATCTAAACCTGGTTCTGTCGGTTCTACAGAAACAACCATTTGAACCATTACAGCATATTTCCTTGGTTCTTCTCACCAGCAAATTGATTTTTCTAGTAGCCATTTGTTCGGCTAAAAGAGTGTCGGAATTAGCAGCTATGTCCTGTAAAGAGCCATATCTGGTTATCCATAAGGACAGAGTAGTGTTACGTCCTCATCCAGCCTTTCTTCCTAAGGTGGTATCGAGGTTTCATTTGAACCAAGATGTGGTTCTTCCTTCTTTTTTCCCCAAACCAAGCTCGGTAGAGGAAAAGTTATTACATTCTTTGGATGTAGTAAGAGCAGTTAAAGCTTATCTAAAAGCCACTGCTCAGATTCGCAGAACGGATACTTTGTTTATTCTGCCGGAAGGCCCCAGAAAAGGGTCAGGCAGCGTCAAAATCTACTTTAGCCAAGTGGATTCGACAGGTCATAATGCAAGCCTATGGCTTGAGAAGGAGACCGCCTCCGTTCAAAGTTAGGGCGCACTCCACGAGAGCAGTTGGAACTTCATGGGCAGTGCATCACCAGGCCTCCCTGGCTCAGGTCTGTAAGGCCGCAACATGGTCTTCAGTACACACGTTTACTAGGTTCTACCAGGTGGACGTTAGAAGTCAGGAGGATGTCGCCTTTGGGCGCAGTGTGTTGCAGGCCGCAAAAGATCCTCATGTCTGATAGCGCTCAGCTTATGTATGGTGTATCCCCCCCCTCATTGGGCATTGCTTTGGGACGTCCCACATAGTAATGACTATGTCGCTCTGTGTCCCGTGATGTACGAAAAAGAAAATAGGATTTTTATAACAGCTTACCTGTAAAATCCTTTTCTTGGAGTACATCACGGGACACAGAGCTCCCACCCCTCTTTTGGGGACACTTATTGCTTTGCTACAAAACTGAGGTACTCCCGGATGGGAGGGGCTTATATAGGGGAGGGTACTTCCGGTTTTGGAAGTTGCCAGTGCCAGCACCTGAAGGTATCTATATAACCCACATAGTAATGACTATGTCGCTCTGTGTCCCGTGATGTACTCCAAGAAAAGGATTTTACAGGTAAGCTGTTATAAAAATCCTATTTTATGTGTGGCCATTGACATCACCAAAGGGCCACACATAAAATTCAGTGAACATATTACATGAAACCCCTAGAATCACTGCTATAACAGAGGCCACCATATCGAGAAAGGTGACCACCACTGGTGTAGACAAACTGGATTTTAGGCAGCTGGATCCTCTAGTGGTGTTCAATTTCTTAGCGGGAGGGTGTCTTCTGATGATAAGGCTCTTGTGAGGCAACTTTTAGGTACTCAAGTGCCACTATATGGTTCTTGGATCTACCTTTAAGAAAAGTGCCAGACAGCAGCCAAACCAGCAACAGGCTTTAAGGTCCTCCACAAAATGTGCACTCGAGAATCCCACCTCTTGTCCAGATCTTATTCTGCCTAATCTTTTTAGAGGCTCTGAGAAAGTGGGCCCTTAGAGGCCCCTGATTTGTGTAATGGTGTTATAGCTTTTTATCAGATACAGCGAAGAAAAGAGTTTCTTGTTGGAAGTAACATAATGTTCATAGCTTTTCAGTAGATGTCAGAAATCCACCTACTTGAAGCAATATGATTTGGTTTATTTTCTCCTCTCTGCTGTGCATTTCCAGCTGACTGTACAAGTTAGACGTGTCACCTCCATACTGATCACTCAGACTTCCAATTAGTGACGTGGTATCTTGACTCTTCAATGTCTCCTCCTCCACTTCTTCATCCTCTTCTGACCCTATCCTTGTGTGAACTTCAACAATTTCCTTTCTTGCCTACATTTAAAAACACAAAAATTACATTGTCATGCAGTCCTTTAATATGAGTACAAACTGTCTTACAAGCAGAGAAAGAAGTACATACAACAGTAGCAACTGTTCCATTTAAGTTGTGCTAATTTGCAGTGCATCACCCATTAGAAAATGATGATACCCGAAAGAACATCATCCGGTAAATTTATATAAAACATTAATAAGTATGGGCTTTACGTTGTGTCTTTTGCCACATAAAATTGTTTTGCATTTTTAACTGTGTGTTTGAATAACATGTCTTTAATTTATCAAACTAATGTATTTTAATGTTTTTTTACTACATGTAAATTAATGTAATATGTTTTTTACCTTGAGATCAATAGATTCAATCTTCTTGAGCTTCAGCACTCTGGCAATATCTTCCAGTTCCTTTGCACTTCGTTCTTTCAAGGGATAATTTTTTACCTCATATCCTGTATGAAAGGACTAAACCAAATACATGAGTATTGTTAAGCTGGAATGCTCCTACGTAGCCAATGGTCTTGTCATTGTGATTATGCTATATTTACCATAATAGATCTTCCTTTAACAGCCATAGCATCCCAGCATTCTTTCTTTATAACATCACGCAGATACTGTTTGGCCAGGTTTTCCATTTCGATTTCTTGCCTCACCTTTTAGAAAGCAAATATTTTAATTGAAAAGTATGAGCTATAAACAACAGAACCACAAAATATATATTTCATCTCTTTCTAAGCATTAACAACAGATACAAACCAAACTAAATACAAGAGCATAACAGATAAAATGAAATTGTTGACCTTTGTTTTTCTTTATCCTCCCATTGTCCTCAACTTAAGAACTATAAGAAAGGAAATAAAACCCACACCAAAAAGTGATAACAAAAAAAAACTATGGTTGTTTCCTTATGCAAATATGAATGGTGCTGTATGTACAAGCTAACCCACTTTGTTATATTCAAGATTCATAACTATTACTATAACTATTAAAGCCAGGATTGAGGAGCACTTTACATGCTGCATATGTGGGGTTCTTACAGTCCAAAAGTCTGGAACCTACAGAAAAATAGATGATCCTACTTCAATACAGAGCTGCTGAGAGACCGGTGTTTTATGTCTGCAGTCCCCACAATAACCAAATTTCTGCTCATTGCTAAATTTTCACAAAGTTGCCATGGGGAAAGGAGCCAACTTAACCGGACTACTAGTGCCTTGAAGAAAATATTGCCCAGAACAGAAGACAGGTCAATCCAACACTTATGTGCTTATGAGTGGACAGTGAAGCCATAGGTATACAAACTGATGTCAGCATCATCTGCTGCATTTATATAGAGCGTTACCTTGTTTATTCATTTCAGCCACACGGATTAAAAGCTGAACTGAAACCCAATGGTAACCCAACTGTTTTACATGCCAAAAGATATGTCTTTCTGTGCAAATTCTTACCTGTGTTTTAAGAGCATTAACAGGGGAAGGACCTGTGTCTCCTAGGAAGGACCCTAGGAAAAGGTTTTTATACTAAGTAAAAAAAAATACTATTTTCATTCATATCTGTAGCGGGGTGTTCAATTTAAGGGGAGTGTCTGAGTGGTAATTAGGCTCAGACACACTGATTGTAAGGGTTAATGGATCATTTCTGTTCATGGGAGATAGTATTGGTGTACGATTAACATGTACAACATGTACGATTAACATGTACGATTAACATGTACAAATATATAAGGGGTCCATATAGTGAACTTGGTGTTGAGTTATTCACTTTACGGTCAACACAAAAGACAAGGGGGTACTCTTTAGGTCTAGAGGAAAAAAGATTTCATCTTCAAATACGGAAAGGTTTCTTCACAGTAAGAGCTGTGAAAATGTGGAACAGACTCCCTCCAGAGGTGGTTCTGGCCAGCTCGGTAGATTGCTTTAAGAAAGGCCTGGATACTTTCCTAAATGTACATAATATAACTGAGTACTAACATTTATAGGTAAAGTTGATCCAGGGTAAATCCGATTGCCTCTTGGGGAATCAGAAAGAAAAATGTTCCCCTGCTGTAGCAAATTGGATCAAGCTCTGCTGTTTTTTTTTTTGCCTTCCTCTGGATCAACTGTGGGAATAGAATTGGGTATATGGGATTGTACGATATTTTTTATTTTATTTATTTATTTTTTTATGGTTGAACTGGATGGACTTTGTCTTTTTTCAACCTGACTAACTATGTAACTATGTTCAGTTCCCTGTGGCCTACAGGTGGCGCTGTCGCCATGGGCCAGGGTTGAACCACCAATAGTAGGGCTGTGCCTTTTGTGTCCCCTCTCAGCAGTAGTACGGCGGGGCGGGTAACCTGCTGTGCCTGTCGGGAGAGGGTATAAAATGGGCGGACATCTTCCGTTCAAGGTCCACGCCCAGGCACCTTCGGCCTGGGGGTGAGTGAGGGTCGTCTCCGGGTGCCTTAGGCCCGGAGGTGGAGTTCCTGTTCCATCCCAGACACCTTCAGTCTGGGGTGAGGTACTACTCTGAAGGCCCGGGCCCAGCAACCTTCGGCTGGGGTCCGCTAGGGATCGAGGACTCCCAGGGTGCCGCCTTGCGAGGGGACCCGTATCTGGGATGAGGAGGCCAGGGAGGTAACCCTTTCCGAAGACCCAGCGCAGAGTCGTGGTGACAGTGGGGGCCTCTGGTAACTCTCCGGAGGGATGTTTTCTCCTTGACATGGGCCAGATACTTTAAGAAGGAAGTTCACGTTCAGGTCAGTGGCAGTGACCCTACTCTTCAGGTCAGTGGCAGTGGCCTCATAGGGCAAGGCCCTATTTACCCGGTCAGTGGCAGTGACCCTACTCTCCAAGTCAGTGGCAGCGACTTTATTTACCCGGTCTGTGGCAGAGACCAACCTTCTTGGTCTGTGGCAGAGATCGTGCGCCAAAGCTGTTTGAGAAATCTAAACAGTCTAAAGAGTTAAGCTACGTTTGTGCCTGGACCTCCTCCACATCTAAGGTGTCCTGTATCTTCGCTCCAACCTGTCTGCTCTCAAAGAGGCTGTTTATTATCCTGTGTGAAATAAATGTTGAGTTGGACTTTCAGCTAGTGTGGACATTCACATTCCTGGGGAAAACAAGGACTTGCATCTATCTAAGGTAGAGGTGAGATCATTCTCAGGAGGACTTTGACTCTGGCCGCAGACAAGGCCCAAAACTAACACCGCTCAACCTCTTTACACAGGAGGGTACGGGCTTGTGGTGCGGTGTGCCTCTCTCTTCCTGCGAGGAGCCTAATTTAATGCAGGCTGGAGGAGAGGTGTGTGCGCTACATATCCATTGAAGGACACAAAAATTCAGATACAGTTAGGATGTCCAAAAGCAGTCCAACTGAATGATGGGCAACACAGTAACAAACTCTAACAGGTCCTTTAAAGAAGCCTGGTGACTGCCTGCAGCCCAGGAGCCACCTGATAGATCAATGCCTGAATCTAAACCTGTATAAGGCCGAGCCCCAAAAGGCGACACTTAAGAATTAATTATCTAAAGGCAAATTGGATATTCACTTTGCAAGACAATTTTTAATTTATAGGGGCATTTTCCCTTGCCCCTATAATAGTGAATGAGGTGAAGCTCTGCTGACTTCTATCATCCAATCATGTACAAGCAAAAATATTTTTTTTCCTTGCATGTGATTGGGTATTGGGCATTTTTTGCAAAGTCAATTTTCACCACATTCACTGTGCTAAGGCAAAACATTCCCTAGCAATGTGAAACCTAATTGCTTTTAGTAAATAAACTCCAAATAATCACCCCAATGCTCAAAACCAGGATAGAAAATGGTCACTGCCATAAGAAAAAAGAGTTCTGAACCTGAACAAGCTGAAAGCCAAGCAACTCTGACAAAAAAAGGGGCAGTCTAGTGTTAGGAGTGTCCGACGTGCTGTTCTGTTCCTGCAGCTTCTGCCTCTCACACTATTCCTGTTCCACTGTTATTAGCCCTGGGCTTGTGATAATGTTTGCTACCTGGCTTTTTGTATATTGTGATTCCCCTTGACCTGTCCTTAACCCCTTGCCTATATAATGAACTACATTCCCATCTGCTAACAGTTCAGAGCACTTTTAGTTTTGCGACCCATCAGTTAGCAATCCTGGTTGCTCCTGCATGTGCCTTGAATTTTATCATCTTGAAGCCAGCCGATACGGTACATGAACTTTTCCTCTCTTGGTTTGGTGGTGAGCATCCCAGTTCTCTGAATCTAGCACCGCATCTTATGCCACGTACACACGCTCGGAATTTCCGATGGTAAAAAGTCTGACGGAATTTTTTCATCGGATATTCCGACTGTGTATGCCCCATCTGACTTTTTCCGTCGGAAACTCTGACGGAATTAGATAGAGAACGTGTTCTCTTTTTTTCCGATGAAATTTCTGTTCGTCTGGATGCAATTTCGACGCATGCTCGGAAGCATAGACCTTAATTTTCTCGGCTCGTCGTAGTGTTTTACGTCACCGCGTTCTTGACGGTCGGATTTTAGTGTGACCGTGTGTATGCAAGACAGCTTGAACGGAATTCCATCGAAAAAACCCGTCTGAGTTTATTCTGATGGAAATTCCGCTTGTGTGTACAAGGCATTAGTATAAGTAAAGATAATACTTTTTTTGGATACATTTGTATCAAGTTGTTGTTTTTGTTTTTTTGCTGTCTGTTTGCCCACTAGGAAGATTCACCTTCTCTATTTGTCCTGTTGGCTTTATCACCGAACGTGAAAGTAAAAGAAATCCCAAATTTTTGGTTTTCACCAGAACAGTGATAGAGGGGAAATCTTCCAATGGGGACACTATGTCCAGGGACCTCAGGATAACCAGGGATGCCTTCACTTTGGATAGATTTCATTTAACTTGATGTTTTGGCTATGGGACAGGAAGTGAAGGGAAATCCCCAAAAATGGGACACAGGTGGCAAAAAAAATTGAAAGGGGTTATAACCCTCCCTTACTGTATCCAAAATTAGAAAAAAAATTAGTTCAACGTCAAGACCTGGGGACATCTAAGTACCAGTAGGAACCATAGTCTTAAGGGAAAGGCAGCTGCTATAGATGAAATGGCGCTGAAGCCTCAGTATTTTTTCAGAACAGGATGAGAACCAGTAGGCTTTACACCCAGCCAGGCATCCCCACAAGGGTGGGCAGGAAGGAAGTTATACCTAGGCTGGTGAGATAGGAACCACCAGAAGGAACTGAGGATGAACTAAAACAGTCTCTAACACCCATAGGTGCTGCTGGGGCCTGGCAGATGAGCCCCCAGGTTCAGGGAAGCATCAACAGTTTAAAAACAAGAAACAGGAATCTTAGCAGAACAGCTAAGAACATTCACCCATTCAAAGGAAGAATAAGAATAGGCATTTAGAGGACCTCCTTCAAGAGGCTGCAGATCAACCAAGTGAACAGGTCCCATTAAAACTTTCGGACACAGTAGAGGGTAGCTGCAGAGAGAAGCAAGCGCATTCCACCTGCTGACCTCCAGTGAAAAACTCTGCCTGCCTCATAAGATATAAGGTGCACCTAGGTGGGCAAACCTCCCCTTTTGATACCAGGAAACTTTCTCACCAGAATAAGCCAGTTTTCAAGGTATTGCCCTTAGCGAAGACAGTGTGAGAAGGATTAATACTGTCCGCATTGCACACCACATGTGCCAGGCTACTTCTCCTGTTGCAAGGAGGACTCCCACTCCTGAGCAGCCAAATGATAGCCCCCTTATAGAGGTACTCCAGCTTGTGGAATCCCCAGGTATGGGGAGAAGAAACTACCTTAGTCACCTAAAAAGAAATACAAGTTCATAGAGACAAGTCTATTGGTTGCTTGGAACCAAAGCCTGTGATAACAGAGAGGGCTAAAGGAGGCTGGAAATAAATAGAGGGGGAGGGAGCTACCCTGAAGATAGTTCCCTTAACACCATACACTCTTGTATGGAAGGATAAGGGTGAACTCTCTCCATAATGGCAAGGAACCTACAGGTACACATGGTGTGGACCTTTTTAGCGAGTGATTAAGTTGAACCCCCTCGCCCATCGAAGATAAGTAGCTGCCAATGCTGAATTCCAGCAAAGCCTGATCCGACCGGATCCTGTAGGTGTTGGGCCCTTTCTCAAGGAGCTGACTACAGGGGTCCATAAAGCTGATTCTCTTTACTGGAGGTCCTCTGAGCATTCCACAATGGGGATGTCAGGAGAGAGGGCTAGCCTGAACAAGGGCTGATGCTCCAAAAAGCAGCAGAAGTGCCTGAGCAAAACTGGGGATCCAGGTCCCTAACCAGGTTGGACTGGTTCAAGTCTACCTTGTAGGTTAGGGAGTCTCTCTGGAGAAAAGGGACACTGGGAGGTAGGGGTAGGAGGAACCTAGGGAGACTAAGTAAAGTGTATTGTTCTGTGCAGTAGCACAGGGGATATAAGAAGGAGCAACAAAAGGGGGTGCCAGAAGAAGGGATTAGTCGGTGAGCTTAAGAGGGGGAGTTTTCTACATTTGTTGGAGAGGCAAACTAATCAAGGACCTACCAGGATTCACAACCAGCCCCCAACATGTAAAAATAGGATTTTTATAACAGCTTACCTGTAAAATCCTTTTCTTGGAGTACATCACGGGACACAGAGCGACATAGTCATTACTAATGGGTTATATAGTTACCGTCAGGTGCTGGCACTGGCAACTTCCAAAACCGGAAGTACCCTCCCCTATATAAGCCCCTCCCATCCGGGAGCACCTCAGTTTTGTAGCAAAGCAATAAGTGTCCCCAAAGAGGGGCGGGAGCTCTGTGTCCCGTGATGTACTCCAAGAAAAGGATTTTACAGGTAAGCTGTTATAAAAATCCTATTTTCTTTCTCGTACATCACGGGACACAGAGCGACATAGTCATTACTAATGGGATGTCCTAAAGCAATGCCAAATGAGGGGGGGGATACACCATATATAAGCTGAGCGCTATCAGACATGAGGATCTTTTGCGGCCTGCAACACACTGCGCCCAAAGGCGACATCCTCCTGACTTCTAACGTCCACCTGGTAGAACCTAGTAAACGTGTGTACTGAAGACCATGTTGCGGCCTTACAGATTTGAGCCAGGGAGGCCTGGTGATGCACTGCCCATGAAGTTCCAACTGCTCTCGTGGAGTGCGCTCTAACTTTGAACGGAGGCGGTCTCCTTCTCAAGCCATAGGCTTGTATTATGACCTGTCGAATCCACTTGGCTAAAGTAGATTTTGACGCTGCCTGACCCTTTCTGGGGCCTTCCGGCAGAATAAACAAAGTATCCATTCTGCGAATCTGAGCAGTGGCTTTTAGATAAGCTTTAACTGCTCTTACTACATCCAAAGAATGCAATAACTTTTCCTCCACCGAAGTAGGTTTGGGGAAAAAAGAAGGAAGAACCACATCTTGGTTCAAATGAAACCTCGATACCACCTTAGGAAGAAAGGCTGGATGAGGGCGTAACACTACTCTATCCTTATGGATAACCAGATACGGCTGCTTACAGGACATAGCTGCTAATTCCGACACTCTTTTAGCCGAACAAATGGCTACTAGAAAAATCAATTTCCTGGTGAGAAGAACCAAAGAAATATGCTGTAATGGTTCAAATGGTTGTTTCTGTAGAACCGACAGAACCAAGTTTAGATCCCATGGACATATGGGAATATTAACCGGAGGACTAATACGCATCACTCCTTGTATAAAGGCTTTGACTAGTGAATGCGAAGCCAAGGGCCTTTGAAAAAATATTGACAAGGCCGAAATCTGACCCTTGATAGTACTCAAGGCAAGCTTCCTATCTACAGCCTATTGTAGGGAGTCCAGACTCCTACCTATTACGTACTTACGTGGATGCCATTTCTTGGCTTCACACCAGGCGATGTACGCCTTCCAGATTCTATAGTAGATCTGCCTGGATACCGGCTTCCTGGCATTGATCATGGTAGATACCACAGAATTAGAGAGCCCTCTCTTTTTTTAGAATGTGGGCTTCAATAGCCAGGCCGTCAAACCTAGGGCTGGTAAGGAAGGGTGGTATATCGGTCCTTGCGAAAGCCGGACGACGTGGGAGAGTCCAAGGACTCCCCACTGAAATTCTACAATCTCCGCGTACCACGCTCTTCGGGGCCACGCTGGAGCCACCGGAATCACTGGTTTCTTTTCTACCCTGATTCTGCGGAGTAATCGAGGTAACCATTGGCGGTGTGAATGCATATATCAGCTTGAACTGATCCCAAGGGAACAGGATGCTAGAAGATCTACATCCGATGTTCCCCACCGCTGACATATTGTCCAGAAAACCTCGGGGTGAAGGGACCCTTCCTCTGGGCCTAATTGCTGGCGACTTAGAAAGTCCGCCTTCCAATTCTCCACTCCTGGAATGAATACCGCAGATATGGCTGGGACATATTTTTCTGCCCATTTCAGGATGTAATTTACTTCCCTCTGGGCTGCACGACTCCTGGTGCCCCCCTGATGATTGATATATGCCACTGCTGTGGCATTGTCTGATTGAATTCTGACAGGGGACCCTTGGAGTTTGGATGTCCATGCTACTAGGGCATACCGGGCTGCTCGTATCTCTAAGAGATTGATGGGCAGGGCCTTTTCTGCATCCGACCATCTGCCCTGGAGAGACTATTGCTCCAGTACTGCTCCCCAGCCTATAAGGCTGGCATCTGTAGTGACCCCCTTCCAAGAAATCGGACTGAAGGATTTCCTTTTTTCCAGATTCTGGGGAACCAACCACCAACGGAGGCTCTTGCGAACGGAAGGGGACAAGGACATTGTAAGTCTAGGGCCTGAACTTTTTTGTTCCAGGCTGACAGTATGGCCCCTTGCAAATTCCTTGAATGGAATTGACCGTAGGGTACTGCTTCGAATGATGCCATCATTTTTCCCAGCAGCCTCATATACAGGCGTATGGACGGCTGTCTTTTTTGTACCCACTAAGTGGATCAAATCTTTCAAAGACAACACCTTTCCTCGAGGCAAGAATATTTTTCTCTGGCCTGAATCCAACCTTAGCCCCAAGTATTCCAGACTTTTGACTGGTTTTTAGGGCTGACTTGTCTCGGTTGATAATCCAACCGTGAGATTCCAGATACTTGATCGTCTTGTGAACGACCACGTCTAGTTTTTTCACTGAGTGGTCTATCAGCAACAAGTCATCCAGATATGCCATTATCATTACACCTTGTGTTCTTAGATTGGCCAATAAAGGGCCAGAATTTTTGTGAACACTCTTGGTGCTGTGGCCAAACCGAAGGGTAAGGCTCTGAACTGAAAATGGCGCCCTTCTACTGCAAAGCGTAGAAATTTTTGGTGGACTGGAAAGATGGGAATGTGCAAATAAGCATCTTTGATGTCGATCGTGGCTAACCAATCCTCCCCTTGTAGGGCAGTGGCCACCGATCGGATCGACTCCATCGGAAAGTCCTGATATACAGGAATTTGTATAGCCCTTTTAGAATTAATATGGGCCTCCCGTCCGCGTTTGCTTCGGGACTGTAAAGAGGTTTGAGTAAAACCCGAACCCTCATTCTTCCAGGGGAACCTCCATAATTACTCCTTGGAGCAATAGTTGTTCTAGTGCCAACAGGAGGGACTCTCTCTTCCGGGGATCCCTTGGCACGTTTGACCTCAAAATGGGAAGGAGGAGAGTCTTTTAACTCCAAACTATATCCCAACCCTACTGCGGAGAGCACCTATCTGTCTTGATCGTGTCCCGCCAGGTCTCTTTGCGAACAACTGGAGTCCTCCCCCCACCCGACTGAGTGGGGGCTTCAATGAATTTAACTTTGGGGGAGGTTTTGTACCTCCCCTGACCCAGGGTTTCTCATTACCCTGCTACTGTCCCTGTTTTTTACCCCCGGGATTTGACCGAGGAGGCCGTCGGAACTGTTACACAGCCGATGCCCCAGGGACTGGAGAAGCAGGCCTCTTAAAGAGGGACCTCTAACTCTGCTTTTAACCGGCAAGAGCGTATTTTTACCGCTGGAAATTTTCTGGATATATTTGTCCAGGTTTTCCCTGAATAAGCGTTCACCATGAAATGGGACGCTAACCAGCCATTCTTTACAGGGAGCTTCAGCAGACCAGTTTCTGAGCCATAGGAGCCTACGCATATGTACTATAGACAGCGTAAGGCGGGAGGCCTGATGGACTGAATCCTCTATGGCGTCAACCGCAAAGCCTAAGGCTCTAGGTAGATCAGCTAGGGCAAAGCCTGCTGATCTGTCAAGTCCCTCAAGACCTGTTTCAACTGATCCTTCACTGCTTAGCAGACCCCAATAGCTGCTACTGCTGGTTGTATCACCAAGCAGATTTTCATAAGGACTCCAATCTTTTATCTATTGGGTTCTTGAACATTTGGACATTATCCACTGGACATGTCAGTGATTTATACATACAAGAGATGGCTGCGTCCACTGTAGGGACCTTCCATTTTTTTTTTTTTTTGATGAACTTATCCTCCATGGGATAGACCACCGGAAATCTCTTGGGGGAATAAATATTTTCTCAGGACGTTCCCAATCCTGGTAAATGAGCCCTTTCAGTAAAGGGTGAAGTGGAAAAGAACAAACAGTCTGGGGGCTTCTAGCGACCCCAACGAGGATACAGTAGTGGTTGATGGTTCCGCAAGGTGCATTTTTAAATGCTGATCGGACCATGTTAGTCAGAGACTGAACCCATAATCTTTCAGCTTGAGATGCTGAGAAAAGGTTCCCCCACTGTTGATTCCTCTATAACAGAATCAACCTTATCCTGATCCCCTTCAGGCAGGTCGATCCCTGTATGGGACTGTTGCTCTGCTAACAGGCACTCTGAAGGAGGAGACGGAGATCGGGCGTGCTTTCCCTGACAGGGAGGCAGCGATAAATTTTGACAATCTCTCTCTAATCCTCCCAGAGCTGAGGAAAAAACCTCCTCTGTTACATACACAGGAGCAGGTGACTGAGGACAGCCACAGTACCAAGTACCCCTGCGGGGTCTCTACGGTCACTTACCTCTGAACTTCAGGGGAGACTGGTGCAGCAGGAGTATGCCCAAGATCCTCAGACCCCGATGAGACCCCCTTCGCTTCCTGGAAGATTCAGTTCCGGAGCTACTGGACGGCATATTCCTAAGCCTAAAGCTGAGGTATTCCAGCCGTAATACACCACTTTTACTGAGAATAGTCTAGCACAATTGCTGCTATATCACAGTTGGTGTCTACTAATGTGCCTTTCTAGGGGATGCCTGTATCAACCGCTTGCTGTATGCCTTTAAATGTTGCCAGCTCTGTCTCTGTACTTCATAGCCAGCTTACTGCAATAATGTGGCTTTTTAAAAACCTGCTGGGACGCCCGCACATGCGCAGAAGCGCTGCGGCGCGCACAGAGCGTCATCCCCCAGGCCCCGCCCCTTTTTCCGGCCACCTCTATATATAGAGGCGCGTGCACGCGCACGCGCGCGGCCACGTGCGCCTCGGCGCTAATTTTCAAACATGGAAACCAGGGACAGGAGCCAGGGCCCCCTTTGCCGCAGGCCGGGGGATAGACGAACACTGCAACATGGCAGAGGAAACAGTTTCCTGTAGGAGAACTCACCAGCTGCCTGGACTTTGCTCTCTGAGAAGAAACTAGTCCATATGACAAGAAAAACATTCCACAGCGGCCTCTAGTGGACAAACACAGGTACCGCAGTTTAATATACTAAACATATATAAAAAAACATTCTTTTTTTTTTCTTGACCACCATTAAAAATTATTACATTTTTTTAGTAGTTACAGGCATGCACAGATATTAGCGGGAATACCGTTAGGTAACAGACAGAAAGACAAATTAGGCTTGGGGGTCCCCCAATAGAACCAAGTTCCTGGGGGCCCCCACTTACCTGTTCCCCGCCGCAGGACTTTGTTTGGTCCACAAAAGCCCAAACTTCACCTATCACGGCAGGCATTGTAATCAAACCTTCAGGGACCGGGTTCCCAAGGATTCCACTCCCCTGGACCTGTATAGCACCCTGCACAGAAAACATCTTGGTCGTGGGTATGACCAGAGCTCTGGATCCCAGGGTCCAGCTCTCCTAAGAGAAGCATTACAGGCAGAACCTTGCTCTTCTCTGCAAGGCCCGGGTACCGACCGTTTAGCTATGAAGCTTTTTTGGTCGGATCCGGAATAGCTTACTGAGGCCCAAAAGAACCTGTACGCAAGCTCAGTGAAAAACACATGTTTCTTCTTGGCCAACACCTTAGACACTGGCAAAAAACTGAGGTGCTCCCGGATGGGAGGGGCTTATATAGGGGAGGGTACTTCCGGTTTTGGAAGTTGCCAGTGCCAGCACCTGACGGTAACTATATAACCCATTAGTAATGACTATGTCGCTCTGTGTCCCGTGATGTACGAGAAAGAAAGTGTGGGTGCACCTTTATGGAGGAAGATTTTCAGAGGGGTTAGCTGACCTCTACATTTAAACCCTATGGCAGTGTTTCTCAACTTCAGTCCTCAAGGTGCCCCAGCAGGTCATGTTTTTGGGATTTCCCTCAGATGAAACGGCTGTGGTAATTACTAAGGCAGTGAAACTGATCAAATCACCTGTGCAAAATAATGGAGAGCCTGAAAACATGACCTGTTGGGGCACCTTGAGGACTAGAGTTGAGAAAAACTGCCCTACGGAAGTCAGTCTCTAAGGGTCTGAGAGCAGAAGTATTATGGTTAGTCAAGTGCAGGGGTGAAGAGATGACATCTCTTCAAGGCCAAACTAGTCAGAAGCTCCTGGCATAAGGCAACAGCATCCCAGCAGTGCAAATAATAATAGTAATACATTTTATTTATAAAGCCCTTTTCATCAAAAGATCTCAAAGTGCTACAGATCAAAAAGAAAAATGAGCAATGAATGAGTGCAATCAGAGTGCTTTGTGCATCTGTATGGAAATCAAACCAACGCAGAACATAAACATAGATGCTTGTAACAAACCATTGCAACTGAGCATATAGCTCCAGACATTTGTTCTACGTGCTCCATGAAACAAAGGTCTATTACGATGGTGGAGAGATCTCTTTTGAGGGAATTAACCCATTCTAACATGCATGCAAAGAAAGAAAGCTGCACTCAATTACCGCACCCAATTCCATTCACCAGGGAACACCAGGCCTTTCTCACAGATTTAACTCATGCTGGCTTGTGTTTATACCAAATCTACCATGGTTTGGCAGATTAAGGTCACTGCCAACATAGGACGAAAGGGCAGAACCAGTCAGTTCAAACTTGGATTTAAGGAGTCATCCTAGCTGCCTGTGAGTAGAATCCCAAACATAATTAATTCCCCATCACTTGAGGAATATATTTTCCTGCAGCAAATAAATGACCACTTACCTTTTCCACAGCCTGCTCTCTTTCTGCATGGAGTCTCTCTTGCTCCTCTGTGTCCAGATTAAATTCCTGCTGATCTAGTTTTTCAATGTCAGGTAAAGATTCATTCTCTCGCATCATTGCCTGTATCTAAAAAAAGACACAATTAATAAAGAAATTTAAACAGGGAAACCTATACAAATGGGATACCATAATAAAAGTAAAAATCTAAAACATCTAATTTCAGAGTTTTACATTTGTAAACATCATCTGAAAACCAGCAGCCAGCTGCCAATATGTATTAAAAGTGGTTTGCTGCATATCTTCAATACAGTATAATTGGCTGGAAATCTCCAAGGGTGACACCTTCCAAGAATCAGCTGTATCAGCTGTAATGCCGCGTACACACGATCATTTTTCCCGTCGGGAAAAATGACATTTTTTTTTTTCGCCGAGAAAAACGATCGTCTGTGGGCTTTATGCCGTTTTTCTCGTTGAGAAAAACGGCAGGAAAAACGACGAGAAAAATTAGAACATGTTCTAAATTTTCTCATCGTTTTTTCCATCATTTTTTTCCGTGGCAGTTTTCCCATAGGGAGACACTGCCGCGGAGCCCACAGACGGTCGTTTTTCTCGTCAAAAAAAAAAATGACGGGAAAAACGGTCGTGTGTGGGGGAACATGCCGTTCCCTCGTTTTTCATTTTTTTTCATGCCGTGATTCACGGCTGTGTTTTCACCGCCGTGAATCACGATCGTGTGTACGCGGCATCAGAATGCATTCACACCTCAGTTTGGTTTGGAGTTGGTGCAGTGCATTAAGAGAAATCGAATGTGACGAGCGCATGCTCGTCGTAGTCGATGACGTCACCGCGTTCGTGCCATTCAAAAGAACGGCGGTTCTTTTGAATCGTACATGTGTACACTCGGCCGGGACAAGATTCTTGTCAAGAATCTCGTCAGGAAAAACGACAGGTTTTTTCCTGACGAGATTCTCGGCCGTGTGTACTAGGCTTTAGACCAGACATACACAGGATGATCTCTAATAAAGAACAAAAAGAGATACAAAATCTGCCCATGCTCATTCAGCGGGCAGCACCGAAGGTAACCATTATGACTTCTCTCCCTGACTCGACGGATGGGGTGCATATGATGGGAAACCATAAAAAAAAGGGAAAAATTTACAAAAAAGCACATACATTTTTCAATGCAATAATAGGAATTTTACTATGTTATGGGGTGATCCCATTATCACAGATTGCATCAGTTGCAAAGATCAACCCATAACCTATAGCCATTTTAATGGCCAATAACAAACATCTGTAACTGCCCAAGTAGAAAAGTTGACCACATTTTTGACAAAAATGTGTGGAAAAGAAAATACTGTGTGCTTATCGTAATGAGTCAGTAGTTTTCTGAGATTTGCCATAGAGCAGAATATGGCTATAATGGTATGCGTTGTTAAAAATAAAGCAAGCGTAGCTAGAATAATATTAGATACAGGCAACATCTTCATACATTTACATCTCAAAATAATTTGAAAGGTACTTACTCTCTGCCTCATTTCCTTTATACCATTTTTTAGACTTTTCTTTTGATTGGAATATTTCTTTGTTTCTTCTTTTATTGCCTTTTCAAATGAAGATTGAACGTGTGAAAAGTAAAGTACTTAAAAGTGATAGCTACAATTAGATGGCTATTTAGTTCATATACTCTTTTCATAAACATGTCTTTATTAAGGTGGTGCAAAGTGCAAAAACCTACAGCAACAATCAAAAACCTGTAGTGCATTTAGTGAATGTTTTTTAAATGATTAAAAAAAAGTATAATGCCGCGTACACACGACCGTTTTTCATGACGAGAAAAATGACATTTTTTAAATTGGTCATTAAAAACGATAGTGTGTAGGCTCCAGGCCATTAAAAATTTAGAACCTGCTCTATTTTTTCTCGTCGTTTTTTTACGTCGTAGTTTTTCTCGTCGTGAAAAACGGCCGCGTGTACGCTTTAACGACGTGAAAAAAAATGCGCATGCTCAGAAGCAAGTTATGAGACGGGAGTGCTCGTTCTGGCAAAACTAGCGTTCGTAATGGAGATAGCACATTCGTCATGCTGTAACGGACTGAAAAGCACAGAGACTGAAAAGCGTGAATCGGCTAACACCAAACTTTTACTAACACGCGGTAACACAAAATCAGCAAAAGCAGCCCAAAGGGTGGCGCCATCCGAATGGAACTTCCCCTCTATAGTGCCGTTGTACGTGTTGTCGTACGTGTTGTACGTCACCGCGCTTTGCTCGAGCATTTTTTTTTCACGATAGTGTGTATGCAAGGCATGCTTGAGATGAATCACGTCGAGAAAAACATGCATACGCAGCATAACCCAAACAATATACCTCAAAGCAAGCTTAAGCAGATACTTAAATCCCACTGCTACCACCAGTTGTGTTCCTACAATTAAAACGGGATATTGCAAAAAATATTGCTGCTGTCTTAATAAACGGTAACTCAACAGTCTGTGCAAAGTGCATGCGTGATACAAGTATACAGTAAAATAGCAGGATAAACCAAAGGACCTAGGACCTGAAAAGTTTCAGCTGACAGAAGAGTTGCAAGCAAGGCAATATGGCCACGTTAATACTAAGGAGGTTTAGAGGGACAATACCCCTTATTTCCTGGAGGCACTGTGGATTGTACCAACAGAGACCCTAGTGGACAGGAGGCTTTGGTGGTTCCAGTCCAAGGAGCTGGAAGACCCTGGTGGTCCATGACCTTATCCATGAACTTATATTGGAGGTGACAGTTCTGGAAGCATTGAGGTATCACGTGGTGTACACATATATGAGCACACACTGGCGTGGGGATTAAATACCATGGGAGGCTGAAGTTAAAGTGTTACTAAACCCACAACAGTAAAATCAGTCTGTATATACTGTATGCAGGGGTTAATCCCTCATTGTGTAAAAGGGTGTTTGAACCCATATGCACAGATTCTCCTCTTCTTCCACTGACTCCAAAACATGTCCTGATAAGACAGAGTTACTGGAGTCATGCTCAGTTTGGTGTGTATTGTCAGAGGTTTTTTTTTCTTTGGAGAGTACATGTGATCAGCACAGGGCCAATCAGCACTGCCCAGATAGAGGGTCAGGGGTCCTGGATTCTGATAGGACAGCCAGTTCAGTGTGGAAACTCCTCATACAAGCTTTAACCAGATGCTGATAGAAGTCACAAGACTGCAATATACTGCTGATGAGAAAAAGTATTTAGCAGTTTATATTTACTAAAATAATTGCATTTCAATGTTCTGTGCACTGTGGGAGACCAGATATAGTGAATGTGGGGTCCTGGGTTTAGTAACACTTTAACCGCTTCCCGACCGACGCACGCACTTTTATGTCGACAGAATGGCACGGCTGCGCAAATGGGCGTATATATACGTCCCCTTTAATTTGCGAGCCCTGCCGCGAGCTCCGTGACCATGCCCGGAGGACCCACGACTCGATGTCCGCCGGTGTCCCGCGATCGTGTCACGGAGCTGAAGAACGGGGAGATGTCAGTGTAAACTCAACATCACCCCGTCCTTCCCCTGACACTGTCCCTGATCGTCTGTCCCCTGTCATCGGGAACAGCGATCAGTGACGTGTCACGACAAGCCACGCCCCCAACAGTTAGAAGCACTCCCTAGGTCACACTTAACCCCTTCAGCGCCCCCTACAGGTTAACCCCTTCACTGCCAGTGTAATTTTTACAGTAATCAGTGCATTTTTATAGCACTGATCGTTGTAAAAATGATAATGGTCCCAAATTGGTGTCAAAAGTGTCCGATGTGTCCGCCATAATGTCGCAGTCACGATAAAAATCGCCGCCATTACTAGCAAAAAAAAAAATTATTAATAAAAATGCCATAAAACTATCCCCTAGTTTGTAGACGCTATAACTTTTTGCGCAAACCGATCAATAGACGCTTATTGTGATTTTTTCTACCACAAATATGTAGAAGAATACGTATCGGCCTAAACTGAGGAAAAAAAATGTTTTTTATATATTTTTTGGGGATATTTATTATAGCAAAAAAGTAAAAAATATTGGGGTTTTTTTCAAAATTTCGCTCTATTTTTGCTTATAGCGCAAAAAATAAAAACCGCAGAGGTGATCAAATACCACCGAAAGAAAGCTCTATTTGTGGGAAAAAAAGGACGTCAATTCTGTTTGGGAGCCACGTTGCACGACCGTGCAATTGTCAGTTAAAGCGATGCAGTGCAGAATCGCAAAAAGTGGCCTGGTCTTTGGCCAGTGAAATGGTCCGGGGCTTTAGTGGTTAAATATACACCAAACTAAATTTTGTGTTTTAGGGCCGGTTCACACTGCGGCGGTGCGAATTTAGCGCAAATTTGATCCGATTGCGTTGCGAATTTTCATTGCAAATTCTTTGTGTTTTTGCGAATCTACTGCGATTCTACTGCAAATATTGCAGTCTATGGAGCTGAATTTGCATCGCACACGGATCAAAGTCGCACAGGACCCTTTTTTTACGCAGATTAGATTCACAACACATTGATGTGAACGGCACTCATGGAAAACTATGTTATTAAAATGACTTGCGAATTTGGGCGATCGCAACGCCCAAATTCGCAATAGAATTCGCAGCAGTGTGAACCGGCCCTAAAAGAGAGACTGTTTTGTGTATTTTGCACAGTGTTTGTGTAAACATCTTATTTATATTTAACACTTTACTATTGTTTTGTGATTCAGGAAACAGCATGCATTTGACAATCTTTTTTTTGGTCCTTTGGTTTATCCTGCCATCTTATTGTGTACTTATATCATGTATACACTTTGCACAGACTGTGGAGTTACCTTAGCAGTGCAGCACAATGTTTTGCAATACTATGATTTGTAAATGGCTGCTTTAGGCTAATGCACTGTGCCTTATCATTGTTCCATGTAGTCAATGAAATAAACCTGAACTTCTTTCCTAACAGCCATTTCATCGTCCAGTAATCCAGAAAGGGTAGAGAAAAAAGAAGCGCCACCTAAGTGCAGTATTAAAAGATTATTTTAATGACACAAATATCAATCGTCCAGTAATCACTGACTGTGCATTCATAAAAATCTACCTTTATTTTACTCAGAAATGTCTGCACAATTATTATTAATTAAGTTGATTCTTATCAGTGATTAAAACAAAAATTCAATCAATATACTGTAGCAATGATTATGTTCGAAAAAACATGGAAAAGTAGTCTTCTGTCATCAGCAAAGCTACAGTCACATTTCCAGGTATTCCTCACAAATTTGGCATTTCTTTCCAAGGTGGTTGGCAATGCCTTCGTTTCAGTGACTTAGCTATTTATGTCTTTTATAGGAAAGGCGATATAGAATAAACTAGCTTCTGGCCCTATGAATTAAGAAGGCTCAACCCCGGTTGTTCATTCCATTAGCCATTGCTAAGGACTTTATACAATTTGAACTGTTGTACAATCATAACCAGAGGACAGGCGCTGTCTGTGACAACTCGGTCACTGCACTGTCTGAGAGTGACCATATATGAGGCATGTAGGTATTAAAGCTCACCTTCCTTGCTGCTGCACATTAGGCTTGTGCAATCAGTTTCGTAACGAATCGAAATTCGTCCGAATTTAGCAACTTTCGGACATTCAGAAGCATTCGAATTTCCGAACAAAGCAATTACGAATAAAACCAAATCCGAAATAAATTATATCGCAAATAGCGAATGCCCGAATGTCTTCGGCATAATTCGTTATGAAAAAAGTTACGAATGTACGAATCCATTCGAAGCACAATAACACTCTGCTCTGCTCTCTGCTCTCTGCTTCTCCCTCACCGTGCTGAACTCCCTCTCAAAATGGTGTACAGGGGCGGAGGCTATAGCCGCATGTAAAAAACGAAAGTAAAATACGAGATTTCGAATCGTTACAAATAACCGCAATGTATTTAGAAAAGTACAAATCCATTCCAAGCACATTAGGCATAATAGGCAGCGTCGTTGTGAGAGAGACACGGAAAATTACGAATCAACGAACCCAAAAAAAGTTACGAAAGTAGGAGTTGTGTCCAGAATCAATGAAAAACAATGTACTCTACCGAAAGTACGAATTAGAAATCAACTAAAAATAAGGCTTACATTAATATGAATCATTCCGATTCAACGAAAAATGTCACTTGCGAAAATACGAATTAGTCCGAACACAAAAAATCCCGTCTAGCAAAATTACGAACGATTACGAATCAACGGGACCGAAAAGAAACGAACCGAAACGAAACAAATTTTTCCGTTGTGCACAAGAAACGAACCGAAACTAAACAAATTTTTCCGTTGTGCACAAGTCTACTGCACATATGTGTTATGTGGTCAGCAAGAAGTTAAACACATGCTTACACATTTCAACAACTGTAATTCATACCTCATCATGCTTCTGATTAAGCCATGTAGGATCTCCAGATATAATAGTTGAGGCTAATGTGAAGCTATTATCCTGATCAGTCACCTCCACACTCAGCTGGATGTCCTAAATAAAGAGTATGCCATCAACATATGCAAACTAAAAATCATACTTAAAAAAAAAAAAAAAATACATTCATAACATTTTAAATGATCAAAGAAATTAAGCAAAGAAAAGAGCAGGTGCTGCATACCAACCAAATTTCAGTTTTTGTTTGCCTAAGGCAGGAGGAGGCAACCTTGGCAGCTGTGGTAAAACTACATGTCTCTGCCTCTAGGAGTCATGCCTGTAATTTTCAGGGTCTTGCACTGTCTCATGGGACTTGTAGTTTCACCACAGCTGGAGGGCCGAGATTGCCTACCCCTGGGCCTAGGGGGTCGTTCACACTGGCAGCCAGGGGGCGCTAAAACAAACAGTTCAGCTGCCCATTTTACTACACCCTGGCCAGCCACTGAGATTCTAACAATACAGCCTGACAGGACTGTACACATTCCACAGCTGCAGCAATTTTAACTTGGGCTGCAAAGTTTGACAGATGACACCGCCTGTCAAACTCACCTATTGAGCTCAATGGGGCTGCACCACAGCTGCAATCCAAATGTTTGGCACAGTCCTGCAATATAAAATTGCTGTTTAGCAATTTAAAAAAAAGTTAAAAAAAACAGGTGACAGGAGGTGGCAGTAGTGCCTCCTGAACGCCTGCCAGACACTGCTATTCTGCAGTGAATTGCTTTTCAAAGGGCAATAAGTTTACCGCCAGTGTGAACGAGCCCTCAAACATGTTACAAAACAGAAGGTAAAGTCTTGATGGCTGCTGCAATTACCACCTCCACCATATTCTCTAGTTTACTGTGTAAGCATGTCATGTTTAGAAAACCTGACTCTATAAATTATGCAGCTTATGTTACATGTATATGACACCTTTTTTCTAATTCACCATATAGGTCACCTTTTTTTGAAGTTTGAACTGTAAAAGATCTATGAGGTCAAGCACACTGGTTTGACAGAATGTAGCAGCATGTTAATGGAAAAAATTAAAGCTGTAAAAAACAAAAAAAAACTGCAATTGTTTCCCAAATCCATGGATATTTTAAATCACGATACTTAATGGGACTTTATAAGGAAAATGTGAATCTCCCTTTCCTAACATAAACACTGTGGTATGAACAGGGAATGTGACTGACACGCATGAACACTGATGTCAACGTGAATAAAAACTCACTGAAACGCGTATGAAAACTGATGTCTCTGAAAGTTAAATCTGTGCAGTTTTCCCATCAGTTTTCATGCATGTATGGTGTAAGCAAGCCCTTAAAGGCCTCATTCACACCATACGTGCATAAAAACTGATCGAAAAACCATGCAGATTTCACATGCAGAAACACGAATTTACATCAGTTTACATGCGCGTTTCAGTGAGTTTTTATACACGCTGACATCAGTTTTCATCTTTTTACGTCTTTTATGCACCCTGTTCACACCTCAATGTTGATATCACATCAGTTTTTTATTTCACGCAGAATACTGCATACACCATGTAGATACCTGCGCAGAAACAATCTGCATGTGATACCAGTGTTGTGGTGTGTACAGGGCACATAGGGAACAATTGTTTTCTTTGTGTCCTTGCAAAATGCATTTAGAAAAACACACGTCTCTGCAAATTGTGTGAACGAGCCCTAATCTTTTCAGTAGTCACCTTCCACAACTACTGTGTAAACAACTTAGATTCGTACCCCTATACGTTTAAAATGGTGAAGTGTAGAAAACTAGTGGTTAAAGATAAAATGGCCGTCTGTATGCCCAATCATTACACAGCTCATTCTTTTCTGTAGCAATACAGGATCTATTTATGGAGTTAGTACAAGAATGCTGAATCTTCAAATTGTAAAAGTTTCACACTGCTTGAGACATCCTTGGATAAGGTTGTTACATTTTGTACACAGTTATCTTCAGATTAGTCTACTACACCAAACCATGGGAAAAATGTGATAACTGTCTGAGAAGAATTCCTGAGAGGAATCATTACTAATGGTATTTTACGCTCACTAGGCAATTATGCTGATTTATTAGTAGGTGTATTGGACTAATGACTTACACCACTTTCTCAGTTGAATACAATATACCAAAGGGCTATTTTTATATTTTTTATTTGTATACATTAAGGGCCTCATGCCCACTGGACGTTTTTAATTGCTGCTTTTTTTTTCTGTCTCTAAAAGGCATTTAGAAGAGTTTAGAGGAAGAAAAAAAAACTACTGCCAGTGCATCCAGGAGCAGCAGAGTTATGGCAGAAAAACACTTGATGCGTGTAGACACGCCTAAGCATGTGTTGGCGCTAGGCGCGTTTAGCGCTTGAATATTCATTTGTTTCAATGGACAGAATAAATTATTATTCTGGCTAATGAAATTAATTAACACCCAAGCACTTGACGAGCATCAAGCATTTTTTCTGCCAAAACAATGCTGCCAGGAGGAAAGGCAATTAGAAAAGATGGCCAAACGTCCAGTGTGCATGAGGCCTTAAAATTGCATAAAGAAGCTTTTTGGAGGTGCATATACAGTTGTGCTCACAAGTTTACATACCCTGGCAGAATTTATGATTTCTTGGCCATTTTTCTGAGAATATGAATGATAACACAAAAACGTTTCTTTCACTCATGGTTAGTGTTTGGCTGAAGCCATTTATTATCAATCAACTGTGTTTACTCTTTTTAAATCATAATGATAACAGAAATCACCCAAATGACCCTGATCAAAAGTTTACATACTGGAACTTTACAAAGATAGAAAAGGATATAAAAAGATACCCAAAGCCTTGACTATGCCAGTCAGTACTGTTTAATCACTTATTAAGAAGTGGGAAATTAGTTTTTTTTTTTATACCAAGCCAAGGTCAGGTAGACCAAGACTACCGGCGCATCTCTCACACACTCACACTCTGAATGCCCTCTATTCCACGACAGGATGCGTCGCTGTAATTTCCACTCCCAGCGGCACTCCGATCAGAACCAGCGAGGCTGCATATTCTCTGTGAACTGCCTGCTACACCCCATGTGACGTAACATGAGGTGTAAACCTTGTCTTTGGTCCTGCATACTATGGCGGTGATTAGTCGCAGCATACAGCAGCCTGACAGGTACACAATGCAAGGCAAAATGATTATGTAATTCTGCAGTGTCAGGTAGGCTATGAGCACGAAGCACAGTCGCCATAGGAATGTCGGATCGAAACCGAGGCTTGGTGAAGACGCGATTTTGCATGCGTGAGAATGCAACAAGACATACATGAAAGGGCGGAAGTATTATGCAGCGAAGACTCTGGAAACAATACCTAAAATGGCGCAGCCTGATCCCTGGAGATACAATTTATAAAAGTTTTTATAAAAAGTAAGTAATATTTGATTGAGGCTGTCTTATGTTTGCTAATTACCAAATATAATGGTAAACGGATAATACTGCGCCAATCAACAAGTGTGAAAAATAAATAAATGAATAAATAAATATCAAATAATAATAATGAATGATAATAAGCTGCTTACATAACAATTGACTGGTTGCGAAAAAATATGTGTATACAATGTGAGCGCTAAATACAATCCAAATAAATGAAAACAATGACTATGTAAACGTGATACACAAGTGTTTCCACAGTGTTGTGTCACTGGTGAGTGAAAAAATTGTGAAAAAGATGGTGAATCGACTGGTAAGTGGAAAGATGGAAAACTCCACTGGTGAGTGTATGACCACAAACTATATGTGAGTCCTCCAAATCTTATGCGTGATCACTGTGTATCAATGACATGTGACCATAAAACACAAAACAAAACTGAAAATGTGATCACACTCTAATGAGCCACAGGGTGTATTAACCCCTATAAGTGAGAAATAAGCTGCAAGCAATAAAGATAACAACGTTGCTTATCATGAGATATGAATCAAAGGATGATCAGTAAAGTGCATATCTAACAAGAAAGCTATAGTGGTATAGTCTATAACAAGTGTCCACAACATCAGATGTGTATCCAATGTCCAATGTCCAATTATTCCATTATTATTCCTCCAGGTGTGGATACACCGATGGTAGGAAGGGAGGAGACACTTCAAGGTTTTCAGCTGATACAAGGTGATAGCATCATCATCTCAAGTATTAAAGAGAATTAAATACTCTTACCACAGGACTCGGACCCAAGTCACCGTACGATGCTGGGTCATAAAGGCTTATGTCCACTCTGGGACTCAGGTCGTGGCAATCTGCTGTTGTCCTTGTTCCTCCACGGCTAGAAGCCTGAACCGGATCGATCCCTTCAGCTCAGACCAAGACCGGATATCCAAGGAAAAAGTTGGTTCCAAGAAAAGAAAAAGAGATCCTCCGCATGGTGTAAATCCAGATAACTGGAAATTGTATTTAAAAAAACTAGAAAAGGTTCAAATGACAAACCCACTACAAATCAAAGTATTTAAAAAAAAAAAAAAAAAATCCAAAAATTCTTGAAAAAATAAAAACAGCAATACAACAAGCAAGCATGGGCTAGGTGGCTGTAACTAGCATGTGGTCCCGACGCGTTTCGTCTACTGCAAATATAGTAATATAGGATAGTAATGGAATAATTTATACCACATTCCAGGAATTTGATATCCAAGAGGACATTATACCCAATTTCAGGGTTTCCAAGTGTCCCATATGACCGCCATTTATCACTTATCATTTGGGGGACATTGGATACACATCTGATGTTGTGGACACTTGTTATAGACTATACCACTATAGCTTTCTTGTTAGATATGCACTTTACTGATCATCCTTTGATTCATATCTCATGATAAGCAACGTTGTTATCTTTATTGCTTGCAGCTTATTTCTCACTTATAGGGGTTAATACACCCTGTGGCTCATTAGAGTGTGATCACATTTTCAGTTTTGTTTTATGTTTTATGGTCACATGTCATTGATACACAGTGATCACGCATAAGATTTGGAGGACTCACATATAGTTTGTGGTCATACACTCACCAGTGGAGTTTTCCATCTTTCCACTTACCAGTCGATTCACCATCTTTTTCACAATTTTTTCACTCACCAGTGACACAACACTGTGGAAACACTTGTGTATCACGTTTACATAGTCATTGTTTTCATTTATTTGGATTGTATTTAGCGCTCACATTGTATACACATACCAAATATAATGGACTAGATGAAAAGTGGCAACAGAGTGGGAAAGTTTACTTCCGCTTTAAGGGTTTAAAGAGAGGATAAAACAAACGCCAAGAAAAGAAGAGTAAATAGATGAGAATAAATAAGAGATGAAAAAGTATTAACTATTATGAATAAATTATTAAAAAAAATATATATAAGCTACAAAGGAAAACAAATTTTGTTAAAACCAACCTCTTTTCCCTGAACCGGTGCAGTGTCAGTATCTAGTGACCAAGCTGGCATTTTTCTTAAAGCTTCATCTTCATCAAATATTTTGGATTGAAGAGAAATGCTAAGAGCTCTACCATATTCTTGGGCAGAATTCACTATATTGTTCCTGGGAGATCTGTGAATGAAATTAAATATTTGAAAATGGCTCTTTAGCTTAGGGCTAGTAAACAATATAATGATGTGATTGCAGCAATAAACTGACTAGCAAATCCTTTACATATTCCAATACAATTTACAAAACAAATTGTTGAATGCATTTTTATAATTATTCTGATTGTAGATACAGAGATTCCACTAATCTGTCCAGATAGACTGAATTTATGGTGCACTGTTTCCTAGATTCTTAAATAATGTGATTCCTCGTAGCTCAGATAGATCTGCATGCAAATATTCAGCCAATTTAAAAATTGCAAATCTTCTTTATTCAGTCATCACAAGTATGTACGGTACCTCCACTCACCATTTAAAAGATAGTTTCTTTATCGTACACCACGGGACACAGAGCTAGTCATTACATAATGGGTTAAGGGTCACCAGCGGTGATTGGACACTGGCACAACCAATGGAAGACAGTTCCCCTCCATATAACCCCTCCCATCAGGGAAGTACCTCAGTTTTTTCGCCAGTGTCGAAAGGTGTTGGACGCGTTAGGAGGTGCTAAAGGAAAGCTCTACCAAAGAGACCCTCTGGGGGTAAAAGAGCTATGCTATCGGATCCATCCAAGACGCCTACAAATGAGCTGAATCTGGATGGGATCCGGGCCTCATCCATGAGGCGTCGCCTGTAATGTCTCTCTTCGGAGGACTGGGCTCTAAGATCCAGCACTTTCGCTATTTCGCTATAAAGTCCTGGTAAGAGTCTTGTACAAGGCCCAGGGGAGAGGTATCCTTTAAATAGGAACCCATATCCCTGAAGGTTGGCACACATAGCCCACCGTGAAGGGTGAAGTTTGGTATCTGTCTGAAATCTTTCAGCAGAAAAACCTGCGGTGTGGATAAGGTGAGATTAGAAGGTCCATAACTAGGTTGGGACCTTTTTCAAAAAGTGGATGTCTTCTTTTTTTCCACCACTGGGGGGAGTAAAGAGCTGAATATACTCACCTCACTCTGTTCAGTGTCGGCTTCGGCGAAGTACACTGCTCGTCACCTCCGCTGCTGAGCTTGCTGGGGCACCCCGATCCTCCTTTCGGTGGCTGACCAGACACCTGCAGATGCAGGTAAGTGGGAACAAGGGCTGATGAGAGTCCTCTCTCACTATGGCCGCCGCCATAGCGCTAAGGGCCGCGCGCGCGCGGGAGCGCGCTTTATCGGAGGGGGGGGCGAAGGCGTGCGCGGGCACGTGGCGCGCGCGCAGGCACAGAAACGGCGCCAATTTTAAAAGACTGTCAGTGTGAGAAGCACTGCAGCAGCAAGCAAGCTCGTTAGTTCTCTTATTCCTGGCAGAGAAACACAGCAGCTATACAGGGACGTAAGACTCCATGTGGTTGGATTGGGTACTTCCTAGAAGACATCCATGTTATGCATAGTTATGTGTTAAAAGTTGCATACTTAATGTATTTGCTAAACTGAACACGGTAGTATATGCATTTAGGTACCTTGTATTTTGTCTAAACGGTAAGCCTTCCAGGGGAAGTAATACGGACAAAAAGAGATAAGAAAGCACCACCGCCTGAGAGGAGGCTCTAACTGTGCTGACTCGGTACCTTTCTCTCCTGTGTTGCTAAATGCACCTGTTCAGGATGAGCCATTACCTCTGTCAGGTATGGCGGCTTCCCCAGTGGAGCCTGGGCCTGTATATGTCACTGAGGACACTTGATCAGCTGCCCTAAATAATCTGGAGGAAAAAATTGCTACCTTAATCGCTAAGTCCTCTAAAAAGGAACAATAAGCGAAGCAGGTCTCTTCCAGTATTGGACCTCCCTTCAGAAGTACCTGAGGGAGGAGGATGAGGAGGAGGAGGCTACATCAGCAGAGGATGAGGAGCCAGATTTTAAGGTCACAGGTACAATGCTATAGCAGTGCATTTAAGTTAACCTCTGCGGAGGTAACGGAATTACCTGTCTCCTCCCTAGGGTCATTAAGATCCCTGCAAGGTGCATGCTCCTTCCCGGTTCATCCGTTACTAGAGGATCTAATATATGCAAACTGGCAACATCCAGATAAGCGTTTCTCACCTCCAAAAAGGTTTAACATTCTTTATCCTATGGGGGAAATTTTTTTTTTTTAAAGAAATGGAGCCTGCCTGCGGTAGTTGCGGCTATTTCTTGTGTAAATAAAAACCTGACATGTCCGGTGGATAATGTACAAGGGTTTAAAAGATCCTTCTGAGAGGAAGTTGAAATCCTCCTTCCTTTTGGCCGGCTCAATTACCCAACCTGCAGTAGCAGCAGTCGGTATGGGTCAGGTCATCAGCCAACAGGTAAAGCAGGGGCTGAAGGAACTGCCTTCAGAGCAGGCTAGAAATTGGGAAAAATTTGCCTAAAGCCTTATGCTTCACAGTGGATGCCATGAGAGATTCTATCATACAGGCATCACGCCTTACACTCCAGCTGGTACAGATGCGCAGAGTACTTTGGCTTAAGCATTGGTCAGCGGAGACCCCATGCAAAAAGCTGTTGGCAAGTTCCCGTTCCATGGCGAACGCCTATTTGGGGAAGATTTAGAAAAATATATACAGATGATCAAGTGGTAAAACGACTTTTACCTGAGAGAAAGAAAAACAAGAGATCTTGTTTTAAACGCTCTCTCCCCAGCTCCCGGGAAATCTGACTCCAACCAGTGGCGGCGGCCTGTTTTAGCCGCCCACAAAAGCCAAGGGGCAAGCTCAGAAGAACAAGAAGCCGTGGGGTGCAAGAGCTAATAAGCAAGCCCCCAAAGCCTCTCAGTGAAGGGGCGCCCCCGCTCGGCCGAGTGGGAGGAAGGCTTTGTCAGTTCTGAGCGACTTGGTGGTCAGAAATCCAGGACAATTGGGTAGTATCCACAATATCCTCAGGGTACAAACTGGAATTTCGAGAGATCCCATCTTCTCAATTCCGAGGTTCAAGACTCTCCAAGGATCCACAAAAAAGAGAATCCTTCTTCAAAGGTTTGAATCACTTAATGGCTCAAGGGGTAGTTACAGACGTACCCCAAAAAGAGCGAGGTTCAGGTTTTTACTCAAACCTCTTTGTGATTCCAAAGCCAAATGGAGATGTCAGACCCATCCTGGATCTAAAATCCCTAAATCGGTTCCTGAACGATCGCCATTTTCGAATGGAAACGATCCGATCCGTGGCCGCCACTTTAAAGGGCGGAAAATTCATGGCGTCCATAGATTCAAGGACGCACATTTACACATACCCATCCTCCCCGCTCACCAAAGATTCCTAAGGTTTGCGGTAGAAGATCGCCACTTTCAATTTGTGGCTCTGCCGTTTGGTGTAGCCACCGCGCCCATAGTATTCACAAAGGTGCTAGCTCCTCTGTTAGTAACCTAAGAACACGGGGCATTGCGGTAACAGCCTATCTGGACGATCTACTAGTAATAGATCAGTCAAAGGACGGATTGGGTCACGCTGTACACACTACAGTAGGATACCTGGAGCATTTAGGATGGATTATAAATTTACAAAAATCCTCTCTCCAGGCCCAAAGAAGGATAGGGTACCTGGGCATGATCATAGATACAGCCCAAAAACGGGGTATACCTGCCAGAACCGAAGATACAGTCTCTGAAAGACCTGATCCACAAGGTCAAAGCAAACAAGAGGCCGTCTATTCGCCTTTGCATGAGACTATTGGGAAAGATGGTAGCCTCCTTCGAGGCGGTCCCTTACGCCCAGTTTCATTCGAGACTATTTCAAGGCAATATTTTAGCTTCCTGGAACAGGAAGAGCCAAGCTCTGGATATACCCATGCGCCTGTCCTCACAAGTACGCCACAACTTCGATTGGTGGCTAGAAGCCAGGAATTTACGGAAGGGAAAGTCCTTCCTCCCAGTGGCCTGGAAGGTGGTATCTAGGGATACCAGCCTATCGGACTGGGGTGCAGTATTCGAGGAGGCTTCTACCCAGGGAACCTGGGCCAAGACTCAGGGGATCCTGCCCATCAATGTGCTAGAGATCCGGGCGGTATATCTAGCCCTCAAAACCTGGACATACAGGTTACAGGGCTACCCAGTTCGGGTTCAATCCGACAATGCTACTGCAGTAGCTTACATCAATCACCAAGGAGGCACCCGCAGTCGGGCAGCCCAAAGAGAGGTGAACCGGATCCTGGCATAGGCAGAAGAGCATGTACCTTGCCTTTCTGCAATCTTCATTCCAGGGATGGAAAATTGGCAAGCAGACTACCTGAGTCGTCAGCAGCTGCTACCAGGGAGTGGTCTCTTCACCCCGAGATCTTTCAGGCCATATGTCTGAGATGGGGAAACCCAGATGTAGACCTGCTAGCTGCCAGGTTCAACAAGAAATTGGACAACTTTGTGTCCAGAACGAGGGATCCTCTAGCCTACGGGACAGACGCTCTAATAATACAGACGCTCTAATAACTCCATGGAATCAGTTCTCACTGATCTAGGCATTCCCTCCGATCCCTCTTCTACAAAGACTGCTTCGCAGGATCAAGGAGGAGGGAATACCAGTAATCCTAGTGGCTCCAAACTGGCCCAGGAGGCCTTGGTACGCCGAGATTGTAAAAACGGCGATAGGAAGGCCCTGGAAGTTTCCACTCCGACACGACCTGCTGTCACAGGGTCCAGTATTCCACCCTTCCTTACAAAGGCTAAAGTTGACGGCCTGGCTGCTGAGACCCACATTTTTAAAAAGAGAGGGGTCTCTGGTCCGGCTCTTTCTACACTCATTAATGCTAGAAAGCCAGCCTCCAGACTCATCTATCAGAGAGTCTGGAGAGCATACGTTTCCTGGTGTGAATCCAGATGTTGGAATCCTCAGAAGTATGAAATAAGTAGGATTCTTGCTTTTTGCCAGTTAGGAGTGGATATGAATTTAGCCCTTAGCACCATCAAAGGGCAAATATCGGCTCTATCAGTCTTCTTTCAGAGACCATTGGCATCTCACTCCCTAGTTCGGACATTCATTAAGGGGGTACTGAGGATAAATCCTCCAGTTAGGACTCCCTTGTGTCCATGGGATTTGAATTTGGTATTGTCAGTGTTGCAAAAGCAACCTTTTGAACTATTCGCCATATTCCTTTAATTATATTAAGTAGGAAGTTGGCCTTTCTGATTGCTATAGCTTCTGCTAGGAGAGTATCAGAGCTAGCAGTTCTTTCTTGTAAAGAGCCTTGTCTAATTTGTCACAAGGACAAAATCGTACTACGACCCCATCCGGCTTTTCTACCTAAGGTGGTGTCGGCTTTTCACTTGAATCAAGACATTGTTCTGCCTTCCTTTTTTCCAAACCCGCGGACGGCGGGGGAAAAATTATTACACTCTCTAGATCTAGGGAGAGCGGTAAAGGTGTATCTGCAAGCAACCGCTCAGATACGTAAAACAGATGTTTTGTTTATTTTACCAGATGGGCCCAAGAAGGGCCAAGCGGTATCAAAATCCACCATTTCCAGGTGGATTAGACAAGTAATTATTCAAGCTTATGGTTTAAAGAACAGGACTCCTCCTTTTCCTGTTAAGGCGCACTCTACCAGGGCGATAGGTGCTTCATGGGCAGTGCACCACCAGGCTTCGATGGCTCAGATCTGTAAAGCTGCAACTTGGTCTTCAGTCCATACATTTTCCAAATTCTATTAAATAGATGTGAAAGGACATGAGGATTCCGCCTTTGGGCGAAGTGTGCTGCAGGCAGCAGTATAGGGCTTCTGGTCCGCAAGCGGCCTGTTTTGATCTGTGTCTCCCCCCCTTCATATGAGCATTGCTCTGGGATGTCCCATTATGTAATGACTAGCTCTGTGTCCCGTGGTGTACGATAAAGAAAATAGGATTTTTATAACAGCTTACCTGTAAAATCCTTTTCTTGGAGTACACCACGGGACACAGAGGTCCCCCCCTTCTTATGGGAACCTTACTGCTTTGCTACAAAACTGAGGTACTTCCCTGATGGGAGGGGTTATATGGAGGGGAACTGTCTTCCATTGGTTGTGCCAGTGTCCAATCACCGCTGGTGACCCTTAACCCATTATGTAATGACTAGCTCTGTGTCCCGTGGTGTACTCCAAGAAAAGGATTTTACAGGTAAGCTGTTATAAAAATCCTATTTTTAATGAAAACGTTTCTAGCTATTGCAGGGATGTTGAAATCCCCCAGTATAGCTGAAGAAATGCATGCAGAGTGTGTGTTTGTTTTATAGAAAAGCAAAGCTTTGGAAATACTTTATTTAGCATTACGGCATATTACGTCAGATAGCCACAATACAGTTTTCATGCAAACTGTGTGCTCAGAGAATTTCATAAATGCAAACCAGACAACATCCTCTGGCCTCCATGTAATTATGCAAGAGAGCAAAAATAAAGGGATTTTTATAACAGCTTACCTGTAAAATCCTTTTCTTGGAGTACATCACGGGACACAGAGCGACTTAGTCATTACTAATGGGTTATATAGATTACCTTCAGGTGTTGGCACTGGCCAATTTCAAACCGGAAGTACCCTCCCCTATATAAGCCCCTCCCACCCGGGAGCACCTCAGTTTTGTAGCCAAGCAATAAGTGTCCCAAAAAGAGGGGTGGGAGCTCTGTGTCCCGTGATGTACTCCAAGAAAAGGATTTTACAGGTAAGCTGTTATAAAAATCCCTTTTTCTTTTTCGTACATCACGGGACACAGAGCGACTTAGTCATTACTAATGGGACGTCCCAAAGCAATGCCAAATGAGGGGAGGGATACATAAGCTGGGCGCCATCAGGCATGAGGCTCTTTTGCGGCCTGCAACACACTGCGCCCAAAGGCGACATCCTCCTGACTTCTGACGTCTACCTGGTAGAATCTAGTAAACGTGTGTACTAAGGACCATGTTGTGGCCTTACAGTACTTGAGCCAGGGAGGCTTGGTGATGCACTGCCCATGAAGTTCCAACTGCTCTTGTGGAGTGCGCCCTAACTTTGAACGGAGGCGGTCTCCTTTTCAAGCCATAGGCTTGTATTATGACCTGTCGAATCCACTTGGCTAAAGTAGATTTGTGATGCTGCCTGACCCTTTCTGGGGCCTTCCGGCAGAACAAACAAAGTATCCGTTCTACGAATCTGAGCAGTGGCTTTAAGATAAGCTTTAACTGCTCTTACTACATCCAAAGAATGCAATAACTTTTCCTCTACCGAACTAGGTTTGGGGAAAAAGGAAGGAAGAACCACATCTTGGTTCAAATGGAACCTCGATACCACCTTAGGAAGAAGGCTGGATGAGGACGTAATACTACTCTGTCCTTATGGATAACCAGATATGGCTCCTTACAGGACAAGGCGGCTAATTCCGATACTCTTTTAGCCGAACAAATGGCTACTAAGAAAATCAATTTCCTGGTGAAAAGAACCAAGAAAATGTGCCGCAATGGTTCAAATGGTTGTTTCTGTAGAACCGACAGAACCAGGTTTAAGTCCCATGGACATATGGGAATACTAACCGGAGGGCTAATACGCATCACTCCTTGTATGAAAGCTTTGATTAATGAATGCAAAGCCAAGGGCCTTTGAAAAAAAAAATATTGACAAGGCCGTCTGACCCTTGATAGTACTCAAGGCAAGCTTCCTATGTACAGCCCACTGTAGGAAGTCCAGAATCCTACCTATTACGTACTTACGTGGATGCCATTTCCTGGCCTCACCCCACGTGATGTACGCCTTCTAGATCCTATAATAGATCTGCCTGGATACCGGCTTCCTGGCATTGATCATGGTAGATACCACAGGATTAGAGAGCCCTCTCTTTTTTAGAATGTGGGCTTCTATAGCCAGGCCGTCAAACCTAGGGCTGGTAAGGAAGGGTAGTATATCGGTCCTTGCGAAAGCAGGTCCGGACGATGTGGGAGGGTCCAAGGACTTCCCACTGACATTTTTACAATCTCCGCGTACCATGCCCTTCGGGGCCACGCTGGAGCCACCAGAATCACTGGTTTCTTTTCTACCCTGATTCTGCGGATTAATCGCGGTGGGAATGCATATATCAGCTTGAACTGATCCCAAGGGAACACTAGGGCATCCGAACCGCAAGCTAGGGGATCCTTTGTGCGAGACACAAATCTGTCCACCTTTGCGTTGAATCTGGATGCTAGCAGATCTACATCCGGTGTTCCCCACCGCTGGCATATTGCCTGGAAAACCTCGGGGTGAAGAGACCATTCCCCCGGGCATAATTGCTGGCGACTTAAAAAAGTCCGCTCTCCAATTTTCCACTCCTGGGATGAAAACCGCGGATATGGCTGTGACATACCTTTCTGCCCATTCCAGGATGCATTTCGCTTCCCTCTGGGCTGCACGACTCCTGGTGCCACCCTGGAGATTGATATATGCCACTGCTGTGGCATTGTCTGATTGAATTCTGACAGGTGACCCTTGGAGTTTGGATGTCCATGCTACTAGGGCATACCGGGCTGCTCGTATCTCTAAGAGATTGGTGGGCAGGGCCTTCTCTGCTTCTGACCACTTGCCCTGGAGAGACCATTGCTCCAGTACTGCCCCCCAGCCTATGAGGCTGGCAACTGTAGTGACCACCTTCCAAGAAACCGGACTGAAGGGTTTCCCTTCCCAGATTCTGGGGCACCAACCACCAATGGAGGCTCTTGCGAACGGAAGGAGACAGGGACATTGGTAAGTCTAAAGCCTGAACTTTTTTGTTCCAGGCTGACAGTATGGCCCTCTGCAAGTTCCTTGAATGGAATTGACCGTAGGGTACCGCTTCGAATGAAGCCACCATTTTTCCCAGCAGCCTTATACACAGGCGTATGGATGGTTTTCCTTTTTTGTACCCTCTAAGTGGGTCAAATCTTTCAAAGACGACACCTTCTCTGGAGGTAAGAAAATCTTTCTCTGATTTGAATCCAGTCTTAGCCCCCAAGTATTCCAGGCTTTTGACTGGTTTTAGGGCTGACTTGTCTCGGTTGATAATGCAACCGTGAGATTCCAGATACTTGATTATCTTGTGAACGACCACTTCTAGTTTTTTTCACTGAGTGGTCTATCAGCAACAAGTCGTCTAGATATGCCATTATCGTTACACCTTGTGTTCCTAGTTTGGCCAATCGTAGGGCCAGAATTTTTGTGAACACTCGTGGTGCCGTGGCCAGACCGAAAGGTAAGGCTCTGAACTGAAAATGGCGCCCTTCTACTGCAAGGCGTAGAAATTTCTGGTGGGCCGGACAGATGGGAATATGCAAATAAGCATCCCTTATGTCGATCGAGGCTAACCATTCCTGCCCTTGTAGGGCGGTGGCCACCGATCGGATCGACTCCATCCGAAAAAAGTCCTAATATGTAGGAACTTGTTTAGCCCTTTTATATTCAAATATGGGCCTCATGTCCCCATTTGGTTTGGGGACTGTGACAAGGTTCGAGTAAAACCCGAACCCGTTTTCTTTCAAGGGAACCTTCATGATTACCCTTGGGGCAATAGTTGCTCTAGTGCCAGAAGGAGGGATCCACTCTTCTGGGGATCGCTTGGCACGTTTGACCTTATAAAATGGGCAGGAGGAATGTCTTTTAACTCCAGCCTGTATCCCAGACTTACTGCGGGGATCACCCATCTCTGATGGTGTCCCGCCAGGTCTCTGTGAACAACTGAAGTCTTCCCCTCACCCGACTGAGTGGGGGCAACCCTTCATGACTTAGGGGGAGGTTTTGTACCTCTCTTGACCCAGGGTTTCTTGATACCCTGTGATTGTCCCTGATTTCTGCCCCCTGGATTTGACCGCGGAGGCCGTCGGAACTGTTTCACAGCCGATGTGCCAGGGACTGGAGAAGTAGGCCTCTTAAAAGAAGGACTTCTACCCTTGTTCTTAACCGGTAAGAGTGAACTTTTACCGGCAGAAATTTTCTGGATATATTTGTCCAGATCTTCTCCAAATAAGCGTTTTCCATGAAATGGGAAGCTAACCAGCAGTTTTTTACAGGGAGCTTCAGCAGACCAGTTTTTGAGCCACAGAAGCCTACGCATATGTACTATAGACAGCGTAAAGCGGGAGGCCTATTGGATTGTATCCTTTATGGCGTCCACCGCAAAACACAAGGCTCTAGACAGGTCAGCTAGGGCAAGAGCCTGCTGATCTGGTAAGTCCCTTAAGACTTGTTTCAACTGATCTTTCACAGCTTGGCAGACTCCAATCGCTGCTACCGCAGGTTGTGTCACCATGCTTGCTGTAGAGAAAGCAGATTTTAGTAAAGACTCCAATTTTTTATCTATTGGGTCTTTGAACATTGGAACATTATCTATTGGACATGTCAGTGATTTGTTAACAGAAGAGATGGCTGCGTCCACTGTAGGGACCCTCCATTTTTTTATGAACTTATCCTCCATGGGATAGATCACCGGAAATCTCTTGGGGGGAGCAAATATTTTATCAGGATGCTCCCAATCCTGGTAAATAAGCCCTTCTAATAAAGGGTGGATTGGGAAGGAACAGACAGCCTGGGGAGCTTTTAGCGACCCCAGCGAGGAAACCGTAGTGGATGGTGGTTCCGCCAGAGGCATTTTAAATGCTGATCGGACCATATTAGTCAGAGACTGAACCCATAATCTTTCAGCCTGAGATGCTGAGAAAGGTTCTTCCACTGTTGATTCCTCCATAACTGAATCAACCTTATCCTGATCCCCTTCAGGTAGGTCGATCTCTGTGTGGGGCTGTTCCTCCACTAACAGGCACTCTGAAGGAGGAGACGGAGATCGGACGCGCTTTTCCTGAGACAGGGAAGCAGCGATCAATGCTGTTAATCTCTCTTCCAATCCTCCCAGAGTTGAGGATAAAACCTCCTCTGTTATATATACAGGAGCAGGTGGACTGGGGACAGCCGCAGCACCAGGCATTCCTGCGGGGTTTCTACGGCTACTGACCTCTGAATTCTCAGGGGAGATTGGTGCAGTACAAGCATGCCCAATATCCTCAGAGCCCGATGGAGACCCCTTTGGCTTCCTGGAAGATCTATTTCCGGAGCGTCTGGACGACATATCCTTTAAGCACAAAGCTGAGGTATTCCCGTCGTCATACACCAATTTTGCTGGTAATAATCTAACACAGGTGCTGCTATATACCAGCTGGTGTCCACTAAAGTGCCTTTCTATGGGGATGCCTGCATCAACCGCCTCTGTGTGCCACTGTTTGTTGCTAGCTCTGTTTGCATCCAGCTGACACTTGTACTGTGTCTTTTAACTATGCTGGGACGCCCGCACATGCGCAGAAGCGCCGCGGCGCGCATCGAGCGTCATCCACCCGTCCCGCCCCTTTTTTTCATAGGAGGCGCGTGCACGCGCCCGCGCGCGCGCCCGTGCGCCATTGGCGCCCTTTTCGAAATCAAACAGGGGACTAGGAGCCAGGGCCCTTTTTGCCGGAGGGCCTGTGCGGTGGATGAGCGCAGCAACAGGGCAGAGGAAGTGGGTTCCCACAGAGAAACTTACCAGCTGCCTGGATCTTTTGACTTGAGAAAACCAAAGATCCACATGACAAGAAAAATGGACTACAGCGGCCTCTAGTGGTTTAACACAGGTACCGCGGTCCCCTTTTTTTTTTTTTTTTTTTTCTTGACTACTATTAAAATTTTACATTTTCAGTAGTTACAGGCAAACACAGATATTTAGCGGGAATACCGTTAGGTAACAGACAGAAAGACAAATTAGGCTTGGGGGTCCCCCAATAGAACCAAGTTCCTGGGGGCCCCCACTTACCTGATCCCCGCCGCAGGACTTTGTTTGGTCCACAGAAGTCCAAACTTCACCTATCACGGCAGGCATTGTAATTAAACCTTCAGGGACCGGGTTCCCAAGGATTCCACTCCCCTGGACCTGTATAGCACCCTGCACAGACAACATCTTGGTCGTGGGTATGACCAGAGCTCTGGATCCCAGGGTCCAGCCCTCCTAAGAGAAGCATTACAGGCAAAACCTTGCTCTTCTGCTGCAAGGCCCGGGTACCGACCGTTTAGCTATGAAGCTTTTTTGGTGGGATCCGGAACAGCTTACTAAGGCCCAAAAGAACCTGTACGCAAGCCCAGTGAAAACACATGTTACTCTTTGGCCAACACCTTAGACACTGGCAAAAAACTGAGGTGCTCCCGGGTGGGAGGGGCTTATATAGGGGAGGGTACTTCCGGTTTGGAATTGGCCAGTGCCAACACCTGAAGGTAATCTATATAACCCATTAGTAATGACTAAGTCGCTCTGTGTCCCGTGATGTACGAAAAAGAAAACAAGTTTAGTTAACTACATCAGTCTGTCATGCCTTGTACACACGACCGGACTGTCCATCGAAATAAAGTCTGATGGATTGTCCGACGGAGTTCCGACGGAATTCTGCTCAAGCTGTCTTGCATACACACGGTCACACAAAAGTCCAACCGTCAAAAACGCGGTGACGTACAACACGTATGACGAGCCGAGATTAATGAAGTTCAATAGGCAGTTTGGCTCTTCTGCTTGATTCTAAGCATGTGTGGTTTTTAGTCGGCCAGAATTGCATATAGACGAACTGACTTTCCGATATAAATTTTTGTCCGTCGGAAAAAAAGAGAAGAAGTTCTCAATCTAAGTCCGTCGGAATTTCAGAAGGAAAAAGTCAGATGGGGCATAAACACGGATGGAATATCCGATGAAAAGAGCCCGTCTGACTTTTCGGAAAATCCGGTCGTGTGTACAAGGCATCAAAGGTCACTTTCATCAGATTATTGTAAGCAAACTGGCAAACTGGCAACAGCTGGGTATTGACTGGTTGCTGTAGTTGATATATTGATTCTGTTTTCAGCATGTGCAAATGCATCCGGTATAATAATAATAATCTATTGGCTTCTGAACTTACCTCCATCTGAGGCACACAATGGCTCCATCTCCCATTGCTGTGGTCGCCAGTGTATGTCCATCTAAAGAAAAGGCCATTGAGCCAATACCCCCAGTGTGGTAGGAGTGACAGCTTGCCTGAGCAAAGGTTTCCTAGAAATTAGTAAACAGGAATAGTTATTAGATAGTTATTAGATCTTGCAATGGACCAAAGCATGGTTCATACTTTTTATAATATTTAATAACGTCAGCAACTATTTGAAATATTCTCACTGTGTACTATCAGATGCATTTTTTTTTAAACTATCTGTAAAATAATTCATTTTGTTTAGAGTGAAGGGTGATGGGGGCAGTCTTCATATAAAACCATACTTAGCTTTGCAACTTTAATGTAAAGACGCTGTTCTACAAAAAGTAGCTTTTTCTGCATGTATTGCTGCTTGTAAGAAAAAAAATATTATACTTGTTGACTTAAAGCAGAACTAAACTCAATAATGCTTACCTTTGCTTCAATGGTCTGACACCTGCATGGTCACTTGCCGGTGCCAGCATCTTCTCTTCTATTGGGTGCTGGTCAGCACTGGATGCTTGATTGGCTGGCACAGACGTGATAATGTCACTCCTGCACATGTGCAGCTCAGTGCACATTCTAAAGAAAACACTGTAAGAAGGTAGGTAGGTTTATTTTACTGCAGAAGAGACATTATATGACTCTTCTGCAATAAAGAACCTGAGTGCTCACAGGTTTTTAATACTAGAGTTTAGCTCTACTTTAACACAGAACTAAATGCCTTCATTCAATGGTGTGCCAAAACAGTTATATTGAAGGTATATCATGAATGATAACTGTCACGGTTGCCTGTGCTCTTAACCGACCTGTCGAGCCATCAAATGGTTGATGTCATGACTGATAACATGTGCAGCACAATGCCAACTGTGGACCAAAAGGGGTCAAGAGGAAAGCTTTCTTGGCTGTAAAGGCTAGATTTAGTTCTGCTTTAAAAGGAAAGAAGGAAAGACGCAGGGAGGAAATAGCCTCCATCAAGTAAAAGATATCTACGAATGAAGGATGGGCAGATGAATGAAAGGTCTGCCTCCTCCTGCATAGTCGGCACTCTTAATGAGTGCATGTCACAGGTGTCTCGGATCTATTAACCCTGTAGCACCAAAAAACTACTGCTGCAGGGATAAAGGGGATCGGATGACAGTTTATTTCGACAAAAGCAGCAGCCTTCAGCACAGAGACACTTTGCAATGATAAAAAAGTGCTGTCCTTTGTGCTGATTTTGAAAGAAAAAATAGTATTTTTTTACTCACCGTAAAATCCTTTTCTCTGAAGTCCATGGACGGACACAGCTCCTTATAATCTTGACTTGTGGGTTATGTTCCATCTATTAGGAGAGGACTAGGCAGACATGTTAGACATTTAAAACATGTAACTTTAGCAAAGCTGAACTCCCTCTGGTCATAACCCCTTCACACTGCACTTAGCAGCTCAGTTCGTCAAAAAGCAGTACAAACTTAAAAAGGAGGGGTGGGTGATGTGTCCGTCCATGGACTTCAGAGAAAAGCATTTTACGGTGAGTAAAAAAAATCCTATTTTTTCTTTCGTCCATGGACGGACACAGCTCCTTATAATCTTGACTTGTGGGACGTCCCCAAGCAGTGTCAAAAAAACGAGGGGTGGGAACAGCAATTAACAACTTCACCCCAAACAACCAGAGCTCCTCAACGGAGGAGATGCAACCTTAAACAGCTGTCTGCAAAACCTTGCGGCCGAAGCAAGCATCCGAAGATGCACTCACATCAACCTTGTAAAATTTAGTGAAGGTGTGAACGGACGACCAGGTTGCCGCCATGCATACCTGTGAGAAAGAAGCATGATGTCAGAAAGCCTAGAAGGCACCAATCACCCTGGTCGAATGCGCCGTGACAGGAAAGGGAGGCACCCGCCCCTTCAGGGCATAAGCCTGATCACAATCTGTCTGATCCACCTAGAAATGGTGGCCGACGAGACCACCAGGCCTTTGTTTGGACCAGTCACCGACACAAACAGGGAGTCTGACCTCCGAAACGGAGCCGTAGCAGACAGATACACCCGCAGAGCACGTACCATGTCTAAGGAATGTAACGCAACCCCTTTGGGATGCGACAGCCGAGGACACAAGGATGGAAGTACAATGTCCTCATTCAGATAAAAAGTCGAAACCACCTTCGGAGAAACGAAGGCTGCGGGCATAGCACCGCTTTATCCTTATGGAGGATCAAGTAAGGGGACTTGCAAGACAAGGCCGCCAACTCAGAAATCCTTCTGACAGATGTAATGGCCATCAGAAAGCAACTTTCTGAAAGAGTGTCAAAAGAGGATCTCGCTGATGCTCTCAAAGGAAGGTTTCTGAAGTACAGAGAGCACCAGATTCAAGTTCCACGGAGGCAGTGGTGGACGAACCGGAGGAGTCACATGTCGGGCCCCTTGCACAAATGTACTCACCAGTAAACAAGCCACCAAGGGTCGTTGAAAGAAAACAGCCAAAGCTGAAAACTACCCCTTAATGGTGCTTAAGGCAAGTTTTTGATCACTCCACGCTGTAAAAACAGCAGGATCCTGGAAACCGAATATGCCTGTGGACGCCACCTCATCTCCTCACACATAGAGATGTAGGCCTTCCATGTGCAATGATAGATCTTCTGAGAAGAGACTTACATGCCCTCAGTATGGTGGACATTACCGAATCTGACAGGCCTCGGTCCCTTAATACCTGGAATTCAACAGCCATGCCGTTAAAGCCAGCGACTGTAGGGTAGGATGAAGTATGGGACCTTGCGACAGAAGGTCCTCTCGCATCGGCAGTCGCCACGAGGCATCCACCCCCAGGCGCCCCAGGTCAGCGTACCAGGGACGCCGAGGCCAATCTGGGGCAATTAGAATCACCGGAATCCCTTTCCTTCTCCATTCTGCAGAGCAGACAAGGAAGAAGTTTCAGTGGGGGAAAGTCATAAATCAGCCGATACTGTCCCCCCGGGGCCACTAACGCGTCGGTCGCGTCCGCCCAGGGATCTCTGGACTTGGTCCCAACCTCAATACCTTACGATTGAGTCGAGAAGCCAGGAGATCCACGTCTGGCATGCCCCAACTCAGGCAAGGAGTTGAAAACACATCCGGGTTTAGCGACCATTTTCCTTGGTCCGGCATCTGGCGACTTAGGTAGTCCGCTTGCTAGTTTTCTACGCCCGGAGTGTATACGGCCGATAGAGTCGGGACGCTCCTTTCTGCCCACCCGTAGCCTCTATGACCATGTGGAGAGGCACTGCCTGATCGCCCGAAGTTCCAGTACCTTGATCGGCAGGCGGGATTCTTCCTGTGGCCAGCGACCTTGTGTCGAATGAACACCCCAACAACCCCCCCCAACCGGTCAGGCTTGCGTCCGTCATGATCACCGTCTAGTGAAAGGGAAGGAACGACTTTCCGGACTAAAGGGCCGGAGATTACAGCCACCAGACCAGGGAGGTCCTGACTAGTTGGCTCACCCGGATATGACAATCCAGGGACAACGGAGAATTGTCCCATTTGGACAGGATCTCCTTCTGCAAGACTCGAGCGTGGAATTGAGCATACAGTACCGCCTCAAAGGCGGCTACCATGATACCCAGGACTCGCATGCAAAAGCGCAGCGACGACCACCTGCGGGATGTTAACAGCTTCACCGCCACCTGAAGAGTCTGCAATTTTTCCAAAGGGAGAAAAACCCCCACCTCTGAGGAGTCCAGAATCAAGCCCAGGTACTCCAGGTGCTGAGTTGACACCAACACCGACTTCTGGAGGTTCAGCACCCAACCAAATTATTGAAGGGTCTGACTGGCATCGCCACATTTCCTCTAAGTCTGAGTCTGAAGCAGCCCTCAGAAGGAGGTTGTTCAGGTAGCCCACGATAAGGATCGTGGCGAGCACCTTGGTGAAAACCCTTGGTGCCGATGTCAGGCCAAAAGAGATAGCCACAAATTGGTAGTGATCGTCCCCGACTGCAAAACGCAGAAATCTCTAATGCCCGACATACATGGGGACATGCAAATATTCGTCCTTGATATCCAAGGACGCCTGAATTCTCTAATGCCCGACATACATGGGGACATGCAAATATTCGTCCTTGATATCCAAGGACGCCTCGGTCCTCCTGTCTGCAGGATCCTTAAAAACAGGGGTCCCTTCCACCGGATTGTGGTAATTGCCAGGATACCGGGGGGCCCCATCAAGGGAGATGTCCCTTTTTCAGGAAACACTTCTCATAGGGATAACAGACAGCCGTGCGATTTTTAGAACGCTGCGGCCGTTCCCATTCTTAGTATGTAAACTTATCAAATAAGCTAGGTAGGGAGACATCCTAGCGGTGCGGGCCAGCTTGTGGGATCCCGCACGCGGTGATAAGTGCTCCAACAAGCGCCTTATCCTGCGCTGACCTGGAATCATCCTTCTATCCGAAAGGTCCTGGTCCGCATCCTCTGACACGTCAGAACAGGGGCCATGAGTCGCAGTCAGGCCCAAGTCTGGATCAGAGCCTTCCCCAGAAGACGGTGGGGGGAGGGGGCGTTTTTACCCCCCTTGCGCCCACACACCGCTCCCACCCGGGCAACAAAAGATGCCAGGACCGCCAACAGAGCGTCCATAGGCATAGCAGGTGCAGGGCACCGGTTGTCAATACAGGTATGTCTGGGGAAGAAAACGCCAGCTTCTGACCCCACTCGCCTGACACCCTAGGGACTAAGGCAAGGTACACAAGTCCCTCCTAGCTGCCACAGAACCAAGGGGCCCCCCAGAGAACTCACCACCCCGACCCAGGCACTGCACAGCTGCCGCTGTCCGCTCTCTCCTATGACTGAGGTGTTCCTATACCGCCACCTGTGTCACTCTCTCTGAGGTGATTTTTGCTGTTCGCGCCGTTCTGAGAGCTGTTTTCACCGCTAGAGGCAATAACCTAGTTGAAAACCACAAGAAAAAGGCCTCCGTCCGGCGCTGTAAGCGCGGGCTACAAGAAAATGGCCGCTGTATGTGTCTTTGAAGAAAAAACGCGTGGACTAGAAGAAAATGGCCCCCGCCTTATACCCAGAGAAATGGCTCCAGTCACCGCCAAAATGGCTGCCGGGCGAAGTCTGAGGTAAAAAATACACAGAAATGGCAGCGAACACCCAGGGCTCCCAACAGAGGCCCCCCACACATGGCAGCACACCCCACACAGAGAGCGGACCCTGACCATGCAGCCCTCTGTCAGAACGCGGAGTGCCCGCCCCGGCCAGTCCGCAGCAAGGCCCAGGCACCACAGCACATGGGGAGGAGCGAAAAGACAGGGAGAGAAGAAAGGAAGGGTGAGAGACCCCCTAGTCGACCTCCCCAGGAATGCCCAGCTGTAAGGAACCTTACTTACCCGTCCGTGCGAGGACTTGCTGGTGCGTTCCTGGCAGACCTACTTCCGAGCAGTACGGAGTAGCTGTCGGCAGGGCCGTTTGAAGGAATTTGGGGGCCCCAAGCAAAATGGACATGGAGGCCCTCCCAACCCCCCCCCCCCCCCTGCGCACTCACGCAAAGCCTACAGGAACCACAGCATAGCGATACAGTTTAAGCTCGACCACACTTTATATAAATAAAAAAGGTTTACAGTGCAAATACTGCTGTTGCATATAATCCAACATACTTAAAACACATACACACTCACATTAACATTAAGATGCTGCTTAGGACTGTTTATGGACAGTGGGATGGACAGGGGGACCGTGGGATGGACAGGGGGACTCCGCACTGTAATATCCACATCATCTCCCCCACTGTAATGTCCACATCTCCCCCACTGTAATATCCAGATCTCCCCCCTGTACTGTCCACATCTCCCCCTGTAATGTCCACTGTTAAAATAATAAAAATATTCAAAAATAATTATGGAGCGATAAAGTCTCTAATAGTTCCACAAATAAAATAATAAATACGTTTTCTTGAAAAGTAGTAAAGAATCTGTTAGTCTTTCTATGGCTCCACAAGCATGTACTTGTACATGATTTCTGTTCTGTCCAGTAATCCAGGCCAGGATTAGGATCCCTGAATATTCGTGCGCTTTTCTCCTGTAAACAACTTCCTGGTCACAGCAGCCTGCTTCTCCATCCCAATCCCCACTATTGGAGAAATGTCCAGTATCAGGTTTTTTTTTCTTTTTTTATTTACTAAATAATTTTTTTTTTAAAAACGTTGATACTGGACATTTCTCCAATAGTGGGGATTGGGATGGAGAAGCAGGCTGCTGTGACCAGGAAGTTGTTTGCAGCCGCGCACTAATATTCAGGGATCCTGATCTGGCTGAATTACTGGACAGAAGAACAGAAATCATGTACAAGTACATGCTTGTGGAGCCAAAGAAAGACAGATTCTTTACTACTTTTCAAGAAAACGTATTTACTTTTTTATTTGTGGAACTATTAGAGACTTTATCACTCCATTAAAAAGTCATTCACTGACTTACCTTTTCCAGAGGCACTGTCTGGCGGGCAAAATATGATCCGACCGCAATGGGAGTTGTAGCACGCCTGCGCTGCCCTCCTGAGTGATTGTGACTGACACTGACTCCTCCCCCCAGGAGCAGGGAGCATCAGCACGTAGCCGCCGTTGTGGACTACAACTCCCATAAGCAATAGCGGCGGCCTGTCACCGCCGGGTGTACCAAGATGGCCGCCACTCCGGAGCTAGGCCGAAGCCGCGGCCTTTCCTAAGGCTGCAATCCGCAGATCGGCTCCGGGCGAAAATCGAGGACAGTGACAGGCAGCAGGCTGGGGCCCTAGGCCAGTTCGGGGCCCCAAGCAATTGCTTGTTTTGCCTGTCCTGTTCCGACGGCCCTAGCTGTCGGCCATGGCTCACTGTGACTTAGACAGCAGTAGCCCAGTCATATGCGAACCCCGGAGCATATAGCTCACCGGCCGCCCCTGGCACCATGGGGTATGTCGTGCCCGAACCCGCACGTAGCTAAGGTCTGCTCACACTCGATGGCCGGACTGGGGGGACTACAAGGATCTATATTATCCTGCCTGTCATGCCCAGCCGGCAGTTGATAGTAGATTTCCAAAAATTTAATAATAAAAAGTAAAAATTTCTTTAGGACCCTGGGCCCAAAGGGAGCCAGGTCCTTCTCCTCTACTAGGCAGAAAAAAACTGAGCTGCTAAGTGCAGTGTGAGGGGCTATGACCAGAGGGACCGCCCCCTGGGTGGGGCTGTTCAGCTTTGCTAAAGTTACATGTTTTAAATGTCTAACATGTCTGCCTAGTCCTCTCCTAATAAACGGAACATAACCCACAAGTCAAGATTATAAAGGAGTCAGTCCATGGACGAAAGAGGAAAAAAACTTTGATTAAACCTAGCCTTTAAATTCTATGTGCCAAGTGGATTAACAACACTCCAAGCTAAAGACCATGCACATGTGAAGAAGACAGTACCTGCCTTTTATCTGTGCACATTTGTTAATAAATGCCAGGCAGCATGGTTAGTAAAGCTGTCTATCTGGATCTAATTGGGTACAGAAAGGCCATGTGCATTGCAAGAATATTAATTTGGCCATGCTAAATTGAAGTTATTTAATGCTTTCCCATAATCATTCTGCATGATTTTTGCATCGGAAATCTAGTGCATATATCTTTATATACTAACCAAGTTATAGGAGTCTTGAAGATACAGAATTCCATCTCTTGCAGCCACAGCTAGCCACTTGTGATGAGAAGACAAACGAAGAGATCCAGGCCCAAGCTGACTTCCCTGCACATTCTTCTCAGCAGACAGAACTTTAAGTAGGTTACCATCAAAATCCTACAGACATAAACAGGCATATTTGTCACATCTAAACAAAAAGTATTCAATGACAAATAATGTACAGTTGCTCATTTCTGAAAATGTCTGTGGTTTGCAGTATACAAAGTAGAGATCAGCATAAAACAGTTTATCACTAGCTATAAAAAGCTTGCATTCATTTCTCTTGTGGTTTTCTGGAGTTACTAAACAGCACCACTCTTTATACCAGGGGTCTCAAACTGGCAGCCCTCCAGCTGTTGCGAAACTACAAGTCCCATGAGGCATTGCAAGGCTGACAGTTACAAACATGACTCCCACAGGCAGAGGCATGATGGGACTTGTAGTTTTGCAACAGCTGGAGGGCTGCCAGTTTGAGACCCCTGCTTTATACTATATTATTTAATATAGCTATGGTTGAAGTTGTGTTTTGTGATTTCCTGAATGTGCAGTTTGTCTTGCAAATCTTTAGCGTTGAACCACAACCTCAATTTTTTTTTGAGATTTAGAATGCAAGAACCTTTGCGGTTGGTGACCCCATTGGGGAGGTAGCCCTCAACTTCCTGTCCCACTGACATTGGGACAAAACATGACAAAGGCTTTAACCCTTCCCCATTTTGGGAAACATTCTGAAAATGTATGCTAATGCCTAGTACACACGACCGGGATTCCCGACGGGAAAAGGTCCGTCGGAAATCCCAAGGGGAAAGCCGAGAACCTGCTCTCTACTTTTCCCCCGTACAGACACTCGGTTTTCCCGTCGGGAAAACTCTGATTAGAGCTTTTCCCTGGGAATCCCGACCGTGTTTTATGCTCCATCTGGGCCAAAAGCTCTCCTCGCAGTTTTCCCGTCGGAAAACCTGGTCGCGTGTATGGGGCATTATAGTTGATTTTCAGTAATCATGCAAGGTTTTGCACATAAAAGAGCCCTAATACCAATTTACCTAAATTTGGTCCAACAGTTATAGTTACATAGTTAGTCTGGTTGAAAAAAGACCACCTAGTTAAACCAATAAAAGGGAAAAAATATACTGATCCTATATACACAATCCTGATCCAATTCGCTCCAGCAGGGTAAAAAAAATTCCTTTCTGATTCCCCAAGAGGCTCATCTACTTTGATAAGGGGGGTGCACCTGTGATTTCAGCTGTATAGATTTGAGGCAGAATAACCAATAATGAGCCGAACCAGATAAGCTGTTGCTATGTGCCCCCAGCCCTTACCCCAAAGTAAAATAGGAGATTAACAGCTGTATAATATTTGTCAGTCTGAACTTTGAAAAATTACAACTTTCCTACAAACCTTTAATAAAGATACATAATATATTTACAAGTTATAGTACTAGTAAGTGCTCACTGCATCCTGAATCAATACAAGTGGCAGTGCTGTAGTACTCCACAAAATAAATATCAGGATCACAGACTCACAGACACAACATATATACCATTTATCTCTTTAAAGGGGTTGTAAAGGTTCGTTTTTTATTTTCTAAATAGGTTCCTTTAAGCTAGTGCATTGTTGGTTCACTTAACTTTTCCTTAGATTTCCCTTCTAAATGTTTTTTTTCTTTGTTTTCTTTGTCTGAATTTCTCACTTCCTGTTCCTCCTCAGTAAGCTGTTCAGTAAGCTGTTCTGGCTGACTCAACACCACTCGGATCATGGTGTGAAGTTTAGTGAGGAGAAACAGGAAGTGAGAAATTCAGACAAAGAAAAAAAACATTTAGAAAGTAAATCAAAGGAAAAGGTAAGTGAACCAACAATGCACTAGCTTAAAGGAACCTATTTAGAAAATAAAAAACGAACCTTTACAACCCCTTTAATTATGAAACACTTTAGTAATATCATTCCAAAACATTTACCTTTGGCAGTACAAATTTGTAAATCAATGTAGAATCGCCACAGTAACCATAGACTGAATTGCCGTTGCTTCCTAGAACAGCCGAATACAGGGGCTGCTCAACTTTGTACTGTTGCTTTTGGATCATGATGTTTTTAAACATCCCATGCTGATCAGTGTATTCAATGGGATCTGTAAGTACATGGCACAGATAAATTGTCACTGAAGATCAAAACGACAGGTTCCCTTCAAGGTGTTCCCATGGCCCGAGATCTCCTTAAAATTCTGTGACCTCTACTTTATGTTATCATTATATGCAGTATAAAATTCACCTACAAATTTATATTTGTAATGTGTTTACTCTATGTACTTCTATGCTTGCTGTTTGGTAAACCTGGCAAAAAACGTATTTGTATCCGACCTTAACAAAACAATATTTTATACTGTATTTCTGATTCCTAGTTAGGTTTTAAAAAGTGTATATAAGTTTTGAATTCCAAGGCTTTGTATTTGAAATCATTTGCAGTTTAACCTATTGACAGCCCATGCAGGGGGACTGTTCTGATTATAAGGTACATATTTACTGATCGTACTGTTGCTTTAAATTGGCATCCATTACTAGCAGGAACTGTAGTATATTCCTCCCACTTCCTGCTCAGCAGTCATATTGAACAATCTTTCTACAGAGAAGGAAGCATGCTAAAGACCTCCACTATTTCTTAATACAGGCCTTGAAAGCATAAGTCTGTAAGTAAGCAGTCATTAGTTTTCAGTTAGTCAGTATATGTTCTACTAATGCAACTACATTTTATGTGTGTGTTTGGTGGAATGTGTCTGTCAGGAAGTTCACTCAGCTAGGCCACATTTTTGCTAGCTAGTGCCTTAACAGTATTGTAGCATGCCTGTTACGATTTGCAATTGTGATGTAATGTTAAATGCTAATGCATATTTTTATAATTTGTGTTTTGCAGTTTTACAAAAAACTTTTCTTTTTCGTACATCACGGGACACAGAGCGACTTAGTCATTACTAATGGGTTATATAGATTACCTTCAGGTGTTGGCACTGGCCAATTCCAAACCGGAAGTACCCTCCCCTATATAAGCCCCTCCCACCCGGGAGCACCTCAGTTTTTTGCCAGTGTCTAAGGTGTTGGCCAAAGAGTAACATGTGTTTTCACTGGGCTTGCGTACAGGTTCTTTTGGGCCTTAGTAAGCTGTTCCGGATCCCACCAAAAAAGCTTCATAGCTAAACGGTCGGTACCCGGGCCTTGCAGCAGAAGAGCAAGGTTTTGCCTGTAAAGCTTCTCTTAGGAGGGCTGGACCCTGGGATCCAGAGCTCTGGTCATACCCACGACCAAGACGCTGTCTGTGCAGGGTGCTATACAGGTCCAGGGGAGTGGAATCCTTGGGAACCCGGTCCCTGAAGGTTTAATTACAATGCCTGCCGTGATAGGTGAAGTTTGGACTTTTGTGGACCAAACAAAGTCCTGCGGCGGGGATCAGGTAAGTGGGGGCCCTCAGGAACTTGGTTCTATTGGGGGACCCCCAAGCCTAATTTGTCTTTCTGTCTGTTACCTAATGGTATTCCCGCTAAATATCTGTGTTTGCCTATAACTACTGAAAATGTAAAATTTTAATAGTAGTCAAGAAAAAAAAAAAAAAACAGGGACCGCGGTACCTGTGTTAAACCACTAGAGGCCGCTGTAGTCCATTTTTCTTGTAAATGTGGATCTTTGGTTTTCTCAACTCAAAAGATCCAGGCAGCTGGTAAGTTTCTCTGAGGGAATCCACTTCCTCTGCCCTGTTGCTGCGTTCATCCACCGCACAGGCCCTCCGGCAAAAAGGGCCCTGGCTCCTAGTCCTCTGTTGGTTTTCGAAAAGGGCGCCATTGGCGCACGGGCGCGCGCGCGGGCGCGTGCACGCGCCTCCTATGGAAAAAAAGGGGCGGGGCGGGTGGATGACGCTCGATGCGCGCCGCGGCGCTTCTGCGCATGTGCGGGCGTCCCAGCATGGTTAAAAGACACAGTACAAGTGTCAGCTGCATGCAAACAGAGCTAGCAACAAACAGTGGCACACAGAGGCGGTTGATGCAGGCATCCCCATAGAAAGGCACTTTAGTGGACACCAGCTGGTATATAGCAGCACCTGTGTTAGACTATTACCAGCAAAAATTGGTGTATGACGACGGGAATACCTCAGCTTTGTGCTTAAAGGATATGTCGTCCAGACGCTCCGGAAATAATCTTCCAGGAAGCCAAAGGGGTCTCCATCGGGCTCTGAGGATATTGGGCATGCTTGCACTGCACCAATCTCCCCTGAGAATGCAGAGGTCAGTAGCCGTAGAAACCCCGCAGGAATGCCTGGTGCTGCGGCTGTCCCCAGTCCACCAGCTCCTGTATATATAACAGAGGAGGTTTTATCCTCAACTCTGGGAGGATTGGAAGAGAGATTAACAGCATTGATCGCTGCTTCCCTGTCACAGGAAAAGCGCGTCCGATCTCCGTCTCCTCCTTCAGAGTGCCTGTTAGTGGAGGAACAGCCCCACACAGAGATCGACCTACCTGAAGGGGATCAGGATGAGGTTGATTCACTTATAGAGGAATCAACAGTGGAAGAACCTTTCTCAGCTTCTCAGGCTGAAAGATTATGGGTTCAGTCTCTGACTAACATGGTCCGATCAGCATTTAAAATGCCTCTGGCGGAACCACCATCCACTACGGTTTCCTCGCTGGGGTCGCTAAAAGCTCCCCAGGCGGTCTGTTCCTTCCCAATCCACCCTTTATTAGAAGGGCTTATTTACCAGGATTGGGAGCATCCTGATAAAATATTTGCTCCCCCCAAGAGATTTCCGGTGATCTATCCCATGGAGGATAAGTTCATAAGAAAATGGAGGGTCCCTACAGTGGACGCAGCCATCTCTTCTGTTAACAAACCACTGACATGTCCAGTAGATAATGTTCCAATGTTCAAAGACCCAATAGATAAAAAATTGGAGTCTTTACTAAAATCTGCTTTCTCTACAGCAAGCATGGTGACACAACCTGCGGTAGCAGCGATTGGAGTCTGCCAAGCAGTGAAAGATCAGTTGAAACAAGTCTTAAGGGACTTACCAGATCAGCAGGCTCTTGCCCTAGCTGACCTGCCTAGAGCCTTGTGTTTTGCGGTGGACGCCATAAAGGATACAATCCAACAGGCCTCCCGCTTTACGCTGTCTATAGACATATGCGTAGGCTTCTGTGGCTCAAAAACTGGTCTGCTGAAGCTCCCTGTAAAAAACTGCTGGTTAGCTTCCCATTTCATGGAGAACGCTTATTTGGAGAAGATCTGGACAAATATATCCAGAAAATTTCTGCCGGTAAAAGTTCACTCTTACCGGTTAAGAACAAGGGTAGAAGTCCTTCTTTTAAGAGGCCTACTTCTCCAGTCCCTGGCACATCGGCTGTGAAACAGTTCCGACGGCCTCCGCGGTCAAATCCAGGGGGCAGAAATCAGGGACAATCACAGGGTATCAAGAAACCCTGGGTCAAGAGAGGTACAAAACCTCCCCCTAAGTCATGAAGGGTTGCCCCCACTCAGTCGGGTGAGGGGAAGACTTCAGTTGTTCACAGAGACCTGGCGGGACACCATCAGAGATGGGTGATCCCCGCAGTAAGTCTGGGATACAGGCTGGAGTTAAAAGACATTCCTCCTGCCCATTTTATAAGGTCAAACGTGCCAAGCGATCCCCAGAAGAGTGGATCCCTCCTTCTGGCACTAGAGCAACTATTGCCCCAAGGGTAATCATGAAGGTTCCCTTGAAAGAAAACGGGTTCGGGTTTTACTCGAACCTTGTCACAGTCCCCAAACCAAATGGGGACATGAGGCCCATATTGAATATAAAAGGGCTAAACAAGTTCCTACATATCAGGACTTTTTTCGGATGGAGTCGATCCGATCGGTGGCCACCGCCCTACAAGGGCAGGAATGGTTAGCCTCGATCGACATAAGGGATGCTTATTTGCATATTCCCATCTTTCCGGCCCATCAGAAATTTCTACGCTTTGCAGTAGAAGGGCGCCATTTTCAGTTCAGAGCCTTACCTTTCGGTCTGGCCACGGCACCACGAGTGTTCACAAAAATTCTGGCCCTACGATTGGCCAAACTAGGAACACAAGGTGTAACGATAATGGCATATCTAGACGACTTGTTGCTGATAGACCACTCAGTGGAAAAAACTAGAAGTGGTCGTTCACAAGATAATCAAGTATCTGGAATCTCACGGTTGCATTATCAACCGAGACAAGTCAGCCCTAAAACCAGTCAAAAGCCTGGAATACTTGGGGGCTAAGACTGGATTCAAAGCAGAGAAAGATTTTCTTACCTCCAGAGAAGATGTCGTCTTTGAAAGATTTGACCCACTTAGTGGGTACAAAAAAGAAAAACCATCCATACGCCTGTGTATAAGGCTGCTGGGAAAAATGGTGGCTTCATTCGAAGCGGTACCCTACGGTCAATTCCATTCAAGGAACTTGCAGAGGGCCATACTGTCAGCCTGGAACAAAAAAGTTCAGGCTTTAGACTTACCAATGTCCCTGTCCCCTTCCGTTCGCAAGAGCCTCCGTTGGTGGTTGGTGCCCCAGAATCTGGGAAGGGAAACCCTTCAGTTCGGTTTCTTGGAAGGTGGTCACTACAGTTGCCAGCCTCATAGGCTGGGGGGCAGTACTGGAGCAATGGTCTCTCCAGGGCAAGTGGTCAGAAGCAGAGAAGGCCCTGCCCACCAATCTCTTAGAGATACGAGCAGCCCGGTATGCCCTAGTAGCATGGACATCCAAACTCCAAGGGTCACCTGTCAGAATTCAATCAGACAATGCCACAGCAGTGGCATATATCAATCACCAGGGTGGCACCAGGAGTCGTGCAGCCCAGAGGGCAGCGAAATGCATCCTGGAGTGGGCAGAAAGGTATGTCACAGCCATATCCGCGGTTTTCATCCCAGGAGTGGAAAATTGGAGAGCGGACTTTTTTAAGTCGCCAGCAATTATGCCCGGGGGAATGGTCTCTTCACCCCGAGGTTTTCCAGGCAATATGCCAGCGGTGGGGAACACCGGATGTAGATCTGCTAGCATCCAGATTCAACGCAAAGGTGGACAGATTTGTGTCTCGCACAAAGGATCTCCTAGCTTGCGGTTCGGATGCCCTAGTGTTCCCTTGGAATCAGTTCAAGCTGATATATGCATTCCCACCGCGATTAATCCGCAGAATCAGGGTAGAAAAGAAACCAGTGATTCTGGTGGCTCCAGCGTGGCCCCGAAGGGCATGGTACGCGGAGATTGTAAAAATGTCAGTGGGAAGTCCTTGGACCTTCCCACATCGTCCGGACCTGCTTTCGCAAGGACCGATATACTACCCTTCCTTACCAGCCCTAGGTTTGACGGCCTGGCTATAGAAGCCCACATTCTAAAAAAGAGAGGGCTCTCTAATCCTGTGGTATCTACCATGATCAATGCCAGGAAGCCGGTATCCAGGCAGATCTATTATAGGATCTAGAAGGCGTACATCACGTGGGGTGAGGCCAGGAAATGGCATCCACGTAAGTACGTAATAGGTAGGATTCTGGACTTCCTACAGTGGGCTGTACATAGGAAGCTTGCCTTGAGTACTATCAAGGGTCAGACGGCCTTGTCAATATTTTTTTTTCCAAAGGCCCTTGGCTTTGCATTCATTAGTCAAAGCTTTCATACAAGGAGTGATGCGTATTAGCCCTCCGGTTAGTATTCCCATATGTCCATGGGACTTAAACCTGGTTCTGTCGGTTCTACAGAAACAACCATTTGAACCATTGCGGCACATTTTCTTGGTTCTTTTCACCAGGAAATTGATTTTCTTAGTAGCCATTTGTTCGGCTAAAAGAGTATCGGAATTAGCCGCCTTGTCCTGTAAGGAGCCATATCTGGTTGTCCATAAGGACAGAGTAGTATTACGTCCTCATCCAGCCTTTCTTCCTAAGGTGGTATCGAGGTTCCATTTGAACCAAGATGTGGTTCTTCCTTCCTTTTTCCCCAAACCTAGTTCGGTAGAGGAAAAGTTATTGCATTCTTTGGATGTAGTAAGAGCAGTTAAAGCTTATCTAAAAGCCACTGCTCAGATTCGTAGAACGGATACTTTGTTTGTTCTGCCGGAAGGCCCCAGAAAGGGTCAGGCAGCGTCAAAAATCTACTTTAGCCAAGTGGATTCGACAGGTCATAATACAAGCCTATGGCTTGAAAAGGAGACCGCCTCCGTTCAAAGTTAGGGCGCACTCCACAAGAGCAGTTGGAACTTCATGGGCAGTGCATCACCAAGCCTCCCTGGCTCAAGTACTGTAAGGCCACAATATGGTCCTTAGTACACACGTTTACTAGATTCTACCAGGTAGACGTCAGAAGTCAGGAGGATGTCGCCTTTGGGCGCAGTGTGTTGCAGGCCGCAAAAGAGCCTCATGCCTGATGGCGCCCAGCTTATGTATCCCTCCCCTCATTTGGCATTGCTTTGGGACGTCCCATTAGTAATGACTAAGTCGCTCTGTGTCCCGTGATGTACGAAAAAGAAAAAGGGATTTTTATAACAGCTTACCTGTAAAATCCTTTTCTTGGAGTACATCACGGGACACAGAGCTCCCACCCCTCTTTTTGGGACACTTATTGCTTGGCTACAAAACTGAGGTGCTCCCGGGTGGGAGGGGCTTATATAGGGGAGGGTACTTCCGGTTTGGAATTGGCCAGTGCCAACACCTGAAGGTAATCTATATAACCCATTAGTAATGACTAAGTCGCTCTGTGTCCCGTGATGTACTCCAAGAAAAGGATTTTACAGGTAAGCTGTTATAAAAATCCCTTTATTCTCAGTAAAGATTTCAACTATAAGCCCTTCCTCCTGAGTCTTTGTTGGGAAGCTGTTAGCTGTCTGCCAAGCTTTGTCCTTTGAACACATTGTGAGGGCAGAACAGTAAAAAGACTTTTAACACAGCGGGCATAGTTTAAAGAAGAGTGGATGCATTCTGCTCATCATCAGCTAACCTCTACAGCCACAGACACTACAAAGAAGTAATCTGTTTCATCATGCAACACACAGACAAGGATAATACACCAGTCATCCCTCAGCATACACAAGCAGAGGAAAGCATACAAAATATGACAACCAACAGGTCACGCTGCACAAGCTCCAGAGTCTCTAGTCAGTCGGATCAGACATCAGCTAGTGCTGAATCTGCCAGGTCCAAGCGCACTAGCTCTAGACATTCAAGCTGCTCTAACCTGTCGTCCACCAGTGCTGCAGCTGCCAAGGCCCATGCAAAAGCAGAAGCTGCGCGTGCACTGGCTTCCTATGCAATACGTGAAGCTGAAATGATAAGAGAACAGGGCTGCATAGATGAAGAACATCATATGATTAAAGCTAAAAGTAAAGCTGAAGCACTTAGAAGAAAAGCAGAGGTGAAAGCATCTTTACATATTATCAAGCAAGAAAAAACTGCTTCAGCAGCCTTAGCTGAAGCCGAGGTGCTCATGAGAGCTGCCGAAGAACAGTACAGAGAGCACTCTGTGATAGATACCCAAATGACACCACTTAGTGCAATCCAACGCACCAGTGAGTATGTGCAATTGCACGCGACCATGCGCTCGGATCAACAGTCTAATGATGCATTGGAATCGTCAAAGGTCCCACTAGCAGCAGACAACTTTGATATCGCTCGATGCCACAAGACTGAACCAGAACTTTACTATAACAAGCCAAGAGGTTACATACTCAGAGACCAATCTGTTGGTCCTTCAGGAAATCAAACAAATGGTGACATAATCCCTCCTTGGGACAATATAAATCCGGCCTATAGCAGGAAGACTTGCAGTAAACGAGAACAACCACACGACTATAGTGGATTTAACCAAGCATCCCAACCGTCTTACCAGCCACAGACATGCCCTGTGTTTGTTCCCAGAAAATGCCCACCTGAGGCAGCAGGAGCCACAGAGGTGACAAAATACTTGATACACCGTGAAATGGTGAGCTCTGGTCTCCTGAAGTTTGATGACCGTCCAGAAAATTATTGGGCCTGGAAGTCATCTTTTCTAAGCAGCACCCAAGACTTAAATCTGAAAGACAGGGAAAAGCTTGACCTACTCTCCAAATGGCTCGGACCAGAGTCCACCGAGCAAGCCAAAAGAATCAGGTCAGTACATGTTCATGATGCGACAGCAGGGCTTACAATGTTATGGCAGAGATTGGAAGACTGCTATGGGTCACCTGAAGTAATTGAAGATGCACTTCTAAAGAAAATTGAAATTTATCCAAAATTAACAAACAGAGACAATCAGAAGCTGAGAGAGCTTGGTGTCATACTTTTAGAGCTGGAAGCGGCAAAGGCTGGTGGATACCTGCCAGGCCTTTCATATTTGGATACAGCACGCGGAGTCAAACCGGTAATCGAGAAGCTTCCTTACAGCTTACAAGAAAGATGGATCACGCAAGCATCAAAATACAAGGAAGATCATCAGGTGGCATTTCCACCTTTCTCCTTCCTCGCCAAATTCATTGTGAAGAAAGGTAAAATATGCAATGACCCAAGCTTCGCCCTTTTGAACAGGGGAGGCTCCAGTTCTGTAAAGACAGAGAAACAACTTTCAGTGTACAATAAAGAACGCAGAGCAACAGTATCTGTACGGAAGACAGAAGTACCGACTGAGTTTGAGGCCAACCAGGATAAAAGCTCAGGAGTGCAAATTGAGGACCCAGATAAGCAGTGTCCCCTACATAACAAGCCTCATCCACTGAGAAAATGTCGCGGTTTCAGAAGCAAGACGATAGAGGAGCGCAAATCTTATCTTAAGGACAAGCGCATTTGTTTCAGATGCTGTGGTTCAACTCAACATCTTGCTAAAGACTGTGTGAAAACAATTCGATGTAAAGAATGCAATAATGACAACCATCTGTCTGCTTTACACCCAGGACCAGCACCATGGAAAACAGAGAATCCGGTAACCCAAGAAGATCATGGTGGGGAGCAAAAAGAGAGTGCATTACCAGCAATAACCTCAAAGTGCACTGAAATCTGCACAAACACATTTAACTCGAGATCATGCTCCAAGATATGTTTAGTCAAGGTGCATCCTGCAGGCCTCAGAGAGAGGGCAATCAGAATGTATGCGGTCCTAGATGAACAAAGTAACAGATCTTTGGCAAGAACAGAGTTCTTTGACCTCTTCGGTGACAGAGGAAGTCCAACTCCGTATACTTTGAAGACATGCTCAGGAGTTGTGGAGACATCAGGGAGGAGAGCAAACAACTACATCATTGAATCATTAGATGGGAAAACGCAGCTGACTCTGCCCACTCTCATTGAATGTGATATGATACCAGATGATAGATCAGAGATACCCACACCTGAAATTGCTCGTCACTACCCTCATCTGATGCAAATATCAGACAAGATTCCAGTACTGGACCCAGGTGCTGCAATTATCCTTCTACTTGGAAGAGACATATTGAGAGTGCACAAGGTCAGAGAGCAATACAATGGGCCACACAATGCACCATTTGCACAACGTCTTGACCTTGGATGGGTCATAATTGGTGATGTATGTCTGGATGGAGCTCACAAGCCATCAAAAGTGAATGTCTACAAAACAAACATGTTGCAAAATGGCCGCACATCATGTCTTAGCCCCTGTACCAACAAGAAACAGATTAAAGAAAGACTAGTCAACCCAATACAACAGCAGAAAGTTCGGAGTTACATGGAGGCTATCACCTCATCTGAAGATACAGATGAGCTAGGATGCAAGGTGTTTGAAAGAACGCGAGATGATGACAAACCAGCACCATCTGTTGAAGATAGCCTCTTCCTTGAGATAATGGACAGAGAAGTCTTTCTAGATGAGTCAAACAGCTGGGTAGCTCCACTACCTTTCCGTTCACCCCGACATCACCTTCCTAACAACAAAAGACAAGCAGTGAAGCGTCTCACCTCATTGCGACGCACTCTAGACAGAAAGACAGATATGAAGGAACACTTCCATGATTTCATGCAGAAGATCTTCGACAGTGGTCAAGCTGAAAAAGCACCACCATTGGAAGAAAAACAAGAATGTTGGTACTTACCAATATTTGGAGTGTATCATCCTCAGAAACCAGGACAGATACGAGTAGTATTTGACTCCAGTGCAAAGTATAAAGGCCTTTCCCTAAACGATGTCCTCCTCAGTGGACCTGACCTGAATAATACACTCCTTGGAGTCCTCATCAGGTTCCGAAAAGAACGCGTTGCAGTAACAACAGATGTACAACAAATGTTCTACTGTTTTCTTGTCCGCAAAGATCACAGAGACTACCTGAGGTTCCTGTGGTATGAAGACAATGACTTCAACAAAGATGTCACAGAATACAGGATGAAGGTACATGTGTTCGGGAACAGCCCCTCTCCAGCTATAGCTATCTACAACCTGAGACGAGCAGCACAGAAAGGTGAAGAAGAACACGGCACAGATGCCAAACATTTTGTTATGAGAAACTTTTATGTGGACGATGGACTTGCTTCTTTCTCTAGCAATGAAGAGGCTATCGACATCCTGAAGAGAACAAGGGAGATGTTAGCAGAATCTAACATAAGGTTACACAAGATAGCGTCCAACAGCAGCAAAATCATGGAAGCATTTCCCTCAGAGGACCGTGCAAAAGACCTCAAGGACCTGGATCTAGGAACAGATTCACTGCCCCTTCAAAGAAGTTTAGGGCTCAGTTGGGATCTGAAAACCGACAGCTTTACATTTAGAGTATCCAGAGAAGAGAAGTCGTTCACGAGAAGAGGTGTCTTGTCCACGGTCAACAGCCTTTATGACCCCCTAGGATTTGTAGCCCCCATAACCATGCAAGGCAAGGCTCTTATGAGAGAAATTGCTACTGAACATGAACAAAGTGAATGGGATACACCTCTACCTAAGGAGAAAGAAATGCAGTGGAAGTTGTGGAAGGACTCATTAATAGAGCTTGAACAACTTATCATACAAAGGTCATATGTCCCTGTTTCTCTGTCTGCCACGAAGCAAAGAGAATTGTGTGTATTCTCAGATGCATCTACTATGGCTATAGCAGCTGTAGCCTACCTTAGAGTAATGGACTTTGAAGGACAAAACTATGTTGGGTTTATCATGGGAAAGTCCAAACTGGCTCCACGTCCTGCTCACACGGTTCCACGTTTGGAGCTTTGTGCTGCTGTCTTAGCAGTGGAGATGGCAGACATGATCATTGCTGAACTGGACATTGAAATTCATGCAGTGAAGTTTTACACAGACAGCAAGATTGTGTTAGGATATATTCACAATGCTTCGAGAAGATTCTACATGTACGTGTCAAACAGAGTGATACGCATCAGAAAGTCCACACGGCCAGAACAGTGGCACTACATCAGTACGGATAAAAATCCAGCCGATCATGGGACTAGACCGGTTCTAGCAGCTGTCCTGAAGCACACTAACTGGTTCTCAGGACCATCCTTTTTGAATAGATCAGAAACCGAAGAGACCACTCAGTTTGAGACATTTGAACTTGTAGAACCAGATAATGACAAAGAAGTACGTGCACAAGTAACGGCGTATAGTACCATAACTACTAGAGGCAACCTTGGCGCACACCGGTTTGAAAGATTCTCCAGCTGGAAGTCACTCATTCGAGCTATAAGAAAGCTTATTCACCTAGCCAAATCTTTCTGTAGAGCTACAAACACTGACAAGTGCAATAGCAATCATCTTACGCAAGCCGAAATTATCATCATTAGATGTGTTCAGCAAGAAGTTTTCAAAGAAGACATCAAGTGCCTTCTTAAAAGAGAAGAGATCTCCAAACACAGTCCACTCAAAAAACTGAGCCCAATACTTGATGAAGATGGAGTGATAAGAGTTGGAGGTCGCTCGTCAGCAGTTGATATGACGGTCGAAGAGAAACATCCTTTTATAATACCCTTAGTTCCAGTGTCTACCGATCCAGAAATGCCAACAGTTTTGACACCTGCAATGCTTTTGACCCAGAAGATGGAAACAGTGACAGCTCCCACAGGAGATTTTGGTCTCAAAGATCTTTACACCAAGCAATGGAAGCAAGTTCAGAGTCTTGCAGACATCTTCTGGAATAGATGGAAACAAGAGTACCTGGTGACGCTCCAGTCACGCAGAAAATGGCAAATTGACAAGCCTAACCTACAAGTCGGAGATGTCGTCCTACTAAAAGACGCTCAGGTCCACAGAAACGAATGGCCAGTTGGACTCCTTGTCGAGACTGTACCTAGTAATGATAGTAAGGTTAGAAAGGTCAAAGTTAAAGTCATGAGACAAGGCACCCCTAAGGTGTACTTTAGGCCTATCTCTGAAGTTGTTTTACTTCTTAAAAAGGAAACATAGTGGTATAATGTTCATTATGCCAGGTGGGGAGTGTTCTGATTATAAGGTACATATTTACTGATCGTACTGTTGCTTTAAATTGGCATCCATTACTAGCAGGAACTGTAGTATATTCCTCCCACTTCCTGCTCAGCAGTCATATTGAACAATCTTTCTACAGAGAAGGAAGCATGCTAAAGACCTCCACTATTTCTTAATACAGGCCTTGAAAGCATAAGTCTGTAAGTAAGCAGTCATTAGTTTTCAGTTAGTCAGTATATGTTCTACTAATGCAACTACATTTTATGTGTGTGTTTGGTGGAATGTGTCTGTCAGGAAGTTCACTCAGCTAGGCCACATTTTTGCTAGCTAGTGCCTTAACAGTATTGTAGCATGCCTGTTACGATTTGCAATTGTGATGTAATGTTAAATGCTAATGCATATTTTTATAATTTGTGTTTTGCAGTTTTACAAAAAACTTATTCTCAGTAAAGATTTCAACTATAAGCCCTTCCTCCTGAGTCTTTGTTGGGAATCTGTTAGCTGTCTGCCAAGCTTTGTCCTTTGAACACATTGTGAGGGCAGAACAGGGACATTAGGGGAACGTCTGTGGCCACTGTGTGCAGAAGATCCTGCAGCCTCTGTTATGCCCCTATGTCTCATCCAGAGCAACATAATATTTACAGGCCAAGTAGTAAGTGGTAATAATTGTCTGGCCAGCGTGTTATCTTGAATATTTTCCCTAGACTGCATAGCTATAGCAGAAATTTCAGAGCTAAGTAAGCATCCATAGCACTACTCTTTTCGAAACATCTCCTGAATTCTTGGCAAAGCCATACTGTGTGATATCAAAAGACAGGGCCCCAAACTGGTAGACATGCCTACAGTATATTGCAATTCACCTTGTAATTTGGAATGGTCCCCTACCCAGAAAACTGCCTTGGCTGGCTTCTGGTGTTGGGTGTGAGTGAGAATGAAAGAAGAAATGGAACATTACTAGCGTTTGGCCATGAAAGCAAAGAATTTAATTATGCACCTTGTTAATAAAAAGTAATATATGAGCAGAAAAATATAACTGCTGTTATTGCCAACTCAGTTGGCTGTCAGCCTGAAACTAGCTTGATCATTTAGAACAGGGGTCTCTAAACTTTCTAAATAAAGGGCCAGTTTACTGTCCTTCAGGCATTAGGGAGGTCGCACTGTGGCCAGTGTGAGTAGAAAATGTTTGGCATCAGTGGGAGTAAACAACGTCTCTTTGTTGGATTTAGTGGGAGGAATAATGGCCCAATGATGGTGTCAGTGGGGAGAATGGTGCCCATCATTGGTATCAGTTGGAGGAAAAGTGTCCCAAGGGCCAGATAAAGGCAGGCAAATGGCCAAAGGGCCACCACTGATCTAGAACCTTCATTGATTACCTGAAACATAACAATGACTTGGAAAATTCATAAAGCTAGTGAAGTCTGAAAGATCAAAATTTCTAGCATTTAGTGTCAATGTTTTATTGGACAGTGATCAAGTCCTCACTCCTGGACAGAGCCGTTAGGGGAGTAATGCAAGTCCATGCAAGCAAGATGATTAGGGTTGCCAAACCTTAACACTTTAGCAGTGCACATCATGGTATTTTATAGGGAGAATGCTGTGGACTCTGGTGTAAAGGTTAATTCTGATGTAAGGGGGTTTCTGTTCACCAAAGCCCCCACTCACATCAGAGTTCCCAGTATTTCTCCTTAAATCAGGGTTCCCAAAGCCTCCCTTACATCAGAGTCCACAGAGCACCCCTTACATCTGAATCCCTCTTACCTTAGTGAGGTATCTGCTGGCTACTGGGCTTCATATTTCCCACCCAAGAAAATGCTGGTGAGTACTGCAGTAAGAGTTGGCTTTTTACTTTAACACGCATGGCTACTTATTTAGAACATTTTGTGGGCATGGGCATTACACCAGGTCCAGGATGACAGTCCCACAGCCTGCAATATCAATGGCTCACACGTTCTTTTTAAGCATCCATAAGAACTCATTAACCACTTCGCACCCAAGGACGTCCATGGACGTCCTTGAGTTTGAGACGGGATATCTGAATGATGCCTGCAGCTACAGGCATCATTCAGATATTGTTTTTTAGAGCCGGCGATTCTGTGTACCGTAAGAATGATCATAGCGGCTGTTCCGCCGCTTGATCGTTCTTACAGGCGGCGAGAGGGGACGCCCCCCCTCCCGCCGCCCTCCGGTGCTTCTACCGACTCACCTGAGCGATCGGTGAGTCGGTGACAGGATCCGCCGGCCCCGGCTTCTTACAATAGAGATTTCCGGTGGACCAGAGTCTCTATGATCGTTCGGAGGCCGGGCACGATGTTATGACGTCACGCACGGCCTCTGCATTCAAAAAAACGGCGCCGCTTCAGCTAGGAAGCGGTGATCGTTTTTTTTTTTTTTTTATTTCAGGCTTCTCAGCCTAGAGGTGAGATGTGGGGTCTTATTGACCCCATATCTTACTATAAAGAGGACCTGTCATGCTTATTCCTATTACAAGGGATGTTTACATTCCTTTTAATAGGAATAAAAGTGATCTTTTTTTTTTTTAAGTGTCAAATTAAAAAGGTTAAAAGTAAAATTAACAATAAATAATAAAAAAAAAAAAAAAAAAATGTAAAGAGCCCCTGTCCCCGGTAGCTCGTACGCAGAAGCGAACGCATACGTAAGTCCCGCCCACATATGAAAACGGTGTTCAGAACACACATGTGAGGTATCGCAGCGAACGTTCGAGCGAGAGCAATAATTCTAGCCCTAGACCTCCTCTGTAACTCAAAACATGTGACCAGTAAAAAAAATTAAAGCGTCGCCCATGAGGATGTTTAAGTACCGAAGTTTGGCGCCATTCCACGAGCGTGTGCAATTTTGAAGGGTGACATGTTAGGTATCTATTTACTCGGCGTAATTTCATCTTTTACATTATGCAAAAAAATTGGGCTAACTTTAATGTTTTAATATTTTTTAATTCATGAAACCGTTTTTTTTCCCAAAAAAATGCGATTGAAAAATTATTGCGCAAATACCGTGCGAGATAAAAAGTTGCAATGACCGCCATTGTATTCTCTAGGGTCTTTGCTAAAAAAACATATATATTGTTTGGGGATTATATGTAATTTTCTAGCAAAAAAATGAGGCTTTTTACACGTAGGAGCGATGTGTCAGAATTGGCCCGGGTGCGAAGTGGTTTACTCGATTATTATTCAGTATTTGCACTCCCAAATGATTCTTTTTTTACATTTTCTGTCAGCACAAATAAACTGATGTGTTTGGAATTTACTTGCTAAGATTTGCTCAGCCAACGAAAATAGCTCCAGCCGAGTGCCACTCTCATCTTCTTCTTTCTCTCCCACAGGATAGACAAGCGCCAAAACATTAATATGTGGTGTATCTGTTGTACTCAGTGATGACAAGGACAGGATATCTCCACCAACCACTAGGAGAGAGCATATTTTACTACATAAAAAACACAAGTACAATTATATTTTTCTCTTTTCATAGCTTCATATTCTATAGATGTTTTATCTCAAACATAATTGGTAAATGAAAGCAAAGGTGACTGGTTGATCAAATAAACATACTGTCTGCATTGTAATCAGTAAGAAAAACATTAAATTGTACAGGTAAGAGCTAGCAAAATCCCTGGATAACCTCCACTGTTAAGTGCTATGGAACTGTGAGCGCTTAGCAAGGATGGTTCACAGCAATTGTGCTGGATCTAACCTATACAAATTACATTGGTGACTAAAGTCATATCTATCGCTAATTACATATTTCCCTGTTACTGATGAATAAAGCACTAAACACTTGGTACAGCACAAGAACTTGCTACAGTGTACGTTTCTTTGGCATCTAACTTTTTTCCACCATATTCAGGTAAGACAAGAGGTCTAGGTGGTCTTCTTTTAATGATGAGGTCACACATATATAAAAATATAAATAAATTAACATAAGGGAAAATATAAAAAATGTGAAGAATTATCCATCTAGTAAAGTCACTAAAAGAAAGTTATCTAGTAAAAAATGTGTTCTAGCATCTACCATAAAAGCCCCGAATTCTAGATGTATGCTTTACTGTCCTCCTTCACCAAATCACTTTGCGGTTTTAGACCCCTAAGTTGTTCTGGTTTGAAAGTAAGTCAGAGAGGGTCAAGACGCGGTGCTGAAAAATTTACTTAAGCACAAATGACTACTTTGTCAGAACTTTATTTGGTACTACAGTAAAACCTTGGTTTGAGAGTAACTTGGTTTGAGAGAGTTTTTAATAAATTTTGACTTGATATACAAGCAATGTCTTGATATACAAGTAGTGTCATGTCACAACGTAGTATAAAAGAGAAGAGAGGCTCCTCTAAGTGTAGCAATATGGTTACATTTAATGAAGTTACAACATTTAGCAACATATTGCTACACTTAAGCCCCGTACACACGGTGGGACTTTTGACCGGCCAAAATCACATCAGAATTCCGAATGAATTACATCGGAGTAAAAAAGAACATGTTCTCTATCAAAACTCTGACGGAATTCCTCGGAATTTCCGATGGAAAAAGTCAGATGAGGCATACACATGGTCGGAATATCAGATGGAAAAAGTCTGTCTGACTTTTTCCATCGGAAATTCCGATCGTGTGTACAAGGCATTAGAGGCGCCTCTCTTCTCTTTTATACTCTGTAGCTCCTGCTGGATTTTGCTTCTAATCCCCTTGTGGAGGCTTCCATTTGTAGATGGACATTTTATGGGTACACAACCTATCACATTGCTATAATCTTTTTATATGGACTATAAACTGAAGGACCTATGAATAAATGATTGTGGAACGAATCACTTGAGTTTCTATTATTTCTTATGGGGAAATTTGCTTTGATATACAAGTGCTTTGGATTACAAGCATGTTTCTGGAACAAATTATGCTCGCAATCCAAGGTTTTACTGTATGTCCTCTCCCACAACTTCCTCGCTATGCAAGTAGAGTGCCTTACAGCCTTATGAGGCTGTTCTGACTGCTTAAGAAGTAGGCACAACACCAGTTCTCAGCTCAAGCTATTGTCTATAGTTAGTGTTTGCCAGGGAACTAAAACTTGATTTATATCACCATCATTTCACAGAGGAGAAGAGATTTTATTCAGCATGTATGAATAAGATAATAAAACAAAATCAAGTTGCTATGAGAACATAAACACAACTTTGAAAGCCGTAGATTCACAAATCTTGCCTTAACAATGAAACACCCCTGTTATCACAGCCACTTTATCAAAATTATTACCTGTATAGCCAAGCACTTGAAAACAATTGGAAGGCCTTGCATCTACTACAAATACGTGTCCATCAGCAGCCCCAGTCAAGAGGAAATGGCCTTTTTGATCAAAACTAAAAAAAAAATGAATTGCGGATCAAGTGTCCTGCTATTGTTTATACTGTATTTAAATATTTGTTACTGTCAGAAATGGAATTACAATCTGTTAATACTGGCATGTGATAACCGGTCTGGCCTGTCTAGGTCTATAAAAGTCCATTTGGGGTTCAAAGCATGAAAACAGAACCATTTTAATTAAACAGCATATTCAAGGTACATTATGCATACCATTGCGTTAAAGCAAAACTATACTTTGCCCATTTAGGACAAAGCAGTAGGTATGCTTTAATCCCTTATACAACTCCAGCCTATACTTACCTCTGCTTTGCTTCCAGCTGCTCTGTTCAGTGCCAGGAGCCTAAAGTAAAAATCCAGTACTATTCGGTATGGAGGAGCACGTGATTTATTCACAAATCAATAATGCAAATATAAACGGGGGTCAGCGCTAAAGAAAATAAATGGGCAGCGTGCAATAGGTTAATATACAGTACCGAAACAAACCAACAAAGAAAACAATGCAGCGCCTCCAAATATAGAATATTACAAACTTAAAGCATGTGTTATCAACACAGCATTCATAATGTGCAAAAAAGTATTCACAATATTCAAAAATGATAATAAAAATAAATCAGTGTGAATAAAAGTCCAATGCAAAAGAGTCCAAAATATGTGATAAATTTCACCGCAAAGAAAGTGCCTTCCACCAGCTAATAAACATCCTCTCCAACAGAACTAAAATGCACTCACCGACATTAAAGCTGCCAGAGGAAAGCAGTAGAATGCGCCTTTGTGTCAACAGGATCCTTCGCTCCTGGTCAACCAGCTCCATTCTTGCAATGGGAACACCATGCAGTACCACTTCTCACCACAGGGGACAGTCAGAAGGTTTGCTTGATACTGTCTGGGAAAAAAGCACTCACCACACGGAACCACAAGCAGGGGGCCACATATAGTGTGGTATATTCATTAAAAATTATACATTCCACATAAAAAAGTAAAATGCTTCGTCCCCAACCCATTTTATGTGAATACATGTCTTCAGGGGATGTGCGTTTGCATGAAACGCGTTGAGGCAGAAACTACATGCTGATGTCTTACCGTCACTTCCATGCTTGGAACTGGCGGCTCTCTTTGTAAGTTATCAGGCTATGTACTTACCGAGGCCGAGATGCCGAGAGTGGTTCACCCTTGCACCCAAGCGCACTCCGCCCCCTGGAGGTGAGACAGGGAGAGGACAGCACGAGGGAGCACTGGCCACCAGCAGGTAGAGGTGTCTTGCTGAAGAATCTAGCAGGAATGAGTCTGAAGAACAGGCCAGGAGTCAAACACCAAGGGTAGACAGGGTCAAACAGCAACCAGAAGCAAGGCACAAGTCCGTTTAGGAGCTTAGCAGGAAGCACCAGAATAGTCAGGTTAGGCAAGAAGTCCAGGGTACAGGCAGAAGGTAGAGGGCTGGAGACAGGCAGCAGATCCGGGTCACAGGCCGAGGGTCAAGCACAAGGAGAGAGGTAGAAGTCCGTTTAGCAAGCCAAGGGGTCAGGTTCAGGAGAAGCAGAAGCGTAGTCAAATCCGGTCCGGGTCACAGCAGGAGAACTTTAACTTCTTTCAGGCACAAGGAAACACAGTAAAGCTGACAAACCAGCAACCAGATAGTGTTACTGCGTCTGTTTAAATAGGCCTGCCTGTAGTCCCATTGGCGAGCTATTGCGCATGCGCATTCGTCGTTGCGCCGGTGCGCGCACCCGAGCACGCCGAAGCGCCGTCCCGCCACGCACGCGCATGCGCCGATGCGCCGTTTTGCCGCGCATGCGCAATGAGCGCAGATTGGTGACAACAGACGGGGAATTTCCCTGACAGTGCCCCCCCCCCGAGGGGCGGACTCCGGACGCCCAGACTGGCCATTAATTCCGGATGTTCTTGGTGAAAGGCTCGTATTAGGCGAGGAGCATGCAAGTTCCTGGATGGTTCCCAGGAGTTGTCTTCCGGGGGGTACCCCTTCCATTTAACCAAGTATTGTAACTGTTTGCCTTTTTTCCTACAGCCCAGGATGGATTCCATCTCAAATTCCTTTTCCCCATCTACTTCAACTGGTGGTGGAGGAGATTCATCTCTTCCAGGAAAGGCGTTGGGAATGACGGGTTTTAATAAAGATGAGTGGAACACTGGGTGAATCCTATAGGAATCAGGTAATGCTAGTTCAAAAGCCACAGGATTAATAGCTCGTTTGATCTTGAAGGGCCCGATAAATCTAGGGCCGAGCTTTCGAGAGGGAATAGGCAATCTGAGGTTGGCGGCGGAAAGCCAAACTTTTTCCCCGACTCTGAACGCCGGGTTTTCCTTCCTTCCCCGGTCATAAAATTTCTTGTAGGATCCTTGGGCATTCCGCATCATCTCCTGGAGTCTTTGGAAATTCGCCTGGACAGAAGCCACTCGGTCCTGGACCGCGGGAACAGGGCTCTCGGGGATGTTTTCAGGGAGAAAGGAGGGATGAAAACCGTAATTGGCCCAAAAGGGGGTTTGATTGGTAGCAGAATGCATTGAATTGTTATAGGCAAACTCTGCGTAAGGAAGTAGAGATGCCCAGTCATCCTGGGAAGCAGAGCAGAAACAACGGAGGTATTGCTCCAGGGTCTGATTGGTTCTTTCTGTCTGGCCATTGCTTTGGGGGTGGTACGCCGACGAGAGGCAGGTTTTGACTTCTAGTGACTTGCAGAGTTCCTTCCAGAATTTTGAAGTGAACTGGACCCCTCTGTCGGAGGTGATACTCTTTGGTATTCCATGAAGCCTGGTTATCTCCTTAAAAAAGATTTGAGCAGTATCCATGGCTGAAGGTGTCCCAATCATCGGTAAAAAGTGAGCCATTTTTGAGAGGCGGTCCACAACCACCAGAATCGTGGTAAACCCTCCGGAGGAAGGCAAGTCCACGATAAAGTCCATGGACACGTCCGCCCAAGGGCGCTCAGGAATGGGTAAGGGCTTGAGCAGGCCCCAACTCTTGGTGTTTGGCCCCTTGTTACGCTGACACTGAGTGCAGGAAGCGACATAAGACTTACAATCTTGCCTCCAGCCTGGCCACCAGAAGGAGCGGGAGACAAGTTCCGACGATTTACGTGCTCCGAAGTGACCTGCCAGTTTGAGATCGTGGAAGGTCCTCAAGACCAGCGGTCTTGTTTCCAGAGGGACGAAAATCTTGTCCTGGGACCAGAATAGGCCGTCCCGCTTCTCCAGGGAGGTAGTGACCGGATCAGAGCAGAGCCCGGAAGCGATTTTAATAGAGGTGAGTAGATCGGCCCGGGGAATCAACAGAAAGTTCTGAGCTGACAGAATGGTGCCCGGTTGGGCCGACTGAGGGGTTTCCGGAAACATCCTGGATAGCGCATCCGCCTTCCCATTCTTGGAGCCGGGTCTATAGGAAATGTGAAAGTTGAACCGGGTGAAGAAAAGGGCCCAACGGGCCTGCCTGGGGCGTAGACGTTGAGCTGTTCTTAAGTACTCTAGATTTTTATGATCTGTGAAGATCATGATGGGGTGTACTGCCCCCTCCAGAAGGTATCGCCATTCCTCCAGTGCGAATTTTATGGCCAGTAATTCCCGGTCCCCTACATCATAGTTTCGCTCCGGGGGAGTCAACTTTTTAGAGGCAAAGGCTACTGGATACAGGAGAGACTTGGGGCCTCGTCTTTGAGAGAGGATGGCTCCGATGGCTGTCTCAGAGGTGTCCACTTCCAGGGTGAACGGTAGTAGAGGATCCGGGTGCTGAAGTACTGGTGCTGAAGTGAAGACGTCCTTGAGGCGAGAGAAGGCCTCTTGAGCTTCTGGAGACCAGTGAAAACGGTTATTTTGCCGGGTAAGTTGGGTTATTGGGGCCACAATGGAGGAAAAGCCCACGATGAATCTCCTATAGAAGTTGGCGAAGCCTATAAACCGCTGTACCCCCTTCTTGTCGGTTGGGGCTGGCCAGTCCTGAATGGCCTTCACCTTCTGCGGGTCCATTGCGACCCCATCGATGGAAATGATAAAGCCGAGGAACTGTACGGTGGTCTTTTCGAACTCGCATTTCTCAGCTTTGAGGTAGAGTTTGTGCTTCCGAAGGATGGTGAGGACCTTCATGACATGAGCCCGGTGGAGTTCGATGTTGGTGGAAAAGATGAGGATATCGTCCAGGTACACTACTAAGAAGTCATCAAGGTGCTGTCTGAAAATGTCGTTGACTAGGTGTTGGAAGGTGGCTGGAGCATTACAAAGACCGAACGGCATGACCGAATACTCAAAGTGTCCAAAACGAGATCTGAAGGCGGTTTTCCACTCGTCTCCGGCCCTGATTCTGATAAGATTGTAGGCCCCCCGTAGATCCAGTTTGGAAAAGACCCGAGCAGATCGGAAGCGCTGAAATAGCTCCGGAATAAGGGGTAGTGGGTACCTGTTCTTAATGGTTATCTTGTTTAGGTCCCGGTAATCGATACAGGGTCTTAAGGACCCGTCTTTCTTTTCCACAAAGAAGATTCCTGCACCGGCTGGAGAGGAGGAAGGGCGAATAAATCTCTTCTGGAGGTTTTCATCAATATAAGCCTTGAGGGCTTTCAACTCGGTTTCGGACAACGGAAAGATATGTCCGAACGGAATTTTGGAGCCCGGCAAGAGATCGATAGGGCAATCATAGGGCCGATGAGGTGGTAGATGGTCGGCTTGCTGCTTATCGAACACGTCCCGGAATTCTAGATAGACTGAAGGAACATGCTGTAGGTTGTCCGGCTTGGCAATCATGGAAGCGCAGACCGTAGAGGCAGAGGCAAGACAGTTCTGGGAACAATAGGAGGAGGTGAAGCTAACCTCTTTCTTCACCCAATTTATGAGGGGCTTGTGTGCCTGTAGCCAGGGAAGACCCAGGATGATGGGGAACATCGGGGAAGGTATGAGGTCTAACCGGAGAAGTTCTTGATGACCCGAGTCAGAGATGGCAAGGATAGGTTTGGTTTCCTGCGTGATCAGCCCTGAACGGGGCAAGGACCCATCTGCCAGGTGGATCTGAAGGCAGTGGTCCTTAGGTTGAGTGGGGACATGGAATCTTGAGGCTAAGGCAGAGTCCAGGAAGCAGCTGCAGGCTCCAGAATCAATAATTGCCGGGAGGCGGATTGCCCCTTCCGGCAGCTGTAGAGACACAAAGAGAATGACATAAGACTGAGGGTTGTCAAAGAGTTGATAGTTTAAAGTGTCTTTAGAGATAGACTTACTAGGTCTTACGGGGCAGTTGAGGAGGAAGTGGCCGGCACCCCCGCAATATAGGCACAGATTGGCCTGACGCCTTCGCTGTTTTTCCTCAGGAGTCAGGGGAGCCCGAACCAACCCGAGCTGCATGGGTTCTGGCTCAGGAAGAGGTGTGACTGCAGGCGCAGAGGTTGGTGGGTAGTGAGGTACAGTCCTGGATGGAGGCCAGTTGGGACGAGGAGATTGAAATCGCTCCGCCCGTCGTTCACGCAGACGCCTATCGAGTTGTATGGCGGATTGGATCAGGTTCTCCAAGGTAGTGGGGGTTTCGATCCTGGCCAGCTCGTCCTTGAGAGTCTCAGATAGTCCCTGGCGGTATTGGTATCTGAGGGCCGCCTCATTCCATTTGGTGTCGGCGGACCATTTCCTAAATTCCGACGTATAGTCTTCCACCGGTCTTCTCCCCTGAGTTAGGTTATGGAGGACGGACTCGGCCGTGGCTGATCGCTGGGGATCATCGTATAATTGAGCCATATGTTCAAAAAATGTCTCTACTGAGTCCAATATGGGGCTCTGTTGCTCCATCAGGCCATGGGCCCAGGCTTGAGGGTCATCCGTTAAGAGAGAGATGATAAACCCCACCTTTACTGCTTCCGAAGAGAAGGTCTTTGGTTGGAGGGCAAGGTAGAGGGAGCAGGCGTTTTTAAAGGCCCGGTATTTTTTGCGGACACCCGAAAAACGCTCCGGAATAGGGACCCTGGGTTCAGGGGTGGCCATCACTACTGTAGAACTCGTAGGTACTTGGGAGTTGGTGGCGGTGTTGGCAGAGGTGGCAGCTGTGGGGCCTGGCCCTAGGAGACCGGTGAGCTGTTGAAGACGGCCATCAATCTGGGTATATCCCTCTTGGAGTCTTTGGACAGTGTCCGTTAGGGTGGAGACCTGCTGGCAGAGGGTGTCGAATGGGGAACGCACTCTGTCGGCCTCAGACATCTGGCTGGTTTGTACTATCAGGCTATGTACTTACCGAGGCCGAGATGCCGAGAGTGGTTCACCCTTGCACCCAAGCGCACTCCGCCCCCTGGAGGTGAGACAGGGAGAGGACAGCACGAGGGAGCACTGGCCACCAGCAGGTAGAGGTGTCTTGCTGAAGAATCTAGCAGGAATGAGTCTGAAGAACAGGCCAGGAGTCAAACACCAAGGGTAGACAGGGTCAAACAGCAACCAGAAGCAAGGCACAAGTCCGTTTAGGAGCTTAGCAGGAAGCACCAGAATAGTCAGGTTAGGCAAGAAGTCCAGGGTACAGGCAGAAGGTAGAGGGCTGGAGACAGGCAGCAGATCCGGGTCACAGGCCGAGGGTCAAGCACAAGGAGAGAGGTAGAAGTCCGTTTAGCAAGCCAAGGGGTCAGGTTCAGGAGAAGCAGAAGCGTAGTCAAATCCGGTCCGGGTCACAGCAGGAGAACTTTAACTTCTTTCAGGCACAAGGAAACACAGTAAAGCTGACAAACCAGCAACCAGATAGTGTTACTGCGTCTGTTTAAATAGGCCTGCCTGTAGTCCCATTGGCGAGCTATTGCGCATGCGCATTCGTCGTTGCGCCGGTGCGCGCACCCGAGCACGCCGAAGCGCCGTCCCGCCACGCACGCGCCGATGCGCCGTTTTGCCGCGCATGCGCACTGAGCGCAGATTGGTGACAACAGACGGGGAATTTCCCTGACATAAGTGCACTGTTTTATTTGCCATGACAATTGTTTAATTGCCGTTTTGGATGAAGCCTTTTACTTTTTTACGTGGAATCTATAATTTTTAATAAATATACTACAATATATGTGGTCCCCTGCTTGTGGCTCAGTGTGGTGAGTGTTTTTTTCCCCAGACAGTATCAAGCAAACCTTCTGACTGTCCCCAGTGGTAAGAAGCGGTACTGCAGGGTGTCCCCATTGCAAAAATTAAGCTGGTTGACCATGATCATGTTGACACAAACGCGCATGCTGCTTCTTTTACCCGGCAGTTTTAATGTCGATGAGTGCATTTTAGTTCTGTTGCTCACGCATTGTGGAGAGGATTTTCTATACCTGATGGAAGACACTTTCTTTGTGGTGATATTTATCACCTATTTTGGACTCTTGCATTGGACTTTTATTCACACTGATTTATTTTTATTATAATTTTTAAATATTGTGAATGCTTTTTGCACATTATGAATGCTGTGTTGATAGCACATGCTTTAAGTTTGTAATACTATATATTTGGAGGCGCTGCATTGTTTTCTTTGTTCATTTGCAAATCAGCTGTCACAGGGCACGTCCATACCAGTGATTCATAGCTTACATGGCTTCGCTTTACTCCTGGTCGCCGGATAGAACAATGAGGAAGCAAAGCAATGTAAGTACTGTAGATGCTGCTGAAAAGGGCTACATTAAACAAGCCTGCTTCCTTGCTCTAAATGGCAAAGCACAGTTTAACTTAAAGGAGAGGTCCAGCCTGAGCTCATTTGGCTGGGCTTCTCCTATGGGTCGCAAGAGTGCAATACGTTTTGCACTCCTGTGACCCGTTTTCAGCAGAGATCAGACTGAAGTCTACTCTCTGCTGACGTCACAGGAATCAGTCCAGGCACTGCATTATCGCGACAATGGAAGTCTGGATCCACCAGGTTCCTGGACTGACACCTGTCTCAGCCTCTTAGCGAGCTGCCGAGAGCCTGAGACGACCGCTCCCCGCCCCCCCCCCCAGCTCAGCGCTCCAATGAGAGTGGATGAGCAAAGTTGAAGGCTGCTGATTGACTTGCAGCAGCTCTCTGCTCAGGGAGCTTAGAGAACCGACCCATCAGCTTTGTTTGATTGCTTAGTTCTCAATGCAGAGGCGCCGGGGGACAGATGCAGCATCGGACGGATGCTGCAGCCACCTAGGTAAGTATAAATATGGAAAAACAAACAAACCCATACTTTTCTTTTAACATTGGTCCTCAGAAAGGTGTCAAGTCATATAAAAGGTATCTTACTGCAGGTGCAGAACAGGAACACGATAAAGTCTTTTTCTTTGAACTATTCGAGGAGACTTTATTTTAGCGCCATCAATAAAATAAATATGTCCAGTACTGCTTCCAATTACTGCATAATGGGATGATGGGCAGCATGCCATGCAAGTTACCTAAGGAAGAGGAGCTACATTACCACTCAAAGACAGACATGGGTATGAGTTAGAAAATCATGATAGATACGTTGATCCACTTGTGTTCTCTACGTAAACTTCACAAAATACAGGAGAATTACAACAGAAGGATGATAGCATTTAATAATTTAGTTATAATAGACATTTTAACAAAATAATTACCTGGGTATCAAGAGTCAAAGCACTGATGTTTGCTCCATCTTCCACTGACCACATCTGAACAACTCCAGACTTGCTTACGCTCTTAAGTTTGAAAATAAAATGTGATCATTTTAGGCGTGAAACTCTTGTTGGATATCGTAGAAGAAAAGGGAGCATTGAACCTTAGAAATACACAACCTTCGCTCTTGACATTCTATTGCATAGGAAATTTCTTCCCCTCTATCAAGCTGTCTCTGATGATTAATAAACTAAATTACTACCTAAATGTCATTATAGAAGGCTAGTTTAATTGTCCATGAGTTTAAAGGTAAACATAAAGGTCAAAAATATGGCCTCATGCATCATAACTCTGACTTAGGTGGGCTCTGGCAGATTTGATCTTATGCTGGCTTGTTATAATGTTTGAGATCCCAGAAAGGAATTCTAACTTCCCCATCATAATCATAAAAGTAGGAGAATCAAAATAACATCCAAACAAGATTTTCAGAAGAAGAGATCAGCAGGTACCATTCATCATGCTAGCAACAAGGTGAATGCATTCAGGGAAAAAGCCCCAGTATTGTGTCTGAATTATGTGAAATTATAAACGTAAAACGACTTACCATGCAGTACTTGCTTCCATTGGTCAAAAAATCAACACCAATTAATCCCTTGTTGTATGCATTAAGAATTTCAAAAGGGTCCTTTGAATGTTTGTGGTTGTATATATAAACAGAACCCTAAAATAGAAGATAAAGAGTGTAGAGCAGTACAAATCTGTAAAACATTTTAACAGAACAATTTTATGCAGGAGGAACTATGTTCCCCCCTAGGTGTGCGCAGCCTATTGCATTAGGGTGTGCACCCTGAAGCTCAAGCACACGTGTGTGCCTACATATATATGGCGCCGGCAGGGAGATCAATTAGTGAAAGAGAAGTGCATAAGCAGAGCGGGTAGGCTGGAGATCTTTGCCATCTTCCTGCTGTCACACAGTGCGATAATGCTAATGTGCATAGGATGATTAGGGTGTGCCCAGGCACACCCTGTGCGCACGCCTATGTTTTCCGCTAATTTCATGCGAAAAAGATATAATGTAAAAGAACGTGTCCCTTTAAATTACTGGTATATTGCTTCTATTATATAAACCATGCAGCATCTTTTTCATAAACATATTTAAGGCTCCATATTTAATTTTATTACTAGTGTAGCGGGGTCTCCTTTAAGGCCTCACGGACTACGATTCCCAGAAACCCGTTTAGCACCCATGGTGCATTGCCACCCGCAGAGACTCCTGGGGTGGGTTATAAAGGTGAGGGGCGAGGCTAAGCTCGGCCTCTTTGAACACCGCGCTTCTATCAAAAGGGATCCCCCTGTGCGGACTCGCTGCTGGTGCAAGGCCTGAAGCCTGGGCCTTGCGCACTTCCAAAGAGCCTTCCAACCCACTGCGGAGCCTGTGTGGCACCTGATCTCCTCTTGCCTTTCACTGACATCAGGAGGACCGAAGACCTGGCTGTCGCATACCCTGTGTGTGGATACACAGCGGTGGAAGTTACAGACGAGGACTAAGTCCGGTGTGGTGAGAGAGCACCTGCTCACAGCTATAGCCAAGTACTTTGTCTAGGCCTATTGACTGCTTTGGCCCTTCGTGCTATACCTACTGTCTTAGCAGGAGACTAGTTCCAGAACTGAGTTTATAGTCTCCTGTGAATTGCTCCGTTACCAGATACCGTTCTTTTGGATTTACAAATTGTTGTTCCTGAATGTGCACCACCGATTACCCCTTGCATGCGAAGATTCTTCACCATAAGACTAAACCCCCCCCCCCACTTTCTTAAGTCAGGCCCGACTGGGTAGTGTAGAACATTATTGAGCGCCATATTGCTCATAGGGAGAATAGCTGCACGTGGTGTGTGATTCATTCTTTTACAGTTTTGCTAGGTGTTATCTTAATTGCCAGAGGAGGGTCGAGTAGATTGCCGGGGGTTGGCAGTGCTGTGTACAGGGCCCAACATAAATACCAGAAGCCCTCTTAAGTTGGGGGTATCGCTACACTAGCAAGACTGCTCCATCCCTCTCATAGGTCCAGTTGCAGCAAAAAACATCACTGCAGGGGCAATCTAAATACTTCCACATGGTGCTAAAGATAAAACCACAGTAACAGCAACAGAGGAAGTGGGAGCAGCAACAGGGCCAGCAAGATCCAGCAGAGACTGCAGATGCAACAGTGCAGGTATTGACAGTAGTTCAATCACTAAGCTTTGCATGAGTTTTGCTAACAAGTAAAGCCTTTAGCTTTAAGTGACTGTACACGATCACCTTGTAAAAAATCTATTCATTTTAAATTAGAAATGAAAGGCAAACCATTTGTGTATAGATAATAAAAAACATTATCAATAACCTTTCCCCCTTTTTTTTATAAGTGATCACATTCCCTCTGTTCTCAGCTGCATAAGAGCTGGGAGAAGGAGAAGCAACATTACACTGAGCTTCCCAGTGAGAGGCTGTGCAGTGGAGGCATGTCAGGACAAGTCTGATCATTGGAGGAGAGTACACTGAGTTTCCAGCACAGCTAGAGAACTGACCACGCTGTGCTCTCCTGCTCAATGTGGTCAGTTTTTAATAGGAAAGCAGAGGGATTGGCAGGAACACCAGGGATTTCACACAAAGGAAGCAATACAGCAGAAAATAATACTTTCTCATACAGGTACCTGGTACAGCAGGCACATATCAGGAATATGAAATGTTTTGGGATAACAAACTCTTTAATTCCCAACTGCATGCCAGATGGAAAACTACAATACATGCAGCCATTGGCTGGTGAATTGGACGAAACTGTTGTAGTTAGATTGAGAGGTTCTGGGCAGAACTGAAATGAGATTGTCTGCAGCATCAGGTATGTGCTAACAGCTTATGTTGTCAAATTCCTTCTACTGCTGGAATTTTTGTCATTTTATTTCAATCACATGTGCCCTTCAAGGCGTCAGTTAAGATATTTTTTTTTTTTATATAAATTAGTGAAATTTTTAGTACATTTTCAATGTAGAAGATATTTGAGATACAGGGTTCTGTAAGACACTCTTACACATAGCTAACTACCTATCCAGGAAACCCATGAAAGAATATTATTAACTGTCTTTGGTAGTTTTTTTTATCCTAATGTAGTGATAACCCCATAGGAGATGCAGGAATACTGCCCCGCAGCCAGACAGACAGGCTCATTCACACGTTCTTCAATGAACAGTCTAGGAGTCTGTTTTTTTTTTTTTTTTTTAAGAACTTGGATAGGTTTGGAGGAATTGAGTGGGATATTCCAAAAAACAAAACAAAAAAAAAAAAGCAGGACTTATGGCTTGAGGCCTTGGGTATTCTTTCTGGACAAGCTCATTAAAGCCTGTGCTTGTAGCAAACAGTAGAATTCAGCTTTAATGTGGTAGTAGTAGTAGTAGTAGTAGTAATGGTTAACTGTAAACTCTTTTCTTAGAGCCACAAGAGCAGAGTCACTTAAAGCAGAAAATTAGATGGACAAAGCTCTCCAGGGCACCAGCCGGTGTCCCCTTTACCTAGACCCACAGCTGACTCTTTAGCACTAGAGGGGTGGTAACAGTACAAAGGAACCGAAAATCTCTTATGCCTCTTACACACAAACTGATTTCCGTCGGACAAAGCGTAGGACTTTTGTCCGAAGGGCGTTGGCCGTGAACTTGTTCTGCATACAGACGGCAAAACTTTGTCAGCCAACAAACACGAAACTACGTGGTTTTTCAGCTCTTTAGCGCCACCCTTTTGGCAACTTCTGCTAATGTTGTGCTATGGTTAGCCTTGCTTCTGAGCATGCGTGTTTGTACTTTGGATTTTTTCCGACGGACTTGTGTACACACGATTGGATAATCCATCAACACACATTTGTTGTCGGAAAATTTCAAAGCATGCTATCCAACATTTGTTGTCGGAAAATCCGACAACAATTGTCTGATGGAGCATACAAACGGTCGGATTTTCCGACAAAACCCTGCCATCACACATTTGTTGTCGGAAAATCCGATCGTGTGTAGTGGCTTTAGAAGCATCTGTACTCACACAAGGCCCAAGGGCAGCTGGTTGCCTCCTTTCCGACTTCCAAGCGACACCTTACTCTGGTGATACCAGACTAGATCTTCAGCGGACAGCCCCCTCAGTCAGCTCTCTTTCTAGCCCCAGGGTCTCAGCATCCCAGGCCCTCAGGCCACCCACCTGAGGCCTCATGACAGCAGACATAGCAGCACTGCCTGGAAGGGCAGCGTGCCCTACAGGCTGGCCTAACCCTATCCAGGAAAAGACCCAGAGGCCAGTGTGCTTACAAAATATATACCGTCTCCCAGCATGCCTTCAGAGCCTGACTCTCTGGGATTAGGGCTGTATCAATATTAATGCTGCCATCTGCATAACTCCACACCTATGATCCAGAAGCTTTTCAAGCTCTCTGGAGACACAGGGAGCTATCAAGCTGGCAGAAGCTGAGCATACTAAGCAGGCCTAAATAGTGGAACACCAGCTACACTGAGTACAGTGACCAAACTATAGTTTTACTCATCAAACTATAACAGCCACACTGACTACAGGGTGGGAACTAAATTTACCTATCAAACACATACTAATTCTATCTATCTAATCCCATCACTTACAGTATCTAGGAAGGTGCTACACTAAAAAATATATAACAGAAATAGACTACAGTAGAATAGAAAATAATAGCATATGTATCAGTTTCTTTAAATAATCAACATTATGAATAGCACTTTTATATATATTAACCACTGTACTAGATCTATTGCTCCTCTACAGTTCCAACAAGTGTCTGTGCAAAATCTGACAAAGCTTCCAAGTTGTATCCAGGTTTTGGGAGTATGGTGTTGCCTAATTTAGAGGAATTAATAAATACTGATTCATTTGTGACTTTCCAAATGTTTTTGGTTTACCTTGCTTGTTGCAATGGAAAGCATGCTGTAATCACTGGAGAAAGCAATACTTTCAATGGGTTCCTTTGCATCCCAGCATTCTTCAAGTTTACATTCTGAACCCTTTATGGAACATGACCACAAAATGCCTTCCTAAAAAATACATACAAATTAATCATGTGATTAAAATATATATCATTGGATATAGGAAACCATCACTAAGGAAATGTGGAGTCTGCCACTGTTGACCTCTTATTGTGAAGATTACAGCTGCCTGGCTGTTACAATGGCCTAATAGACTCAATAGTTTGAGTCACCGATCTAAGACAGGTATTGCTTTGACTTTCCTGATCTGCATACTTGTTTTAGGTTAGTGACCCATAAAGTATTGAAGCCAGAAACAGCCAAGCACATAGCTCTTACTGAAAGAGTTTAGCATTGATATCTACTGTATTTATGACCTGTGTAGAAGGGCTTTGGATTGTGTTCATGAGCTTGCTTCTGAAATCATTTTGAAATGCTTCCGAAATCTTTCAGAATTAATTGACAGGTGCATTTGACCTGCAGTTGACCTACTATGAGCTGCAATCGAATGGCCAACAAAAGCCCATAGACACCGTCCATAACTCAAATATATAGAGCACTGCTTAATCATTCGTTCATGGTGCATGATGTCCATAATTTTCTGGGTTAATTAAATATCTGGTGAGAACTC